>JAUDYJ010000003.1:29961824-30561824 GCA_030761175.1 Masticophis lateralis
ATTGCAACTTTTTTTTCTGCTTCAAATATATACACTTAATCTATAAAGAGAGGAAAAAGACTACTGAAGTATAACACCAAATTAAGGCAGCCACAGAACTTTAACTTAAAAGTTCGCCTTGAATATTTCAAGTTCAGATAGGTTAAGTTGGGGAAAACATATGCAAAGAGTTCATATGGTGTGGAAAGTTACTATTTGTAATATTTTTTTCCAAAATATCTAATAATTAAAAACAAAACAAACCAGGTACTGATCAATTAACATAATAAAATTGACCAGAATTCAACTGATCTACATATCTCTGTCTACTAACAAAAACTGGTGAGCTATGAGGACAGCCAGAACTATCTGCAAAGTGGTGTCAAAGCAATCAAGATGGCAACCACAACAATGCCATTGAAGGTCTACCTGTCTTTTGTGTATGTGGGTATGATTTTTTTTTTTTACGATAGTCTATGGCCATCATGACACAGGTAGCACATGTAGTCATATCAGTGGGCACACCAGGTCAGCTCTGGCACACATGTGCATGCCAGCCAGCTGATTTTCGGGCCTTCTGGGCCCACCAGAAGTAGAGAAACAGACTGTTTCCTGCCTCCGGAGGGCCTGGGGAGGTGGGGAAGGCCCGTTTTTCTTTCTCACCTGGTTCTAGATCCTCTCTACGCATTTGGGGAGGGAGAAAATAACCTTCCCCACCCCCTCGGAGGCCCTCTGGAGGCCTGAAACGGCCCATTTCCCAACTCCCGGTTGGAGAGGAAGTGACGTTTTTTTCTCCAGAGCCTACCGAAAATGGCCTACCAGGCCATTGCGTGTCAGTAGCGGGGAGAGGGGGGGGTTGCACGTGCATGAGCAGGGCGGGGCGCATAGAATTATGGGTGTGAGCATGCGTGCAAACCTCCCCTGCCCCCCCCTTCCTGGCATGCGATGGCAAAAAGATTAGCCATCACTGGTCTATGGATATGGCCAAATAGTTTAATTATTTTATTAGTTTTAATTTTTATACGTATTGTTTTAATATGGCTGAAAACCACCCTGAGTCCCAATCGGGAGAAGGGCGGTATATAAATGCAATAAAACCTAAACCTAAACCTAAACCTCTGATCACAACTGTAATCAAATAATACCTAGAAACACATACAGGTTGCCCTTAATTTAATTGGAACCAGAATTTCCATTGCTAAGCAAGGCCATTGTTAAGTGAGTTACATCCAATTTATGACCTTTTCTGCCGGTGAGAATCATCGCAGTTGTTGTTTTTTTTAAAAAAATTGATTTATATGCCGTCCTTCTCCGGAGACTCAGGGAGGCTTACAATGCATTAAGCAATAGCCTTCATACTTTTGTATATTTATACAAAGTCAGCTTATTGCCCCCACAAACTGGGTCCTTGTTAAATGAATACGTGGTTGTTAAGCAACTCTAGCTTCCTCAATTGATTTTGCTTGTCAGAAGCCAGCTGGGAAGGACACAATGGAAATCACATGACTCCGAGATTCTGCAACTGTCATAAATATAAGCCAGTTGCCAAGCATCCACATTTTGATCACATGACTATGGGGAAACACTGGGATGGTTGTATGTGCAAGAACCAATCATTAGTCATTTTTTTTCAGTGCCATTGTCATTTCAAATGGCCACTAAATGAATGGTTCTAATTGAGGACCACCAGTACATTCCTCATTCCTGCTTTAGAGAATGCTTTCATTTGAAAGCTCTGTCAAGACCAGGAGTGTCAAACTGGCAGCCCATGGACCAGATGCGTCATGCGCTGGCCACGCCCATCCCAGCTCCGTAAATGGGAAAAATATCATGAAGCATCACATGACGGCAACGTGATGCGACGAGTTTGACACCCATGATCAAGACAGCCCAAAATTTGTCAACAGATTATTTCTAATTCTTATTTCTAGGCTAAATAATTGATTTAATCTTCTTAATAAAAGCAATAGGCTGGGGATGGGTCAGGGATATTACCGTAATTTATTTAAAAATGCAAACCTCTTACTTTGCCCCCAAGGTGAATGATTCCTGCATTGTGCACCACTGGCGGTAAAATCAGCTTTATCTTCACCAGTTTTATATTTCTGGAATTGACTGCTTCTGCCACTCAACAGTCATGGCTCTAACCATTAAATCATGTCAACACCTGAGATAATAATTAGACAAAGAAGCACAGCTGTAAGTGTTTCAAAAGGTTGCAGTTTGCACATTTGAATAGTCTTAAGAAGAAATTAAATAGCCATGGAATCAGTGTTCACAAGGAGAATGCAAATCAGATGCAAATCGACTCCTACTTTATCTGTTCTTTGTTTCTATCTAATACAAGCCAAGGTAATTGATTATGTGCATTACACCACCTCTTAAAGCTCAGGACCTCCATTATTCAACAAGATTGCCTAGAAGAGGGAGGAGTGAAAGTTTCTCAGAACAAAATTGTTCTGTTTCTTTTAATGGAAAAAGGTCTGAACATTAAAATGCAGGAATCGTGTGCAGCTCGAGAAAATATTGGAAGAATTCCCATTATTACATTTTCCAGAAAAGATTTGCCTTTTATATTTTATCCCAGGGTGGCTATACTTTCTGATGAGATTGGCATTCAGCAATATAAAGCAGAATTTACTAGGCTTTCAACTTTTGGAAATGACATCTCATTATTATTATTGCTTTCTGTGGCTTCTTCAAAATAGTGACCAGTTTACTGGAAGCTTAGCAAGACCAGTTCAATGAGGTCACAGTACCTGGAGCCACAGTAAACACCAGGGAAGGGTCACCTCAAACAGAATAACAGGCTGAAGTGGATTAAGTGAGGGCACCAAAGAGGCTACAGGAACTTGTCTCTGTATGCTTAAACCCATGGGATTTGGGGTTGGCCAGGTCCTATCAGTTATATAAGGTAAAAGATAAAGGTTCCCCTTGTACATATGTGCTAGTTGTTCCCAACTCTAGGGGGCGGTGCTCATCTCCATTTCAAAGCCAAAGAGCCAGTGCTGTCCAAAGACATTTCCATGGTCATGTGGCTGGCATGACTAAACGCCAAAGGCACACGGAACACTATTACCTTCCCACCAAAGGTGGTCCCTATTTTTCTACTTGCATTTTTTACATGCTTTCAAACTGCTAGGTTGGAAGAAGCTGGGACAAATAATGGGAACTCACCCAGTTACGCCGCACTAGGGATTAGAACCACTGAACTGCCATCCTTTTGATGGACAAGCTCCGCGTCTTAGCCACTGAGCCACCGCGTCCCACTTAATACGCACAGTCACCCATGCTCTCGTGACTTCCCGCCTGGACTACTGCAGCACTCTCTACATGGGGTTCCCCTTGGGGTGCACCCGGAGGCTCCAACTGGTCCAGAATGCGGCCGCGCGGGGAATTATGGGAGCGACGTGGCGCTCCCATGTGACTTCTCTCCTGCGCGAACTGCACTGGCTCCCGGTGGTCTTCCGGGTGCGCTTCAAGGTGTTGGTGACCACCTTTAAAGCGCTCCATGGCTTAGGACCTGGGTACTTGCGGGACCGCCTTCTGCCGCCAACAGCCTCCCACCGGCCAGTACACTCGCATAGAGAGGGCCTCCTCCGGGTGCCGTCGGCTAGACAGTGTCGGCTGGCGACCCCCAGGGGGAGAGCCTTCTCTGTGGCAGCGCCCGCCCTCTGGAATGACCTACCCCCGGAGATACGCAGGATTCCAGATCTCCGGACCTTTCGTCGGGCCCTTAAAACCCATTTGTTCCATCTAGCTGGGCTAGCTTGATCCCATCCTCCGTTTTTAAATTTGACATTGATTTTAAATTGAGTTGTTTTAATTCTTGGCAGAATAATATTTAATAATTTTTAATTGTTTTTAACTTTTGTATACCATGTTTTATTCTGGCTGTTCACCGCCCTGAGTCCGCAAGGAGAAGGGCGGTTTATAAATTGAAATAATAAATAAATAAAATAAATAATATAAATTATATAAGGTAGACTTGACTAAAAAACCCAAAGTCATTAAAAATTATTGTTAATGGATCAGCAATAGTTCCAATAAATCTTTTAAGACTGAACGGTTCCTCCTTGCCTCATTTTACTTCATGTGAATTAGGGAAAGGTTTGTCTGAAACATTTTCTCCTATTAGCTTCTTGGGATGGACTCAAGACCTATTCATCTGATAATTTCCTTGGTAATAGATCTTCCTCACATCCTTCAAGGTCATTCCCTATACCCGCTACAAGTCTATCCATAGGACAACACAACTTTGTTTTAAGCAACAATACAGACTAATAGATTTTTCCAGTGAGTGTTTACCCATTGCCTATTGTAGCTTCACGTTAGTTAAAAGGTAGAGTGGACTAATTTTCAAGAGACCAGCTCCACCATAAATTAACATAACATTGTGATAGCCAAAAAGCAACTTGGGTTAATGGGGTCATTCAGTTAAGCAAGATTTTGCTGTGTGTAAAGTCTTCTACATCAATATAGTTGGTGAAACCTTAATTTTTGGTGCAGGATCTATTGCATTGGATTTTGGAAGTGTAGTTTTAAAATCACATTTTGCAGGACTCCATCTGCAATTTGAATCTTGGTCAGTCATTCAAACCTGTGCTGGATTAGATTCTCAGATACTTCAAACCATCCCTCTATACAGTATAACCAATAACGAAAGCTTCTCTGCTCCTACGGGACTTAAAAAGAAATGCCGACAATGGAGTCATGATAAGGCAGTACAGCTGAGATTAAGAATAAAAGCAGAGGCCAAATAAAAGAAATGTTCACATGCATTTGATGAGTTAGTTTTCTCCAAGGAAATCCAGCCTAACTCTGCTAAAATGAACCTTGCTCTTTCACTTTGAAAGAACAAAAGAGGAGTAATAGAATGGAACTTGCCTAAGATGACTTTTTTGACCAATAAGAAACAAGCTTAGCTATCTGTTCCCTGCTTCTTTTGCGCCAACAACTCTTTCATCAACCAAAGCAAATATTCACATTCATTATTTTTTTGAGTGCTCTTATGCTCTTTCTCAGCAGAATCTAGATTCTTGCAGATTCTGCTAACAACAAAAGACTATTTATGGTTCTTTGTAGAACTGCAAAACATGATACTTTTATTCTGTTCTTTCTAACTTAAGCAACAAGAAGTACATGGAGTTTCACTGGATCTATATTTTAAGGCGAGATTTCTATTTTAGGAAAAGCCATGATGGGCAAGTGTGTTTATTATGCATCTCATTAAGAAATATATACCTGTCAGTGGTGAAATCCAAATTTTTTTACTACCGGTTCTGTGGGCATGGCTTGGGGGCGTGGTGTGGCTTGGTGGGCATGGCAGGGGAAGGATACTGCAAAATCTCCATTCCCATCCCACTCCATGGGAAGGATACTGCAAAATCCCCATTCCCACCCCACTCTGGGGCCAGCCAGAGGTGGTATTTGCTGGTTCTCTGAACTACTCAAAAATTCTGCTACCTGTTCTCCAGAACCTGTCAGAACCTGCTGGATTTCACCCCTGATACATGTCCACAAGATGGGGCAAAAGAATATATGTATTAAAACACAAATTCTGTTCCATACAAAAGTTGTGTGTGATGCAAACATGGAAGAGTGGAGCTCTTGACATCACACAACACACATTTTGTCATCACTGCAATTAAGTGCAAATGCTTATGATTGCTATCAAGCCAAGATGAAAGGGGTTTGCTTTTTATAATAATGTTAGTACATGATGGAGAGAACAAGGAAGTCTGGCTGGCAGAGTCCAGGAGAAAGGCCTTTTCTGCTGTGGGCCCATTGGTGGTATTCAGCCAGTTTTATCTGGTTCTGGCAAACCCGTAGCAGCAGCAGTGGGAAGCTCTGCCCACCCATCCGGACGTAATGTGCGGAAGGCCCTATGCGCATGATCACATCTGCGAATCAGTAGCAAAGGTAAGTGAATACCACCCCTGTGTGGGCCCCACCCTTTGCAACATTGTTGTATGCCCCTTGAGGTCAGAACTGCCTCCACCTTCTTGGCCTTTCAAAAGAGCCTCAAATCCTGGCTCTGCCAATTGGTCTAGGGCCCCAATAGAGGTTATTAGTGGATTAGGAGGAATATCCCATCTCCGTCCCCACTGTATCTTCATGTTTGACTTATTTAATCTCTGTTTATTTTCATATCTATATTCATGCTTTATTGTTTTTATAGTGTTATTTTTATAGTGTTGTAAGCCACCCAGAGTCGCTTGGCAGTGAAATTGGTGCCAAATGTGAGGGGTCCCCCAACCCTCAGTCTTTGGACTGGCACCGACCTGCAACATACTAGAAACTGGGCTACACAAACAAGGGAAGCCCCATTTATGGGATGCAGGCAGCAGATGAAACCACACCCCCTCCAGGCCACGGGAAAACGTCTGTCCACGGAACTGGTCCTGGGGCCCAAAAGGTTGGGGGGGGGATGCTGCCATATGTGTGTAATAAGTGTGTATATATTTAATAAATAAATAAATAAATAAACCAGGTGTCTTGTCATTCCTTAGGTAAAGGTAAAGGATTACCTTTAGTACAAATGTACTAGTCGTTCCTGACTCTTGGGGGTGGTGCTCATCTCTGTTTCAAAGTCGAAGAGCCAGCGCTATCCAAAGACGTCTCCATGGCCATGTGGCCGGCATGACTAAATGCCAAAGGCACACGGAACGCTATTACCTTCCCACCAAAGGTGGTCCCTATTTTTCTACTTGCATTTTTTACGTGCTTTCGAACTTCTAGGTTGGCAGAAGCTGGGACACATAACAGGAGCTCACCTTGTTATGCGGCACTAGGGATTCGAACCACTGAACTGCCAACCTTTCGATCGACAAGCTCAATGTCTTAGCCACTGAGCCACTGTTTCCCTCTGTCATTCCTTAGTGCCCATGAAAAACGTATTTTGCAACTCTGCTCAGTTCTGATTTTCCAGTCCAGCTGGGGAAAAGATGACTTTAAAAAAACCCCAAACAATGGATTTTAACATCCAACAAGCTAAGATCTGGAGGGGGGGGGAGTGTTTTGCTTCCCTTTCTTAGTATAAGCATGTGCTTTGATCTCAGATGGTGGCCACCTGGGCACTCACGTGAGCATCTGTTGTGGCCCTGAAAGTCCAGGCACTCGCTTTTAATTTTGCCTGGACTTTATTCAGGCAAAAATGATAGAAACTAAAATAATAGAATGTTGCATCTGGAAAGGATCTTGTTCAACCTGCCATTTAGTACTATATTAGGATTTAAGCTGAAGATGACTGATTTAGTCTTTCTGGAAGAAAATAACCATGAGGTTTAAGCTTAAGCACATACACAGCAAGCGAAGATATGTTTGTTATAGCTCGGCATGCTTCCGATTCGAAAGCCAGAAAGTATTTTGAAATCTATGGGGACCTTCATACAAGCACCTGTCTGCAACTCCTTAAAACAGCTGCATCTTTTCCCAGGGCCATGTGATTGCCCTCCAAAACTATAAGGCAATCTCAGAAAAAGATATATTCACTTTGCAAACTTGCTGACAGGTGCTTCCTCCTAGCATCCTTGTGCTCACATTTTTGCCTTCAAACGTGAAGTCTTGCACAGCTTTAATGTTAATTACAGCAAAAAAGAGGGGCTTGCTTAAAACTTGCAAAATGAATGCTTGATCTTTCCAATTTAAATCTAAGAAGGCTACTTTCAACGGAGAAGTCAAAGGGGCAGCAGAATCAGCTTGCACATTGCCAACGGTCTCTTCCATTGACATTATCTCTTAATTGACCCTTTTTTCTTTAGTTAAGGGACAAGCTAATTAACGGACACTGTCAATGGGAGCAGCAAATCATCTCCAGTACTAGATAAATTCAGAAGCATTTATCAAGTGAATAAACATTCACAAGCAAAATATCCCCACCTTTTTCTATTCTTTTGGAGGGTACTCAGCAGGGGTGAAATCTAAAATTTGTTACTACCGGTTCTGTGGGCGTGGCTTGGTGGTGGGGGGGTAATATGACTGGGTGGGCCTGGCCAATTTTTTTTTTTACTTTTAGAACCATTTTTTACATGTAAAACCATGTTTAAAAATGCTTTTAAAAGGCTCTGATGATCCCAGCTGAGTTGCCTGATTAGCAGGCAACTCAGCTAGGATCATCAGAGCTTGGCTCATCAGAGCCATTTTAAAAAAAAACTTTTTCTTTTTTTTTTTTTTATTGAAAAAGTTTTACAATACAAACATTTTTCCATTTTCTCCCCCCCAATCCCCCTCCCCTACCCCTCCCATCATCCCTCCCCAACCCTTTCCCTCCCTATCCCCCCCCTGACTTCCGCTACAAGTTTAAAAAAAACAAAATTTAGAACAAGGGAAAAAGAAGAAGATTATTAAATATTCAAATTCTAAATTAAACAAATTTCGAAAGAGGAAAAGAAAGAGAAGGAAGGAAAGAGGGCAAAAAAGTAAAAAACAAACTAACAAGAACAAACATTAATATATCTAAACAATATTATAATAAAAAAAAAGTTATAATTAAAAACACCATTATAGTTCTATCCTAACTACACCCTTAACTAAAGAGAGAGAAAAAAAACCCAAAAACATAAAACACAAAAAATATATATGCATATATAGTCATAATCATACAGTTATATCATAAGAAAAATTATCTTTTATATAATTCATTTCTCAGTCTATATAATCCAAATTTCGATCTTCTCTTCAACTTGATTGATGTCAAATATATTTCCTCTCATAAATCCACTTCAATAATCTTCATCTTGCCGCTGCCCCCATCAGCAAAGTAAAACATTTCTCCACACAACCCCCCGAGTGACTTTATATAAGTAAAATCCAACCATGAAGATATTCACTCCTCTAGGAAAAAATCATTCCAACTAGCTTATACTATACCTAAAAATAGGCTTTTGCAGCCTTTCAAACAAAAGCTGCATTCCCAGATGGTCCTTTGAAATTAGTTCAAATCCTGCCACCCTTTGCAATTCAACCCTTCGGGTTATAAAATGTTTTCAAGTTCTTAGTCTTCTTCTAGACAATATGTTCCACCAAAATATATAATTGGGTAACCAATGATCGCTGCTAGCTTTGCAGCAATCTATCAAAACTCAGGATATCATGTCCAATCCAGGATAAACTTCATAATAAAAGTTTTTATAATCCATTTTAATATGTGAGTTTGAAATTAATCCAGTTTAGAATGAACTTTTAACCAGTTATTGTGCTTAATCCATTTTTTCCAAATCTTTCAATGCTTTCAGATTCAGTATCAAGCAATTCACGATGCTTTTTGAATTTATCACCTGTGGTTTCCAGTCGGATTTCTTCGTTGAATTCTAATTCCTGTCGATTAGCATCAACCCCCATGTCTTGAGAAGTATTAGACCTCTGCTGCTGGTCATCTCGATGTAACACTTTGTTTTTTGAATCTTCCTCCAGCAATTCAAGGTCTTGTAATCCCCCCGAAACACTGGGGTGTTCAGTTTTCTCATCCGAAAAATCCATAATAGAATCCTCTGGACAACCACCAAGATCTCCTTTTACTTTTAACACACTTTGATTTTCTTCTCTCTTTTCACATTTTGCAAACTCTGTTTTTGACTTTTTATTCTTGAGATGTTTCGGTGCTCCCTTAAAAATATTTTGATAAAAATATTCTGCTTTTTCAATAGTATTCAAACAATGTCTCACACCTTGATATCTAAAAATTATACCAGTTGGAAAGTCCCATCTAAATAGGATATTACTTCTCTTCAATTCCTTGACCAAAAAATCAAATTCTTTCCTGTCTTTTAAAACCTTCCAAGGTAGCTCTTTGAAGACCCTGATTCGTGTGCCAGCTACCTGCAATCTATCAGAATAAGACTTTTGTAGAATATCATCTCTCAGTCTTTTATCAGTGAAGTAGACAACAACATCTCTAGGCAAATTCCTTTGTTTAGCCAAACGTGAATTAACTCTGTAAACTTTCACAATAGAGCCCAGAATTAGTTCATCTTGTAACTTTAATAATTCTGCAAAGGCCTTTGCACAAGTTGTCCTCAGGTTTTCTCTGTTATCTTCTTTTATCCCTCTCAATCTGATTGCAGATTCCTTCGACTTAATTTGAAACATAATAACATCATTCTGAATATTATGATTATTGGCCTCTGCTTCCAGGAGTTTCATTTGTAACTCTTGTATTTGGAATTCAAATTTACTACTCATCTCAATCATTTTCTTCCCCATTGCAGCCAGCGCTGTTGAAAAATCTGAAGCTACTTGGGCAATGATTTGATTTAGTTGGTCATATTTCCCAGAGATCAGTTCCTCAAGATCCTTCTGTGAACCTTTTATCTTATCTACCACACTCTCTAAGGACCTTGTAATTAACTCTTTTAACTCCTGTTCTGTAAGTCTCTGCACATGAGACATTTCAACTTTATTCATCTGATTCAAAGGGGAGCCCCCCCTTCCTTTAGGTTTAGGCATCTTTACTTTTTTTAAAAAAAAAAAAACCAAGAAAAAGAATCTTCCTTACTTCAATAGAGAAAAGAAAAAAAAAGGGTAAAAAAAATCTATTTAAATCAGCCTCTATTCCTTTGGGTTCTTTGTCTGTAACAGGATATTCCTTTCAAGACTAAGCTCTGCACTCCATTTCCACTGACACTTTCGTTTCAGGCAGAGCCTGTCGCCATCTTAAAGACTTTCAAGTTTCTTCCTCTCCTTCCCCCTTCCCCCCCTCCTCTTCCGAAAAAAAAAAAACTCCGTTAAAGCAAAAATCCATACTTGCTTGAAATTTTCTTTCCTCTTTTCCAGCTTGCTCCAAATGTGATTTCAATCGTGGTGTTGCTCCCACGTCTGGCTCCGCTAATTAAGTAATTAGCGGAGGATCCTCTCGGCGCGGAGCATACCCTGGAGGTATGGAGGGAACCATCCCTCTGAGCCCTCCCCAGGACATGGAAAATTCCTGGGGGGCTCAAAGAGGTTCTACCTCACCCCCAGAAGCTCTGCCTGTTCCTCCCGCCGAGGAACAGGTTTTTCGAGCCGCCTGCCAGCTGTGAGGCGGCTCTAACGCGCCGGGAGACCGGCGGGCATGGAAAGCCCGCCGCCAACGAGGAAGGCGCCACCGGAAGTCAAAACTTTTTCTTTTAAATGGCTCTGGCAATCCAAGCTGAGTTGGATGTCCTAATTTGATTGGCAGGCAACTCAGCTTGGATCATCAGAGCTTGGCTCATTAGAGCCATTTAAAAGAAAAAACTTAAATTAGGACATCCAGGAAAAAGGTATGTGGGCTCAAAGGTAATGGCAGGCTAGGAACTTGGCTGTTGACTTATGCACATAATGGGTGAAATGGTGCATGCATGAGAGGTAGGGCTGAAAATGATGGGTGAACGTGACTTATAGCCTGTTGTACTTCTTTACAAGCAAGTCCCTTATATTTGTTTAGTGGTCGGACTATATAAACAATGAGATTTCTCGTGCTGCATTCTCTGTTCTTGTTCTGAAGCATGGCTGCATTTTCCAAAATGAAATTAAAACTGAGCCAAGGAATCTAAGCACTAGAGGAAAAGGAGGAAGAGGGGAAGGTAACTAATTGCAGTATAGAAATGTGCAGCCTTTTCAGGTCTAGCCAGAAATGAACTTTGGGAGCCATAATCCAAAAATTAACTTGGGAAAGAAAATGGAAGGAAAGAGGAGCCCAGAATCAAAATGAATATAAATAAAATTACATTAAGTTAATTAAACATAGTAAACTTGGAAGGAGGAGCCCAGAATCAAAATGAATGTAAATAAAATTATATTAATTAAATATAGTCAAAATGATTACCCTCTATGTAACGGGTATCAAACTCGCCACGTCACATTGCTGTCACGTGATGTATTGCGATGTTTTTTCCCTTCGCAGAGCTGGGGTGGGTATGGCCTGCGCATGACACATCCAGCCCACTATGTATTAAACCATCTTATTTATTTTCTATCATGAGCGGTATGGTGGCCTAGAGGTGGAGTTCTTGCCTCATAATCAGAAGGTCTGGGTTCAATCCTAAGTAGCAGCAGATATTTCTCTCTCCTGGCACAATGAGTAATTGCCTATTATGAACTCCATGTAGTCCTCAGGAAGGGCATCTGGTCAGTAAATGCTCAGCTCCCATCAGTTGCCCCAAAGCAAGATTGCAGGATCATTAAAATAAAAAAAAATTCTATCACATTAGAAATAGAGAGCCTGGATCAGTGGTGAAATCCAAATTTTTTTTACTACCGGTTTTGTGGGCGTGGCTTGGTGGGCATGGCAGGGGAAGGATACTGCAAAATTTCCATTCCCTCCCCACTCCTGGGGGAAGGATATTACAAAATCTCCATTCCCACCCCACTCTAGGGCCAGGCAGAGGTGGTATTTGCCAGTTCTCTGAACTGCTCAAAATTTCTGCTACCGGTTCTCCAGAACCTGTCAGAACCTGCTGGATTTCACCCCTGGCCTGGATCATGCATAGGGAGAATTGTGTACTCAGAAGAACTTTTTCACTAAAACCAGTTGGGTAGCTGAATGCAATTTAATTGTTTTAAAAATATAACGTTATAGGAAGTATTAGTTTTACTTGTTTAAACCCTTAGTTAGGTGTGGATATGCTATTATTTCATTTTGTCAACAGACAGCAATACATTTAATTTTAAAAAGGGGCGGAATCAGCAAATTATATTTGTTGTTTTTCTTGATTGCTGTATACCGCCCAGAATTGCTTTTTGTGAGATGGGTGGCTGTACACATTTGACCAATAAACAAGTCTTACATCCCAAAATATTATTGTTTACATAGTAAATAAGCAGCAACTCTGAAGAGGGCATCTTGCCAAAGATGACTTCTTATTTAAGCTTCAATGTCAAAATAAAATAAAATAAATGCAACCACAATACTTGATTCAATATATTTTGGTGCTGCCGGCAACTTCTTATAGCAGTTGTAATTCTGAGACTAAGATGAAGCTATTCTAAATTTATCTCACCGACAATTCTGTTCAACGAAGTAAAGAAATCAACAGGAACACATTATTATAGCACCAGTTAGGATTTCCTTCAAGAAGCCAGAAACAAGCACATTGCGAATGAGCTTCCAAACACTTGGCACCATTCAGAACAAATGTGCATTCACCTGGGAGCCGCACTGTATCTGCCTTATGGCAGAAGCACAGCAAATGAACAATTTTCAAATGAACATAAAAATCATATTTAAAAGACTTCCAATGAAAAATATCTATTTATTTTCCAGCCTCCTTCTATAAATTAATACATACCATCTGGGTTACATCTGGTGAAATGAAAGTGTTGTCTCATGAGTAGCTGATGTGCGAGAACCATGAAGCAAGACTGAATTGTGCTGGCACCGTTCAGGCTACAAAGGCAACAGTGCTCACACTTCACGTTCAAGAAACGCGTATAACCAGCATATCGGGAAAATTCCTGCACTCTTCTACTTCCACTTCTTAGGACAACTGTGTAAGAGAGTGACAAACCATCTATGACCTAGGTGAAATGGGCAGTCCCTCAAGCAGTCCCTATGGGCATTTCCCTGATCCTGCCAGAAATGTGGGTGTCTCTACTGCAGAGGTCTTCAAACTTGGCAGCTTTAAGACTTGTGGACTTCAACTCCCAGAATTCTCCAGCTATGCTATGCTATGTCCTACCTATCAGTGACTACTTCAGCTTCAACCACAACAATACACGAGCACACAATAGATACAAACTTAAAGTGAACTGCTCCAAACTCGAATGCAGAAAATATGACTTCAGTAACAGGGTGGTCAATGCCTGGAATGCACTACCTGACTCTGTAGTTTCATCCCAAAACCCCCAAAACTTTAACCTTAGACTGGCTACTGTTGACCTCAACCCATTCCTTAGAGGTCTTGAAGGGTTGTGCATAAATGCACCAGCGTGCCTACAGTCCCTGTCCTAATGTTCCCTTTAATTGTATTCATTTTATGTATTTAATTCATGCTTATACTATTATCTAATATGTACTCAACAAATAAATAAAATAAATAAAAATAAAATAAAGTCTTAAAGCTGCCAAGTTTGAAGACCTCTGCTCTAATGGGACTGAGTCAAGAGCTAAATCAACTGCTTCAGTATCATTGAGAGGCAATTCTCCTTTCAATAATCTCAGGGCAATTGTAAATCAGTAGCAAGAATAATTGAAAATAAGGAGATCAGCAATGGAACCCCTGTTGTCATTAGAGTGTATATAACACCCCTAGATGGTATCCATGAAAGCATGTATATCTATTTTTTTATTTAAAATTTAGAAATTGGTGGAATCTTGCAAGACTAATAAATGTCACAAGAAATCTATGGAGATTATTAGTCATCCAGGTTATGGTTATCCCAAAGGTGTTTTTTCCCTTTTTTTTTTCCAGGAGTCAGCTGGACTTTCTTGTTGTTGTTTTTTTTTGACAATGTTTCTTTTTTCATTCAAGAAGCTTCTTCAGTCACAAGAAGTCAGAGATCTTAGGAGAGATTGCAAAATCTCATACATCCATGAACAATTTCTGCCACTTTTTTAATTGCATTTTCTTTTCTTGCAAGAACCCAGAAAATGTAATCATTATTATCTAAAAGGTCAAAAGGGCTGCCATACCTTCAGGGCATATAGGTCATCCAATACCAGTTATATAGGGACCACACAGTTGGGTTTATATGTACCTTTTCATATCATTGCATTACCAGTGAAAGTAGCCAATGGAGATGGGAATGGAAAATGTTACTACATTAGTGTACACATGATTGCATAATGATTCCTTGTGTGTGGTGTTTTGCTGACTTGTATATGCATCTGCATGAATCATTAAGACAATATACATACTGACTTGAAATCATTGTGTCTTGATTTGGGAATTTATTATCTTAATCATGCATTTGAGTATACACCAAGGAATGGGATACTATATATTAAATCTATGTGATATTACATTGTCATGTTGCATGTACTCCTGCTAATAACTTGAAGATTGAAAACATGATACTCGACATCAAAATCCACTGATTAGATGTTCCAATATGTTTTCCAATACTCCAATCAATTTTTGAAACTTTAAATAAACTAAACTTTAAACTTTAAATAAACTAAAACTTGGCAGGAGTTAATAAGAAAAAGAAAAGTCATAAAACAATGAGACTGCAATTGAAAGATTTTAAAGGGGAATAGCAGGACTTTTAAATGTTCCCTTTTGACAAGTGAGCAAATTCCTAACTTACCTTTTGCATATGGAAGGAAGAAAGAGACCTACCATGTTCCCAATGGAGTCACGTCTGTGGCCTTCTTGATACTCCAATGATCCCCAGCACAAGGGAGTCGAAAGGGTGTAGTCCAAATAGGATGGTAACCACTTTGGTGACATGGAAGTTCTGCCTGCTCTTTATGTGCATTGTACCCATCAGGCTGAAGTCTTATCTCATTTTCAAAGACAACCTTAGTAATATTGTAGTGAACAACATTCATATTACTGAAATTTTGTTGTTCAGTACATTACTAAGGTTGACTTTGAAAATGAACGTAAGTGCAAACAATGCCAATAATGCAGATCTCCTTCGACTTTTCTTAATGAATACTAATTCCAGTAACTGATTTCTTGTTAAAATGTTGGTAAATTACTGTTACATTTTTTAAAATTTCTTTTTATGGGGTTGAAGAGAATCCCATGAAGTTCTCTTTCAGAGAGAGACAAACATATCAGCCAGTGAATAAGAATGCCGAGGCATTCATTTCATTTCTGTATATTTTTTGCTCATAAGGGGCTATTTTCAGTATTCATCAGACATCAACTTTACGGTTTCAGCAGATGAATTTTTGTTGTTATATTATACCTACCTTTGTTTACAAATGAAATTATATTTGGGCTAGACATACTTTATCATAAAATATTGTATGCCAAATAATAATAATATAATAATACAATATAGAGTGTTTGATCTAGGGGTTAAGACACAAGGCTAGAAATAGGGAGACCATGAGTTCTAGTTCCACCTTAGGCATGAATGAGTGCCTTTGGGCCATTCATCAGGAGACTGTGAGTTCTAGTCCCTCTTTAGCTATGAACATCTGCTGGGTGATTTGGGGCCAGTCACACACTCTCTCAGCCCAACTCACCTCATGGGGTTGTTGTTGTGGGGAATATAGGAGAAGGAAGGTGTATTAGATATGTTCATCACCTTGAGGTATTTATTAAAACAATAAAGGCAAAGTTTAAAAACAAATCTTTTAAAATATGCTATTCCTATTTACCCCCAGAAAATCCCAGGTCTCTATGTTTGTGTGGTGCAGCCCTACCAGTTCTGAATAATCAGACACACACCTAAAACTTGAACAGCAAAAGATAACTCTTCTTGCCTTGTTTTTAGTATTGTTGGGTTGGCAATATACAAGTTGAACCTCTGATTTTTATTAAGATCACTGCTTGCAGATTAGGACTAATAAGCAAAATTATCAGTTACTCTTTCCCTGATGCTACCTGTTTTCCTTATTTGTAATGAATGTCATAACTATATTGACTCAGATACAAGACATGGGTTTATTTTGACATGAGTTCATACAACTCATTAAAGGACAACAATGGGTTATAACCTGTTTCATATAACACTCTAAATTACAATCAAGGACTCCACATTAGAGTTTAAGAGTAAAGTAGATCCAATTATTCTGATGGAATTTAGGTGATAAACTCTTCAGAGCAAGCACCTGGTCTCTCTTACTTTTTAAATTTTTAATTGACAAAATTGATATTGTCAGTCCTTCAAATCCGTCGAGATCACGAAACAAGCTTCCACAAGAAGCTAGGGGAACTAAACTTTATTGAAATGAGATATATTAGCAGAATTTTGAAAATCTGATTATGTTTCCATCTCTCCTCAATCCTCAGACACTTGGAGGAACCAGCATAAAACTTTGCCTAATTACTACTTCCTTTCTCAGAGTTTAAAAATGCTTTGCTTTTGTAACTATTTCTAAGTATTTCTCTCAAGACCATGCCTTTCTATACATATATTAACAGGAACTTTATTATTGTTATTAAAAGGTATCCAGACTGTCTTACAATTTAAAATAAAACTTTTTAAAATGATGCGCTGTTGGTATCTGTCACTAGATGTATATATAATGGTATTTCTAATCACTGCTAGAAATATGAAAAACATAAGGAATATTTTATCATGCATGCATAGGACTTGTGAAAAAGATACTGGACACAACTACCTATTATGATGCAGAGAGTTTTAAAAATTGACATTCAGATGTAACTGGAACATTTCTTATTAGGAGTTACAGACACTACACTATGAAAGGTTTGTGAACGATTGGTTTTGTATATGGTAATTATGGTGAGGTTATTATAAGCACAAAGATGGAACACTACAGAAATACCAATAATGGAAAAATGAATTGGAAAGATGGCTGAGTTTGCAGAAATGGCTAAATTGACTTATTTGATTAAGGAGGGGATTGCAATTAGTTTTATAAAAGACTGACTACTGTTTATAGATCTTTTGCTAAAAATTGATAAAAATGAACTGTTGGTTTCAAGTTTTATTGATTAAAAAGGTTGGTTTACAGAAAGAGGGAAACTATAATATGCAATGGTAATTACTATGTTTGTAACTGTTGCAAAGATCAGAGGGCACTTCTTTAAGTATCTTTCTTTTTTGTATACTTCTTTTTCTTTTATCCTTTTATTCATCTGTTTCTATTTCTTCTTCTATGTTTATTTTATTTTCTTTTATTTTTATTATTCATATTTCTATGCTGCCCACTCTCTGAGGACTCTGGGCAGCTTACACCAAAGACAGTATACTAAATAGCATATTGCCCCTAACAATCTGGGTCCTCATTTTACCCACCTTGGAAGGCTGAGTCAACCTTGAGCCGGTGAGATTTGATCCGCTGATCTGCTGAATTAGAAGTCAGCTGAAGTAGCTGCAGTACAGCACTCTAACCACTGCGCCACCTCGGCTCTAGTGTTTTTTAAAAAAAACTTTGTAAAAATTTTAAGCAAAATATTCATTAAAATATTACTGCTGAGAGGTAAAATGTGACACACTACAAGACAGAAAGTTTTGCAATGTGCATCTGTTGAGGAATATGAGCCACAGTGGCACAGTGGTTAGAATGCAGTACTGCAGGCTACTTCTGCTGACTGCTGGTTGCCTGCAATTTGGCCAAATCTCACCAGGCTCAAGGTTGACTCAGCCTTCCTTCCTTCCTTCTGAGATGGGTAAAATCAGGACCCAAATTGTTGGGGGCAATATGCTGACTCTGTAAACCGCTTAGTGAGTGCTGTAAAGCACTATAAAATGGTATATAAGTCTAAGCACTATTACTATTTGGGGGGAATTACGTATCTGTTAAAAATTTAAAATAAAATACATTTATTTTTTCCTGCAGCCTTAGTCACATAGAAAGTTATTGGGGAAGGTGCAGCTGTTTTCTTAACGATTGGACTGGTGTGACTAAATTCAACACAGAGGCATTGTGGGAAGGACATAAAAAATGCCACAAAGTTTCCACACCGATAAAATCAAAGCCCTGCCCCTTTTCCACATGTACCACAAAGGAGTTGGAGTTTTGATCACATGGTCCAGGTTTTGTTAAGATTTTTTTTTTCAGTTTCACTTTTGCCATTGCAACTTTTGTATGCATCATGATAGCGTACAGAACTGCTATTTTTATCTTGACCTGACCAATAATATATCTTAGGTTTGACCTCTGTTTATTATGGGCCAAGATTTAAAGTATTCTGGGCTTTTCTTTTCTTTTCTTTCTTTTCTTTCTTTTTTTCTTTTCTTTTCTTTTCTTTTCTTTTCTTTTCTTTTCTTTTCTTTTCTTTTCTTTTCTTTTGGTACTAGGGTACAGCATAATACTTAGCAAAACCAATGGACTGATATTGTATTTGGCTGTGAGTATCCTAATGGCATTTTCATAATATTTTAATTGTTAAGTACATTTTACAGTATGAGAAGGGGTGGTATTCAGTAGGTTCTGACCAGTTCTGGAGAACCGGTAGTGGAAATTTTAAGTAGTTCGGAGAATGGTAAATATCACCTCTGACTGGCCCCACCCCCATCTATTCTCTGCCTCCTGAGTCCCAGCTGATTGGGAGGAAATGGGGAGTCTGCAGTATCCTTCCCCTGGAGTGGGGTGGGAATGGAGATTTTACAGTATCCTTCCCCTGCCATGCCCACCATGCCACACCACACCCACAAGGCCCACAGAACCAGTAGTAAAAAAATTTGAATCCCACCACTGAGAATGAGCACTATAAATATGTATGACTGTTTGGAAATGAGTAGCTTAAAGAAAGGATTTGATTTATTCTCTCCTCCCCACCAATACCACATAAGGAAGAATTTTTGGTACTATCATTTCTTTTATTTAGAGTCAGAACTGATTCTTGGTATGATTCATATATAAGAATGAATAACACCAAAAAAAAAAAATCTTGGCAACCTCACCATCATAGACTCACCAAACTGCTGTATTGCAGGTCCTCATTAACTGATTAACATCATATGTTACACACTTGCAAGATGGTAATGCTTAGATACAACATTTTTTACATTGGGAATGATGTACACACTTTCATTTATGCTCCATCTCCTCACCCTTGGGCATGGCCCAAACATCTGGTGGCCTAGATCAGAAGATCTCCCGTCCTGGAGGCTAGTTTCGGGGTTTGGAAAGCCAAAAAGCTTCTCCAAACACAAAGGCATGGCTTGCAGAAACAAGAGTCTTGGCAGCAGAATGAGCGATGGAGAGTATTATAAAAATAAAAGAAACTCCAGGTTTTATTCTGTTTGTGCTCCAGTAAATGATGCTTTCCCCGAAAACACCAGGTAATTGCAACTGCTCCCAGCAAGACAGACAACCTGTTCCTTTGTTCCTTCACTCTTGTGCTTTCTTGTCTCACAATGAAACAAATATCAAACACCTTCACAAAAGTTATAGGTATATATACCCACATTGTCTAATTAAAGATGTTCTGGATATGAAGAGGCTCCAGAATATATCTTTTGTGAATGAGAAAAAAAAAATTTGAAGCCCTTGCGCAAACTTAGGTTTAAAGAAAACATTAGCAATCATTGGCAAGGATTGACATCTGTAGCAGTGGTGCAATTCAATTTTTTTTACTACTGGTTCTGTGGGCGTGGCTTGGTGGGCATGTACTATCATTTCTTTTATTTAGAGTCAGAACTGATTCTTGGTATGATTCATACCAAGGCTTGGTGGGCGTGGCTTGGTGGGCATGGCAGGGGAAGGATACTGCAAAATCTTCATTCCTACCCCACTCCAGGAGAAGGATATTGCAAAATTCCCTAAACCTAACCCTCCCTACTCCTGAGGGAAGGATATTGCAAAATCTCCATTCCCACCCTACTCTGGGCCCAGGCATAGGTGGTATTTGCCGGTTCTCCAAACTACTCAAAATTTCCGCTACCGGTTCTCCAAAACCTGTCAGAACCTGTTGAATAGCACCCTTGATCTGTAGGATGCAAATTAAACCTAGTTTCTCCAGATCATTATCCTCATGTTCCTAGAGTTATTCCTTCAGGCACAGAGTCCACTTTTCAGATTGTCTAAAACCAACTTGCACTATCAAACAAAGCATCTGGGTCATGTCTGCATTTTGGCGGAATTGGTTGTAGATTCATCAAAAAAAAAAATCCGACCAATCAGCTTGTCGCTTTGGCCTGATATCAATTCGGTCTCTCTTAACTCAGCACCACCCTGACAGGCGGTCAATATCCAGCAGCACCACGAGGAGAAGCGTTTCACCACCAAACCTAGTCTCTGCAGATGTTTCAACATTTAATGCAGAATAGATAAAACAGCAAGTAGGTAGTGATCATATCAAAAGTGTCATTTTAGCATTCCTAATATTTATGAGAATAACAGAATTGGAAGGGACCTTAGAGGTCTTCTAGTCCAACCCTTGTCTTAGGAAGGAAACCCTATGCCATTTCAGACAAATGGTTGTCCAATCTCTTCTTTAAAACTTCCAGTTTTGGAGCACCCACAACCTATGGTGGCAAGCTGTTCCACTGATTAATTGAAGATCATTCATGCAGAGTTTAGGGGTTCAATACTTTTTGTTTTTCCCTTCAAGTCAGTTTTTGTCTCCTGGCAACTGCTTGGACCACAAGACTTAAAGTTGCATTAGAATATACCTAGAGAAGTCCTTTTCAACATTAAGATTGCTAGACTTAACTTACTCTGGATGTTCTCTTTCCTAATAGCAGCTGTAGGAGACACATGATAGCAGTGTTCCAATATCTCAGGGGCTGTCACAAAGAAGAGGGAGTCAAGTTATTCTCCAAAGCACCTGAGGGCAGGACAAGAAGCAATGGGTGGAAACTAATCAAGGAGAGAAGCAACCTAGAACTAAGGAAAAATTGCCTGATACTAACTCACAAGATTCTCCAATTTCTAGCCTGATGCCTTAACCACTATGCCCTTAATTTGCCCCAGATTAACAGTGTAAGGACAGCATCCTCCACTAGCTTTGTTACCAAGACATTCAGCAAATGATGTTGGCATGCTTCTATTCTGCTGCACGCCGGGTGGAAAGCTCTTTAAAGCAGCTGTCTGAATGAGCCAAGCTCAGGTCTGCTGTGAGCTGTGAAATGTACTGAAAAATCAGAATCAGGGTACAACTGGGAATAGGTTCAATGGCAGATTGTTGTTTGCTGCTGACAATATATTCCATGGATTGACTCACAAATACAAAAAGACAATGATTTTATTTTATGTCTCTGCTTTTAGGTCATCTTAGATGCCACACACACACACACACCCTCTGCTTCCTTACTAAGAATCCATTTTTGTTTATGAAAGAGAAACAGTGACACCATGTGGGAGAGCTGGGTTTTATTTCTTCCTGGTCTCTTCTATGTGAATATATTGTATTTGATCTGCAAGAATGATCCATTTGTGATTATTTAGGAATTGCACTTTGGTGAACTTACCAGGTAAAACTAGATCTTGGTTTTCAGTCTTGCTATTCCTGATGACTTCCCATTCAATTACTAACTAGATCTGATCCCGCTTAACTGCATAGCACATTTAAATTTAATCCATGCTAGAAAGTCTTAATTTGGCATTTTTCAGGTATGGTTTCTAAAATGTTATTAGATAATAGGATATGGGCCCAAATCAACCTGTAGAAATTGTTATGAACACAGTTAGGCAATCCTATGGACCTCAGGTATGGGAAACAAACCATTATTTTCCCCCACACAAACAGCAGCAGATATAGGTAGTTCTCAATTTATGACTGCAATTGGGACCAGAATATCTGTTGCTGAGCAAGGCGGTTGTTAAGTGAGTCACAACCAATGTTATGACCGTTTTGCCATGACTATTACATGAATCCCTGAAGTTGCTAAGTGAACCACATAGTTATTAAGTGAATCTGGCTCCAACACCCCACCCCACCCCAATTAACTTTCTTATCTGGGAAGGTCACATGATCTGGAATGTTGCAACTATGATAAATACATGCCAGTTGCCAAGCATCTAAATTTTGATCACGTGACTAGGGATGGGGACGCTGTAACTTGTAAGTCTTTTTTTTTTCAGTCCTATTGTAATTTTGAACAGTCATTAAACAAATACCCCGTCTTATATTTTTTGAACCCCGAAATAAGGGCTTGGCCTTATTTTCAGGGAAGTCTTATTATTCTTGCCTGGAGCAAGAATGGGGCTCTTCTTGCATTTTTACCTGATTTCCAGCTCTGTGTTTAAATATTTTTGAGGAGGGCTTATTCTCGGGAGCAGGCTTATTTTAGCGCATGCACTCAAAAGCCCAGTTGGGCTTATTATCAGGGGATGTCTTATTTTCAGGAAAACAGGGTAGTTGTAAATCGAGGACTACCTGCCATCCCTGTGGACAAGTCATGGGTTCTTGCTGTTCTTGCTCATTGCTCCCATATCCTTCTGAGCCAGCCAGGTATCTGTTTTAATTTAGTCCTTCTTCCCACCCTTTTAGTGCATTAATGTCCTCTACAAATAACAACTTTACAATCCACATCAGATAATTTCAGAAGAAACAACAACATAAAGAGGTGGCAATTTGAAAGAGTGAGAAGAATCTCAAACATTATATAATCTGGGAGAAACTGAACCTGGATTTACGGGGGAAGGGGGAGACCTCATCCAGTGGGGAGGGTCATGTGAAAATTCTTCAGCCCCCTCCAAGCTATTCTTCATCTTTAAAAAGCTCTGAATAAAGGGATAGCAGGGCTCAGCTGCCAACAGTTAAGAAGAATCCACATTTCTCAAGCAATAAACATACATTTAATTGTTTCTACATGAATGCTGCTTTGAAAGAAAAATCATATGAATGTGGTACATAACAATTTGTTCTTTCTTGCGACACTTTTAGTGCATTCTTCCTACATTCACTCAAAAAGCCTGAATAGTATTCCATCGTGCTATCAGGCAGGTCTGCATTATCTGTAAGAGTATTTTCCAGGTTATTCTTTATATATACAAGAAAAATATTCAATAAAGTTATTTGAAGAATTACAAGAGCTTTCCTCTGTAATTCCCACTCTGAGGTGTAATGGCTTGCAATACATTCAACTTGCTAGAAGAATGCGAACATTGCTGAAGTTATTATGCATCTGGTAGAATTTTTACATTTGCTGTTAAAAGTATGGATCTGGGATGCAATTAGGCATAAAATGTAAATATGAAAGTTGCCCATGGAAACAGAAATAGATTTTGGATTAAAGGAAGATAGGCAAAACTCTTTCCTTACTTGCAAAATTGCTTTCCCAACTATGCAATTAACATTGTTACAGCTTTTCTTAAAATGAACATAGCAGTTCTGAAAAGGCAACCTTAATAAGCAGCAAATGCAGGGGTGAAATCCAGCAGGTTCTGACAGGTTCTGGAGAACCAGTAGTGCAAATTTTGAGCAGTTCAGAGAACCGGCAAATACCACCTCTGGCTGGTCCCAGAGTGGAGTGGGAATGAAGATTTTGCACTATTCTTCCCCCAAGAGTGGGGAGGAAATGGGGATTTTTCAGTATCCTTCCCCTGCCACGCCCACCAAGCCACGCCCACCAAGCAACACCACACCCACCAACCCATGCCCACAGAACTGGTACTAAAAAAAATTGAATTTCACCACTGAGCAAAACATTATGTGTCCCTTCTTCCCTGTGCAGCTACTTACCGTATGTAGCAAGAAGTTGGCAAGATATGAATTCTAAATACATTTATGCATGTAAGATCAATTTGCATTTGGTCCTTAAGACCAGATTTCTGCATTCTAGCAAGAGAGGCAAAGTTGGAAAAGCCACTTCAAAAAAGTAAAATAGATTATTTCCATACTTCAGACCAAGGCTCAATGTTTAACTTTTGGCATATTCAGGAGGAAAAAAAATTGCTTTAAGATTTTCTTGTCTTTCTTCCAGTATCTGTGACTAGTAAGTAGAACTGTACTATCAAACTACTAATGGATAAGTTGCAGATTTTATAAACAATAATAATGCTTACATTTATTAAACAACGTACAAACTACTAAACCAGGAATAGATGAATGGAAGCACCTCACCCCATAACTGCTGCCAGGAAATCCAAAATATTGCATATATTAAAACTCAGCTCCCCATTTTAATGAGCCCAAAGGTGAAATAAGATTATTTTTTTTAAAAAAAGAGTAGTGATAAGGGAAACTAAAAGCAGGGACTCCCTATAGGAAATAGAAATCAAGGCATGGTGCACTGTAAAACTCTAGACCAAGTTGTTGCCAATTAGCTTCGGCCTAGAGGGAACCTGAAAATTCAGATTTTCATCTCTATTTGCCCCTGCCACTTAATCTGTCAGACTTTGAGCTGGGAAACTGAGAGTGAGAAAAAAATGAAGACTCTGTTAAACAACAGCTTTAAAAACTTCCCCAAGGTCACCATGCAGACTGTAAAAGAGAACAAATGTTGGTCCCTGGGCAACAGAACAAACATCTGCATCCCACATCAGGCCAGGTGTTTTAAATCAGGACAAACCAAAGCCAGGCCAAGCATTAATAAAAGAATGAAAGCAGCAGTAGCCAAGCATGTTTTCCCAGTGTCTTTTACTGTAGTTACAGTAAGGATTTTCCAGGCAACCCTTTCTCTGATTGAATCACACCTGGAGTTGCTGTTGAGCTGCGCTAGCTGCCCAACACCCAAAGACGAATGCCTAGGAGGTATCCAATGTTTGCATGACTCTATCTCTCTGGAGAAGAAGGCTCTTGTTTGTTGTGTAAGCATCTCAAAGACCACAGGAAATTTTGTCTTTTTATGGATGTTGTCTATGGAGATTTTAAGTCATCCAGGTGTCCCAAAGGTGCTTTTTTTCCCCCAAGGTGCAACTGGATTTTCTGGTTTTTCTCTGAAGACATTTCACTTCTCATCCAAGAAGCTTCTTCATCTCTGACTGGGCGGTGAGGAATGGAAGGATTTATACTCCTTGCATTCTTTTAGAATTCATTGAGGCTATCTGTGTTACCTGAGTGGTGCAAATGGGTGTGGAGCCTTCTTGGAGCTGTGTTGAAAGGATTGTGCTGAAGACTGGAGATAGATGGTGTCATATCATCTGTTGAGAGAGGACTGTTCAGTTTGGCATAGATGGCCTCTTTGGCCCCTCTTTCAAACCAGTTGTCCTCTCTGTCCAAAATGTGGACTTTTCTGTCTTCAAAAGAGTGGCCTGTATCTTTTAAATGCTGAGTCTTCTCCTGATGGGTTTATTTTCCCAGAAGTCTCCACACTCATTTGCACTACTCAGGTGGCCCTGATGATATAGATAAACCTCCAGATGGCCTCAAAGACTCTCTAAAAGAATGCAAATGAGCAGCTGTCTGCAAGGAGTATAAATCCTTCTATTCCACACCAGTCAGTTTTGAAGAAGCTTCTTAGATAAAAAGTTAAACATCTTCCAAGAAAAACCAGAAAGTCTAGTTGCCTCTTGAAGAAAAAAGCACTTTTTGGACTTTCATGGGTGTTATGTTAAAACATCCAATGGAAGGAAAAGATCAGATGCCAAGGGAAAGACTTTTAATTTCTTCACAAGTCCTGTTGAAGACAATAATGCGATAACACTATTTGTTCCAATATACTCGATTGTAAGGAGAGAAAATTGGTACCTGCTTTCTCAAGACTAGAAAAATTAATGCAAACTTCCACAAGAATTCTCAGCCATTGGTTCAACACATCTGGAAGGTATCTAGCTTGGAGAACTTTGATGTAAACAATATTATTTCTCTAATTAGGGAAAGGCTCAGTAATGCTCTGAAATCACCTCTGCTTTATCTGGGCTTAATTATTCAGATTAAAAATGCATTCATTTCCTAGCCTTTTTTATATCAGATGAGGTCACTATATCTGAGGTACAAAAATCCAGATAGTGACATGAATGGCAGCAAAGCTAATTGGAAAACTAGCTCACTACTGCATCTACTGGTTATCAAGATTTTTTTGCATCCCAGATATAATAATCCTAATATCTCAATTTGATTTGTTTATGTTCTCAGAACTGGACTTTACTATCACATCCAGCAAAAGTAGCAAAAATGGAGACACGTGGAGCAAAGTCCCAAAGGTGCTTTTCAAGAGGTAACTGGACTTTCTTGCTTTTCTTAGATGTTTTGCTTCTCATCCAAGAAGCTTCTTCAACTCTGACGGGATGGTGGGGAACGGAAGGATTTAAAATGTCTATGGAAATTCTCAGTCATCCAGGTCATGGTTGTGCCAAAGTTGCTGTTTCACGAAGCAACTGGACTTTCTGTTTTTTCTTTGAAGATGTTTCACTTCTTATCCAAGAAGCTTCTTCAACTCTGACTGGATGGTGAGGAATGGAAGGATTTATACTCCTTGCAGACAGCTAGTCATTTGCATTCTTTTAGAGAATTGTTGAGGCTCTTGGACGTTTGACTGTGTCCTAAGGATCACCTGAGTAGTACAAATGGGAGTGGAGCCTTTTTGGAATTGCTGAAAGGGTTCTTGCATTTAGAGGACCTTAGCCCAGCCACTTTCTCTCAGCTCTGAGAAGAAGCAATGGCAAAACACATTATTATTATTATTATTATTATTATTATTATTATTATTATTATTATTATTTAATAATAATAATTATTATTATTATTATTATCCCCGAAGGACTCAGGGCGGTGAACAGCCTTAAATAAAATATAACATACAACAGTTAAAAATTATTAAAAATACATTAAATAATTTAGGCTTAAATCAAATTTAAAACACCCAATTTATAGAAAACTTAAAACCCAATTTAAAAGGAAGGTTCAAGTCAGGCCAGCCTTCTGGAATAAAAACGTTTTGAGGGTGCGGCGGAAAGTGCGTAAATCTGGGATCCTCCGTATATCCAGGGGGAGCTCATTCCAGATGGCAGGTGCTCCCACAGAGAAGGCTCTCCCCCTGGGGGCCACCAGTCGACATTGTTTGGCCGACGGCACCCTGAGGAGCCCTCTCTATGGGAGCGTACTGGTCAGTGAGAGGCTACTGGTGGCAGGAGGCAGTCTCTTAAGTACCCAGGTCCTAAGCCATGGAACGCTCTAAAGGTGGTAACCAAAACCTTGAAGCGCACCCGGAAGACCACCGGGAGCCAGTGCACTTGCGCAGGAGTGGGGTCACATGGGAGCGCCACGTCACTGCCATAACTTCTGAAATTTTGCTAAGAAAACTGCAAGGACTTGTTGAGGCAGTCTCCAGAACTCAACACTGAACTGAAGGCACAAAAAAAGAGAGAGAGAGAGAGAGAATTCCCTGTGACACATTATAAGAGAGAATTATATCTGTAACTCTCTTAGTTATGGAGTTACTGTTAAAATTTAAAATGTCCATGCATAATTATAAATTATGCCATATCTTGGATAAAAACATGGATCTATAGTTTAAAATGCATTTTACCCTAGAAATATTCTGTATCCATGAAGTGAGCAAAAGTGCAACTCCATGTAAAGAACATTTTTAATTAATGTAGCTTAATTGTATGTCTACCAGCCTATACCATGTCTGCATTGTCAGATATTCTCTCTTTTGGATGTAGAGAAGCTTGTGTACTTTTATGACTTTTAATGGTTTGATATTTTAATTTCTTTTTTTCATTTACTTCATAGTATGTGGGTGAAAATCCTAATGTAGATTCAGGATAGCTTAAACACTTTACAAAATAAAGCTATCATTTTAAAGACAGCCATCAGGGGAAGTAAGTCAATATCCAGAGATGTTTTATATTAAAACCTGTCAGTGTTCTATCACTGAATACTGTGTATTAACATGGGGAGGGGAGTACAGTACAGACAAAGTGACATCTGAAAACTCTGGCAAAGCTTCTGTATTCTAGTTCTGGTGAAAGGGGAGTTCAGCAACAATTTAATGATCCCTCAAGAAGCAGAACCAGAAATGGCTTCACAGGTCCTGTTTGTCTGTAGCAAGCACACAATTAGAGTCTTATCCAAGTTTTAACTTCCTTTCCTTTCGCATGTGTTACAACACGAAAACTGGGTAAATGATCTGCAGTTGATGTCCCTTTCATTCTATTAACACAAATTTTAGCTTGGAGCCCTTGTGGCTGTCTGTGGTTGGTTGTTTTCATGCAAATGTTTCATTACTGGGGTAGGTAACCACTTCAAGAGAACTAGATGACCTATAAAATCTCTTCCATCTCTGTTAATCTGTTAACAATTTCAACCCTGAGTTACATGTTTTCTCCTCTGCTGGTACAATTTTTCATCTCCGTATTTCTGTGCCACTACCAAGTCCCAAATGGTCTCCAGGTTGACGAAGGAATCTGCAAGTCAATCAGACAAGCTTCCTCCTAAGGACCAAGGATCCATAACACATGGGCAAGATTTCCCAGTCTGATCTCATTACCTCTTTTCGGTGCCAAAGATGCAGAGGGGCAGGGAATCTTGGCCAGGCTTGGGGGGGAAGGGGCGGCTAGAAAAGCAAGGCAGGTCAAGTGTCTTCCCCAAGTGGTTATTAAAAGCACTTTGTGTGCCACAATACCAAATTGCTGTTATTTCCCCAGCAACATTTACACTGTCTGTCAAGAGGAATTCCATTTTTGAAGACCAGCTCAAGAGAACAGAAAAAAGCAGTGCAGTGATAAGCAATAGGATGCTTACCATTATATGGTCATACAAGAATGAACTCCACAATAATCCGCAGTCCCATCACCAACACAACATACAGTTACATTTTTTCCATTAACCTTTCTCTTACAACATATCAAGATTTGATGGAAGATCGTTGTGTTGTGTTTGAAGTAAAAAATATCCCTGAAATGTACACTCACCCACATGCAATCAAATTGTTCAATTTTAACATAGTAATTTAGCTTTAATATATGAGATTTAATGGTGCCAGTTGAGTCATATGAGATACATAAACATCAATACAAAACCAAGACCTTAGGTGTACAATTTCATGAGAAAAACATGAGATTATTTTCACCTTTCTAAAGGACATAAGTACACATTCAATTTGTGGTTTATGATTTTATTGGCAAGCCTAATAATAATGGGTAGCTGTGAACTAATTGATAATTACAAGAAAAAAAGAGCAAGATTCTATTAAATGAGGCCTTAGTTACCCACGAATACAGCTCAAACTTTAAGTATGTTAATAGTTGACTTGAATGTTTTGAAAGGCCCTTTCATTCAAATTAAGGGCAAGACTGCTCTATTGATATTGGTATCTGTACCAAATATTTGGAGACTTCAGTGAAGAAGAAAATAACTGCAAAATGTCCTTTCATAAATGCATTTAGGAAAAGAAGATATTTTGAGGCACATGTGGCCCACATGGAGCCTGTCGGGATCCTTTCCGGAGAACTATAGAATTAAGAACTGGAAGAATCTGTAGCCCACTGACGATAACGTTGCCGCCAGACACCAAAGCTAGAAATCCATGTGCCATTGATTATGACTCTTTCCAGCAGGAACAAGAAACATCTGGGACTAAAGTCAGCCCTTGCAAAAAGGAAACACAGTAGAAAGACGGGAAATAGGGTGGGCTTTGCTAAGGATGGGATTTCACTTTCCTTTAAGGGCAAAGAGACTTATTTTCTTTTGTCTCATTACAGAATTGCATCTTACGTTAAAGCTTTCCCTGGCTTTGAAACTTTCAAATATATTGGGATAAGAACTTCCAGTTGTTTATTCTGATATTATTCTAGTTCAAAGAATCCAAAAGAGTTAGGGTTAGGGCATTTAGGCCATCAAATCTTACACTAATTAAAGCCCCTTGTAAGGAAGCCGTTCTGTTCTACTTGAATATACAGTGTATTCACTATAAACATTTTCCTATGAAATCTGATAAACAGATCGTAGTATCTTGCAAAGCATGGTCTCCATCGTTATGTAATGATGTACAGCTTCAATAGATATGCCTGTATTATGATAAAGTGTCACATGATATGTCAAATATGAAATTGAAGTGTTTTTATTAATAGTTATTGGACTCACTAATTATATGTGGACAAAGCTGTTGTTTAAGGAAATTGTCAATTTGTTCTAATTCCCCTGCAGAATCATGGATTATACAGTGTCTCATATTTTCTCAACTTCACATAGACATTTCTGAAAACTAATTTAAAGGATTCATACTGCAACAAAATATAAAGCCCACATTTTCTTTTTGTACTGAAATGTTTGAGGAACAAGGTAACTGAGAAAGTTTGAAATCAAAGAGTCCTGAGAGTTGCTGCCTGACATCAAAATGACTCTGATTTCATTGGGAGTTGTTTGCAAATATCCAAAGAGAATATTCAGCATTTTGTGATTTAACATATAATAGCAGTACATTTGATGGGTTTTAAAAATAAATAAATAAGAAAGCTAATATGACCAGACAAATTAATTATGTACTATTGTTCCTAGAGATTTTGGCAAGATATCTAGCTAGCATAATATTTTGGGTTTATAAACTACCTAAGTGGGGATACGACTGGTCAAAGCAAACAAAGGTAGGAGATTGATAAATGGGTTATCGTCCTCTAAGTCCTTCATGCAGACAGGGACAGCATGAAGTAAATGGATAAGGGGCCCTGCTTATCCATCTCAGTTTCAAGTGTAGATATGAAGCTGTTCATCACTTGAAAAATATTCTACTATATCCTGAAATGTTCTTTCTCTATGTGTATGTTTTATTCTTTAGAATCTTCCTTGATCATCATTCATGATGTGTTGGACATGTTTGTGTTAGCCAGGCATTTCCTTGGCTGCAAGCAACGTGGCCCACAGAGACATGCATGGTTATTAAATCCTGATGGTGGGAATTTGTTTTACTTTCAAAGGTTAGACAATATGCACATATCTGGTTGTGTTTATTTTCTTTGATTAAGATCAGATGCCATGTTAATAGGTCCCAACTGCAACAAGAAGTCATATTTACTTCCTGTTTACATGTTTCTTTTTAATATAAATTGCAGACAGTAACTTTGAAACATGGTAATGACAGCTATGAGTTTGGTCTATATGGTGTCAAATGCTTTCCCATCTGGTTTTGACATGTCTGTTATATACTAACTAAATCATTGCTACATTTCTTTCAGAACCTGTCCCAAAACTACCCTGAATTTTATATTTGTTTTCCTCAAAACGTTTTCACTGAAAAAGCATTTTAGAAATACGTATTGTGGGCTCTTTGTATATTATTATTATTATTATTATTATTATTATTATTATTATTATTATTATTATTATTATCTTTATTCATTAAATATGAAACTCAGTCAACTGAACATTCAAAAATGCATCAAAAATACCATTGACTGGTGCTAATGGTTGATAAGGGTTGCTGCCAGCGCCCTAGGTATCAACCAAGTACTTCTTAAGATGTATGATGTTCCAAGTAGCGCAGTTTTTCGCAGTTCTGCTGATGTTATTGCAAGAAGCTGCAATTTGCTAATGTATGTTATAAAATTCTTGGACATGGTGCCAATTGCCCCCATGACAATGAGTATCACTGTTACATGTTTCATTTATAGCCATGTAGTTTCAATGGCCAGGTTGTGATATTTCGTGATTTTTTCCAGTACTTTTTCTTCAACTCCTGCGTCTCCTGGGACCGCGATGTCAATAAATTGTACATTTTGGTTTTCGACAACTGTGAAATCTGGTGTGTTGTGTTCCAAATGACAATTTGTCTGTATTCGAAAGTCCCACAAGATCTTCACCTTCTCATTTTCTATAACTTTTTCCACTTTATGTTCCCATGACTTTTTGGATATAGGTAAGTTGTATTATGGTGATGATGATGATGATGATGATGATGATCTCTTTTATTCGTTAAACATGAAACTCAGTCAACTGAAAATTTAAAAATGTGTCACAAATATGTTGACTGGTGTTAATGGTTGATAAGGGTTGCTGCCAGCGTCCTAGGTATCAACCAAGTATCTTCTTAAAATATATGATGTTCCAAGTAGCGCAGTTTTTTGCAGTTCCACTGGTGTTATTTCAGGAAGCTGCAATTTCTTGATGTATTTTGTAAAATTCTTGGACATGGTACCAAGTGCCCCAATGACAATGGGTATCACTGTTACGTTTCATCCATATTTTGTAATGTAGCATTGTTTTTGTTTCTTTTCTTTTCTTTTCTTTTCTTTTCTTTTTTTTTTTTTTTTTTTTGGTCTATAGTTATACTTTCTTTAATAAATAAATATATTTGAAGCCTAACCATGAATGTCCCAATTTCATATAATATATTATATGAAAATATAATATCGCAACCTGGCCATTGAAACTACAGGGCAAAACCTAGCAGTAATTGGGCATGCTCCACTACAGTTATATGTTGAGGACTATCTGCAGCTTTGCTGCGACTGAGTGATGATTTGATTTGTGTTTTTATGTATTTGGTTTCTGTAAGTTGTTGGGAGTCTTTGCAATTGAGTAGTGTATGCATTTATGTATATGCATATACATATGCATCTTGGCAAATGTATCTTTTCTTTTTATATACACTGAGAGCATATGCACCAAAGACAAATTCCTTGTGTGTCCAATCACACTTGGCCAATAAAGAATTCTATCTATCTATTTACACAAGAATAATTTCAATCAGCTTCCTGCTTAATCTTCTGCACAATCCGATATAAACTTCTGTAAAGAATAATTAACTTGCAAACACTAACCTGAAGAATCCTTGAAGCAACTTACAGAAACCAAATGCATGCCTTTGTGATGACTCCCCCAGACAAGTCCTAAGCAGACAGATGGAGATGATGCTGGAACAATATGTTCATTTCCTAACTCTGTGATTTCTGATTGTTGTGATTCCTGCCTTGCTTTAAATTGACACCATGCCTTGACTTTGGATTGTGCCTTGTGAATTCTGGACTTTTCTGACCTTGTGGATCCACTTGTGTTGTGGATTTAATTTTTGCCTAATTTTGTTTATCTTAATTGGGAAACTTTCAAGTACCTTGTTGACTCATTGGCCATTGGTCCGTGGACTAGCATTGATCTGCTTTTTGCTGGATTTAATTGGGACAGTTCTAAATTTTTGGTGAAAGGAATTGCTGGGGAACATTAATAAACCTACTGAACCACCCTTAATGTGCATGCAAGTGAGTGGGACAGCACACAGCCTCACGTTATGGAGAAAGCTTGCTGCTGGTTCCCATTTTTCCTATCTTATCTTGAGGAGGCATGCATAAATTTGAGGTTTAACTAATGAAACTTTCAGCCTTTGGATCCTGATGCTGTGGATGATCAATCACAAGCAATAGCAACATATGCTGCTCTCTGAAATGCCAGAGGAAGAATCTCCAATTAGAATGGAGATGATCTGCACATCAGCTGAACCGCTATAACTGGCACACATAAAATATCTAAGCTAATTGTGCAGGCAGAAAACCTACATAGAAATCTGCACAATGCAAAAATGAGTAGAGCGCTTTCCAAGTCTTGGGTAAAGGAAGATATCAAAATGTTTGTATTTCCTCCTTTTAATGAGTAAGTAGTCTTTTCTTCACATGTTAATATGGTATTTCTGTCATCTGCCTCAAACTTACTTTGCTTAGAGAACTGAAGAAGACATTTGGCCTCTGGGCAGTGGTGAAATCCAATTTTTTTTACTACTGGTTCTGTGGGCATGGCTTGGTGTGTGTGGTGTAGTGTGGTTTGGTTTGGTAGGCATGGCTTCGTGGGAGTGGCTGGGGAAGGATACTGCAAAATCTCCATTCCCACCCCACTCTGGGGCCAGCCAGGTGGTATTTGCCGGTTCTCAAAACTGCTCAAAATTTCCACTACCGGTTCTCTAGAACCTGTAAGAACCTGCTGGACTTCACCCCTACCTGTGGGAGAGGCTATCTGAAAACTTGTGTGTGTCCTGAGGAGAAACGTAGCTCTCTTGAGAAACTATAAAATAACATTGTATAGATAAATGGTTGGAATGGCTGAGTTAAATTTTATGGAGCAGATGTTGTGTCCTAGGGATTTGTAGGAGCATTCCATTTATTCAGTATCAACCCCTTTGGTAACTGGGTTTTCATAATGAACTTAGCTGATAATTTGCACAGAAAAATCCATGTTAGAATAATATTAAAGGATTGTTTCAGTGTACCAAAGCAGCATTCCTCTGACAGCTTATTTGCAAAAGCATTAAAACTGAAGGCTATTACTTATTTATTTTGGGGTAGGGGATTGATAAATAAATCATATCAATTTAGTTATTCAAATATTTGATACTATAACAATAAAAGAAACTGGAGATAGACAACATTCTCCCCTTAATTGCAGGGAGTGAAACTGGCTGGACTACTGTTCTGAATTACTACAGGAGAAGGAAAAATTCATCAATAATTTTCTCAAGGGGATAATGTCCTCTTTGTAGATACCAGAACTGCTACTGAATCTTCTCTCATAAACTCTTATAAAAAAATAAACTCTCCTTAGGATGTCATAGAAGTGTAGAAAACATAGAGCCTCCTTCACACATGCGCATGCATAGAGGGTCAAAAACAGGAAGTGTTGATGTCTGGGCGTGTGGGTGGAGTCTCCCACCAGTGGCACTACAGGAACACATGATCTGGATAGAATTTCACCACTGATTTCATACCCCCAAACCATGGGTTTCTTCCTGCATAGTATCATTTTCTTTGGCTATTCTCCAAAGCTTATTTTAAGCTTCTATTACATTTTTATAATAAAGCATCTTAAATGTATTTATTAAACTTATGTGGCCATCCATCTCACCTGTGCGTGGCTCTGGGCAGCATGCTCAATTAAAACATGAACTCAATCATTAAAATCAATTAAAAGCAGTCAAAAACTACTGTTAAAAATATAAGCAGGATTCTCTTGGTCCAAGATGGATTTTACAGAGTCTTCTTAGGTGTCTCTTATCAATGTGTGGACCATCCTTTCAGCTTTAGTCTATGTGATGTGAAAAGCACAGATCTCATGGAGATACTCTGCTGTTATAGTGTCTTTGGCTCAAGGCACAAACATCTTATCTTAGTATTAACTACTAATTACCTTTCTTACATTCCTGTTAGGGATGCAGTGGCTCAGTGGCTAAGATGCTGAGCTTGTCAATCGAAAGGTTGGCAGTTCAGCAGTTCGAATCCCTAGCACCATGTAATGGAGTGAGCTCCCATTATTTGTCCCAGCTTCTGCCAACCTAGCAGTTTGAAAGCACCTTTAAAATGCAAGTAGAAAAATAGGGACCACCTTTGGTGGGAAGGTAACCCTGTTCCATGCACCTTTGGCATTTAGTGATGCCGGCTCCATGGCCACAGAGATGCTGGCTCTTCGGCTTTGAAACAGAGAGGAGCACCGCCCCCTAGAGTCGGGAATGACTAGGATATATGTGTGAGGGGAATCTTTACCTTTACCTTTACATTCCTGTTTCCTCCACTCTGAAGGTAAAGGATAAAACATTCCTTTGATATAGACTAACAATAACAATAACGAACACTCCCTTGGACATTTTAAACTGATAGGATCAGCACTGGAAGAGAATAACTTATAAGAAACTAGATAGTGTGAGACTGGAATGATATGTGCCATTTTTCTTTGGCTTCTAATTTCATCCATTATTGGCATGAGGGTCTCCTGAGCAAATTTGGGCTTTATTTATTATCCTACCATAAAAATGGTGATTCTCTTCAAATGATTCCTGCAGCCATTATGCATACCTATATCACTATATTTGTACACACATACATATAGATACAAACACACCAGTGGTGGGTTGCTCCCACTTCAGTCGGGTTCTATAGACCCCGGTAGTAAAACCAGTGGGAGGTTCCGCTTACCCGCCATGACATCATCATGGGTGATCTGCACATGCGCAGAAGCGCGCTCCCATTGTGAACCAGTAGTAAAGGTAAGTAGAACCTACCCCTGGCGCCACCATATATACATTTACACAAACAAACCCCTTGATTTTATGTCCATTGTCACTTTTTGTGAAATATTGGGTTAGTCATAATAGAATTCCTGCTAAAGCTCAGTGACGTAATGTCCTAAAGCAAGCTATAGATTGTTTTTCAATATATAGCAGGTGCTTATCCTACCATTGTGGTTTATTAGGATGTTTGCTTTGTAATCTCAGCCAATTTTGGTTTATTCAATAACCCACATTAAAATGTCTATGGAGATTCTCAGTCATCCAGGTCATGGTTGTCCCAAAGGTGCTTTTTCAAGAAGCAACTGGACTTTCTGATTTTTCTTTGAAGACGTTTCGCTTTTTATCCAAGAAGTTTCTTCAGCTCTGACTGTATGGTGGGGAATGGAAGGATTTATATTCTTTGCAGATAGCTGGACATTTGTATTCATTTAGTGGGAGGTTTATCTATGTCACCAGGGTCACCTGAGTTGTGCAAATTGGTGTGGAAGAGTTCCTTCTTGGAACTATTGAAAGGACTGTGTTGTAGATCAGAGATAGATGATGTCGTATCCTCCCCCTCTGTTGAGAGAGGGCTGTTCAATTTTGACATAGATGGCCTCTTTAACTCCTCTTTCAAACCAGTGATCCTCCATCCAAAATATGGACTTAGTTGTCTTCAAAAGAGTGGCCTGTGTCTTTTAAATGCAGATGGACTGCTGAATCTAGTCCTGATGTGTTTGTTCTCCTATTTTGGACCTTAATGACCCACTAAAAGAATACAAATTACCAGCTGTCTGCAAGGAGTATATATCCTTCCATTCCTTCCATTTCTCCAGTCAGAGCTGAAGAAACTTCTCGGATGAGAAGTGAAACGTCTTCAAAGAAAAACCAGAAAGTCCAGTTGCCTCTTGAAAAAGCACCTTTGGAACAGATTAAAATGAATGACAACTGAACACACTGTACAAATCCGCCAATAATCTGTTACTACATGTCCAAATATCTGTGAAAAGATTGTAGATATAAAAGACTCTAATTATGCCAGAGATGATAGCTAAATTTTATTCTGCTTTCTTCACAAGTGATCTTTCCTCATATCTACTCTAATTAGACTTGTTCTATTTCTATGAATTAAAACAACAGAAGGAGTTAACAGAATGAGATCCTATGGGGGGTTGTTATTGTTTTAATTTATACCCACCTGTAATTTAACTGACCCTTCAAGAGTGCCAATTTAGAAAATGGACCCTATGTTCTCCAGACGTCATCAATGTAAACAACTGACGTAATCAAACACAATATGAGGCAATAATTTAAAGTGTGACTAACTGGCGCTCTCTGGGCAGAACACAGTTCTACATTCTTGGCACATTGACTCATCTTAACCATAATGAGGCTAGCAGGGGAAAATTATTGAACTGCCCATGGTTGAAGTCTCAGCTAACTTGCCTTTGACTGTACAAATGTTTTTGGGGTTGCTAGCTATAATTTCTATGAAGGATTGAAATACATTGTAGATAAGCCAAAACTAATTATCCAACCCAGGGAAAATACATGTTAAAATTATTAATTGCATTTTATATAAAAGCTAATTCTGTACACATAACATGTTTATATATAAACCAAGAAACCTGACTTATCCTTGCTTACTGTGAAAAAGCACCATGCTAGCATATGTACAATCTATTCTCTTTTTATACAAACAGAGAATCACAAGAATGGAAGGGACCTCAGAGATCTTCAAATCCAGGGGTGTCAAATTTGATTTAATTGAGGGCTGCATCAGGGTTGTGTTTGACCTCGGAAGGTGGGTGGCCAGAGCATGGCCAGCTCGACGTCTCTAATCGAGGCTCGGTTTTCGGCCGTGACAGCCTCCTGCAGCCCTCTGACAATGAAAACAGAGCTTCCTGAGCTCCGTTTTTCCTGGCAGAGGCACCGCGGGGCGGTCCTTCGTTGTTTCCAGGGCAGCCCACTGGCCACATCTAAGTACCCACAGGCTTGATCCAAGCCATGGGCCTTCAGATTAACACCCATATTCTAGTCCCACCCCCTGCCCAAGGCAGGAAACCTCACACCATCCTAGTCAAGTGCTTGTCCAGTGCATGCTTTAAAACTTCCAGTGACAAGCTGTTCCATTAATTGCTTTCACTGTCAGAAAATTTCTCCTTTCTTCTAAGTTGGAGATAAAACCAATGATAAATGGTGCAGATATACCATATAATATATACTTGCTTTAATTTTTATTCCTGGATACAGATACTAATAAAACAAATCATGTAATAGTTATTTAAAACTATACCATAAAAATATAAAACATGTTGTTTTACTGCATCAAATGAAATGGAGTTGCAGCGATTACAAAAAATTCTGTGCATAAGTATCCCAGAGTTATATTGCCAAATTTCTACTTGCTACATTTTCAATGCAATTTTTAATATGGTGCAATCTAATCTTTATTGATTTCATGTGATAAACCAAAATCTCTCTATATTTGAAAAGGGAAGTTTTTCAAAGTGAAGATAATCATGCTGTAATAAATTTAATCATAAACTGAATACAATTTGTTTGCAAAAATGTGATTATCTGAAATTAGCCTGGTAAAAAAAAGTAGCCATGCTATTTTACTACAGCAAAACTTGTTTATATCTGATAGTAACATTCTTAATGAAGTAGTACTCTTATTTTTCTTTGCAAAGTGAAGAGCTGTTACAGTACATTTGTTCCTAATTGGAAAAACAATGTTCAAACTGATGAACAAAATATTTAAGTAAAAAAAAGAATTAAATCCATAGCTGTTTTGTTCCTTGTAATAATGGGAGTGTAAGAATATCAGTATCAAGAACAGAGTTTTTAACATTAAGTGAGAACCATAGCAATGGTTACATTAGTGCTTAAATATCATAACGTACACATAATTAAAATGTACACACCACACCATTCCATAGCTTGTTTCATGTATTGGCATATGCAGGGTTGGGCTTCTAAAATTTTAGCAAGGGGTTCTCTGCCTGGTTGCTGGGTGGGCGTGGCCTAGTCGGCCTCTTGCATGGAGGAAGCATTTTTGCCCTCCCCGGGCTCCAAAGACTTTTTTGAGCCTCTGGAAGGGCAAAAATGGCCTCCCCAGGCTCTGGAGGTGCTCTGGAGGCCAGAAACAGGCCTGTTTCTGGCCTTCCCAAACTTCCAGTAGGCCCATTTTTCGCCTTCCCAAACCTCCACGCATCCCCTGCACTTACCTGCATCCAAAACAGGCAGCGTGTGGACTTCTGGAAAGGACAGGGTGGAGTGGGTGGGGCCAGCCAGCAATGGAATTTGGAGGTTCTCCAAACTGTACAGAATCTTAGCTAGAGATTCTCCCAAACCCCTGCGAACACCAACAGCCCACCTCTGGGCATATGGATTTTATAATTAAGATGACAGTATTTCCTAACAGGTAACTCCAACCATAGTCTCTTTGCCCTACTAAATATACATTTGCTCTGATAAAAAATCTGTCCCCCCAAAAAACTTCATTCAGCTTTCAAATTAGCAACACTGGGTTCTGTTTCCTGAGTACTCGCCACTACTAAAACCACTTCAGCAAGTTGTTATTTTTGTTTTTGTTAACCCTTCCCCATTATGCCTGAAGAACTCTGGATGGATTTCAAAAATATGGGATGTTGGTAGAAGACTACAATTGGGGAATTGGCAGAAATTGGACACTTTACCGTATGCACTTTTTATTAGTAACAGCTGTTACTGATTATAGCTCCATAATGAAAACTGATGTGAGACGCTCACCAACTCTAAATCAGCTTCAGAAGATAAACAAAGTTTCTGATATGGACAATAGTTCAGATTATTTCATGTCCATCTTGGATTATGTTACAGCTCTAATTGTACTTGTACTGGAGTGATTCTTTCCTTGAAAGACCTCTTCAACTGACTGACAAGTTCTCCAGAGTATCTCCTCTGTTACAGGAATTGTAATAAGACAAATTGAAGGTTTTGGGGGGAAAAAGCCTAGGGGACAGTCTGACTTCAGTTTCTGAGTCCTTCCTTACCTGCACATCCTAGTGAGGGTTTTTCACCATCAGCAACTTTAAAATGTGTGGACTTTAACTTCCGGAATACTGGATGGGCAATTTTGGGATTTGGAGTCCACATATCTTAAAGATGATGATGAGGTTGAGAAACACTGCCTTAATGGAACCCACATTGGGTTACGGCATAAAAATAACTGTTGGTGCACAATGCCTTATCTTCTTACTCTTCTCTTTTGTATTTTGCTGGTCTTTTTTGGAATGCAGAAGAGCAGGAAAACCACAGTTTGGGGATAATGCAGTGCCCAGAATTCTGAGACAGGGAGCAAATTGAATGAGCTAGCCCTCCACACTCAATATAGAAATATATTTTCCCTTGATTGGATTTTAAACAATGTTGTACACAAGTTTTACAAGTCACACAAACTGTATTCAAAATAGCAAACAGAAATTGGGTTCATGCTGCTGAATCCTTTTTTGTGGACTGTGTTTAACTGAACTTCATCTTCATCAGCCTTAAAAAAAACAGTGTAAAAGATTTAATTGGTGGACACCTGCAGGCTTTTGGGAACCACTCCCCCCCCCCCCTTGCTGATGAAAAGTAATATAGCCCAATGGGGGACCAGACGATAACATTAAACTAAATGAAGAGACTCCTAAATGAGGCATCTCAAGCAAATGCTTTCGGGGGTGGCATTTTTTAGGTTTTCCCAAGAGTTGAGAAGAAAGTACTTTTGTCTTGACTGCACACAGAAAATGTTGATGTATACATATATTTAGTTTTATATTGTCTGCATACTCACCACATCTGATCATAAGTCTAGATCAAAAGGGCATCTCCTGTTTTAAACAAACCATGGTTTCATTCAAACTTAAAGCTCCACCACAAGCTTTTGATTACTTTTTCAGTTTTTCTACCGAAGGGAAGAACTTACGATTATAATAATTTTCCCTGTGTATGCAGATCACTTTAGCTCTTCTTGTGCAAAATATATTGATATGAAATACAGACTCTTTCCTTTACAATATAGTTTTAAAATAAGTCTCATTTAGATCTTCCCACTTTATATTTGTACATTCCGATGAACATAATGGTGCTAATTTAATTTACATTTACAGCCCAAAATTAAAAAGGAGCAATATATAATTTTGGGGAAAGGAGCAATACATAATTATGTGGAAGAAAGTAAAGTAAAACAAAGATAAATAAGATATGGTTCTGGGCACACTAAAAGTGCATTGTTTTTATTGCTTGCTTTGGCTCAGCCGTTTTTGATGAGAAGTTTTTTAAAATTAAAAGATACATTCATGCTAGATCCATTAAATGCTAGATGGGGAAATAATTCTGGCTTTGCTATCGCTGCATTTGGCCTTTAAAGGTTGCAACAATCCCTTGGCAACTTTGCATGTGTAAGAATAAGAGCAATCTTTATAACCTTTCATATATTTTTTGATAGAAGAACAAATGCTAGTTAGCCTTTGTTTATGGCAATGATTTTCCCTGTATTCTACTGATTCTACTGATAGAGAAACTTAAAAGTTATTCTCTAAGGAATAGATAATGAAATTCTTTTATATCTTTCATTTAAAACAATAAAGAGACAAAAATCAAAATAATAACTTCAATGTATTTAGCAGAATGTGGAAGTGGCATGATATGATTGTTAATTCCAGACATTTAAGAGGAGGGGGGAAATGGCCTTTTATTGCAGTTTGCAATTGTACATAAAAAAGGACAGGTTTTGGATTAGATACATTGCACTACAAAATTCAATGATGTTGCACTTTCTTCTGCACAAACTTATACTTTTAAATTGTAATAAGACAGCTAAAACAGCATACATCACAGTAGTATCTTAAATTGCTTTCTATTTCTTAGCTCTTCATGCATAGAAAAATATGTGATCATTGAAGAAGAATCTAAATTTATAAAAATAAACCCTGTTGCTGAAGTTAACTTTCAGGAAATCTTCAGGAAATATAAGCAGAAAACACTGCTGTTGTTGAATTTGTTAAATATGCTTGGCAATTATGACCAACGAAATCCCATGTTTAAACATCTGAAGAAATTCTTTGGCACTATTCCTTCTGCAAGTGAGCAGTTTGATAGACAGACTGGAATCAAACTGGCATCAAATCTCGGTACGTTCATTAAGCTTGCAAAAGTTCTGAAATGTAAAAAAATAAAGCCATTTTACTGTGTGCATCTTTGTTTATATTTCGTATTTCTTAACCGCTGATCTCCCTCAGATATACATGCATATTTCTATCTATCCTCTCCTCTCTCTCTCTCTCCCATTATCACTTTGAAAAACGAAAGAGTGCTAAAATCAAAGCTTCCTATTGACGTTCTTCTATCAATGAAAGAGAGCGTGTATAGTCAAGGCTATAGTTTTCCCAGTTGCAATGTATGGCTGTGAAAGTTGGACCATAAGAAAGGCTGAGAGCCAATGAATTGAGGCTTTGAACTATGGTGCTGGAGAAGACTTCTGCGAGTCCCTTGGACTGCAAGGTGATCAAATCGGTCAGTCCTAGAGGAGATCAACCCTGACTGCTCTTTAGAAGGTCAGATCCTGAAGATGAAACTGAAATACTTTGGCCACCTAATGAGAAGGAAGGACTCACTGGAGAAGAACCTAATGCTGGGAAAGACTGAGGGTAAAAGAAGAATGGGATGGCAGAGAATGGATGGAGTCACTGAAGCAATAGGTGTGAGCTTAAATGGACTCCAGAGGATGGTAGAAGACAGGAAGGCCTGGAGAAATGTTGTCCATGGGGTCGCAATGGGTCGGACACAACTTCACAACTAACAACAAAATCAGTGAAAGAGATGCATCCTCTGTTTCAAGAACAAAAATACATACTAGTGTAACATAAACCATACTTCTCCAACCTGTTGTCCTCCAGATGTATTGGATTACAGCTCCTATAATTTCTGGGGCCAGAAAATGTTCAGAAGACTTCCAGTTTGTTGTTTGTTTATAAAATTTACTGGCCACCCATCTTATCATAAGGTAACTCTTATCCTTACAGACACAAAAAATATGTCTACATTAAAACCTGAATAGATTAAAACCAAAGATTAAAAGCAAGGACACATGGGGAGAATGGGGGCAGAATGGGGAGAGGTGGGATCTGTTGTTAATCAATCAACTACCTTCACTATATTGTTTCTCTATTGGGATCCCAGGCCAATTGGCATAGCCAGGTCTTTAGGCACTTACAAAAGGATAGGAGGTTTGGGGCAAACCTCACATCAGGGACAAGATGTTCCAGGAATAGCAGCAGAGAAGGTCATCCCCTTGGACCCCACCAGCTTTCTATTGGGCTGACTTGACCCACTGTATGCCTCCTCTGCTGGTGCAAGTGGGAAGGGCCAATCCCAGTGGGGTGAGATGGTCCCTCAAGTAACTTGGACCCATACCATGAAGGGCTTGAATTCAAAAAATTAAATTGCACCTGGAAGCAGACCGACAACCAATGCAGCTTGTGGAGCAATGGTGTACTGGGGCCATTCTTGGGGGCTTCCTAACAGATTTGAGAATTTCAGTTCCCAAAATTCTCAGCATTGGCTCTGCTGACTGCTGATAGATAAGATTTGAAATCCACAATCTGGGGAAAAAGCAGTAAGATCTTGTATTTTGTGAACAGCTATCAGAATCAGCCATGCATCATGGATACCTAAACCCAAATCAAGAATATTTTATCCTTCAAAAAAATGGAAAGAAGAAAATTGCTGATGAAGAAATTATTTAAAAAATATTGGATTGTGCTGAAATGAGTAGATTGACATTTAAAATAAGAGAACAGGAAGATAAGCAATATTATTTGATAAGGAGCCTGGATAGCTCAGCAGACTACTGCACTGTAATTTAACTCCAGCTGTCTGCAATTAGTAAATTTGAATCTCACCAGGTCAAGGTTGACTCAGCCTTCCATCCTTTCTAAGATAGGTAAATTGAGGACCCAGTTTGTGGGGGCAATAAGCTGACTTTGTAAAATATACAAAAGTATGAAGGCTATTGCTTAACGCATTGTAAGCCGCCCTGAGTCTCCGGAGAAGGGCGGCATATAATTCGAATTTAAAAAAAATAAATAATGGAGCTATTTTACCAATGGGTAGATAATAAAGAATGGAAGTGAAGTATTATATGTGAAATGAAATTTAGACAAAATGTGTAAACATTTGTATTTAGTTAGATGAAAGCATATTTGTCACAATTGAAATTTTGAAAATATTGAGAGCACAAAATGATTTTAACCGACCGAATCACTGTCTGTAAGTATATGGAAAGATGTTTTTTATGTTGTGTTTGTTTAAAAATAAAAAATCTTTTAAAAAAATTTTTTATCTTATTTTATATTTTATTCTATTATTTATTTATTTTATTTTATTATTTTATTTTATTTATTAAATTTATTTGCCACCCATTTTGCAGCTTAAATTCATGACATCAATGAATGTGGTTCCTGCATTTCAAATCTTCAAGCTGCAAACCCTGAACTTCACTGAGGGTTATTTATCTGCTAAGAAATCCATCATTAGTAAGTTTTACCTTTCATTTCCATCATCTTGTTACCTATCGGTTGGTAGGCAGATCATATAGCCAGCTGTGCTACTGAGTTAATTCATTCACACTTTCCAAACCTATTCCAGGGCTGTTTTGTGTTGACAACAACCCTTTCTCAAATTTTACACTCCATTTGCTAACGATACACAGAAAAAGGCATAATAAAAAAAATCAAAAATAGTGCACAAGGAAATGTATCTATAAAATATATATCATCAGGAAATGAGCACATAAATCAATAGACATTTTCATGTTTGTTTACTTTTTTTCACTGAAATTGATGGAGAAACAAGATGGAATAAATATAACACTGCAAAAATGAGAAATTGAGTGAAACTCAACTTGGCAGATGTACAGTATTCACATCAGTTGCAGTGGGCCCTAGCATTTGATTGGCATGGGGCCTGTTCATTAAATTAGATATCTACCTCTGGAGGTAGATGTTGTTGTCTCTAACAACAATTTACAATAATCATAATTGTGTTTGTCTAATTTGGGAAGGAAGGAATAAACCATAGAGTTAATTCCAATATTATTACATGGATATAAATAACCTGTTCTTATTTTTTTGCTACTAAGGAAATATTCAAGAAATATTTATGTTTATATAAGGAAAAGCAGAGGCAAGAATGGTTGAATGATTAAGTTTGATACGCCCTTCCTTCTGTAATACATTTAAACAAATGTCACTTAATTTTTTAACTTTGGCTTTATCAAGTAACTTCAGTGGCAAAGGCATAATAGTTAGATTTGTTTGTTTTGGATAACAAGAATATTTATGGTAATAAGGCGGAGGAAAAGAAGGTAACAAATCATTAATTAGTTTTGCATTTTTCTTTTGGAGGGGACTCTGTCTTAAGCTCAGACCAACTCGTATATCTAAAACAATAAAAATGGAAATGCTCTTCATAGCCTAAAGATGTGGTTTAGTTACAGAAAATGAGCTTAGAGGAGTTTACATTCCAAAGTAAATTTACGCTTGTAAAACTGCAAACACAAAAGCATACTTTATGCCCAATTATAGGGTTCCAACAGAAATATGCATAATCCTTTTTTTTTCCCTCACAGAAGTTGTAAACTACTTTTATCATTTGGTGGCTGAATTAGAAACATTAATGAATGAAAGGGCAAAGCAGAGGAGATGATAGGCCCGAGCATCCAAATTGAGATCATGTGACTCTGGGTATGATACAACAGCCGTAACTTAGAAGAGGAGGAGGAGTCATAGATCACTATTTCAAAAGCCATCATAACTTCAAACAATCATTAAATGAACAGTTGTTAAGTTGAGGACTAACTGTATCCTTCTGATCAGTTCTTCAGCCAGCTGTGTGGTGCTGGCTGTGGGGAACCCTGTATTTCCCTGTTAGATCTCTAATTGTATGGTTGTAAAGTCCGGCCTCTCCTCCTCTTTCAAGAAAGTAAAAACTCTTGAAACGTTTGCATTTCAAAAGGAACCTTTTATTGAACTGGAATGATAGTAAGACGAAAGAAAAGCAGACTCTGAATTCCCTCAGGCAATACAGTTAGGATAAAGAAATTAGAAACCCTTCCCTTCAGTCCAATGTGGATTCAGCCAACCCGTAGGCATGAAGATGTTATTGTAACGGCAGTCCTGAAAACTTGATAAGGGAACTTTCTCAGGGCCATCATCTGCCAGCTTGAAATGATTCAACCCACGTGGCCCTCCCTTTCCCTTACATTCCCCAAAAGGTGAGAAAATCTCAGGGAACCTAGGCACCAGGATACAGGCTATAAATCAATGGGTTATAGGCTGTGAGGGATAGAAGGAAGAAAGTAATAAACTATATAATATAGCCAGGGGGCCCCTCTTACCCTGAAGAATGGTAGCATCGCAATAGGGATCTGACAATGGTTCAGCCCTAATCAGACTGGTAGCAAAATCATCAGCTCCCCCAACCAGAGCTCCAGTGTTGCCAAAAGAAGCAGATGGGAGGAGATGGTCTCTAATCCCACATTTTTCTTGCCACCCATCCTAGACTGGGAAAAATATTGAGGAAAGTGGCAAAAGAAAAAAAAAGGAATGGAATTGGAAAATACCCACTAGCTCTCCAATAGCACAATGTAGCTCCTGGTAACCAAAGAATTGATGAAAAAAGAGAAACCTGGTTCCAGCTCTTAGAGGAGTGGAGCAGAGGTGGGTTTCAGCAGGTTCTGACCAGTTCTGGACAACTGGTAGCGGAAATTTTGAGTAGTTTGGAGAACTAGTAAATACCACCTCTGACTGGCCCGGCCCCCATCTATTCTCTGCCTCCCAAGTCCCAGCTGATTGGGAAGAAATGGGGATTTTGCAGTATCCTTCTCCTAGAGTTGGGTGGGAATGGAGATTTTATAGTATCCTTCTCCTGCTACACCCACCAAGCCACACCCACCAAGCCAAACTCACAAAACCAGTAGTAAAAAATTTTGAAACCCACCACTGGAGTGAAGATAAGGTGAAGAGAGGTGGCTGTTTTGTACAGAAGAAAATCCTAATTGGATAGGATTAGTACCAAAAGCAAACAGACCTGGGAAACTGTGCCAAGGAACCAGATGAGAGGAGGCATATCCACAGTCACCTATCATGGCCAATGGGAGATGAGTAGTTCTCAGTCACAGACTGCATCAGTAAGCCTACCACTGATGAGATGTAGATCATTTGTATGGCAAGGTAAGTGCCAGGAGGAGAAGAAAAATATTGCTTTGACATCAGAAAGATAAGCTGCTTCTATGAGAGCCTGGAAATGAGACAAAGGGGATGCCACATTCTTCAACACTAGGTCTTTTAAATGAAATATGAGGATGAGCTCATAGATTCAGAAGGTGGCAGGACAGAGTGAATTGGAAAGCCATAACTCACCCTTCTCAACTCATAAAATCTCAAGCCACCCAATGAAATTAGCAGGAACAGGGGGATTTTAAAGTTCACATAATCTTTAACTCATGTCTGAACTTCGGCTATTGCAGTTAACTACAGTCCCAGTGTCAACACTCTAGTGAGAGATGAAAAGATGCTGTCAGGGGCAATAAACTATGCAAGCTAGAAACAGATCTGCTTTCTTAGAGTTCCTGGATATTAGATGATGAAAATAAACAAGTAAACACATATACCAGGGGTGAAATCTAAAATTTGTTACTACCGGTTCTGTGGGCATGGCTTGGTGGGCAGGGTAATGTGACTGGGTGGGCGTGGCCAATCTTTTTTTAACTTTTAAAATCATTTTTTACATGTAAAACCATGTTAAAAAAATGCTTTCAAAAGGCTCTGACGATCCCAGCTGAGTTGCCTGATTGGCAGGCAACTCAGCTGGGATCCTCAGAGCTTGGATCCTCAGAGCCACTTAAAAGAAAAAACTTTTAAATGGCTCTGACGATCCAAGCTGAGTTGCCTGATTGGTAAGCAACTCAGCTGGGATCATCAGAGCTTGGATCATCAGAGCTTGGATCGTCAGAGCCATTTAAAAGAAAAAAAAGGCTCTGATGATCATGCAGATCAGTTGGGCATGGGGGGCGGGGGCAGGAATTTTTGCTACCGGCTCTCCGAACTGCCCGCCGCCATCGCTACCTACTCACCCGAGCCGGTCCGAACCGGGAGCATTTCACTCCTGACATATACGCACATACACTCAAACAATAAGGGCTGAGGATTTCCCCTTTCTGTCTGTAAATTGGTTGTCCATTTTAGAAAGAGAAACTTGAGGTAACCTCTGTTAATCTCTTAGCATTTGTTTTTCTCATAGACTGAGACTTACCCTGCTAAACTGAATGGCAGCAACAGCTGAAGAAACCGATTCATAGAAGACAGCATTCGCTAATGCTAGCTTTCCGTTGAGTTTCAGTGCCTTTTTCAAAGAAGCTGCAATAAGAAAAGGTGGCTTTTGTAAAAAAGGAGAAGGAACATCACAAGTTAAACGTAATTCATAAAAATTATCTTCACTGTAAATTGATACCTGCCTTTGCAATTTGCCAGAGAAACATTTATATTATTTTTTTGAGCATCCGTATAAATCTAAGAGAGAGAAAATATGGATATATATTATGGAGGATTATGAAGCATTTTAAAACTGTTTTATGTAAATAAAAAACATTAATAGAATTAATTCTTACGCCAAGTAGACAAAGGAATGCGAACATAACCCAAAACCCCAATCTTATTTGCCCTTCATTTTTCAATGGCATTATTAGCAATCTTTTTTCCCAAGTTTCATAATATTCTTGCTATAGATAAAAAGCTCTTCAGATTTTACTAGTTTCTAAAAGATTCAGCTCTCTCTCTTTTTTTTTTACGCATACTTTAGGTGCCAGCCTTATTTTATTTTGGTGATAAGAGCTTGATTTCTAAATCTAATTTTCTTGCTAATTGTGATTTTTTAATTTCTTTTTAAATTACATTTAGCTGCTTTATTTATTCTCCTCATAGTACCTTGCTTTCATATCCTCCTATCTCATTTGCTTTCTATCATTTTCTTTCAGAACATTTATTAAGACTTAAGATAAATTTTGTTCTGCTACCTAAGGGCTAATACAGGATTTTTCATACCAATTGCCTGGACAAGTCCACACATTTTCTTGACACATTCAGAAGTGCTTTGCCATGGCTTGCTTCCTAGGCCTGAAAGAGTGACTGCCCCAAAGTCATCCAGATTGTATAATACAATGAATAGGTGTGTTTCAGTAGTGGGTTTCACTTACCTTCGCTACTAGTTCAGAACTGTGAGCGTACACGTGTGCACGCTCACTTTGCCCATGCACAGCGCTTCTGCGCATGTGCAGAACCTTCTGCACATGCAGAGAGCGTCTGTGATGATGTCTGGGTGGGTGGGCAGAGCCTCCCGCTGCCGCTACCTGTTTGTCCGAACCAGGGAGAACCGACAGAAACCCACCAGTGGTGTATTTGACAGGGAAAATGAAATGAACAATTACAGGTTATGCTAAAAATCAGAATATTTTACCTTAGTAGAATGTAGAGTAATTTTAATATATGGAAATTCTTACAGAAAGGTACAGGTAGTAGATGGCCTGTTGTTGGGAAAGAATGTTTGTCAAGGAAAAATGGCTACTATAAACTAAGATTGCGTTTTGGCTCCTTGTTATGTGAAGTCACAATTGGGTACAACAAGAAAAGCATAGAGGTTGAGGCTGTGGGAATTCAATTCAAATCTTTATTGTCAGTGCACAATATATGTGCAATGAGATTGGTTGAGCTCCCTCAGTGTAGCACCCCCCCCCCAAATACAATCAGATGGTTAACAAGTGTAAATGGTGAGCAACAACACCAGGGCTCAAGAAGGAATGGATGCTTAATGTATGTGAATTAAATACAAAACTAAGTGATCAGTACCCCAAAAAAAATCATTGAATGATCTACTTACATGGAGAAAATCAGTGAGGACTGAATGACAGTCAATTATATGAGATGGATGGAGTGCATACAGCAATAATAATTCTTTTTAATGTCCTCCTCTCAAAGTTAAATTTTGGCAAATTAGTACCTCATTCTGCATGAAGTTTATGCCATAATGAGACTCTGAAGAAATGCTTCAGCAGTATCTCATATATCTAACATAATCTATGTTTCCTATCAGAATAATGACTACTATTCCCTGCTGTATTTGCTTTACAAAATCTTTTTTGTTTGGTTGGTTGGTTGGCTTAGCAATGATTCTTTCAACAAATACCCATGCGTTTCAAGGTAATGAGCTGAACAGGCACCAGTCTAAAGTGATAATGGCATCATTCTACAGTACACCTTATCACATGCTTTAACTTCAGGAGTCAAAGAACAAAAAAAAATCAAGAAATAATCTATCTGAAATCAGTTCTTAGGTGCAGAAGAAAGAAAGGCATACCAGAGACAAAATCTAGCAAAATATTAACAATCTGAAAGAATAATTTGAATGGTGGAGGGTTATAAACTAAAAAAAGGATGCAGTAATTGATTCAACTTTTACGTGGCCCACTAATTTTATATATAAATGTTGAAAAAAATTAACATTTGTTCTGGACTCATTCGAAGGTCTTACCAAATACATTGCAAATTGAGGGGAGGGGGGTGTCACATGCTGTATTCCAAATAGCCGCTAGGGGGAGATGTTCTATAATATAAACATTCCCTAAAATAGCAGGGTTTTGCAACTCATTAAAAGAAATGCAACTTTGTACAATACAGTATAGTACATGGTTTGATGGAGGAAGATCTGTCCTACATTTTATTCCTGGCTACCTTTCTTGGAAAGCCAAAAAGGGTGTGCAATTAATAATTATCCTGCAGTTTTTCCCTACCTAATCTGCAATTAATATTCAAAATGTGACTTCTCCACTGAGTGACTTTAAATGCTGACATAGGTTGTTGGTAGCTGTGCTGATACATAAGAATACAATTGAAAAAAGTTTGAAAACAGATTAAACCAGTCCAATGGCATACCAAGAATTCCCTCTATTTTTCTTCCCTGAGTTAAAATCAAGCCCTACAGGTGAATTTTAGAGAGCTTCTGCTGGGACAATATATTCTTGAATGTCTCCAATGGATGGGAACTGACAGATATAGAAATTATCATTTTGAAGGCTAATTGTAAATTTGCAAGGAAATGTGTAAGGCTCTTATTATTACCATTGCTGATACTTTCAGGGAGAATAGGCGAAGGTTGCTTAAGGGGAAACTTTACCGTCTTTAACTTGGCAAAGGTTTTCAGAAACACCCACCCAATATAAAGTTCTCCACAAAAAATAAATAAAATTGACTCTTTGACTGTTTCTCTCTTACTCATTTAAAAAGCAATGATAAGGAGCAAAAATGACATGTTTCACTCCTCAGATTTTATTATGTAAACTTCTCAGCAGCTATAAATCCAACTCAAGGGGAAAGGTAAGAAACTCTGGAGCAGAAACTGGGAAAAAAGAACAAAATTATACTTTGTCAAAAAGCAGAAGCCATCATCATCCTGAAACAATGAAAAGATCACTTGATAACCTATTTCTGTGATCAGTTTCAGGTTCATCCATTCCTGCTTTAGTTTTTGAAAAAAAATATTAAAATAAGTATCTGATAATGTATTTGGATAAAACACGCATTAGAAAACATGTTCTATTTGCACTATATTCTAGTGTAAATTGTATCAGTTGTAACTGCAAAATTTGTTTATAGTGGAGTTTAAAAGAAAAAACTTTTGGTATGCATATTAATTTTATAATGTGTAGATTTACTAGGATTCACTTTAAAACCACTGTCTAGAGAAGGTGGTTGAGAAGCAGCTGCACTCAAGAGGATTTCTGGATGAGATGGATTTTTACAGATTAACAGAATTGGAAGGGACCTTGTAGGTCATCTAGTCCAACCCCCCCCCCCGCCCGCAAGCAGGAGACCCTACACCATTTCTAACAAATGGCAGTCCAATCTCTTCTTGAAAGCCTCCAGTGATGAAGCTCCCACAACTTCCAAAGGCAAGCTGTTTCATTGGTTGGTTGTTTTCACTGTCAGAAAATTTCTCCTTATTTCTAGATTGAATTTCTCCTTGATTATTCCTCGTCTGGCCTTCAGGTCCTTGGAAAATAGCTTGACCCCTTCCTCTCTGTGGCAGCTCTTCAAATATTGGAACACTTGAGTCATTCAAGTGATATGGGCAGTTTAAAAATGTGATAGACAAATAAATTAATAAAATCTAGACCAAAGTTAACATAAGGAAGAAAATAAATACAGAGTGAAACTTTAATTTAACAAGTCTCCAATTAAGATCCTTCAGTTACGATGGAGCAAATTTCTATCTGGAGGTTATCTCAAAATAAAGTCCATTGCAATTGAAAAAGAATTCATTTCTATTAAATATATGTAATTTTCTCAATGATACTACTAGGCAAACTATGTAAATTGTCACTAGTATTATTTTTTGGGTTATTTGCATAATAAGGGCACTATGCAAACAATATAACACGCTAAAATAATGTCATTTCTGATTTAACCCTGCAACTGGTCTGCAAAATCAAATGTAGCTCAATATGTAAATATACCTTTTAGATTAAGATTTCATTTCCATATATACTCTTGTCAATTTATGCCATGAAATGACTCATAGCCTGAAGAGCAAATTATTCTCTTGAAACATATTTTACCTGGAAGAGCTAGTTTAATATTGTGATCATCAAGAAATGAATCAGACCTTCTCTAAAATCCAATAATAAGGAACATCACAATAGTTCTATGCCTATTTCAGGAACATTAAGAAATACAGTAGGTAGTTCTGAATTGTGGAGTTGCAATATTCTTGAAGTAAAAATAAATATTTCAAAAAAGGGAGGCAAGCCTATTAGGGTACTTAGTTTTATGTACCAGTCTTCTGACTTTGTTGGCAGCTTCAACCAACTAAATGTAGAATGGGTTTTATTTAAAAACGTAGATGAAGGTGAAGACATAGAAGATCATAAATACCTGAATAAGTACAGAGATACCAGTGTAGTCAAAGAAAGTCAAGCCACTGCAGTCAAATATTAGATTGTGTCTTTCACTGGGATGCTGTTGTAAGGATGAACGTCTTAGATCAGCAAATGCAGGATCTATATTCCCTTCTGGAAGAAGTAGAAATTTCCATATGAATAAATCTTTCGTAGAAATGGAAAAATATGGGCCTTTCCTTCCAGAATAAATGCCAACCTGTGTTATTTTGGGTTTTCTTCCAGATCGTGGACTCTGCAAGTTAGTTAAGCTGCAGAGGCCGCAGTGTGAACAATGTTGTAGACATAAGCCATTTTTCTAATTCTCTACAAGGTCAGTGACATAGAAGAACTGAAGGATAAACAAGCAACCCGCTGCTCCTAGAAGTGTAACCAGGGGTGAAATCCAGCAGGTTCTGGAGAACCGGTAGCAGAAATTTCGAGTAATTCAGAGAACCAGCAAATACCACTTCTGGCTGGTCCCAGAGTGGGGTGGGAATGGAGATTTTGCAATATCCTTCCCTCAGGAGTGGGGAGGGAATGGGGATTTTGCAGTATCCTTCCCCTGCCACGCCCACCAGGCCACGCCCACAGTACTGGTAGTAAAAAAATTTGGATTTCATCACTGAGTGTAACCCATGAAAATAAATAAGATCCAGGCAAATATCTGCTTTAAGTGTGGAGACAAAACAATAGCAGTAGCACTTATATACTGCTTCATAGTGCTTTATATCCATCTCTAAGTGGTTTAAAGAGTCAGCATATTGCCCCCAACAATATGGTTCCTCATTTTACCACTTCAAAAGGGTGGAAGGCTAACCTTGTGAATTGAACTGCTGGCTGTTGGCAGAATTAGTTACAAACTGCATTCTAACCACTGCGCCACCACAGTAATAGTCCACAGTCATTAGATACTGATACTATTAGATCATTCTAAGAAGTAGGATTGCTCCACTAAAAAAGGAAATACTACTTCTGAAATTACTCTGGTGGACTAGTTTGTGGGTTATATCTTATTGAAGTCTCCACTTCAGAATTGAAGAAGCTTCTTGGATGAAAAATGAAACATTTTCAAGGAAAAAAAGCAGGGAAGTCCAGTTGCCTTTTAAAAGCACTTTGGGAACCTCATACATGCTTGTTGCTCTTTCACTCAGTGTCAGGATTCTCCAGTTTTTTATCATTCAAGAAAAACCTTAAGAAGTTTTTTTCTACCACAACTTTTTCCTAAAATATAATAGGGATATCAGTTATAGGTCTACAGTACTAAGGGGGAAAAAAGTCTCAATGAGAACATAATGGGTCAATACGTCTAAGATAAACCAATATAAGAAGATAGCATACTTTATTTATGCTTTACTTTACCATATAAAATCCATTAAATTACAGAATGAGGCATTTTTGAAAATCTTGTAATTCCCTATGTCGCACTTGGAAAAACTTTGAGCCAACCTTGTAAATAAGCTCACAAACATATTTTCCTGGAAGAATGTTGATTGGCCTCCTGAGAGTTGGCATAGGAGGGACAGCAAGTTTTATATTCTTTTATAGAACTCCATTAAATTCCTATGTTGTGTGTCAAGGAGAGTTTCCCTTTCCACAACAATCTATTTGTATTCTGGCCTGCACACAATGGAAGAATGAATATTAGCCATAAGCAATAGCAATAGCAACAGAATTATATACCACTTCATGGTGCTTTACGGCCCCTCTAAGAATAGAATAGAATAGAATAGAATAGAATAGAATAGAATAGAATAGAATAGAATAGAATAGAATAGAATAGAATAGAATAGAATAGAATAGAATAGAATAGAATAGAATAGAATAGAATAGAATAGAATTCTTTATTTGCCAAGTGTGATTGGACACACAAAGAATTTGTCTTGGTGCATACACTCTCAGTGCACATAAAAGAAAAGATACATTCATCAAGAATCTTAAGGTACAACACTTAATGATCATCATAGGGAAACAGTCAATATAAAACTTAAGGATACCAGCAACAAGGTTACAGTCATACAGTCATAAGTGGGAGGAGATGGGTGATACGAATGATGAGAAGATTAATATTAATGCAGACTTAGTAACTAGTTTGACAGTGTTGAGGGAATTATTTGTTTAGCAGAGCAATGGCATTCGAGAAGAAACTGTTTTTGTATCTAGTTGTTCTGGTGTGCAGTGCTCTATAGCATCGTTTTGAGGGTAGCAGTTGAAACAGTTTATGACCAGGATGCAAGGGGTCTGTAAGTGGTTTACAGAGTCAGCCCCTTGCCCCCAACAATCTGTGTCCTCATTTTACCAACCTCGGAAGGATGAAAGGCTGAGTCAATCTTGAGGTAGTGAGATTTGAACTGCCGAACTGCTGGCAGTCGGCCATCAGCAGAATTAGCCTGCAATATTGCATTCTTAGCACTGCGCCATCACGACCCTTACGTTACACTTCTACAGTTTGCTTACCTTTGCATTCCTTGTCTCATATGGTTTCCACATAAATTAATAAATAAAAGGCCCTTTAAATTAAATGGTCAGCACAATTCCTTCCTTCCATCAACTGGGGGTACATGAATTACACTACAGGGAACAATCTGATACCCTTTTGGGAGGGGATTCATACCACATAGACATGCCTTCTATGCCAGTGTTTCCCAACCTTGGTAACTTTAGGTTCTGTGGATTTCAACTAAACTTCCAACATTGCTGGCTGGGGAATCCTGGGAGCTGAAGTCTACAAATCTTCAAACTGTCGAAGTTGAGAAGTTGAGAAACCCTGTTCTACTCCTTTCCCTTCCTATGCTAGGTGGAAGATTTTATTTTTATTTTAATTTATTTATTTTTGTCAAGCATATATGATTACAGATAAAGTATAAACATGATTGTGAATACATGAGATGGTTATGAATAAAAGGGGACCTTAGGACAGAGACGGTAGGCACATTGGTGCACTTATGCATGCCCCTGCAGACCTCTTAGGGATGAGGTGAGGTCAACAGTAGACAGTCTAAGGTTAAAGTTTTGGGGGTTTGGGGAAGAGACCACAGGGTCAGGTAGTGCATTCCAGGCACTGACCACTCTGTTGCTGAAATCGTATTTTCTGCAATCGAGTTGGGAGCAGTTTACCTTAAGTTTGTATCTATTTGTGCTCATGTGTTGTTGACATTGAAGCTGAAGTAGTCATTGACAGGTAGCACATTGTAGCAGATAATTTTATGTACTACACTTAGGTCAGACCGAAGGAGGCATAGCTGTTGTCTAAGCCCAAAATTTCAAATCTGGTGACATAAGATATTCTGTTGCGAACAAAGAAGTGGAGGACTTTTCTCGTGAAATATCTCTGGACTCTCTCAATTGTATTAATGTCTGATATATAGTGTGGGTTCCAGACAGATGAACTGTATTCGAGAATTGGTCTAGCAAATGTTTTGTATGCTCTAGTTAGTGGTACAATATTACCATATTAACATGTGGACAGCAGTAAATTGGATTCTTTCCCACAATACAACAACCTGACAATCTCCTTGAGGTAAAGGAATCTAAAATCTTTAACATGAAATCTAAATAAATAAATAAATAAACAGGAAAATTAAGCATTGATTATTTCTTGAATTATTCACTCACCATGGCAGTTTCCGTTGGATAATGATGTGAGCAATATGTTCTGTTCATACTGAAACAAAAAGCAAAGCAGCATGGTTGATTGCAATGCTATTTCTTATTTTCTGCTTCAAAAATAGTTATTCTGACTGTTATGAATACAGTGTGTATTTGCCTTGCTAAGGATCCTGTAGTTATTTTTCCACTATTTCTGAAATCGTCTAGTTTCTTCATGATAGACTTTCAAGAACTTGGCTGCCAGAGCAACAATATTATCATTTAAAAGGGCATATTATATACAGATTAAACAAAAACAAAAAGACAATTTGAATACAGTTTCCCTGGAAGCATGTTTCCAAGAATTGCTAAGGCTACGGGGAAAATTTACAGCATTGTTATTACCTGGGATGCAAAGCTAATCCAAAATGAAAAATAATAATGACAAAGCTGCAAACTTCCCAGGGTTTATTATTATTGTTGTGTTGTTGTTGCTGTTGTTGTTGTTATTATTTACTGGTAGCAGTGTTGAAACAGAGGCAAAACCCAGTCATTTGTATTTGATTTCTTTCATTCACTGTAGTAACATGGATGGAAAGTGTTGATTAATTTTAAAGTTGACTAAGAGACTGTGCGTAAAATAAGCCAACATGCTTCCCTCCAGATGTAGAAATATCAGCATTCAGGCATAGGCACACATACATGGTTGACTCAAAGGTAAAATCATGCTACTGTTTCTAGATAGCCTTCAAAAAGCCTATGGTTTATATATCCCACTTGCCACCAACATTGATTCCCTAGTTCCGTTCTTGCTTTGAGACAGAATGCTTGATGCACTTCCTTTGCAAAGGAATTACGTTTTTATTCTGGTGTTTAGTCATTGTTCACAGGTAAATTCAATCTATAGTTTATCAGATTAGAAAGAACAAAAAACTTATTTATTTGGTTTAAACCAGGAAGGGAGAGATTATTTGAGAAGAAAAAATGAAAGGCAGAAGGTGTGCATGAGCACAGGAGACATTTACAGGTAGTCCTCATTTAACAACAACAAATGGGACAGCCACTCCATCGCTAAATGACATAGTCGCTAAGTGAGAGACACATGACTCTCACTTCAGCTGCTGTTAAGTGAGACATCATATGCTCATGTGATTTTCCTGTCAGCTTTTCTATTGACTCTGCTTGTCAGAGGCCTAGGAAGTATGCAAATGATAAAATATGGTTGTGAGGATGCTGCAATAATTGTAAGTGGCAGACCAGTTGTAAAATTTTTCAGTGCTGCCATAACTTTAGTCACTAAACAGGACAGTTAGTAAGCAAAGACGAGCTGTATGTGTAGAAAAAGGAGTAGCAGAACCTGGGGGCAGAGTTAAAAGAGGGATCAGCCTAGAATCCTTACATAGCCACAAATGAACTAAGCCCAAGTCCAACCCCCCTTCAATACCATTGACCCGTATCTAACTCCAAGCAAGAGCTGACCTTTAGTTGAGAAGATTCCTGTGCATAGATTTTTAGCAATAAATATGTTTAATTAAACCTTTCTCTGTAGACCTGGCCTTTCAAGCCTGACAGTATGTCTTGTCTGACAAGACATGTATCTTGTATCAATGTTAACTGCATTTCAAGGGCACTCTTTTCTAGACAGAAAGGAACAATAAAGTTGTGCAGGCAGATATCTCTATTTGTATTGATGGATTCATATTTTGCCCTCAGTCTCTTTTTTGAGAACAATATGCTTTTCTTTGGTAATAATTGGACAATTGAAGAGCCACAACTAAAACTGTTGCAGCAAAATACACTTAAGTTCTCAAGATTTAAATAGAAAGGAACTTGCTTCCATTTGATTCCCTCGCTTCTATTTCTACACTGTAGCTATCTACTACATTAAACACCAAATCCATTAAGTTTTAGAAAACAGCTAAATCGTTTCTGGAAGCTCTGAAAGGTTATAAAGCACTTATTGTTGTCTCTTTAGTAGATAACATCCACTGGTATTATGTCTGAGGACTACTTAAAATGACGCTGACAGCTCCTGGTTCTATGAATTTGCCTAATAATCTTCAGAGGATAAATTCTGCCCATCAACCCACCCACTCCCAGTGTACCTCATGTTTAATAGAATTTACAAACTCTACAACTCATCATAATTTGGACAGTCAGCAGAAATATTTCTATAACAATAGAATTAAATGCAGGTCCAGATCTGTTTCACAAGAGGATTCATTGGCTAGGGGGAAAGACGGCAATGTTTTTCTCTAATAACCAACATTGTTCCATGGATAACTATCTATTTATACTTCCTCCCATATTTACACCTCCTTTAAAGGTAAATGTTTTTCCTGTCCAATCGTGTCTGGCACTAGGATATGGTGCTCATCTTAATTTCTTAGTCGACAGAACCAGCATTGTCCAAGACATTTCCATGGTCATTTGGCCGATATGGCTATACGCCAAAAGCACATGGAATGCTGTATCTACCTACTGAAGTGGTACCTATTTATCTACTTGCATCTGCATGCTTTCAAACTGCTAGGTGGGCAGGAACTGTGGCAAGTAACAAGAGCTTACTTTGTCACACGGCATTCAGGTCTTGAATCTAGGCTGTCAGTTTTCCAGTTGACAAGCCCATCATCTTAACTGCTGAGCCATTGCACCCCTCACACCTCCTTTAGTCAGATATTTCAGAAATAAAATTTGAGAGTTTTTCTTGGAGTAGGACAGGGTGAATGGGAGGAGAGAAAATGCCTGGCAATAAATGAGTCTAGATTCAATCCCAGACAGAGTCATGTAAGACTCTTTTCAGAAACTTGGAACATGCTATAGGTCACTGTAAGCAAAAGTGAGCTGGGGGAGAGCAGAAGTCCAACTCAGCATTGTATGTCGCCTTTTGACATGCTGTGAAATTCTTAGTCATGATCTCTTCCCAGCAATACAAAATACAATCAGTTAAATGCAAATATGGAGGCCAAGTTAATTTTCACTTTTCCCTTCCCTTTATTAAGTGGATCTTACCTTGGTCATATCTTCCGACAGCTGCTGTGCACATGTCCACTCCTTATAGATTATTTCTAATATATTGGCGTAAAACTTCTTAGCATTCAGAAAGACTAATGGGTTATTCACTGACACTATTTTCACTGGTTGTGAAGATTCCTTTAGAATAAAAAAACCCCCAAACTTTAGAAAATGAAATATTTTAAATGCTTTATAACACATAACACCTGCATTATCCACATGAATATTAGGAGCACAATCAAATGCATTTTCAAATAGACCAATGACAATATGATTTAGGTTAGCACTGATTGATCTAACAGATCTGAGCTACAATAATGGGGAACTTCTAAGCTGCAGTGAAGAGGTTTTTGTATTTCTTGGACATTTGGATTTTTGAAGCCTTGCAAAATCTGATATCCCTACAATTACTGATTTTGAGCAATTATTCTTGATACATAAATTCCTCCATAATATTGCTATTCTCTCAGAATTTGTGCTTGCAATCCTACATTTCTGTAGAGCTGCTTTAATTTCATATGCAGATTTGCTGTTTTCTTGGGAATTATTGTTTATCATAAAGTTCAATAGACTATAACATACAAAATAAAATATTATCATCCAAGCCCAAAGGAAATCAAGCAGAGATATCACCTTACAGCAAGTTGACAGCCACAAGTTAAGAGATTCCAGTCTTCTCCCCAATAATTTTGTCATACTTTAAGTTAAGGGAATGCCATGGGTATGCCTTGAATTGCCATGAAATAGGATTGTTACTAAACTGTGAGTGAACATGTGAGATGAATAAACACACATTTCTCTCATGACTTTGGAGTACATATGAGCAAAGCCTGAACACACAGCCCTCATATATTTGGCCATCTGGAAAAAGAACTGAAACCTTTACATTTCTACATATACCAACTTCAGAGAAGAAGAGCAAAGAAATTTTTCCAAAGATAAAATAGAACAAGAAAATTAAGCTTACAAAGTCTACTTCTGTTTTGAATCTGCATTCTGTTTCATTCATGTGCTTCAAGCTCAGTGTTGTTGCTCTATGACAAGTATATAGAAGCATATGTAACAAATACATAAAACAGAAAATCTTTTAAAAATCAAGTGTTTTTCTTGTGGTCCTATTCCAAGTGCTGTAAATTACTTCCTAGCGTAAGGTGCTTGCATGTTTAAACCATTGGATTCATATTATATTCTACGAATGCTTAATATTTAATCATAGAAGTAGTATATTTATCTAAGTTGTCTTGCTGGTCATGAAAGATAAGCATTCTCCTGGTAGATTTTACATAACTTTTTTATATATTTCCATGACAATTGCTAGGGTATTAGCAATAGCAAATAGCACTTGCAACTATCTTTTCTTTTTATGTACACTGAGAGCATATGCACCAAGACAAATTCCTTGTGTGTCCAATCACACTTTGCCAATAAAAAATTCTATTCTGTTCTGTTCTGTTCTGCTCTGCTCTGCTCTGCTCTGCTCTGCTCTGCTCTGCTCTGCTCTATTCTTAGCTAAGGTATCACTCCATAGTGCTTTACAGAACTCTCTAAGCGTTTTACAGAGTCAGCACATTGCCCCCAACATTCTGGGTCCTCATTTTACCGACCACAGAAGGATGGAAACCTGAGTCAACCTTGAGCCAGTCAAGATCGAACTCCAGGCTGGTTTCACTCACCCCAAAACAATATATATACACCCCAAGTATAAGTAGTCCTTGACTTACGATTACAATTGGAAACAGGATTTTGGTGCTAATTGGTGCAGTCATTAAGTGAGTCATCATGTGACCAGACTCAATTTTACAACCATTTTTACTGCAGTCCTTAAGCAAATTATGTGGCTGTTAAGTGAATCACATGGTCATTGAATGAATCTGGCTTACCCAATTGACTTTGGTTGTTGGAAGCCAGCTGGGAAGGTTGCAAAGGACTGCAAGACATGGCACCTGCCAGAACAGTCATAAGTTAAGGACTATCTGTAATTTCTAACCTCTTTTACGGAGCAGGTAGGAGAAAGAGGCACAGGAATTTGAACACTTATTGCAGTATACATAGAACTGGCATTTGATATACAGCAGCCACTGGAATTCTTTTGAAAATGCCCTCTTGACTTTGGTACTATAAATCAGAAGTTCTTGAGTCCTTATGGGCCTGTTTATCTGTTTTAATCAAACCTGTCAAAAATAAATCTGACTGAAATAGCAGAATAATTTATACTTCCCACTCATTAAAACTTCCAAGATTATTTGTAGGAGGTTAAAAAAAAAGATGAACAGTTATACATGACAAAAGCAATTTGTGCTATATTTGTCATGAGCAGAAGAGAATCATTCAGCATTTCCAGAAATCATTTGCTTCTAAAAACATTTTAAAAGGCCTGACCTTGAAAAGCGGAAAACCACTATGATTATTGTGCAGACGACCCCGTACAGTAACCCTACATTAGCAGCAAAGCAAACTGTAAACACGTAAGTGCTGACCCATATACTCTGAAAGATACAAAACATGGAAACATATTTCATAATTAGATGCACCCAATTCTTTCTACTGGTGGTTTTATTATATAATTAACATTTTCATTGCTTTAATTGGAAACAAACACATGTAAAATCTGAAAAGCTATTTTACAAGATATATATATTTTAAATTTAAATAATTTAACAACTCCATGCCTCAGAAGATATTGGCCTTCTAAACTGGTAATTGAAGAATATTTCATTCTCCAGAATGGGGTGTCAAACTCGATTTCATTGAGGGCTGCATCAGGGTTGTATCTGACCTCGGAGGGCTGGGGTGGACGTGGCCAAGGTGGGCGTGGCCAGCTCGACATCACTCATGTCAGGGGCATCTGTGGCGGCCAGAGCACTCTGCCAGGAAAAACAGGCTCCTGAGCTCTGTTTTCGGCTGCGACAGCTTCCTGCAACCCTCTGCCAGGGAAAACAGAGCTCTGGAGGGCCACCCAAGGCCCTCCTGAGCTCCGTTTTTGTTAGCAGATGCATCATGAGCCGGTCCACTGTCTCCAGGGTGGCCCCACAGGCCAGATCTAAACACTGTGTAGGCTGGATCTGGCCCACGGGCTTTCAGTTTAAAACCCCTGGTCTAGAAAATTGAGCATCTGCTAAAGCATATATGAAATTAAGGCTGTGCAAAGCATTCATTAACTTGCAAAGCAAGTTAATGAAGCCCTGCAGCCCTCCTTCTCAAAACACTGAAGCAATTGCATCCTCTGAAAATTAGAAAAGCAGATGTGGACCCACATACATGTGGAAACAACCAGGGAAAGCATGATTTTATATATTTCAGAATATATTTATATGTATGCCTCTTTGGTTTTCTTAGATCATGTCCTTATAAGGTTAACTGCTTGTGCTCAAAGACTATAGTATTCTGACATCCTTTTGATTTCTTATGAAACAAAAATATCGTAGCATGGAAAAGAAGAAAAAATCACGAATGCAAAATTAAAAGTGCCTTTTAACAAATCTGGAGTTAAACCATATTTATTTTTTATTTGTTGGAAATTTTCATACATTTCTTATTTTAATGCTATTGTATTTCAGAATCCTTGCTTTTCATTTCAAAGCATAATTGTAATGTAGAAATTTTGCTGTAAACTCAGAGGGAACACTGAGTAAAACATTATATTCTAATCAGAAAAACCAGCTATTTGTGTTTAGAAACAAAACAGAAGCTGGAATAGTCAGGAATTATGACAAAGATCCACTTCATCCCTAGCATATGGAATTTTAAGGAAATCAAAATGATGGGAAATTATCCTCTGGTGACTAATTGACTTTTGAATGAGGCAGTCTGATTATTTTCAATCTCTTCTATTGTGGATAAATTCCTATATAAATCATATCACAATGCATAGTCCTTAGAGCAAATTTGCCAAATTGAAATTATAATCACATCTGGAGTGAAGTCATTTCTTTACAAAAGCACTGAAGCATAGAACTTGGGAAAATGATTGGCTCAGCACTTACGGTACAGATTAAAATGATGACTATGAATTTCAAGGAGACAACAAACAGAGGCTCGGGAAAACTTCATATAAATTGTGAACAGCAACAAATAAAAATCACAGTTTGAAACAAGAACCCTGGCTAAACACTCTAATGATGAACCAAAGGAGAATGCTAAGTTTGCAGCAATAGTCTAAGTCTTATATACGGAATGGAACCAGTGGTAAAATCCAATTTTTTTTTACTACTGGTTCTGTGGGCGTGTCTTGGTGGGCGTGGTGTGACTTGGTGGGTGTGGCTTGGGGAAGGTTACTGCAAAATCCCTATTCCCTCCTCACTCCTGGGGAAAGGATATTTCAAAATTTCCATTTCCACTCCACTCTGGGGCCAGCCAGAGGTGGTATTTGCCAGTTCTCTGAACTATTCAAAATTCCCACTATTGGTTCTCCGAACTGTCAAAATTTCCACTACCAGTTCTCCAGAACCTGTCAGAACCTGCTTGATTTCACCCCTGGATGGGACCTGTAATAGCTGCTACCTGATGTTGAAAAAAAAATTAAAAAGCAACTTTTGAAGCCTCCCAGTAATGTCCCAAAGGTGCTTTTTCAAAAGAAAACTGGATGAGAAGCAAAACAACTTCAAGGAAAAAAACAAAGAAAAGTCCAATTGCCTTTTGAAAAAGCACCTATGGGGCACAAAAGGGAGGATTTATTTATTAAATCTACAGGCCTTCCATTTCACTGTCAAGTAACTCAGGGCAGCTACAAGGATAAGGAGATGAAACTTTTAAGGTTACTCCATATCAGGGATGAAATGCTACTGGTTTGGGCTAGTTCGCCTGAACTGGTAGTAAAAAATGATACCGATTCGCCCAGACCGGTAGTAAAGAAATGCTTTTAAAAAGTAAAAAAAAAACATTCCGACGATTGCGCAGCACAGCTGATTGTCACAGACGATCGTTGGAAGCTCTTTTTTTTACTTTTTTAAATCATTTTTTGCTACCTATTCACCTGAACCGATAGTAAAAAAATGTTTTGAAAAAGAAAAAAAGGTTCCGACGATCGTGGGCACAGCTGATTGTCACAGCTGATTGTTGGAACCATTTAAAAAAAAATTAGTTAAAAAATGCTTGAAGAAGTAAAAAAAAAAAAGTTGGCCCTGCCCTACCCAGGCACTTGACCCCCTACCAAGCCATGCCCACCAAGCCACGCCCACAGAAGCGGTAGGGAAAATTTTTGAATTTCACCACTGCTCCACATCCTGAAAAAATTGTGCAGTAAAGTTCAACTTTACTTACCCATTCAGTTTTATCCACACTCCAGTATTTTTTTAAATCTCGGAACTGCATCAGCATTCCCTTCAGGCCCACTACAATGATACTTGCTAGCACACCCTGGGATGACAGAGACATTCATTATAAGACAAAGTTCATTATTCTGGAGGGGGAATTATTTTGGCAAAAGGACTTGCAAGTCATAAGGCAGGAGCAGATATTGTTCATATATATTTCATTCCCTTTCCCAAATATACATAATGCAAAATTAAAAATTAACCAAATAACTAAGTATGTTTAGTTGAATGCAATTGTTACCCTTGCATCTACCTATTTCTGTCCTACTCCAGAACTCTAACTGTTTTTCTTTAGGGGGGAAAAAAAAGGCTTTCATCAGAAAGAGGTTGATGCAGAGGTGGTATTCAGCCGGTTCGCACCAGTTCGCGCAAGCCATTGGCAGAAAGTTGGCCAAGGTTGCCGAACCAGTAGCAATGGCTGGCTGGCCACACCCCCAAACCAGTTGACCGGTCAACCGGTCGCCTGCCCTGCCCACCATGTTCGTCGCCGCCATATTCTTTGCACAAGCACATCCCATTGCCATGCAAGTCCAATGGGATGTGCATGCGCGAAGAACATGGTGGCAATGGCAGCAGCTTTTTCCGCAATCTCCAGTACTTTTCAGCAGCCTGCGGGAGGCTTCTTTGCCTGCCGCTTTCCAGCAGTGGTGGCTGGCTGGGGACAGTTCTGGCGCAGTTCTTCCAAACCAGTAATGAAAATGCTACAGGTTCACCCAAACCAGTAGTAAAAAAATGCTTTAAAAAGTAAACAAAAAGTTCCGAGGATTGCAGCAGCACAGCTGATTGTCTGAATTTTTTTTTTACTTTTTTTTAGCATTTTTTTACTACTGGTTCGAATAGGTAGTAAAAAAATGTTTAAAAGGAGTATTAAAAAGGTTCCAACAATCAGCTGTGACAATCAACTGTGTCGCACTATGGTTGGAACTTTTTTTTTTTTACTTTTTAAAGCATTTTTTTTACTATCTACCCTGTTTCCCTAAAAAGAAGACATCTCCTGATAATAAGCCCAAACAGGTTTTTGAGCATATGCGCTAAAATAAGCCTCCCCTCCGAAAATAAGCCCTCCCCAAAAAATATTTAAATGCAGAACTGGAAATCAAGTAAGATGGCAAGAGGAGCCCTGTCTTGCTGCATGCGCCCCAAAATAATAAGACTTCCCCGAAAAGAAGGCCAATTGCTTATTTCGGGGTTCCAAAAAATATAAGACAGGGTCTTATTTTCGGGAAAACAAGGTATTGCCCCAACCGGTATTTTTGTGTAAAGTGTGATAGAACCTCTGTGAGGTTCCTACTTGTTGCAGGGGCCATTTTGTGGGAAGTCCAGCTACTTTTGCATTGTGTGTGAGTCAATTGTGTAGCTTTTGTGTTATTTTTGTGTAAAGTGTGATAGTTGGTTTTCCCGGTCACATGTCCACCAAGCCACGATGACCAAGCCACAATTATAGAACCAGTAGGGAATTTTTTTGAATTTCACCACTGGGCCATATGGATGTAGTGAACCACTGTTTTCTTCTGAGATTATTGTTTTTAAAAACTTCCCAATCTAGCCTATAGCTCGGGGATTTTTCGTGGTTTCTCATCAAAGTTCTAAGCAGATCCAACTTAATAGCTGAAGCAAATTACCCTACAGTTGCTTTCCTTTCTCCTGTTCACCTAAGTCCCTGTGTAAGCACTTTTGTTACACAAAAAGTGTTTTCTTTCTTAAGCAAAAAAAAGGGGGAGGGGAAGTGCTTCACGGTTTATACACTGGAAGAATAAATTGTATTCTTGTGCTAGGGCCAAAAACCCCAGCTCAGTTTTACAGCCTATTTTAATCTTATATATTTGGTGCACAATATCTAAGCTTCTTATCCAAGCAAAATAAAGAGTACTTTTTCCACATATTTTTTGTTCTTGGCATGCAGCAATGGAGTGTCCTTTAATGGAATCCTAAAGAAAGTGGAATGGTCATTTTCAGAAATAATAATTTCAGTTAAATAGCTATGCAATTCAAATAATAATAATAATAAACTATAATAAAAAGAGAATAGTAGTTAAATAAGCACACATTAACAGTTAAAAGAAAAAATAAAAAAATAAATAAAAGAATTGTACCATGGGTAGCCAGTATAATATTGGTCCTATTGTATAGATAACCACAAGCACCAATATACAAGATATCAGGCAAGCCACCTAAAAAAAGTTAGAAAGAAAAATATATCATATTATTCAGATTCTAAAACTCCTACAAATAAAAGTCCTTGGTTTTGTCAAAGTTGCTGAGCATAACAAACCACTGCAGACATATAAAAATTAACAGAGTTGAGAAAGAGACTTTTGTCTCTCTCATGTCTGTAATTAGAAACATTTGAGAATTAATATTTTTTCTTGTTATAGGGCAGTAATGGCCAACCTTTTTGCCATCGCGTGCCAAAAGTGGGGGGAGTGTGGAGTGGTCACGCATGCATGTGCCCACACCCATACGCAACCCCCCCATGTTCCCCCCGCTTTTGGCACACAATGGCACGGTGGGCCAGGGAGGCCCATTTTTTGCCCTCCCCAGGCTCCATAGTCTTTCTAGGACCCTGCGGAGGGTGAAAACAGCCTCCCCCCTGGACACGCTCCAGAGACCGGAAATGGCCCGTTCACCAACTTCCGGTGGGTCCAGAAGGCCCAAAAATCAGCTGGCAGAGCTGAGCTCGCGTGCCCACTGATATGGCTCCACATGCCACCTGTGGCACGCATGCCATAGGTTCGCCATCATGGTTATAGAGTATCCTTACATTACTCAAGAAGAAAATGCATGTATCAAATAACAGTATATACAACATAAACTCAAAAGTGGCACATGTTATTTCAGGTACACTACCAAAGAACAGCTTAAAGATGAAAACTCAAAGATGTAAAGTTGTATTTTTTTAAAAAATAACGTGTTCGCTGTCTACCTTTATCCGTTTAAACGTTGAAATCCACAGAGATTGGTACATACAGTACTCTCATTTCATTTAAATCATGTAGGGTGGATTTGCATTTGTACAGATGCATACGTAACAAAACCATATCTTGGAAACTACCATCGCTTTTGGGCATTGTGGGAAATCTGGGAAATATTGTTCTAATATATCTATCTGGAAGTCTTCAGATGGAGAACTTGACTCTAGTTACCCCAGAATACTAATGCCAGAGGTATACAATGTTTCTATATCTTACTGAATTAAATCTTTACTTTCAAGAAAAATTATGCTTCAGATTTGATTTGTATGAGCATAATTTACATTTTCTTAAATAAATTTCCCTTTTCCTTTCTTTTACTCTGTCTAAGAATAGAATAGAATTCTTATTTGGTCAAGTGTGATGGGACACACAAGAAATATGCCTCCAGTGCATCATAAGCTCTCAGTGTACATACAAGCCACAAGTGATAAATTATGACCAAGCTGTATATCAAGCGGTGGAGTATGGTATTACCCAGGGGTGAAATTCACTTACCTTCCCTACCAGTTCGTAAATGTGCGTGCGCCACACACACACTCGCTTCACTTGTACATGCCATCGTCTGTGCATGCGCAAAACCTTTTGCACATGCACAGAGGCTTAAAATCATCAGAAAAAAGTGATGTCATGACATCCGCGTGGGTGGGCGGAGCCTCCCGCAGCCGCCGCTACCAGTTCACCCGAGCCGGATAGAACCGGCTGAATTTCACCCCTGGAATTTCCTAGTTTGATAGTGAAATGCCTGCAAGAAGACAACCAAGATCAGAAAGCACCAAGGACCCTGCAGACTGTAGAGTACCAACTCACTCTTCATTTTAAGTAAACTTCCTTTTGTCTTCAAGAATTTTACATTGGATGGTACATTACTGAATATACATGACTGTCATCAAAAACAAGTATCTCTTGTCATCTTTTTCCTTTCTCCTTTCTTTTTTTGCATATTAAAAAAAGGACTATGTGATGATTTTTGTATTAAAAGTTTCTCCAACATATGGAGCATCATTTTGGCAAAGAAGTAAGAAAAGGAAAGGAATTGCTGTTCTCTACAACAACACATCCCTTTCATAAATGTGACTCTGCTCTAAATGCCAAATGAATAAATACTATAAATTTTAAAATTTCTTCCCCATGCTGACCTGGTTCTAATCACCCTAAGATTTGCAGGACTTTTAAAGATGATGTATTAAAAGCTAATACTTCTCTCTGAGTTGAATAGACATTCTATATTGGCCACTGTCTCCACCCATCCATCATGGCAGGCATCATCATACCTGTGTTTTTGCTCCAGTGTTGTACAGAAGTACGGTTCGTCCCATGGCTGCTGCACTTGGTATGCAAAAGAAAAATGAAGGGATCACATTGCTGAGGCCATGAGCCAAGAATTCCTGAAAAAGTTTATTTAAAAAAATAAGGAAGGGGCTAGATCAAAGTCCCGTAGAATCAAATATCATCAACTGGAGTCAACTTGCCTTCCCATCTCATATACCATCGTCCCCAAATAAATGCACCCTGAAGGCAAATTATTATTTTTTACCTGATTATCATCCACAGAGTAATGAAATCTTTGAGCAGAGTCATGGGCCAGAGCTAGAGATGCCACATAACCAACTAATGCAACTCCAAAAGCCTCTGTCACTATTTCAGGGAGGATCTTCAAAGGTGGAGACCTTGGAGATGGAATACTGCAAAAGTAAGGATGCTTTTAGGTGGCAGAAAATGTCACACTAAAGAATGTGGCAAAACTGTTGTGAATATTAAGTGAATATCCCAGAGAAACCAGCTGTACTGTACATTGTTCTACTATTACAAATATCGTTAGAACCTACAATGGGCCATGCATTATAGGTACTGAATTTTTTTTGTTCTTATTCTGTTCAATCGTGTCCAATTCTCAAAACTGACTGAATTTATTTAACAGTTATGTGCTCAGTTCTGTGCTCTTAAAAACTGTTAAACTGTTAGCATAAGGCTGAGAGCATGATCTGGATCAGGGGTGTCAAACTTGTGATGAAACGTTGTCACCGTGTAACATATCATAACTTTTTTTCCCTTCACTAAACCGGGGGTGGGCATGGCCAGTGCATGACGCAACCGGCCCACGGGCCATGAGTTTGACACCCCTGATCTGGATTATGCATTTTAAATTTGAGCTCAGTCATCAATTTAATTTCTTGATATGCAAGAAATCATGTATGCAAGTCTCAGCCTCAACCTCAAAAGCCACCATGTATTTTTTTAATGTTAGAATAATTTAACTGGCCTATCTTGCATCTTGCTTGTTCATTGATTGATTAGTTTTGCTCTGTTTCATTGGTGTCCTCATAGTGATTCTGTATGAAAGAAGTATTCCATTAGTAGAGATAATCTTCAATTTACAATAGTTCTTTACAACAGCACTGAAAAAAGTGACTTCTGACCGTTTTTCACATTTACAACTATTGCAGCATGCCCATGGTCATGTCATCAAAATTGGCAACTGACTCATCTTTACGATGGCTGCAATGTCTTGGGCAGTGGTGGGATTCAAATAATTTAACAATTGGTTCCCTGTCCTAATGACCAGCTGGCTGGGCGTGGCTCGGTGGTCATATGACCATCTGGGCATGGCCAACTCAATGTCACTCACGTCAATGGGCGCTTCGCCTTAGCTGTTACAATGTAATAAGGTTTAACCAGAGAGGCAGTTTCTGTAAGCAAGGAAAAAAAGATTAGGCTAGAAATAACACCTTCCTGCCTTCCTTACAGGATTAGCCCTGTAAAGTGAGGAAAAACAAAATAAGATTTGTTCCAACAACTGGTTCTCTGAACTGCTTAGAAAGTTAGCAACCAGTTCTATCGAATAGGTGCAAACTGGCTGAATCCCACCACTGGTCTTGGGGTCATATAATCACCTTTTGCAACCTTCTGACAAGCAAAATCAATGAGAAAACCAGATTGTCTTCCAGGCCTGACACAGATTCAGTTAACAATCATATTATTAACCTAACAACTGCATTAGATTCACTTAACAATTGTGGCAAGAAAGATCATAGAATGGGGCAAAACTCACTTAACAAATGTCTCACTTCGCAACATAAATTTTGGGCTCGATTGAGTTTTGCCCCATTTTACCACCTTTATTTGCCACAGTTGTTAAGTGAAGCACCGCAGTTGTTAAGTTAGTAACACAGCTCTTAAGTGAATCTGGCTTCCCCATTGACTTTGCTGGTCAGAAGGTCGCAAAACATGATCACATGGTTGTACGTTTTTCAGAGCCTTTGTAACTTCAAACAGTCACTAAATGAACGATTGTAACTCAAGGACTACCTGTACATACAGACAGTATATGTGATTTGAAATAAAGTGGCCAAGCAAGCCATGCAAAGGGCACAAGGTTTTTAAGAAGCCAACACTTTAACTCATCTCTTTCAAATGCTGAGCAAATTGCATTAAATACAATTTAATAAAAATTGTATTCTTATCTTATTCTTTGCCAAATATTTTTTTAAATTTAAAGTGCCTAAATGTGGGTGCTGGGAAAACAAAATGTTCTGATAAATGCAATCCCTCGTCCAGTTATGTTTTTCTCCTTTCAAAAAACATTCCTGCCCCAATAAGGCACAATGAAAGGAATGTATTTATAGTAACTCCTGAGCTTATTTCAATGCATTTCAGGTACTGGGTATGTGCGGGGGCAGAGAACACTGCATAGCCTTCAAATTTCCCAACACTGAAATAAATTACTGTGAAAGTAGCAGAGAGGCACAAGAGGTAGATCTGATGTCAAATTTCTCCACCCACGATTAAGCCCTATCTGTGACCCGAGAGAGAATAGTCTATACGTGAAAAACAAAGGATAGATTATTTTATTATTGAATGAATAAATTTAGAAGCATTTGATTTATCCCTTTGAAAACTCTCTGTATGAATTACAGAAAGTGTATTCAGAAAGATGCAGAAAACATTTACCGATAGAGATATGTTATTAAAAACAAAATTATTAGGTACCATATTCTGATTTCATTTCTTCTCCTGAGATGTTATCATTTGTAGTAATGCAAACTGTGTACTTTTATTTTCAACTGTTTTGTTGTTTCGTTCACATTAACAACTGAAACCTACTATATAAAATCTGGGTAAGAAATAACTGTATTTCCATACATATATATAAACACAAAAACTTATTTATAGAAGACTCATTACCCTTTTGGAATATGTCCCACAACTTCCAGGCCAAAACTGTGCTCCATGTCAGCAGAATAGCAGATGAAAGAGGTAGCAATTACCTATTGTCAAACAACAATAAAGATTAAGTGATTTGAAACAAGGTTATATCTTTTGTTAAAGTACAAAAAGTAGCGTAACTGTTTTTCTACTTTCTTAGACATATGGATTAAGACCAATTATACAGCCAAATATGAGATGGGATCATTTGTTGAATACCATAATTATCAACTCAGTTTATGGGTTCCGGGGAGACAAAAAGGAATGTTCTTTGATCCAAAGGCCATATTGTTTCTTAGAAAACACAATGGGAGCCTTGTAGCCATGCCTCCTTCAGTGACATGCCTTAATATATTTTAGAATTCCAAATGTATTCCCTCCAGTTTCCAGTTGCAGGAACTGGGTATGTCTAGTTTAATGAAAAGAAGGACTAGGGGAGACATAACAGCATTGTTCCAATATCTCAGAGGTTGCCACAAAGAAGAGGCAGTCAAGCTATTCTCCAAAGTACCTGAGGGTAGGACAAGAAGCAATGGGTGAAAACTAATCAAGGAGAGAAGCAACTTAGAACTAAGGAGAAATTTCCTAACAGTTAGAACAATTAATCAGTGGAACAACTTGCCTCCAGAAGTTGTGAATGCTCCAACACTGGAAGTTTTTAAGAAGATGTTAGATAACCATTTGTCTGAAGTGGTGTAGGGTTTCCTGCCTAAGCAGGGGGTTGGACTAGAAGACCTCCAAGGTCCTTTACAACTCTGTTATTCTATTCTATTTTATTCCATACTCAGCAGCATTTTATATAACTCATATTATTGAAGAGAGTCCCTAGCCTTCAAGAGACGCTTTCTGGAGTCCAGGTGGTTGTGGGACCAGAAAAAAAAAGATAGAAGTCATATAGTAGTAGTGTATTCATCCTTTCTAAAGATGTACAAATCCTGGGAAAGGATATGGTAAAAACTCTGCCTGGGTAGCCCTAGACTAGCCTGCTTGGAGATGGTGATTTGGCATTAAATTTATACATCTTTACATTGGAGACACAGGATATATATTGATTTAAATAAAAAGTATCAATGTAGCTAGCTCATCTGACATTTTGAAGAGAAACAAATTGGGGCATTCTTCAAATTAATTACCCTAGCTTATATATCACAACATTGTCTGACTGACATTAATGTGCACGAACAGTATTGATTAAATCTTTTATTACCTTTTTCTTTCAGAAGAACATATTATTTTTCTCAGAAGTTTTATGAGAAACAATATACAAATTTTGTCACAGTGGGCTTTGAGACACATGGCATATCAACATCATTTTGTTTATTTGATTATTACAAGCAGAAGAAAAAGATATTTTTAAAAAAACATGGTCAAGTTTTATAGAATTATTTACTTACAGTACTTCCTGGGAATTTTAATTTTTAATTATCCTGTAACATGATAATTATGAAATAAAATTGTAGTTGGTTTGTGTATTTCTTAGATTTTTTTTAATGATGCTTTTCCTTTTAGAAACGATACATAACATACCACTCTTTCTTTCTTTCTTCCTGCCCTGTTGAATATCTTCATATATGTCCATGTGCATGTATGCGTGTCAGTCATCCTAGCAGTTGCCATGGCTGAGAATAGACTTGAACTGATTCACAGCAGATTTACCATAACATCATTACAATGCTAAATACACATTTGTTTCATGAAATAAGCAGAAGGCATCAAGAACTGTAGCAAATTATCAATACAGTACCTACAAAAGTCATACTTACCAGAACCAAATCAATAGGAACCACTATTTTAATTTTCTTCTTAAATTTTTCATTTAGCTCTTTAACAAGAACTAATATGGCAATACAAGATATAGACAATAGCACAGTTTCCAGCTGAATGGATCTGATGTTTTCAAAAATGTAGGCATAAATCTATATGGAAAGAAAGATCATACCTTATAAATAAGCAATATTTAAAGATACATTCAGTTATGAAGAAGTTACTGATACTGAGACCTAAACCTGAATATTATATATTGGATCCAGCAATGCCCTACACAAACAATAGACTTTCTTTTGTTTTCTGAAGAGATACATACTCAGTTCAAATCTTTATTAGGGAAAAGAGGGGGGCTTCTGCTAAATGATTCATCTTTCCTGTGATTTCCAGGGAGTTTCTTAATTTTCTGGAGTACAGTGTGAATCTTTGATATTTGCTTTATATACCTACAGAAGTCTAGATGAACACAAATATATACTATTTATATATAAAAAAGATATAAGGTAGACAACTGACATAGCAAATTGAGTCAACTATGCTTGTAACAGTTTCCAAAATTAATATTAATTTTAAAAACATCAATAATTATGACATGAAATATCAGTACTAATAGCCAATGAGCTACATTAATCTGCTATTAATGAAAGAGAAACAAGTCAAGGCCTACTTTAAGAAAGGCAGTGATATCAATCTCTAAGGTTCACTTTCAACACACACACACACACACACACACACACACACACACACACACAAAGAGGGTCTAAGATTCTCCAAGCAAAGACAAAAGCTTCATAGGAATTCAGAACAAAACAGAATAATACAGTTGGAAGGGACCTTGGAAGTCCCATGTCTTCTGCTTGAACAGTGGGTTGGACCCAATACAATTCCAGACGAATGGCTGTAAAATGAACCTAGAGAAAGTCCTAATGATAATTCCACTGAAGATGAGCTCTACAAATAAAAAGGTAATTTGGTGGGTTTCAGGTTGCTGTGAACTCTACCATCAAGCTTAACTGCTTACTCTTCTTATTAGCCATTGCCCTTGTCCAACAACACAAAGAAACTGAGACTGCCATTTCTAGTTTTCCAGAACTGAATTATAGAGGGATTAAATGTCTTTGTCAGCCTATGCAAGTTGTTGTGGAGAATTTTGGACTTTTCAACAAAAATGCAATAAGACTCTTGAGGAAGACACTTGGTGAGACCAAAGGACAATAAAGTTCTTTTATGTTCCTTGTTGACATTTAATTAAATCATAATCAATTCAACAGATCGTCATAGCAGCACAAAAAGAATCACCTGTTGCATAGATAACATTTTCAAAACTAATGTAGACATGTAACATTCATCCAATCAGCAAAGAAAAGCAAATTCATCTCAGGACCCCAAATCAAAGTTTATTTTTGGAATGGAAATTTCAAACAGATTTTCTAAACAGACGAAGGATGAAGCAGTGGCTGATGAACATGGCAAGACTGAATTGGCAGAGTACACCCCCAACAGAGATGCACATTAGAGCTCCAACAATTATATAGTTCAGCCACATCATTGAATAGTGCATACTAAGACATACAAATGACATCAAATAGTTAGCATGCCAAAAAGTATAACTGCAAAGAAAAGCAATTAAGGTTGAAGTTCTAAATGGGTGCAACTATCAAAGCAAACAGATTTATTCAAAAGATTGGAACCTATACTGACAAATCCAATTTTACAGGCAGAAAGCCCCCATTAAATTGCTAAAAAGTGCTTTTCTCCAACATTTGGCAGGCAAATGCAACACCGATTTAGAATGAAATTGCTTTACAAACATAATTTAAATCTAAATCTTGAATCATCTAATTCAGAAACTTGTTCGTAAGAAAAATAAGAGATCAGGTCCTAAATATGAGCAGTCACTTTTAAAGAATTATTTATATATTATTTAGCTTGTTCTTATTTTCAGAAAATGTGCTACACAGCATTTCAGCTGTCAAGTGGAATCCTGCCATGCCTTGTCTTGAAAAAGCTGGTTTGGAAGTTGTATACTTTATTTTTAATATTGCATATTTCAACATTCTGCAAAGCCAAGTACAGCTGGAAACAGCCACTTTGAAAAATGAATGTGACACGATCCTTTCCCATGTAAGTGTGGTATCTATCTGGAAGATACTTGCCAGACTAATGAGCTCATATTTTTCTTTTCTTATATATATAATTTTTATTAAATCTTTTGAGACAAAGATAAAAACTAACAGGAACTAACATAAAGTAAAGAAAGAAAAAAATAAAAAGCCAAAAGTATAAAGTATAAGAATTTTATTTATTTATATTTCATATTTCTTAAGCATCTGTATGTCTCTCAGAGAATGAAAAGAAATAGAAATAAGTTGCTTTCAATTTTCTTTACAGCAATTATATCCAAAATTTTCTCCCACTCTATGATTACAACAAAAAATCACTTTTTTTCTATTATCTCTTTTTTTCTAATCATCAAAATGATAAATCATGTTTTTTTCTGTTTCATGCAAAATGTCTATAAAGACTCAGTAAGCCTATGAAGTCAACAGTGAACATAGATACTGTCTTTTCTCTAAATAAGAAGTCAATTTAGCCATCTTGAAGACTAGTCAGTAGAATGTAGCTAGGCTTCAGAACTCATGGCAAGTTCCAGATAACATCAGATAACAAACCTAGAATTGCATCCAGAATTGTCTTCAATTAGGGATAACAGAGTCAGGCCTGATCCAAAAAATCACAATAGTATTTAGAGTTTATCCTGCAACTTTAATAAGCATGCAAATATGAGCAAAACAGCTAACAAACATTTATCGATATACTCACATAAAAGAATCCCAGAGGTCCTGAGATATACGGCATTTTCATTCCCAGGAGATACTTCACTTGCGAAGTCACAACATGCGTAGCTGCCCCAGTTGTCATTGCACTTATCACTGGCTCTGTTAGCAAGAAGGTAGCACTGCCCAAATGTAGCATAAACATTGCTACCTGAGAAACCAGAAATATAATAGAGATTGCATCCAGATGCAGTTACTGATTCTAATGTAGGAAAAAGAAATGCTAACTTGCATTCTTTTTAAAAAAAAAAAAAAGCAGATGAGAAAGATCCATGAGCTAATCAAGTAGAAGTTATTTCATTACTCATTGCACCCATGAATGGCCTTTCAACCCATGTTAACTTTCATACATTTATTAAATGCTATCTCTCTTGTGTTTACACAAATATATATATTTTTTCCCAAATGAGTTTGTGCTGAGATTAGTTATAATAGCTGACTCTGGCCATTTGTCTTCATTGACTTTAGGTTATTCCAATGTACAAACATTACAAGCTCTGTGGATAGGACAAATATTAAGCCAAAGAAGTCATACGGCTTACCCTTAAAAGTTACTGTACAGGTAATCCTCAACATACAATCACAATGGAGTCCAAAATTTCTGTTGCTAAGCAAGACCATTGTTAAGTGAGTTGTGCCCCATTTTAGGAATCATTGCAGTTGTTAATTGAATCTGATTTCCCCCATTGATTGTGCTTGTCAGAAGCCAGCTGGAAAGGTTACAAATGGTGATCATATGACCACGGAGCAGCACAACTGTCATAAATAATTCGATAGATAATGATAGGGTTAACAAAATCACAAATGAAGAGGTTACAAGCCGCCTGGGAAAGCAAAGGGAAATAATCAAAACCATTAAAAAGAGAAAGCTAGAATATTTTGGACATGTGATGCGACACCCAGAAAAATACGGCATCCTTCACTTAATCTTCCAAAGAAAGATTGAAGGCAAACGAGGTCCAGGCAGAAGAAGAACATCATGGCTCCAAAACCGAAGGGACCGGTTTGGACAAAACTCAGCAGCACTTTTTCCTATGGCTGTTGACAAAAATAGGATTGCCAACATAATCGCCAACATCCGATGACCGATATGGCATAAGAAGAAGAAGAAGATAATGATAATGTGATAATGTGGGTTTTAAAGTTTGATAGTGATTTTAATTGAAATGTTTTAAATCATGGGCCAAATTTTATTTAATTACTTTTAAAATTATTTTAACTTTTGTGCACAAATGTTTTTACTTTGGCTGTTCACCGCCCTGAGTCCGAAAGGAGAAGGGCGATATATAAATTTAATAAAAGATAAAGATAAAGATAATGTGACTATGGGGATGCTGCACTGGTCCTAAGTGTAAAAATCTGTCATAAGTCACTCTTTTGTAACTCTGAAAGGTCACTAAACGAATGGATGTAAGTTAAGGATTGACTGTATTCAGTTTATAAAATTCAGACTAACAAATTTGAAGTGTAAAAGGTTAGATTTCTAGACCTGATCACAACCAGGGGTAGTATTCACTTATCTTCGCTACTGGTTCGCAAATATGAGAGCGCGCCTTCCGTGGATGCGCAGAGTGTCAAAAACAGGATGTGATGATGTCCAGGTGGGTGGGTGGGGCCTCTCGCAACCGCCGCTACCAGTTTGCCCGAATCGGATAGAACCAGCTGAATACCACCACTGATCACAATTGGAGAGACAGAAGTGAGAGCTACAGTTTGTCTGTGTCTGTTTCTGTGTCTCTCGGGGTTTGTGTGTGTCTGTGTCTGTGTCTGTGTCTGTGTCTATGTTTCTTTCTTATATATAGCTAGTCCTCAACGTACAACAGTTCATTTAGTGACCATTCAAAGTTACAACAACACTGAAAAAAATGACTTTTCACACTTAGGACCATTGCAGCATCCCCAAGGTTACATGATCAAAATTCAGATGCCATTGGATGCTTGACAACTGACCCCATTTATGATGGTTGCAGGGTCCCAGAATCATGCAATCCACTTTTGAGACCTTCTGATGAGCAAAATCAAAGGGGAAACTAGATTCACTTAAGAACCATGTTACAAATTTAACAACTCCAGTGATTCACTTAACAAAGTGGGTAAGAAAAGTCTTAAAATGGGGCAAAACTCACTTACCAAATTTCTCACTTAGCAACATCAATTTTTGTTGCTCAATTGTGAGTTGTAAGTTGAGGACTACCTGTACATAATCCACCTTTTTTCAGGAATGAAAAAAGAGGTACCCATAGATACCTTCCTCTCATTTTCCCCTCCAACAGAAAAGATTTGTCTGCCTGGAATCCACACTGTATATCAGACATTAATACAATTGAGTGAGTCCAAAGGTATTTCACGAGAAGAGTATTCCACTCCTCTGCTCACAATAGAATATCTTTTGCCACCAGGCTCAAAATTTTGGGCTTGGACAACCTAGAACTATGCCGACTATGGTCTGACCTAAGCATAGTACATAAAATTATCTGCTACAAAGTCCTACCTGTCAAGTCCTACCTGTCATGACTACTTCAGCTTCAACCGCAATAATACACAGGCAAACAATAGATACAAATTCAAGGTAAACTGCTCCAAACTCAATTGCAGAAAACACAACTTCAGCAACAGAGTGGTCAATGCCTGGAATGCTGTACCTGACTCTGTTGTTACATCTTCAAACCCCCAAAATTTTAACCGTGGACCTTACCCCACTCCTATGAGGTCTATAAGGGGACATGCATAAGCACACCAGCATGCCTACCATCCCTGTCCTACTGTCCCCATTTATTCGTACTCATTTCCTATGTTCATGTCTATGTTTATACTTATACCTGTTTTCTCGTACATGTTTGACAAACTAAATAAATAAATAACAGCCTTGTGACAGTGATAGGTACTTTTGTCAAGCCCTACATCAAGGGCATAATCAAGGAAAGAAGAATCACACAGACTTCAATAAGGCAATAATTAGAGGCAAAGTACAGAATCCTGGAATGTGTGTTAGAAACCTCCAATCTTAATTTGATAGCAAGTTCATTAAAGCAAAGGGTTTTTTTAAAAAAAAAACATTTTCAATCTATTCCTGATCTTGTATTAGGAGCCATTTTTGAGATGGTCCCGTAGATCCAAAGTATGCTAAATCAAGGCTCATTAAATAGAACTCAAATTCTGATGGAAAGCTTATCTGAATTTTATTAAACATCCTCCGGGTGATAGTATTTTATTTATGGATTTATTTATTTGCATGCAACACACATTTACATACACACACACACACATGCACGCACACATACACATGCATACCCGTGGTAGGATTCAATTTTTTTACTACTGGTTCGGTGGACGTGGCTTGGTTGGCCTGGCATGGCTTAGTGGGCGTGGCAGGAGAGGGATACTGTAAAATCTCCATTCCTATTCCACTCCAGTGGAAGGTTACTGCAAAATCCCCATTTCCTCCCGATCAGCTGAGACTCGGGAGGCAGCGAACAGATGGGGCATGGCCAGTCAAAGGTGGTATTTACTGGTTCTCCGAACTACTCAAAATTTCTGCTACCGGTTCTTCAGAACTGGTCAGAACCTGCTGAATACCACCTCTGATGCACACACACAAATACACATCTATCTGTTTATAGTTAAAATATGAAGATCATATTCTGGGAAATAAAAGTCAAGAGCTTTAGCAGTTTGGATTTGTTCCTGATCCTTGTCATATTTGAATTATTTGATACTTTTTAAAAAGAAAAAGTCTCAGCAGAGCATGAATGCAGCTATTCAGAACATTTCGACAAGTTTGGCTATCGGCCTTCGTTTAGAACAAAAACATCATTTACCGTTTGTGCATTGCGCTATCTAGGCTATGAGCAGTTAAAACATGATTTGTGATACAAGCCACAGTTGATCAGGTTCGCATAACAAGGTTAACCATGAAAATGATGTCCAAAAAAAATATCAGCAGGGATTAGTGAATATGACTCCCCTCCAATCACATGTGTTTAACAATTGTTTTTTGCTGTGTTAAAAACTATGATGTGCTATCAACTTTGGGAAATCTCTGGGAAGATGCGCTGTAGCTGATAAAAAAAGACAGAGTAAGATAAAAAGAAAAAGACCAAAACTGCTGACAGAAGAAAGATTGAATAAAACTCTAAAAGGAAATAAAGATTTCCATAATTCCGTGCCCAGTGTAGGTCAATTCAAAGCATGTGTTATTTCTCCATTGGATAAACAAAGATTAGAACAAAAAACACTGATTAGTTTTTATATTCATGCTCAGGGAGAATAAAACGTTTTCTTTCTGATAATATTTATCAGCAAGTAATGAGAAGTCTTTTAAACGCACCAGGAGCCAGTATAGAAAACAAAGATTGCCAGGTCTACTGCTAATATATGTTCAACTTCTATTACAATAACATTTCATTCAGGTATTACATTCAAAGGTGATTCAGTTGACTCTCATATTGGGAAAACTGAGTGCCTCTGAAACCAACGTAGAGGCGCCTACACAAGTACACTTTTTTTCCCAAATCAATTCTAAATATTTCATAATTCAGTCAATGATTTGAGCTGGATGTTGTATAATTTGCAAAGCCTCTAACTGACCAGAAAGAAAGCATATAAACTGAAGCTTCTGAGACTCGCTTAATATGTTATACGATTGGTATAAAAATCGTTATTGTTACAAAACTGGAATACTCCAATAATTCACTATGGATATGATCCATGCACACATTTCTATTTTGCCATAGACTCTTAAAGATAAACATTCAACAATACAACATGCAACATTCAGCAATACAAATTATTCTTCATCGTTCACATATTCACATTTTTAAAGACTGAATCTGTACCAATGGAATGAAAATGGAAGAAGCATAATTATCATTTCCAGATATGAAAGTATACGTGCAACTGATTATTTGAGTTTATAAATGATATAAGCAAACTCACTAGAGTTTGCTTATATCATTTATAATGATATATAAGTGTAATTATATATCATTCTCTAGTGTAATTCTCACTAGAGAATTACAGCTTCTATCGTATCTCATCATTGGCTATCTTCCCTAAGAATGGCAGAGTTATCATTTATTAACCTCTGGAATGCACAGGTTACCTACTCCCACCAAGCAGATTTTGTTCAATTTTGAATCAGTGTGTTGTGAAAATCTAAGTACTGTGATTTGCATGCCATGTTTATATTTATCGTGTTATGTGAAACAAATCAATTTCAACTTAAATTACAAATCATGATTAAATAATGTTTTAATAGAATATGTGAAATATAATCCCAAATCATGTAGAAATATAATCCAAATCATGTGAAATATAATTCCAAATCATGTCCTTCCATGTTGGCCTGCTTCTCCTGGAAACTGTGGTGGCGCAGTGGTTAGAATGCAATACCTCAGGCTACAGGCTACTTCTGCTGACTGCCCACTGCCAGCAGTTCGGCAGTTCAATTCTCATCGGCTCAAGATTGACTCAGCCTTCCACCCTTCTGAGGTTGGTAAATTGAGGACCCAGAAGTTTGGGGCAATTTGCTGACTCTGTAAACTGCTTAGAGAGGGCTGCAGAGCACTGTAAAGCAATAGTAAGTCTAATTGCTATTGCTATTTTAGTACAAGAACTACGTACTTTTCTACTTATAAAATTCAACTATTCTGAAAAACTTACTTGAATCAGCCCTCCTAGTAGTGAAACTGCTGCAGCAACTCCAATCCTCTGCATCTCAAACTCAGATAAGCTCAATACTTCAGATGTACTGTTTGAAGTGAAATTGGTGTTTATGGGAGGAACAAGACGCTCAACAGCATTTGCAGAAATCAAGGAGGTCAGAGCAAAGGTTCCTGCAAAACAAGAAAGAAGTTTTCATTTGTTTAATTCCTATCAGATTACTCTAAATTGCTTAGGAAGAAAGAAATAACTTTACAGCTAAACCATGATTCAGTTTGCTTGGTTTGGACATGACATGTTGTGTGAACCCAACCTCTGCATTTTAACATGATGATGTTTGATCTTTTCCCATTTATAGCACATTTAACAAAATTATGGTTAAATAAACCATAGCCCTATGATTCCAGACTATGTCCAACTAATTCTAATATGAACTTGAATTCTTTGAAAATGCTATGTTTTATAACCATTTTGAACTTCTGAAAGTTGTGAGATATGGTGATATTGAATTATTAACTGATTGACTGAATTCTAATTATTGTCAGAATGCCATAGCTATATCCAGATATCCTAAGCACTAAGTCTTCCTGAAGACTGAATGGATAACATCATCATCATTTTGCTTTCTGCAAACATCACCTTTATACATTTCCTCTTGTGATGAGCATTCATTTTCATATTGAGAACTCCACTGTACATTATACAAATTCTAGGAAACAAACTGTTCACTGGTTTTTTGTATATACATGAGTCATATGACTGCATATATATATACAATCCTTATCCTGAAGCTTATCTGATTTTTTTTTAAAAAATCCAGGGATAGGTTGATGTCCAGCAGTGGTCTAGACTGCATAAATGTTAGCATAAAATAAGGAGAAAAGAAATAGTTTATAATACCATTGGTGGAAACTGGTTCTTTGCATGATTGTGTGTATAAAAGAAACAGCACGCAACAGAAAAGATTTCTATCTCAGTTTTTAGAGGGTTCAGGCACACACCACAGACCAAGGTGTGTTTTGCAGTTTAGCCTGCAAAACACACCTTTCCCTTTTCTATGGACTAAATTTGGATCCATCAGTCATAGATGCAATAATGTCTTCTTATATGGCCACTTCCTAAAGGGCGGAGCTATTAACTGCACAATTTTTATAGCACAGCCAACAAGTATGCTAACTAAAAATTATGAAAACTGGTACCTGTAGAAAAAAAGTCATAGAAAGATTTAATTTAATTTATATTTGCTTTATTTAAAATTACATATCATTAATATGGTCATTCTTTAATTTCCTTCCTTCCTTCCTTCCTTCCTTCCTTCCTTCCTTCCTTCCTTCCTTCCTTCCTTCCTTCCTTCCTTCCTTTTCTTCCTTCCTTCCTCCCTCCCTCCCTCCCACTCACCTTCTAGTCAAACAGTTACAATTTGGTAATTCTTAAAGATCTTGAGATGTAAAGTCAAGTATTTTGAAGCCCCTGTATAGCCCTGAGGCCTTGGGCTATTCATCTCTGATATATCTGAAACTTTTACAACAAACACATTCTTAATGAACCAACAGATCCTTAGGAAAACATAGCAATTAAAAACTTACCTTAATATTTGCTTATCTGTTTCCGCTACTGTTTCAGAACGTGGCTTTCAACAGAATTCTTTCATCCTGCTGATTCTTATTTCATTTAAAGATAAACTAAATACTGTAACAGCAGCAGATATTTACCACTTTAAAAAAATCAAAGGGCATCCAACATTTTTTCAAAGTATAAGATAATATAAATGCCTTTTTTAATGAAACCAAGAGTGCATCGTGTCCCAATTGGGCAATTTTTACACTTAAAATGAAATAACTATATAACATGTATTCTGCTGACTCAACATTATCATCATTTCCAAGGAACTCGCCACAAAATTCAAATCCAGCTTGCCCGTGAGCAGCAAGAGAGCTTTAATAAAATGCTTTGGATACATTCCGATGCAAATTCTATGTACTTTGGAGGGGAGGTTGCTATCCAAGCAGACCACATGGCTCCCACAGAGTTGTTAAATGTAATGCTGAATGCACTTTTGGCACACAGGCTATTTGCAAAGAGCCACACAATTACTCAAAAGAACACAACTGCTTCTCAGAAAGCATAATAACAACCAAGGAGAATGTGCATGTAGTTGAGATTTTCAGCCCCAGAGAGCTTAGCTTTGTGTGAGGTTCCATACAGTTCTGGATTTTAAGTGAAGACACACCGTCGCCAATATCAGAAAGACACAACTCTTTACCTTCCTCCTACATCACGTTCAACCCATATCGAATTATGGGAGACATGACCCCACACCCAGCTCCATTGTTTTCTACAACTAAGACCAGATGGTATCTTCTATGCCTGCTTCACATTCTAAAAAGTCAATGTCTTTCATTATTAAGTTGAAGACAGTCATTGTTTCAGAATAAATAAAATACAGAAGAGTGCAACAAACCTGACTGACCCGTGCCTGTTGGGCTTCATTACATACTAAGATATCAAAAGAGAAGTAAGATTGTTACTCAGTGGAAAAGCATACAGCTAGTCCTCGACTTATGACCACAACTGAGCCCAAAATGTCTGTTAAGTGAGACATTTGTTAAGTGAATTTTGCCCCATTTTACGGCCTTTCTTGCCACCGTTGTTAAGTGAATCACTGCAGCTGATAACTTGGTAACATGGCTGTTAAGTGAATCTGGCTTCCCCGTTGATTTTGCTTGTCAGAAGGTCGCAAAAGGGGATCGCCTGACCTTGGGACACAGTAACGGTCACAAGTACGAACCAGTTGCCAAGCATCTGAATTTTGATCACATGATCATGTGGATGGTATAAAGGTTGTAAGGGTGAAAAATGGCCATAAATGAGTTTTTTCCGTGCCTTTGTAACTTTGAATGCTCACTAAATGAACTGCTGTAAGTCGAGGACCACCTGTACTGTATTCACTGTAAGCAAGAGAGTCAATCTCTAAGTAGGGCTGGGTCAGAGCGCAGTCTAAAACTTTGGCATCTACTGCTAATACGTTGTGTGACACTTTTGAGCTATAGGTACAACTTCATTGGAAAAAAAGGGGGGGGGAGAAGAGATCTAAATAAGGGATCTCATGAACCTACTATTGACTTAATCATATAAAGTGAATAGCAACCCTTTACCTCAACTCCAGGAATTTTAAGAAGGAAATATAATTTTGAATATTTTAAACTTGTTGCACATACTTCCCCCCAAATTTCATAAATAAGAAAAAGGAAAAAGAAGGCAGACAAAAGAGGGAAAGAATGTTGATATAAAGCAGGGCTGTCAAACTCCCAGCCCGTGAGCCAGATGCGTCATGCGCTGACCATGCCCACGCCCAGTTTAGCGAAGGGGAAAAAAGTCCCAATATGTCACATGATGACGACGTGATGACGCGAGTTTGACACCCCTGCTGTAAAGGAAGTACATAAACTGAACCACTAGGATAGTGATGACTAACCTTTTTGCCGTTGTATGCTAAAAGTGGGGGGAGCACGGAGAAGTCACTCACGTGTGTGCTCACACCCATAATTCAATGTGCCCCGCCCCTGCACATGTAAGTGCGCCCCCCCACTTTTAGCACATGATGACACAGTGGGCCTGGTAGGTCTGTTTTTCACCCTCCCCAGGCTCCAAAGGCTTTCTAGGAGCCTGGGGAGGGTGAAAATGGCCTTCCCCAACCCCATGGAGGCCCTCCGGAGGCTGGAAACAGCCCATTTCCCAACTTCCGGTGGGACCAAAAGGCCCAAAAATCAGCTGGCTGGTGCACACACGCGTGCTGGAGCTGAACTACGACAACGCCTGCGTGCCCACTGATATGGCTCCATGTGCCACCTGTGGCACCCGTGCCATAGGTTCGCCATCACGGCACTAGGACTTAATAACTTACCTGGGGCAACATGACGACCCATTCCAAATATGGCATAAATAACTGCAGGAAAGAATGATCCATATAAACCAAACACCGGATGCACTGATGATAGAATAGCAAAAGCCAGTCCTGTAGAAAAGGTAAATTTGGAGAACAAGATAAGACATTATGAAAATATAAACATAACTGAAGGGAAGAATTCCATTTTAGGGCTATTTTAAGAGGACATGTGGTATAATAACTGTATTATAACACTAAGAATTCACATTTCCTGCAATCTGGCCCTTTCTAATAAAATATCATTTTTGGCCCTTGAAAGCTTTTGTTATTTGGAATAATTAATGGCATTGCATGATATTGCACAGAGACATTCCATGACTTACACCAGATTCCAATATTTTTTTATATATAAGGCTGCAGTGCACCATTTCTCAGACTAGCCCTACATTTTTTTACCATTTATTTGCAAGCCAGATCTAATACCCTAAGTGCAATATTAAAAAATACAAGGACAGGTTATGTAAAAAAGCAAGAGAAATTATAGTTACACCTTATTTGGCCTAAAGAAAGACACATGCAAACTTACTCATTCTGTCAAGATCTAAATGAGTGAGTGAATAGTCTAAGTTACATAATGGAAAAGCATGTAAATTGTTTATATAAATCATATAAAGGAAAAGGAAAGAGAGAAAGTAATGCACAAATCAAGAGTTCCATTAGTGTACACCAGAATATCACACCAATATGATGTCAGTACACAATATGTTCCTTTGTTATCTTGGAATACTTAGAACGCTACTTACTGCTGTACAATACGATAAAACACTAACCGTAGTATACCTGCCAAGAAAATAACCGCTGGCTATATTATTGCTAGTTGCAGAAAGTTGGGACAGAAGCAACAACAGAAAAAAAAGGGGGGGGGCTGTGGTAATCAGGACAATTGCCAAACCAAATTCCAATGCAATTTGCTGAGAAATATTTCCAAGTTGCCCGTATTCAAGGTTTTAACTACAAGGGCAAAAAAATATTTAAAACAACATCCAGGGTTAAGGAGCACATTAGTCATTCTTATAATCTGGAATTTGGCCTTGTATTCTATATTTTTTTAAAAAAATCAAAAGCTTAACTAGGTATAATTTAGGAGCAAGGGGAATCTTCTAAATTTGTTTTAAAGATACATTCAATCTCTTAATGTCTATAGAGATTCTCAGTCATTCAGGTCATGGTTGTCCCAAAGGTATTTTTTCAAGCGGCAACTGGATTTTCTGGTTTTTCTTTGAAGACGTTTTGCTTCTCATCCAAGAAGCTACATCCAATCTCTTAATTGGTACATGCTCCAGGTCCTTCCTGAAACATTGCCTCCTACTGGGACCTAAGAAGCATACTTTTTCTGCCTCATCCTGTGGAACGCCTTCCCCCAATTGATCCAACAAGACCCCACCTTTTAGATTTCCAGAAGGCCATACAGACCTAGTTGTTACTGCTGGAACTGAGGTAAACTTTGATGGGAGTCGATAAATGGTTTGGGGGCACCCCAGGAGGATGATTGAGCTATTTATGAAAAATAATAAAGGTAGGATATGCATAAATAAATAAGGGGCTTATTTGATCTCAGGCTCTTTGATTTTGGCCCTGGCCAATTTAACTCTCTAAAACAAAATTTAAAAATCACCTGGGAGGCACCACAACTTTGAACAACTAGTGCACATTAAAGACATCAATTTTAAAAATCCAGTTAAAATCAAGCTCAGTTTAAGTAGGGCTCAGTCCAATGGAGTATATCTAATTAAATGTAACAGCATTTTTTGTTTGAGTAGACGTATAGAAATGCACCGTTAAATATTTAATCCAACCAATTTTAGAAAAATGTAAACATGCCTAACTTCCTGCAGGTGATGCACTGAAGAATGAGAGAGCCAGCAGAGTTAACAAAAATGCTAGTATTTACAAAGAATATTCTTCTCCGGTTTTAACTCAAATGATTCCCCAGCTTTTTAGTCCTTACCTTCTAAAATTTCAAGAAGTTTCTAGACAACCCATGTCTTGTTCAGTCATTATTTCAGAGATATTTCCTTACCCTATTCCTCAATGTTTTCAATGTCAGAATTTCTAATTTCCACTGGAAAATTTCTTTAAAATTCAGGGAGATATCCAAAACTGCATCTACCTTGAAAGTAGTCCGTGATGAACTGTTTATCACAATCAAACATCAGGAGTTAATCATAATGTGTTTTGATATTTTGTATTATAAAAAGTATTTTATAAAATTGGTTACATTTCAATTCCATCAGTCATGGGTTCTAGATTTTAGACATATGCTGTAAATTAATCTATTTGAGGAAATTTAATTCAAAATTTCAACAATGCATCCTTTCTCCCCTTGCAGACAAACTGAAGAGTTTTAGTAGTATATAGACTGAATAAGCTCTCGTGAATACACATGATTTTTCTTTTTAAAGTTCACATTTTAAGCATGTATAGTGGCCCAAAAAATAATGCCTTTGCCAATTTATGATGCCTTTAAATTCAATGGCTTTCTAAGAAACCCATAAGAAGGGATAGAAAAGGTAGAGAAGTTCATTAGGTAGCTGATGAGCTCTGTCCTATAGATTATGACTAAATCCTTTGCCAGAAAATTCTATTGTGAAAGCACACATTAGGTGCTTTTAATTTAGTGGAAATTACTAAAGAGCAGAGATAGGAACTCTATCCCTTATTTAAAATGAACAGCTTCAAAGGAATCTGGGGATTAAAATAAACTTCTCTCTCTGGCACCTATAGCCTATAATCTTGGAGAAGGTGATTGAGAGCAAAATCAAAGAGATATAAAACAATTCTATTTTATTCTCAAGTCAGAACATCTGGTCCGACAACTGTTTGGGAATCTAGTGAACTCCAATCAAGTTAACATATACAATTAATTACTTCTCTAATCATAGCTCAATTGATGATGCCACAACACGAATCTCTCAAACAATTTACCTTTACCATTCTATTGGAACAGTTCGTATAATTTTTCCTGGATAAAAAAATGGTTCAGAGATTTATAGAACTGTATAATTGGAAAAATCTACTTAGTTAAAAGTAAAATAATATATGATAATTAAAAAGTTAAAATAATATATTTATTCTATTCCGTAATTCTGCCAGGAAAGCAAAAGAACTCACCTCACAGTATCTTTAATATATGCCTTAAATCTCAATTTTTTCCCAATTACATTAGCAGAACACATGCCTAGGCTAGGAGAATGGTAACTATTGTATGTGTTTGATTGCTTATCAACATTTGCAGCAGACAGAGAGAAGATTTGAAATATAGTGGGTGGCTATGGTTCTTTGTGTTCAGAAGCTAATTTGGATGATATCAATCAATGGTTCATCAGATTAGAAATACTTGAAAGGGAGCTGTTTTAATACAGAAAAGGGCTTGGGAGGCCAAATACTAGCAAGCAGAGAAAACACTACTTAAGACATAAGTGACTATGGTCGACAAGAACAGATGAGGATACTTTGATAGACAGGAAAGATGTGAAAAGTTGAAGCACTGAGATTTAATTACAAGGGGCAAAATGAATAAATTGTTTTTCTACAGTTTTTTTTTTTACTTGCTCCTATGAACATTACCAATTTTCTTTGGAGAGAGGATTCATTTCTACCAGTCTCTTAAAGAGAGTGTCCTTGCAACTTGTTTTATGTTGCAGATTTGAGAATTAATGTTTGAGGTGTTTTAATTCCATCTTCCCACATTAACTTTTCATTGTGGTTCATTGGCTTTTATATATTACACATTCTGTGCCAAGACTGATACAGATGTACTCTCCTTGCTACCCTATACAAATTGTAAAGGCAGACAAATTACACTCCAGCCATTGGGGAAACTGGAAAGTGTAATCTAATAATCACCAGCTGGAATTCTCTAGACAACAAGTAAGATGTCAGAAAACTAGAGAAGAAACATAATCGTAATATTCCAAAAAGGGGAAGCCCTGAAAACTTCAAATCAATTACCTTAAATATCTTTAGAGGACAATTTATTAGGATAGATTGTCAAGCACCACATCCATGAACATTTAGAAAAGGATAAAATTATTACTATCAGGAATTAGCATGAGTTTATCAATAATAGGTCAGGTCAGACTGCCTTCTCTTTTTTTTACAAGAGACTGATTAGTTTAGTAGACCAAGATAACTATATGGACATAATGTTCCTTGATGTCAATAACACATATGAAAAAATTCTGATGATATCCTGACAAGCAAGATGCATAAAGTAGTTATTACAGACCAGCATATAGTACTGCAGGTTAGTAGATTTACAATTGGTTTTTTAAAAAAAACATATCCTGAAGGATTATGGATCATTAGCTTGCATTCTGGATCATGGTTCTGGGAAATAAACACTGGGGTCTCCCAGCATTCCATCCTCAGATTTGTCCAACTTTTTAGAGCAGGGGTTCAAAATCAAAGCCTGGGGGCCAGATCCAGCTATGGAGCGCTTAGATCTGGCCCGCGGGGCTGCCCTGGAAACAGTGAAGGACCAGGCCATGGTGCTTCTGCCAGTGAAAACATAGCTCCGGAGGGATGCGGGCGGCCCTCCTGAGCTCCATTTTCACTGGCAGAGGGTTGCAGAAGGCCATCACAGTCAAAAGCAGAGCTCGGGAGCCTGTTTTTGCTGGCAGTGCCTGAGCCACCACAGGCACCCCCAATATGAGTGACATTGAGCTGGCCATGTCCACCCTGGCCACACCTACCCCAGCCAGAGGTCAAACACAACCCTCATGTGGGCCTCAATGAAATCGAGTTTGACATCTCTGCTTTAGAGGATGTAATCAAAGCAATGCTTATTACATTTCAATGATACCAAACTAGTTATAGTATATTAGCTAGCACTTTAATACCTTATCTGAGATTAATACTGTATGACTTCAACAAACGTGAACAGTGGGCCAAATTCAACAGGATGATAGTCAGTGATTTCTGTGTCCAAATAAGAAAAATCATATGCATTATCACAACATTGGAGAGATCTGGTTTAGCAAAAGTACATGTGACGAACATTCAAGAGTACCAGCTAAATATAAGTAACTTATGTGATTCAACAATTAAATAGCCAATATGGAAAATAGATGATTTTCATGAAATTTCCCAGGTTTAACACCTGATATTTTCAGATTTAACGAAAAAGGTAGACTGCAACTGATGGAACTAAATTTCTGCTGCAAAGTGTATTGTCAGTCAGAGGACACAGCCAAAGAACTGCATTCTTCAATCCATCAGCTTTTTATTTGGCAGATATATATGATAATAAATTATGCAGCCCCAATGGATGAGCCCTAGACTGCCTCATTAATGAGGCCAGTAAGTGATGCTATCCTTAAAATGTTTAATGTGGGACAAGTTAAGGAAAACAACTGGTGGATTCTACCAAGCATCAACTGCAGGTAGGAAAAACAAACACCTATCACTCTCCTTAACAGGGCTGGCAAAGCACAGTTAGGCAAGCGTAGGTGAATGTTTTGAATAGGTTAGTCACCTGTCAGATCTTGAGAGTCTGGCCATTTCAGAAACACTTATTTCACAGATCACAGAGGCAGAGAAGGGATTGCAAGGCACACTGGTGGTTCTCTCTCTCTGCTAAACATCTCCCACCTGTTTTATCCCATGCCCATCTCTATGCCTGCAACCTGGCAAGAAGCATAGAGAGAAATGGAAACTAACAACTGATAACTAGTGAGTTCTGTTCTGAACAACTGTTGTTGGCAGCAACAGCACATGGCAGAAGCAAAGGACAGGCCATTCTGCTCATCTCCCCGAAGTACTAAAAAACAGTACAAGCTACAAACATAAAACCTATTTTGGGAGTTAGAAACCGCGCACGCACTTGCTTCACCCGCACATGCATGCACACACTGCACACACACTCGCTTCAATCCCACACGTGTGCACACATGTGCATGCGCAGTACTTCTGTGCATGCACAAAACCACCTGCGCATGCGCAGAAGGTAAAAACACATTACTTCCTGGTTAAAACCAGGAAGTAATGACACCTGGGTGGGTGGGAGGAGCTTCACTCCGCCATTGTTACCGGATCACCGAACCAATGGCCAAGATCGCTACCGGATATGACTGTAACAGTGTCTTCCCAGTAAGGTCGTAAGTTGTGACAGTTGTAAAATAGGTTGGTCATGTGACCATTCCAATTTTACAACTTTTTTTGCAGGAATTATTTTTTTTTATTGAAAAAGTTTTACATACAAAATTTTCCATTTTTTCTCCCCCCCCGACCCCCCCTCCCCCCTGCCTCCCCCCACCCCCACCCCATTTTCCCCCCATCCCCCCCTTGACTTCCGCTACAAGTTAAAAAAAGAAAAGAAAAAAAACAAGTACATATCCTAAAATTAACTATATTATAATAAAAAAACTAATAACAATAAGATTAACCTCATTAATCGATATTAATATTCATTTATCAATCAATACCATACTTATATTTAAACCCAATTTAAAAAAATCATACCTTTCTCTAATCCATTAATATTAGCATTACTAATTATATACCAAAATCAATCCCCCTAATAATAAAATATAATAAATCACATCCATATCCATATCCATATCAGTATCAAATAATATTAACCCAGCTACACCCATCAACTAAGAAACAGATTATCAATCAGTACCATACTTATATTTAAACCCAATTAAAAAAAACCATACCTTTCTCTAATCCATTGATATATTACTAATTATATACCAAAATCAGTCCCCTAATAATAAAATATAATAACTCACCTCCATATCCATATCAACTAATTTTATCCCAACTAGGCCCATTAACTATTAACAAAAACATAAAACATTTCTCTAATCTAATAAAATATCATATATGATTATACATATATAATTATGATTATACAATTATATCCAAAAATTTTCCATCTCAATAATCCATGTTTTAATTTTCTCTTGATCTTGATTGAAGTTTATCCAACATAGCACTAATAAGCTTCGTATTCCTGCTGCCTCCATCAGCAAAAAACATTTCTCCATATATTAATCCCCCCGAGTGACTTTATCCAATAGATTTTCTATCTCAATAACCAGATTTTCATCTTTTCTTCATCTTTAGTCTTAATTAACGTTGGACAACTATCTTCTGAGACAATATGTATAAACTGGTTCTTATTCTTATTCAAGCTGCCCCCATCAGCAACAAACATCTCTTCATATATAAATGCCCCCGAGTGACTTAGTATTTGTAAAATCCAACCACGAAGGTAATCTTATAAACCTCTAGGTAGATCAATCAACCTGACTCCTGTTGTATCCGTTCAAAGAAAAAAACAAAACAAATGCAGCTTATACAAGCTGCACTCCTAGATGTTCCTTTAAATCTCTTTCAAATCCTCCAACCTTTCCACCTCTTTCCTTCGGGTTTCCAAGATGTTTTCATCTTCACGCTCCTCATCTAGATAATTAATTCCAGTAAAATTATAAAAGGGTAATCAAAGATCCTCTGCTTATTTTGCAGTGATCTGTTTAACTTTCTCAAGATGTCAAATCCAAATCAGGATGAGTTTATAACAAATTTTAAGTCCAATATCATATGAAAATTAAATATAACAGTTATCTTCCAAACTATTTCAAATAATCCTTTATGCAATAGATTCCATCTATTCAGAATTAACCTCTAGGATTCACCGTGCGGTTCCATCAAAAGACACATTTTCGGCTGCAGTTCAGTTTCAGTGGTTTTCAATTTCTTTCCTCCCTTGACTTGTAATTTCTGTTGCTTCTCCTCCTCATACTTTTCCACTTGTGGAATACTGGGCCTCTGCTGTAAAAATATTTGTTTTTCATCTTGCTTCAACAGTTCAAGGCCCGGTACCACGTCTCTTGAATCTCTGGAATGCTTTGTTTTCAAATCTGGATATTCCATAATATAATCATCTAGAAAACCACCTAACTCTCCTTTTTCTTCTAACACACTTTGCTTATTTTGATTTTGTAATTCCATCTGCACACATTGTTCCTCAACCTCTCTTTCAGACTCTTTATCTTGCTTGTCTTCTTCCATAGATGCCAACATAGCAGAAGATAAAAGTATGGGGGCTCCCTTAAGAATGTTATTATAAAAGTGTTCTGCTTTTTCAACGGTATTTAAACAATATCTCACATCTTGATAACTCAAAATTACACCAACTGGTATGTCCCATCTAAATGGAATCTTTCTTCTGTGCAATTCCTTCACCAAAAATCCAAAATTTTTTCTGTATCTCAGAATCCTAGATGGTAACTCTTTATAGACCCTGATTTGTAGACCTTCTACCCTTAAAGTAGCTGAATAAGATTTTTGTAAAATATCATTTCTTAATCTTCTATCAGTGAAATAGACAACAACATCTCTGGGTAGGTTCTTCTGTCTGGCAACACGTGAATTAACCCTGTAGACTTTTTGAATACAACCAAGAATTTGGTCAACTTCCAAATTTAAAAAAGCAGCTAATGCCTTAGCACAGAGTTTTCTCAAATTTTCTCTGTTATTCTCTCTTATACCTCTTAATCTCAAAGCAGACTCCATAGCTTTAAATTGAAGCATCATCACATAATTCTGGTTTCCTGATTTTTGGCATCAGCTTCATCTAATTTTTCCTGTAAGTCTTTCACCTTGGAGTCAAAGTTTCTACTGATTTCAGCCATCTTCTTCTCTATTCTCACCACCACACTTGTAAAAGCAGCAACTACTTTGAAAATAGTTTGGTTCAGTTCTTCATATTCTCCCTGTACCAGCTCTTCAAGGTTCTTCTGTGAGTTTTCTATCTTCTCAACAATACCTCCTAAAGACCTAATTATAAAGTCTTTTAAATCCTCATTTGCAGTTCCCTGCAAGTGCTTTGGAATCATTTCTACTTTTTCCTTTGTCTGACTTGTGAGGGAGCCACCCCCCCCCCCCTTGCCTTTTGTTTAGGAGACATACTTCCAAAAAAGTTCTAACTTTTCTCAGAAAAAACAAAAAAAAACCACACCAAAAAAAACCAAAAAACCAAAAAGGTCTTGTTTAAATCAATTTGTTTCCTTTTCCCTGCTGGGATATTTCTTTTAAAAATACTTCGGGACTGGCTAAACTGTTACTTTCATTTTCCACTTTCCATTTTCTCAAGCATTTTCCGAGCAAAGCCAGTCGCCATTTTCAAAACACTTTCTCCAAACACTCTTCTTCTTCCTCCTCTCATTTCTAAGAATTAATAAAAACCAATACTTGCATTTTTCTTCCAGGTTTCACCAGCTTGCTTTATAGCTTTATAGCTTTATAGCTTTCAATCAGTCTGTGGTGTTGCTCACGACGTCTGGCTCTGCTGCTAGAAGCAGCAGAGATCCCTCGCAGCGCAGAGCTTCCCCGGGGGTGAATAGGGAGCCGTCATCCTGAGCCCTCTCCAGGACACAAAAAAAGTCCTGGAGGCAATTCAGGAGGCTCTACCACACTCCCAGTAGCTCTCCCCGCTCTTCCGACTGAAGAGCGGGGTTTACGAGTCGCCTGCCAGCTGTGAGGTGGCTCTTTCACGCGCGGCGAGGCCGGCAGTCATAAACGACTGCCGGCAACAACGGAGGCGCCACCGGAAGAGCCTTTTTTGCAGGAATCATTAAGCAAACACCATGGTTTCCTATGGGCATGGTTTTGCCAAAATTTGGAAGTCCCCATTTTCAGCACAACCATCATAAAATGTGGTCATCTGACTGCAGGATGCTGTAAACAACTGCAAATACATCTGTGATGCTGTGTGCTCAAAATTGAGTTGGGAGGCTCAACTTTCAGAACTTTTGATCTAGGTCTTAATAGCCCCAAGGTAGGTCCATCATAACTTTGAACAGCCATTAATCAACCAGACATAAGTGAAGAACTACTTGTATAAGGAACCTGTGTATGTTTTGGTACCTACAGTAGCCCAAAGCAGCAACGTTAGATAAATGCCAATCCATGACCATATTATTAATAAATTTGAATTATTTTAAGTTGAGTTCACAGCAAAAACATATGTTGGGGATAAGAGGGAACATGCTACTTCCTAACTGGGCAGCTAAATATAACTTTTGGTTGCATTAGCTATAGGCTGGGTTTATAACAAAAAGCAATGTCATGGGACATATGATATAAAACACTTATTGGGGAATGTTTATGACCTGGTCAGGAAACAAACTCAGAATAAACAGCACTGAACTAGATAAATCTAAGTACATAAATCAGTCTCTATGTTTTTAAGGAAATCACATTTTTTCCGGTATCACATACATTTTTTTAAACTTTAATTCTTCCATTCCTCTGGTGCCTTTCTCACTGACTGAGAATTCTGGGAGTTGTAGTCCCAGCACATCTGGAAAAAATTTAATTGGGGAAAGCTGCCATAACTAGTAAAAATCCTGCTCTGTGGAAGTTCACAGAAAGGACAGAAATAAGTACCCATGTTGCCTTTTTTTAAAAGCTCATTATTTTACTTGGCTTCTAAAATGTCATTACTAGCACCATTTAATGTGCTATTCTTTGTATCAATATATCAGGGAACAAGATTCTTTATAGTACTACAGTATTAAGGTCTTCAACTTAAATCATGCCAATGCAGATGTTACTAATTATTCCAAAAGTACAAATACGTACACAAACTGGATGATTCCAGCTGCAGAATAATTCAATTAAAGGAGTGCTTATAATTTTCAAGGCATGAATGAAAACTAGACCAAGCTGTTAAGGAGTCTGAAAAAAGCAGCCATCAGAAAGCCTTTGCTTCTGAAGGATTTATATTCCATTTTAATATGTGATCCCATGCAGAAATCCCCCAAAATGCTGCAATGTGAGACATCTTTAGCTATTGTAGCAGTTTTTGATCTATCACTTGCACACACACAAAAATGGCCTTATATATAAGCCAGGATTATTCTTATCAATGGTGATTAACTGAATTGGAGTTCTATCTTTGTTTAGTTCTCCAAGAAAAGATATCACAAAGATGATATAGGGTAGTTCAGGATATTAAAAATAAGGCATCAAAACCTTGGCCTTTTACACTCAAAAAGTTTATGGCTTGAAAGTTACCATTTTCAAAGGAATACTAGATAATGCTCAAAGTAATATTTTTTTATTTTATTGCTTTCATAATTTGATGAAGAAAAATTATATTAACGATGAAATACTGAATATTCATAAACAGTGTTTTACAAAATTCACACACGCACATTATTTCAGAATAATTTCAATCTAAAGCATAATGTCTTTTCACTAAGGTTTAAATGAAAGGGCATAATCCTAGGTATCTGCAATCCTCTTTTTGATGTTGCACAATGCAGTTTTTCAACCACAAATAAAATATAAGTAACAAGATTATGTAACTGGTTGCCTAATAAACTATTATTGAAGGGGGTCTTTCTTTTATAAAAACAAAGTTAAACCTCTTGGCAGATATGAAAAGAAGAAATGGAAAGACAAACCACATCAACCACCACAATGAGTACATGTATACACATACCAGTAAATGTATGATCAACATTGTTTGCAGGTTATAGGGGGACACTATAAACTGAACCCATAAAACTATTTTAAGTTAACACAATCAAAAGTAATTATTCCCGCTTAAAATTAAAATCGCCCAAAATAAGCCCCAATAAATATAATGTGAGATGCTTCAAGACATACATAGAGGTTTGGAAACGCAAAGGTACCCATCTCCTTCATCAAAAAAAAATAACTAAGCAAACAGAACTTCTACTTTCTAGGCGACAACAGTTCAGTTTAAACAGTAAAAGTCACGGACACAGTTTTTAACACAGTACCTTGCGTCACCTGTTGAACTGCCAACATCATCCCAGAAACTATATCAGGGAGCAGGTCCATTTTCCAACAATAGTGTGGTGCCCACTCCAAAAAAGGCAGCCTGCTTACACACCAGAGTTTGAAGTTTTTGTAGCGAAAGGCATGGATCTTCCTCCATATGGCATTTTCCTGCTTCCTCTTTGCTCCTGTCATGCTTTCCTCCTTTCCTTTGTATATTCCTTTTTCTGTGAAGAAGGAAAAAAAACCACCTCTATGGAATTGCACCAGATTTGTGTGAAGCTTCTATCATATTATAGTTTCAGACCACAAGAGAAACACAGCCCATTTGCTTACTTGCTAAGTATGTTTTCAACTGTGTAAGTATCTAAAGTCTTATAGACAGCATTAGTACAGAAATATATCCCAGTGCTATTACAGTTTATGGCTCTCTTTGCAATCATTCTCCTCCTTATATTCACTGTAGTGCTTATGCTTTTGGCCTGGCTCCAGAATTAAAATGAGGTTGTGCTGGGCGATTGTTCGATGTGGGATGGGCTATGCTAATGTAATCAGGAAGTGCCCAGCTAGACATGAGTTTTCTTGCCAACCATTATTTTTTTAAAAAAAAACCTGTTACTGTGAGAAAAAACAAACCTGCCTGTCTCTGCCCATAGCTAAGATTCATCAGTGCATTAAATTCCAATGCTACTAAACATATTCTGCAACTTTAGCTGGATCCAGTTTTCTTGGATTTTTTTTTTCTTTTCCTGCAACATGATAGGTTACTTAAAGCATTCTCTTTTGGAAAAAAAGAGTTGAGATTTGTTCTTGGCACAGTTGATATCTGTTGAAAAGGCACAGCAGTTTCTCTGGTAAATTGGAAGCCAAATGAAGACAAGGTGATTGCTGTCTTTTGGTCAGAAAAGATGAACTCTCACCTGGCCTGTTCCTGCTGCTTTAAAAAGGGCTTGTTATGAAGAAATTGTCAGGTGCTCTGGTCTTGACCGGTTCAATACTAATATAGCCATGCATATATACTTGTCACTGATTAAAGTATCAATAAGGGAACAGCTTGAAAAGCTGCTTCAGAAGCTGCCAGGACAAGAAGTCACCTTATGCCAGAATCTGACTCTGACGTTGAATCAGAGGTGGTATTCGGCAGGTTCTCACCAGTTCTGGAGAACTGGTAGTGGAAATTTTGAGCAGTTCGGAGTACTGATAAATATCACTTCTGACTGGCCCCACCCCCATCTATTCTCTGCCTCCTGAGTCCCAGCTGATCGGGAGGAAATGGGGATTTTGCAGTAACCTTCCCCGAACTGGGGAAGGAATGGAGATTTTACAGTATCCTTCCCCTGGAGTGAGGTGGGAATGGAGATTTTACACTATTCTTCCCCTGCCATGCCCACCAAACCAAACCACGCCCACCAAGCCATGCCACGCCCACAGAACCAATAGTTAAAAAAATTTAATCCCATCACTGATCTGAATCTGACTTTGATAGGCCTCAGTAAATTTCAAAACTGGTGTACAAAAAAAATCAGTCAAGCTGAACTCTGACTCGGAACAAAAACAACCTTAAGAACAACCTGTCATTTCCTTGTGACTTGGGAGAGGGAAATCAGAAAATAAAAAATAATTGAGAATGGAAGATAACAGGCATCCCTGTTCATTTTGGCTTCAACTCTGTGAAGCAGGAAAGCAACTTCAGTATAACAATGAGAGGGGATTAAAGAAATGCTCAAGAAAGGGTTTTTTTTTTTTTGCATAAGAGGGTTAATTTTTTAGTGGTTTAGTACATGCTCTGTTTCTTGTCAATTCTGGAGGTATTTCTAACTTCAAACTGTCCACCATGGGATATACCTTTTCTGTTTTAAATCAGGAGAAATATATTATCACAAGGTGTAAATGTCTGTTGTCATTCTAACCTGATACCTGGATCATATCCTTTTATTGGTGAATTGTGCTTAAGATCGGCATTATCACTCATTTTTATTACTGTTCCATTTATAGTATTCCCAACACTGCAACTCTTCTTATCCAGCAACGATACAGCCTGAGAAAATTCTATACCCCTTCTCCATCAATTGCATCCAGGCAGTATCTATCTATCTATCTATCTATCTATCTATCTATCTATCTATCTATCTATCTATCTATCTATCTATCTCAAACAATGCTTTCAAACTGGTAGGTGGGCTGAGCTAGGGACAAGAGTTAGGACCCTGTCCTGCAGAATTGGACTCGAACCACTGGAGTGTTATTCAGCACATTCAGTGTCTGCATTTCTTGAATCAGATGAGGAGAGCACATCTTTCTCCCTTTGTCCTGTCCACTTTTTACAGAGGCACAATTGAAAGTGTTTTAACAAACTGCATCACTGTTTGGTTTGATGGCAGCAGTGCCTCAGATAGAAAGACCATACAGAGAGTGGAAAGGGCATCCGAGAAGATTATAGGAAGCTGTTATTCAGGATACTGCTTATTAGCACTATGTGCTTAGAGCTCAAAGCATTGTTAGAGATCCCCCCCCCCCCCACACACACATACACTTTACAGTCTGTTTCTGTTACTCCCCTCTGGATGGAGGTTTCAAAGTATTTCTAGCAGAACTACCAGTTTTTGTAACAGCTTTGTTCCCTACGGCATCTGTCTGGTAAACTCGCAAGATTCGTTTTTCTCGCCATGTACATGTATACATCCGGACTAGATTGTGTGGTTTCTCTATGTCATATATGTGGGTACATGCATAATTTTGTATTTATTTATTTTGTCATGCTTATGTAGTGTATCTTGGAGGTGTGACCCTTTGAGAGCTGTATGCAATGAAATTTCATTTTAATGTATGCCAATTAGTGTACATTCAAAGTGACAATAAACTTATTCTAAGTCATTAAGTCTCTGTGCCACCATGTCCCCCAAAACTTTACAAGTAGGTGTACAATTTCAATTTCTATGTCAGCAGCCATAACCCAGTGTACATTGCTTAGTACATTGCATTGGTTTTCCCGGATTTGAAATTTGCATAAAATAAGAGTGCTAGCATGTGATAAATTGTAAAGTATGCCTTAAAGTAATTACAACACATTTAGTATTTTCTTCAATACTACATATTTAAAGCATGTACGGGATGTTTTTTCTACTCATATTTATCATATTCATTTATAGTATTTACTAAAGATTCTATGTTGCTTCAATCAAACCGACTATAAGCAGCTTACAAGCTGTTGGTAGCACAAGTTAAATGTCAGCTAAATATGCCAAAGTTACAATCTGAGGACAAAGAACATAGAAATATTGTAAGCTTCCCAGAGACTTTGTGGAATCAGGCCATCTTAACAAATCTAACAAATAAATACATTTTTTTTCTAAAGCAAAGCAAGATGAAGTTAGAGGACTACCTGGATGAAGTGCCTATGAATTACATGCATAAGAAGGCACACAGAATGTAAGCAATGTGTAAACGATACCAGTCACCCTCACCTTGTTCACCTATTTAACTACTAGAGTTTGTTAGGATTTTTAATTTTGGGGACAATCTGAAGCCATAGAACCTAATGTGTTTAAACTTGATAAGCTTGTAAAAGTAAATATCAGAAAATGCTGACGTATTACTTCGTCTGCTTGAAGAGATGAATATTGTATCTGTACCTTGAAATAAATTTATAACTATAAATAATTAAGAATTACCAGGAGTTTAAAAGACATCCAGTGGAGAGAGCAATAGACTGCATTTGTTATGATGGAAAAATTGGGATTTACATAGTATAATAATGTAAATAACTGAAGATATAGTGTGCCTTGCAGGGTAACTAATCTAGCCTTGATAAGTACAGCTACCTAGCTACACAATTTCTAATATGCAATTTGCACCCAGCATGTCTTATTTTATAGCTATTTAATCTCCTCTCCCCCACTGGAAGTTTATACAGCTAATATGCTTTCCATGGAGACCATTCTCTAAATATCTTTGATGCCTAGCGATTTCTTATTGTACCCAACTTAAATACTTTCTTTCAGATATTATTTTATTGAATATAGTAAAATATATTTATTTTACTATAAAAGCCTAGGCATTTAAGCATTGTACATTGTGTACTAGCATCAAAGAAAGAAGAAAATAAAGGCATTCTGTTAAAAATATATACTATCCTTTTGTATTTACGTGTAATGGAAACGATTAGGTAACTTCGTGAATGTCAAATAATCCAGGATATAGAACTCATTAAGGATTCTCTCCACCATCCCATCCCACACCATCCCAGTGTGTAATGAACTGTAGGAAGAAATATCCTTCTGGGTTCTGCTCCAAGTGGGGAAAAAGACACTGGAAACATGGAGACTGCTTGGTTTAATGGTGGACAGGATCACATGGCTTGAGTTCCTCAAGAAAAGGGAAGGGCAGATACAGTGAATCCTCGGGTTTTTATGCTCTCTCTACTTTGCATTTCCTGGGGCCCCGAAACAGTATCCTGATTGGTTGTCAGACTCCCAGGGAGTTGTGAGTCTTAGCTAGCCTTGCTGGCTGATGGTCACATGTGCTTCCCAGGTCACATGCTTCCCAGGTCACATGTGGTGAGTTTTTGCTGCTATTGTGTAGAGGGCTAATCCTATCTTTGTTGGATCTTTAGCAATTCCTACTATGGTTCTGCCTGAAGGAGGTAGATCTTTGTTATGTAGAATAGACTGGCCCAGGCCTTAATGGCCCATTGACAAAGGGTGGGGGCAGGAAGATGGGAGCTGCTTCAAAACATGCTTATCAATTTCTCATCTAGGGAAACATAATATTCTGCCCTTTTTAATATTTCCCAAAATATTTCATTCTTCTAGGACAAGGGTGGGTGCTCCTCCTCCTACATGTTTGAACAACATTCAAACTAATCTGCTTTGCATAAAAGTCATTCATCTTTTCTAAACTGCAGTTTTTAATTTTGACAAACTTCTAATCTTAGGTTATAGGAAACACAAGGCATCACTGATGAATGCCCAAAAGTAATATTGCAAAAGACAACAAGAGACAGATTATGTAATATAAATGCAAAAAGAGTCTGAAGTTTCTTCAGTCCAGGGATGACAGAAAGATTTATGCTAAATGCAATTTTACATGTAGAGGAAGCTGAAGATGGGTCTTTTTCAATCAAAGTTCAGACCTGGATACTTATTTTATTTTTTCCTAAATTGATATAGTTCTATTGGCATTAATGGAAGAAGAAAGCTCAAAACTATGATCCAGTAAGGATCTTGGGCATTCTAGATTACTGTAAAAATTTACTTAGTTAAAAGAAAAGCTTTCTTATTGGAGACAAAAATTCTCCTTTTAAAAATGAAGCATTACAAAAGCTTTATTACACAATAAATAGATAGACAGACAGATGGAAGTTTAAGTAAGTGATATTAGATAAGGATTTCTTAATATTACTTGTATGTGCAATATGCAAAATTATAATTATTGAATCCTGACAGGCTCCACAATCATTTTAAAATTTCATTTCTTCTGCACAGTGATGTGGTTGCATAAGGGCACATATTTCATTTAACCAGAAATTATATGCTATATATGTTGGTCTATTCACCCTTAATCAAATGCCACCAAAGCAGGCAAATGTGTCCAAGTCTCAGTCAGAAATTTCTTTAACATTTTCATTAAAGCACATTCACATATCGCTGTCATGTGCTCTTTTCATAAGTGACTTCGACATAAAACACCTAAGCACTAATTATTTACACAAGTTATGTAAGTATCAAAATGTAAATAGCTCAGCAGCTTGTTCCATTAATAGCTTAAATTATATCACAAGAGAACATAATCTATGCAAATACATCTCCCAAAATTATTTGTTCATTGTGCCATTGAGGAAGTCCTTTTCTGATAATGAAAGCATTTTTACATACAATTCCACAAATACTTGATAACTATCTACAACATTTGTTCAGAATGTGGAATCTCATGCAAGACTACATGACTTCCAGTTTTGGTTATAAAAGTAGAACCAAATTAGACATTTTCCTGTCAGTTTAAGGCAAAAATATGAAAATATGTCCTAGATATTAAATTTGGACGTAAATATGTCCTAGTTATTAAATATCTACCATTAAAGGTATCTGCCTTTCTACACTGTAAGCTTTCATTAGAGATGAGCAACAGTGACATCCAGTGGCATTTACAGATAAACTGATCATTCTTCTCTAAATCAGTGGGATTTCTGCTTTTCTGAATCTTGAACCTTGAATAAGATTCTCCAGGTTTGACATAGTTCCCCAGCTATCCAACATACTACCATCAGTTGATACTGGAGTGTGAGGTATAAAAAAGAAAGAAGTATTTACTTTTTTGTTGAAGTGACAGTCAAATAAAATTAGTTGGCATCCTGCTCCCCACATCCAGGGAGAGAAAATAACTCTGAGATTTAGCAGGACAAAGAAAGAACCTCTGGTATTTTTTTATAGCAGACAAATAACATGTTAATGAGAAAAATGATCTAAATAATAGGATGGATCAAGAAATTTCACCTAGCAAATTCTGGTTCTCACGGGCAGAAGACTGCAGGAAGAAAACTAACACAGTTTCTTTTAATTAAGGTAAATTTTAGGGGAAAAATGCAATGACTGCAGAAGAAAAGGGGAATTAATGAATTATTTTCCTATTTATTTCTTCTAGTGTTTCATCTGGGTGCCAGAGTCCTCCCCCTCAATTAATGTCTACTGTTTGATTCCAATCACTGTTAATCATACATCCTTTTTTTATATGAAAGCGTATTTATGGCCAAACAAATATTCAGATTTCTCTTATTAAATCAGTATGCATGTTTCAAAAATATCTCTTGGAGTCTCTCCCAGGGTCTGAAATGCTTTTGAAATACTTCAGCAGAATTTCTGCATGTTTCTTTTTTCCTTGAGATCTTGGATTCACCTGCTCTTCTTCATGATTACCTCATACAATGAATCACAAGGTCAATTAAGCAACAGGAACAGAAATCCACAAGTGATTATTAGCCTTGGGAGAGTTAAACGGAACCTTATTATCTAATGAGATTTTGCAGTACTGTTACACATGGTTGTAAATAGTCACATTCCTCTCTTGCAATGATCAATGATGCTGGTCAACATTTATTTAGCACTTCAAAATTCAAAATATTTTCTATAATTATTTAGGTAATACCTTTTCTACAGTTTTGGATGTCAGATTAGTCATGCATATCTTCTTGGAAACAGTGAACTGAGGCTGAAAACATAACTGAAGATGATTTAACGTCTAGTATGCAGAACAACTAAAATCCTCTGGGCTCATAGATCTTCCTGTTCTGTTGATAAATGTAAAAGAAGACAAACTAATCTGGAGTGGATTAAAACATTTGGCCGTAGCCTGCTCATTTATGCATATTTGCAATTATCTTGCCCATCTAGGAGAGGGTGTGTTTTCTTTCTGTAAGCAGAGCATGAGATTATAGGGTTAAGGGAATGTCCATGGAGTATGGTTAAAAAAATTAAAATGATAATCACAACAGTGTGATACTTGTAAAAAACAAGAAACTTTTAATTGCCTCATCATGGCCACTATTTTTTTAAACTACCTCCTGCGAGCCCCACTGATAGGGGGTGAGGCACAAGAAATTATATGGCCTTATAAATCAAATGATGGTGTTAATGATGATAATAACCTACTCTAAACCCTCTTTAATATAATATCTCAGGTAGGCAGTGGTTTGAAACAATAATTCTTTCCATTTGTCCTTTTAGCGTCCTTTAAATTTCCCTCTACAGAATGATTCCTTAATTGTCCCCCACAGAGAAAATATATCATCTATCTCAAATAATTTATATTAATGTGAATATGGCAGATCCATTCCTCTTCCAGCTTCACCAAGCATAAGTGGAGAATATGAACTCTTCTTGAATAGCAAAATCCCCCACATATAGAAAACTAATTCTTCAAGAAATTGGCCATGGACAAATAGTGTCCTCAAATTTTCTCCCAAATTAATTTTGTAACTCAGGCTTCCTTATCTCTCTGTAATCTCCCTCTTCATTCCATTTTATTTTGCACAATCATAGTTCAAAAAAACCCCCAGAGATCCAGGACAATGAGGGGAGGGGAGGAGAGTCCACCATATTCAACTCTTGATGACAGCTTGTTACCTTTCTTTACATGGATGGTCAGTGGCAACTTCTAGCCTTCTGTCCTGGCTCAATGTTGCCCATGATCTGATACATGCAGTCAGATGACCCTAACAAGCCAAAGTTCATTAGGCCTTATGAGCATGGGGAATTCTGGGAGCTGAAGTCCACACATCTTAAAGCTGCCAAGTTTTAAAAAAACATTGGCCTATTTATTTATCTATCAAATTTGTATGCCACCCAAGTCTCAACAACTCTGGGTGGCTCATAACAATTAAAATAAGGACATTACAACAAACCAATAAAAGTAAAGGAGGAAAAAAAGAAAGCAAGAATGACAGAGAATTATATTTGCATACATTTTAGCATAAGAGCTTAGGCTACTTTGTGTTAGGTGTCCTTCACTAAACCTGCTTCTTAATGAGGCATCACATTTGATGAAATGTTTGTTTTCCAATTGCAAAATAAAATATTGGTTGTTTTCCTATTGTTCTACTATTGCTTGATTAATTGAGACAGGGGTGCTTTTGGGTCCCAGGAAATGATATTGTTTAATGCAATGCTTCTTAAAGGACTCCTGGGGGCTTTCCCAAGATTTTTTCAGGGATCCTTGAAATCAAAATAGCTTGCCACCCCATGTTGAAAAATAAAGCATTATTAAAATCTCATCAGTTTTGAGAAGCAGTAGCAGCAACCAATGTGTCAATTTTAATCTAAACAGTAAATACTGATAAATATAAACTCTACAAACAAAAGTTTTTTTTGGGTCCTCCATAATTTTTAAAAGTGGAAAGTGATCCAAGTATTTTTTAAAAATCTGGTTTAATCAAAGGGAACCAAAGCACATTAACCCTGCAGGATTGAATCAGCTGTGTAGATACTATGAGAGACAGGTGGTCCTTTCAGTAATCAGGCCGTGTGCTATGTGGGCCTTAATAGGTAATAACAGCATCTTGAACTGTACCTGGAAGCAAACTGGCAACCTATGCAACTTGTAAAGCAAAGGTATTATTACATGAACCTACCAAGGCATGCCCATCATTGTAGCAAAGCTTAATATTATCTTATCTGAATTATTCACAACTGTCTAGATCCGTGATGGCGAACCTATGGCAGGCATCTAGAGGTGGCACGCAGCACCCTCTCTGTGGGTATGTGAGCCATCACCCCACTTCATGCGCATACCTCCCACTGGCCAGCTGGTCTTCAGGGTCTCTGCCGCGCATGCGTGGATATGGCGCATGCACGGGGTGGGCCATGTGAAGGGGGTCGCTCACACATATGCAGGGGGGCATGCAGGGGGGTGCACATGTATGCATGGGAGCAGGGGTGCAGGGAGTGCATGTGCGTGTGGTGTGTGTGCATGCGGGTGGCTGTGTGTGCATGCATGGGGGGTGCATGTGCGTGCGCTTTGGGCACTTGGTCTGGAAAAGGTTAGCCATCACTGCTCTAGATCAAGGGTGTCAAACTCAAGGCCCGCAGGGCCAGCCTGGAAATAGCAAAGGGCTGGCCTGCGATGCCTCTGGCAGCCAAAACAGGGAATGGGAAGGCACATGCAGCCCCCCACAAGCCCCGTTTCGGCCTCCTGCAGCATTTTATCAGCCAAAACGGTGTGCGGGGAGGCTCTTCTTTTTTAATTTCAGATTTCAAAATCAGGCATATTATATATATTCATAAAGATACGTATAGTGACCACACATGGTTTATTAAAAAAGAACAGTGCCTTATTTCAGGAAGCCATCCTTTAGATTTATTTTTCAAAAATTCACTTTTGTCCTTTATTTTGCTCGTTTAACTTTTTTTATCATACAAATGGTACCAGTACATGCACACTTTCATATTCAGGTGAAAAATACAGAAAGTAATTGTATTTTTAAAATAAATTTGAATATAGTGTTTGATTTTAATAGAATATGTATTTCTTGGTTTGGTCCTTTGAAAAGCAAAGTTATAAACAACTAAACTGTTTTACCCTTCTGAACCTCCTTCAGGTTTGCCCCTTTTTCAGGTTATGTTTGGCCTTTATTTTTTTTCTAAGAAAAGATATGCTCAGTCCTTTTGATCAATTCAGTTGCTTTTCAGCACATTCTCCAGTTCATTAACTCTGTCCCATCAGGTCAATCGTCCTCAAGAAACGTACTATTCCACCAGACTATAGTAGACCAATACAGGGTGGAAAGCTAGATCATTCCACGAGCCCAACTGAGGGAGCAAAAACGAACATATCTTTCTCCTTTGCAATTTTTTTCTCTTTTCCATTAGATTACAAGTTTGATATTACAAGCATCTTTGATTTCATCAATACCACTTTGAAAACAACTGTGAAAGCAGAGATTTTCTGTGGAAAATTTACCATTTTCAATATTATATATTTTAGTGCTTCATGCCTAGCGCACATATTCACCCATTTCCTATGCAACATAGTTTTTATTTTGTTTTTATGAAAAAAGGAAAAAAGAAGAAGCAATAAAAAAATTATCAGAATAAAAGCAGAATAAGCAGCTATTTAAGTTTACCCAATTATTTATGTATTGCATTTACAATATATCATACCTTTCCCAGGAGAGTTCAAATTAGCATATGTGAAGTCTGTTCTAACTTTATTACCATAATACTACTCCCTGTAAGATAGATAAGACTGAGAGTAACTAGCCCCAAATCATCTAACGAGCTCTGTGGTTGACTGGGAATTTGAAATTGGAACTTGCTGGTCTAGGACCAAACTCTGTTTTGCAATGGAGTTTGAAACATTGAGATCCCAATAGGAGTCTCATGTTTTGGAATGTCTTAAAATAGTTGGCAAAGCAACAATAATGGTGAATGTGCAGTTATTTGACCTTGCTGAGAAACCATTGTGATTCATGACACCACTTTCAGTTACAAAATAGAACAACAGCTCTGTGATTTTAATCCATACCTTTGCAATAGACTGAAAACAACTCGGGAGAAACATTTGCATTGATTTATGGTTGCTTGAGTTTTGGAGTGGTTCTTTTGCGTAATTTGCTGTTCTGAAGGTGTAGTTTAAAATGTAATCTACTAACCAGATGTTTAAAAAATAAATGCAATACTGTTGTATGAGTTTTCAATAGGAATTCTTTTACTTTTATTGATTGGTTGAGTAGAAATTATCATGGAATAATAAAACTTTTGCAGAAATTGTCACTAACATCCAGACAGCTTGACTTTGTGTTTAAAGGTACCGCAGCTATTAGATTGTTTTAATTCCTAAGACCACAAAACAGTTTGTGCAGCTGCAACTAACTCTAACCCTAAGCAAGGAGTGTGTAAGTGCAGATGTCTGTTTCTGTAGAAGAGAAAGAATCCAAACTATTCAGAAGGAGCTTTGGAATTATTTTCAAATTATTACATTGCAGTTATCTGTTAGTTGGATTATCTGAATGGTAACCTTAAATTTGCTTGAGAGATGTTTCTGACATTTTTTTCTGAATTCCAATCAAAAATGTCCATTCAGAAAAATGGATTAGTTTAACTACCATGTGATTTGCTTAACAACCACAGTGACTCACTTTTCAACTGTTGTAAAAATAGTTATAAAATCGAGTCTAATCACATGGTGTCTCAACTTATGACCCCCAACAATTTACAACTGAAATTCCAGGCTCCATTGTGGTTGTAAATCGAAGGTTGTGAATTCAATCCTAGGTAGAGGCAGATGTAGGGTCTCCTGTTTGGGCAGGGGGTTTTACTCGATGATCTGCAAGATCCCTTCTAACTCTGTTAATCTGTTAAATCTGTTAAATCTGTTCTTCTACTGAAATCTACTGTTCAGTAGGTAGGGATCAGCCGATTTTTTTTGTAAATTTGAGGAAGTGGAAAAATCATTCAATGCATTCTACAGATATCTATAATTTTGTACGGTTATCTCTTTCCTAATATAAATGCTGAATACAATTTCATTTTTTAAAAAAAGTCTGTATTGCTGCATAATTTTTCAATAAGGTTATTGTGCTAAATGGAAAATGTCCACACTTAAGGCAATCACATGTTTTTACTTATCCTTTCTGCATGACCTCTATATGTAAACTGTAAATGTTTATATTTAAGGTAAGCTTGGTATTCTGTGAGACTATAATTAGTGACATGAGATGAGCATGCTAGTTAAAAATTTGGAAGACTTACAATATAGAAACATTTGTAAGAATTTTAAAACCCTTCATATAATAATTGGAAAAGCAAGTAAAACATGCAAATATCTTTAACTTCCTGCTTCCTTACAGATTTTTTTCCCCCAAAATCTGTCATGATACACATAGATTTTCTGTAATCAATGCACCTAAGAGTGAAGAAATCCCTTATACATGCCATTTCTCTTTAAAATCCTCCAACATGTTTTTTGTACTTTCAAGTATTGAAAGTTCTACATGCCAAATGTTATAGCCAAGTTATAAACATCAAGAAAAGAAGAATTTAAAGTAAAAGTCAATCACCCCACATATGGTAAAAGAGTCTTTTGCATCATTAAATGCTGACCCTAGATTTTCAGAGAGAGAAACACAGAATTTCACATTAGTTTGGGTGGATAGAAGCCAAGAGAAATAATATAACACAGATCAGTTAGCTTACATTATAAAACTTTACCTGAAAGTTAAATAATGCTGCTTGCCCAACTAAATCTACTTTCAGAGATGGAGTCTAGTTTGCCAAAACACATTATCAGCCATCACTTCTCTGAAATTACGCTTCCAAAAAAAGCTATTAATTTTTAATTAAATTCTGATATAGCAATAAATACAGGCTTCAGGTTTTAAAGGTCATTGGAAAACTACGATAGCTGCAAGTTGATTGAGGCACTGTTTCACTGTGTGCTCTACAATACAGAGATTCCAAAGAGTTCATGATCACGTTGGTAAAAACAGTTGTATGAACATAGTAGTGACCTTACAGGTAAAAGCTGCAAGTTTTTGCTTGTTTTCATTCGCTTCTAAAAATAAAGAGAAGAAAATGTGACATTTAGGTTACAGAATTTTGCATTTCTTTTTTTTTGTACATTGTAATTTACTACCAAAAAAATCCCCTTTAATCTCTCTCATAATATAAACACTTCCAAACTTCACATTTTCTGATAAATGATATAAATCGTATCTGCAGTCAAGGAGTTTTCTGAAGTTGCCAGGGATTCTGAATATGTAAAGAACAATCTAGTGTAATATAATTAGGCAAGGAAAATGGGTCAACAAGAGTCAGAGAAAACAAATTTACTGAATGGCATTTAAAAAGTAGCAATTACCTTGTTTCTCCCAAAATAAGACATTCCCTGATAATAAGCCCAATCGGGCTTTTGAGCACATGGCAATAAGGCCAAGTGCTTATTTCAGGGTTCAAAAAAATATAAGACAGGGTCTTATTTTTAGGGAAACATGGTTGAAGAGCAGGACCTAAACCTAGAAATCAAGATTTCATATTCTGTTGAAGTGGTGTTAAGAAATAAAGTCAGATCTTCCTTTTACAGAGTTCCTCCTAAGGGATGTCAGATTCTATTGTGAAGTACCAAAGCACATGTGTAAGGGTACTGTCCATGTTAGTTCCATCCATTCATCCATTCATGTTTCAGGTTTTTCTTTTGTCTCGATTAGAGATTAAACCTCCACTTTAAAAGGACAACAAAGCATAGAGATGTTGTTTTTGTGTCATGTCCTTTCTTGGACAAGATACGTAGTGTGTTATCTTGGGCTACAAAACAGGACTGCTTGGTCCTGATGTTTGCCAATGGCTGTGTTCCTTGACCAACACATGCAACTAGGAGTGGAGAAGTACTGAATGGTTTTTATGAAGCTCAGATAGATACAAGAATCAGGAGTGGAGAAGTACTGAATGGTTTTTATGAAGCTCAGATAGATACAAGAATCAAAAGATAGAACACCAAAATATGTTTTTGTCATTCTGAATCAACACCATTTGAAAAAAACTCCAGAGATTAAGAGAACAGTTTTTGAGTCTGAAATTGAAAGAACAAAGTTTGAAGCTGATTTTCAAACCATTATTTTCAAACCATTATTTGGGTTATGTTTAAATAAACTATTATTTGAAAAGGGCCACTGTCTGGGATACTATTTGGAGATCAGCTATTGTTGCTGCCATTGTTGAAGGCATTGACAAATCTGGTAAAAAAATATTTCTGAAATGATAACTCAAGACATCATGAGTTATCTAGCATCTACTAAAACTCATGTGAGCTCAGATTAAGAATCTGATAGACAAAGAGAAGGCAGAGTGATATACACAGAGACACAATCTTTAACCCTCTACATATCTATACTCTACTGCCTTCCTGGAGTCAGTAGATCATGAGCTGCTGAAAATTTAGTTCCACAGGTGTATAAATTTTGTTGCTTAGGGAAAGGAGCAAATAAATACTGCTCTCTTTTTAGCCACCATTTAAATGCATGAGGATTATCAATAAATCACAACATACCATGAAGATAGTATGGACATTTCTGAGGGTTGTTCTAATCTAAATTGTAGGACAAGCAGCTTATAACCCATAACTGGTTTAATTCAGATAATCAATAGGACGAAAAGGAGGAGCAGTTTGCAGCAGAGTACTGAGTAGGCTGGAATGATGTATGACAACAATACCTAGTTCTATCTTGAATTTCTGTAAATGGATGTCCACTTCGTCTATATTAAGAGTAAATATATAATCCAATCAAATAAAAATACATTTCTTCCTTATCCTGAGTAATCCTGCAAATTATTATAATAATAGCTTCCCATGGTTAGCATAATCACATACATATTAAAACCAGTACCTGTTTTGATTTACTATGTTTCCTCAGCTTTCCCACAACAACCCAAAGAAATATTTTGTCCTTTTGACAACCATAGAAGACCAATGCGATTGACTTGTCCAAAGGAGATTAAATCTGTTTTTCTCACATCTATGAGAACTAAATTTTTAGTTATCATTCTATTCTACAGATGATTTATATGAAAAATAATACCATTGTTTTCCTCCTATTAACTTGAAACCAGTAAGAAATCAGTAAAATTTAGGATTTTATATTTACAATGTCAAATATGAAAATGAGTTATATTTTTAGAAATGAAAAATCCTTCAAAATGCCATTGTGTGCTTTCCACTTTATTCACACAAAATTCCAACTCTGCAAAATGAGAACTGAGATATTAAATAAATATTGGTTGGGTCAAAAAAAATTAAGTGCCTGAGGGGAATTGTTTGTTGTGTTTCACAAGCAACTCTCCCATATGGAAAAGACACTCAAATATACCTTGCAAAATGGCATGGAAGGTTTTTTTAAAGAATCCCATGTGTTCTTAGGAACTTAGCCAGAGTAATTGGGCTGCTTCTCATAAGAAATGTGCATTTGGTAAATGGATACTGAATATCTGTAACTGAGAGAAAATAGATAATTTACAAAACAAAAAAATATTTTGTTTACATGACGTCAGTTTTCAACTTGGTCCAAGACTTTGTTTATAGAAGTTGTTGTGTAAGACTTTAAACCCCTACTAGAATGTATACATTATATGGGTGGTACTGCTCCTATTCATTATTTCTTATGCAAGAATGTAATCTCTGAAATTAAACAGTAATGTTCTGCTTGTTCTTGTACAAAAGTTCACAAACACACTGATGTATTTTTACTTGGGGTCGCTGAATTCAACCTCCATTTTGTAATACCCATGTTTAAATTACATGGGGATAAGTCAAAAAATATAAGCACTGTTTGCTTATTTTTATAAAACATGTTTTACTGTAAAACTTATTTCTTGTTATAATTATGTATAAAGTTCAGTATCCCAGTCAAAGAAAGTTTTGGTATTCCGTGATTTTCTCCCAGAATTTTCTTTTCTGCTCGTTCCCAGGGTTACAGACATGGTCCAACCATGAAATTGGTCATATAATCAATTACAATATAAATTTAATTTATGCTTGTTAAACTGCTTTCAACTGACTGTATAACTGAACCTTGTACTATTACTGTACACAATTACATTAATTTTCCTAAATAGACTTCTCCAGGTCCAAAACTTTAAACAACATTGTCTTTCGAAAGCAGTTTTTGATTATATTACAGATTTTCTATGGAGATAAAAGCCCTCAGGCAAGCATATGTATAATTTATTCCCTGTAGAGTTTTTACAACTGAAAAACTAATCAGAATAACCATGAATAAAGAAATGGACTTAATGATAAAATTAAGGCAACTACCCACATAAGCAGACTTAAGCTTCTAGAGAAAATGATATCAATTTAACAAATAAAATAAAAATAATATTATTTCCCTGTTTCAGATTCTGATCAGTCAGATTTTGAAGCATACTTTAATGTTAAACCCAATTTTTCCTTTATTTTCCAAACATAGTTTTTCTGTTTAGCAGGTTCCCTTTTCTACATTTGCACTCACTCCCTTTATATTCTCCTGGGAAGGGGGAAAAATACCATATTGCCTAATTTGTACTGCTTTCCAAAGTTTATCCTATATTTGGTGCAGCTACTAAGGTGCTTTATTATTTACACAGAAATAATACATTAACTTCTATGAAATGTCAATAAATATTCTATTTGATGCTGAACATTCTCTATCATAGGATCAGCTTTGTAGCGTGTTAAATTTTGCCCCTCTAATTGTAGAACAGTGCAATTTCTGGTACTATCATCACCTTCATTCTTGGGTGCTAAGACAGCAATATTAGAATGTGGATGAGGAATGGTTTTTCTGTACTCTTATTCCAGATCTGTAGAGATTCTCAGTCATCCAGGCCATGGTTTCCTGGAATAGATTTCCAGAGAAAAATTGCAGACTACAGAAACCAGGAGCACTACTCAGGTCCTCAGGACCCTGAGGACACAGATAAATCCCCAAGTGCTTCAATGACCCTTGAAAAGGATGCAAATGACCAGCTGTCTGCAAGGAATATAAATCCTTCCACTCCTCCTATCCTGTCAGAGCTGAAGAAGCTTCTTGGATGAGAAGCGAAACGTCTTCAAAGAAAAAAACAAGAAAATCCCGTTGCCTCCTGAAAAAGCATCTATGGGTCTTCTTCCAGATGTTAAACTGTATTTTAAGAGCCCTATTCTTAATTTTAGACATACCCCTGCATTCCTAATGACAGGATATTTAATGGAGTTATGCCACCAAAATGTTCCTCTACTTTATTTATAGTTGTACTTTTAAAAAATGAGAAAATCTTTAAACCATTATGTTTTGCTTCGTTTTGTATTGTTTTTGCACTGTGTATGTTAAGCCAACTGCTGCTTTCCTAGCTTTTAATCTTTGCCTTCATCTTTGACCAAACCTCTACGCTATTGCTCTTCATTCTATGGAAAAAAGAACAATGGTACCAGTATTGCTATATATGCTGATGGGTTGTTTCAAAATTGATTGTGTTGCTCATAAAGCATTATATCCATCTTCTATTTTAATAAACATATTCTGAACAGTGAAGGCATCAAGGTTATATAAGGGTTCAATATCAGTCTTCTGATTCACATTTGTAAACATTACCAGTGATCTTTGGCATACATTAATGTTTTTTAAACCTCAGCAACTTTAAGATGTGTGGACTTCAACTCACGGAATTCCTCAGCCAGTATGAGTTCACACCAGGGGTGAAATGCTCCCGGTTTGGACCGGATCACCCAATCTGATAGCGATGGTGACGGGAGGTTCGGAGAACCGGTAGCAAAACTCCCTGCGCCCCCCCCCTCCCCAACTATGCCCAGCTGAGCCGCACTATCATCAGAGGCTTTTTTTTTAACTTTTAAAAGCATTTTTTTCTACAACCTCTTCCGACAAAAAAATGCTTTTAAAAGTTTTTTAAAAAGCCTCTGATGATCATGTGGCTCAGCTGGGATCATCAGAGGCTTTTCAAAGCATTTTTTTCTGCAACCTCTTGGCCAAAGAGGTGGTAAAAAAAATGCTTTGAAAAGTCTCTGACGATCCCAGCTGAGTTGCCTGATCGGCAAAGGCTTTTCAAAGCATTAGAAGAAATGCTTTGAAAAGTTAAAAAAAAAAAGTTGGCCATGTCCACCCAGTCACATTACCCCCCCATACCCCCCCCCACCAAGCCATGCCCATAGAACCGGTAGTAACAAATTTCACATTTCACCCCTGGTTCACACATTTTAAAGTTGTCAAGGTTGAGAAATACAGATGTACAGTAATCTCAAGGAAACCGTTATCTCAGTGTAACCAAAAAAAAGAGTATAGGTAGCCCTTCAACTTACGACCACAATTGAGCCCACCATCTTTGTTGTTAAGTGAAACATTTGTTAAGTGAGTTTTACCCCATTTTACGCTTTTCTTGCCACAGTTGTTAAGTGAATCACTGAAATGGTTAAGTTAGTAACATGGCTGTTAAGTGACTCTGATTCCCCATTGACTTTTCTTGTCAAAAGGACACAGAAGGTGATCACATGACCCCAGGATACTACAACAGTCATAAATATGAACAAGTTGCCAAACATCCAAATTTTGGTCCCCATGAACATAGGAATGATGCAATGGTTATAAGTGTAAAAAACTGTCTTAAGTTAATTTTTTTCAATCCTATTGTAACTTTGAAGGGTCATTAAATGAACTGTTGTAAATCAAGGACTACCTGTATATCATATGGATAAATTGCTATTCTGGAAGGTGTGATAATGAAAAACAATATAAGGTCCAAATTAAGAAATTATGGCTGCACTCATACTTACTGAGAGTATGTCCGACTGAGGTGAGTGGAGCTTACTTTTGAGATACTATACCTATTTAAAACTGCACTCCTAACTGAATAAATCTATTTTTAAAAAGCACAGAATAATCAAAAAGAGCAAAATTTATAGGAGTATAAATAAGATCTGGTTGGCCATTGATAGAAAATTAGTTCGCAACCATATGAAGTCTTTCCTTAATTTGTCAGGATTCTGCTTTGGAAGCCAGTTATTATTATCAATGAATGCAGAAGAGAAACTAAGCATTTAGAACTGCATAAGAAAAGCATGCAGCAATAAAATCTAGTTAAAGTTTTAAAATTGCAGTGAATCCATCTTTAAAAATGTATAGTGAAGAGCCTTGGTGGTGCAGTGGTTAGAGTGCAGTACTGCAGGCCAGTGGTGGAATTCAATTTTTTTACTACCGGTTCTGTGGGCGTGGCTTGGTGGGCCTGGTGTGGCTTTGTGGGTGTGGCTTTGTGGGCGTGGCAGGGGAAGGATACTGTAAAATCTCCATTCCCATCCTACTCCAGGAGGAGGATTCTGCAAAATCTCCTTCCCACCCCACTTTGGGGCCAGCCAGAGGTGGTATTTGCCAGTTCTCAGAACTACTCAAAATTTCCACTACTGGTTCTCCAGAACCTGTCAGAACCTGCTGAATTTCAACCCTGCTGCAGGCTATTTCTGCTGCCTGCAGCTACCTGCAATTTGGCAGTTCGAATCTCACCAGGCTTAAGATTGACTCAACCTTCCATCCTTCCGAGGTGGGTAAAATGAGGAGCCAAATTGTTGGGGGCAATATGCTGACTCTATAAACCGCTTTTAGTGTGCTGTAAAGCACTGTGAAGCAGTATATAAGTCTAAAGCTATTGCTATTGCTGTAGTATCAAAGTAACCTACCTGTTTTATATCTATGAAGCGCACGCATTCTAGCCACATACTCAGAAAGCTTTGTCCACAATGTGCACATTCTTGCTTCTGGGAAAGCAAATTCTGTGCTTGTGGGTTTTGTTTTACTGCTCTGCGTAAAAGAGGGTTTTCGTTTTCCAGCTGAGTAAAAATAAACCTTGCTGTTATTTCCTGTGGATTTAAAAGACAAAATAATAAATATTATTGACAAGAATTGTAACAGAAATTTAAATATGTCACTTGAAGTTTTAATTTAGAAAAATTATACGCCCCTGTCTTTTTAACTGCACAGTGCAGCTGAGGAAAAATACAACAAAAACCATTATTAGAATATAATTAAGAAGGAAGACAAAAAAAAATTGAAAACCAGTAGAGACTTCATACTAAAACATCAAAAACTCTGCATCAGTATGAATGCTTGTAACCCCCTTCAAACTTAATAAGGAGACAGATTATATTTTTTTCCAGTAGCAATTTGTTTCTTAGCATGGTCCCTGCCAAGGGAAAGAAAAAAGTAACTACTAATGTTAAATGCATCTGTGCTGAGATCTGCAGAATGTGCTCCATTCAGGGGTGGGGTTCTACGGTTCACACCGGTTCTCTAGAACCGGTTGTTAACTTTCTAAGCAGTTTGGAGAACCGGTTGTTAGAAGATATCTCTTGGCTAGCTAGAAAGACTGACATTCAAACTTCAAAAGAGTTTACATACCCTTTCTGACTTTTGGTCTAAAGCTGGTTTTTGGTGAAGTTTAATTCTGTGCTTGGTAATCCTGTGTTTATTGATGGGATAATTTTCCCTATTCAGCTTTGTTTGGAAGAAAAAATGTTAATCTCTATTCCTGAAAAGAAGCAGCTTCAGAAATCTGTCTAGTTCCTGTGTCTATTTGTTTTGGTAATTGGTTTAACAAGCAACAGCTACTGTGTTTGCTCCTTTGCTTCATTCTGGAGAGCTTAAATGACCTCTCTGCTAAAGGGTTTCACTTTATGAGCAAGAGTTGGCTGCTGATAGTTATCATTGCATTTTAACTGTTTTAATTCCTCAAGGTGCTCTGGCACCCTGCCTGATTTGTAACTCCAGCTTGCAGGTATTTCTATTTTCTAATCAAATGATTGGTATTTAAGGCAGCTTTTTGCAAGCAAAGAAGCATTTTGTATTTTTGTACAGGTAATCCTTGATTTACAACAGTTCATTTAGTGACCATTCAAAGTTACAATGGCACTGAAAAAAGTGACTTATGACCGTTTTTCACACTTACAACCATTGCAGTCATTAGGGCAAAGAAGTGATGTCAAGTTGGCCACACCCACCTGGTCACATGAAGCATTGCAGTTGTGAAATGAGTGACACGGTTGTTAAGAATGCTGCAACGGGCATAAATGTGAGGACGGTCGTAAGTACAAGGACCGGTCAAAAGTGCGAGAACTACTCAGAAATCACTTTTTTCAGCCCTCTGAGTAGTCCCTATGCACATAGCCACGTCCACCCAGTCACATGACCACCAAGCCACGCCCCTCAAATAAGCCACACCCACAGAACCGGTTGTTAAAAAATTTGAATCCCACCACTGGCTCCATTGATATCTAAAAGCATGGAGCAGACTATGTGGGAATAGCAATAGCACTTTGACTAATATACCACTTCACAGTGCCTTATAGCCCTCTCTAAGCAGTTTACAAAGTCAGCATATTGGCCCCAACAGTCTGGGTCCTCATTTTACTGACCTTGAACGGATGGAAGACTGAGTCAACTTTGAACCTGTGAGATTCAAACTTCTGAACTGCTGGCAGTTGGCAGTCAGCAGAATTAGCCTGCAATACTGCATTCTAACCCCTGCGCCACCACAGCTCTTAGAATGCATAGGTAAATCTGTAGATGGCTGGACTTTAACTCATGTAATGTTTTTCACACCAGTGGCAATACTTTGAATTAAGGGTGGAAGGCAACCCATAACTAATAAGGCTGTTTCAATACATAGATTGTGTGGGGCCTTTGAGGGACACCACTCAGCACTCATGCTGCTGCATTCTGAACAATTTCCAGGCTTTCTTTAAAGGAATGAACACTTGATTTAATAGGAACCCATTTGATGTAGTGGTTAAGATACCAGGGTAGAAAACAGGATACCGTGAGTTCTAGTCTTGCCTTAGGCACAAAGCCAGCTGGGTGACCTTGGGCCTGTCATTCTCTCTTAGTTCTAGGAGGAAGGCAACGGCAAACTATTTATGAAATCTTGCCAAGAGACTTGTTTAGGCAATTGCCAGGATCAAGACTGACTCAGAGATAGTCATTGTCCCCTCAAAAAAATAACCACCCAATTTATCAACTGAACCTGATAAAAGGTCCTCTAGGGACACGGTGGCTCAATGGCTAAAATGCTGACCTTGTCAATCAGGTGAGCTCCTATTACTTGTCCCAGCTTTTGCCAACCTAGGAGTTCGAAAGCACGTAAAAAATGCAAGTAGAAAAATAGAGACCACTTTGGTGGGGAGTTAACAGCGCTTTGTGCGCTTTTGGCATTTAATCATGCCGGCCACATGACCACGGAGACGTCTTCGGGCAGCACTGGTTCTTCGGCTTTGAAACGGAGATGAGCACCGCCCCTAAAGCCAGAAATGACTAGCACACATGTGCAGGGGAACCTTTAACTTTACCTTACCACCCGTTCCTTAAAAGTTTTCTTCCTCCTGACAGGATAGCATTTATATTTAATAAACAGTGTATAGCAAAAATGCTCCTTCCTTCTGAATTATTGGCTTATTCATATATTTTACTGAGTGATAAGATGTCTTCTTTTATTTTAGAGTGAGCCCATCTAGTTTATTTCATAAATCATTACTTACAGGTGAAACTCGAAAAATTAGAATATCGTGCAAAAGTTCATTTATTTCAGTAATGCAACTTAAAAGGTGAAACTAATATATGAGATAGACTCATTACATGAAAAGTGAGATAGTTCAAGTCTTGATTTATCATAATTTTGATGATTATGGCTTACAGCTAATGAAAACCCCAAATTCACAATCTCAGAAAATTAGAATATTGTGAAAAGGTTCAATATTGTAGGCTCAAAGTGTCCCACTCTAATCAGCTAATTAAGCCATAACACCTGCAAAGGATTCCTGAGCCTTTAAATGGTCTCTCGGTCTGGTTCAGTAGGAATCACAATCATGGGAAAGACTGCTGACCTGACAGTTGTGCAGAAAACCATCATTGACACCCTCCATAAGGAGGGAAAGCCTCAAAGGGTAATTGCAAAAGAAGTTGGATGTTCCCAAAGTGCTGTATCAAGGAACATATTAATAGAAAGTTATGTGAAAGGAAAAAGTGTGGAAGAAAAAGGTACACAAGCAGCAGGGATGACCGCAACCTGGAGAGGATTTTCAGGAAAAGGCCATTCAAAAGTGTTGAGGACTTTCACAAGGAGTGGACTGAGGCTGGAGTCAGTGCATCAAGAGCCACCACACACAGACAGATCCTGGACATGGGCTTCAAATGTCATATTCCTCGTGTCAAGCCACTCCTGAACAACGTCAGAAGCATCTTATCAGGGCTAAAGACAAAAAGAACTGGTCTGTTGCTCAGTGGTCCAAAGTCCTCTTTACTGATGAGAGCAACTTTTGCATCTCATTTGGAAACCAAGGACCCAGAGTCTGGAGGAAGAATGGAGAGGCATACACTACAAGATGCTTGAAGTCCAGTGTGAAGTTTCCACAGTCTGTGGAAGCCATGTCATCTGCTGGTGTTGGTCCACTGTGCTTCATTAAGTCCAGGGTCAACACAGCCATCTACCAGGAGATTTTGGAGCACTTCATGCTTCCTTCTGCAGACGAGCTTTACGGGGATGCTGACTTCATTTTCCAGCAGGACTTGGCACCTGTCCACACTGCCAAAAGTACCAAAACCTGGTTCAATGACCATGGGATTACTGTGCTTGATTGGCCAGCAAACTCGCCTGACCTGAACCCCATAGAGAATCTATGGGCATTGTCAAGAGAAAGATGAGAGACATGAGACCGAACAGTGCAGAAGAGCTGAAGGCCGCTATTGAAGCATCCTGGTCTTCCATAACACCTCAGAAGTGCCACAGGCTGATAGCATCCATGCCACGCCGCATCGAGGCAGTAATTGATGCAAAAGGGGCCCAAACCAAATACTGAGTACATATGCATGCTTATACTTTTCAGAGGTCCAATATTGTTCTATGTACAATCCTTGTTTTATAGATTTCATGTAATATTCTAATTTTCTGAGATCGTGAATTTGGGGTTTTCATGAGCTGTAAGCCATAATTATCAAAATTATGACAAATCAAGGCTTGAACTATCTCGCTTTGCATGTAATGAGTCTATCTCATATATTAGTTTCACCTTTTAAGTTGCATTACTGAAATAAATGAACTTTTGCACGATATTCTAATTTTTCGAGTTTCACCTATATATGGTTTGGTGTTACATGAAACCAATTGTTCACTGGCCCATGTTTAAAACAAAGGATAATTTAGGATTACACTTCAACCCAACCACTGTTTTAATTGATGTTTTAATCATCTCAAACTCATGCAATTAACAATTTTAGTACTGTGCTAAATCATTTCAATCCATTTAACTTGAAAACTAATATACAGTACTCATATAATTAACAATAACTTTCAACATATACTACTACAGGCTACAAAATAGTCATTTGAAATTGTTTGAATACCAAAATATAAATTTGAAATCTAGGGAAAACATCATGCTAAACAGGGGTGAAATCCAGCAGGTTCTAAAGAACCAGTAGCGGAAATTTTGAGCAGTTTGGAGAACTGGTAGCAGAAATTTTAAGTAATTCAGAGAACCGGCAAATACCACCTCTGGCTGGTCCCAGAGTGGGGTGGGAATACAGATTTTGCAGTATCCTTCCTCGGCCACGCCCACCAAACCACGTCCATCAAGCAACACCACGCTGACCAAGCCACGCCCACAGAACCAGTAGTTTTAAAAAATTGGATTTCACCACTGATGCTAAAGCAATAGTTTCTTGTACTTCTGTATTAATAACCTTAAGAGTGAGAATGTCCTCTTCTTGTATGGCACTAACTGGGTTTTTCTGAAGCAATGGATTATCTTCACAGTAAAGTTCTTCAAGCTGAAGGTATCCCATCTGTTTAAATAACAAAATAACATTTTACATATAAAACAATATATTTAGTGTTTTCCCATTAACATCATTTATTTGCTATACATCTTAGGCCTATAGTTTGGTTTTGCCTCCTGACAATTTTCAATTTGTTTTAGCAAGCCTTTGATCAGGCTGATTTTATCTGCAATTCTTTACCATCTGTGATTTTGTGTAAACTTATTAAACTTTACTAAGCAACAGTGTGTTTCTATAACAACAAAATGGTAAAATTCATATACAAAAACAAATTGGTGAGACTCAAATGCAATAACAGCATAAACACAAAAGTATAATATCAAAAGTCAAGTAAGTGTCCTTGATATATTTACATGGCACTGTTGGAAATGCATTATACCTGAGTATTTTCTAAGCCAACCATTAGACTTCAATAGAAGATTGGTTGGGGAAGTTTCCACCAAAGAGATTGATTAACAATCATACTTACTGCTATGGGAAAAATCTGAATATTATTTCCTGCAACATCAAGAATCTTAAGTCTCTCCAGCTTGCAGATTCCCTAATTAAAAATAATAAATATGAATTAATAATATTAAAATAAGTGCCCTTCAGTGCAAACCTAAGTAGACCTACTTTGATGTTCTGCAGTGTTCCCAACTGAATGTGCATAAAGTTACTGAATTCCTGGAATGTATTTCTAGAGTATCCCCAGAAGTAACCATCAAATTTTAATTTTAATGTGAAAGGAGGAACAATTATCATTAAAGATTGAAGAATAAGATAGAGAATAATTACATGGAGAGTATATAATTATCAATTATATACAATTTAATTATGTTTAAATGTAACCTAAATTATATTAAATTTAGTTTTTTTTCTGTACAGTATCATTATTTTGTTCCAGTCATTGTCTAGGGGTGCAGGGATGTCAAACTCAGGGCCCGTAGGCCGGTTGCATCATACGCTGGCCACACTGACATCCAGTGGACAATGTGAGTTTGACACCCCTGTTTTAGAGAGTCGCTGAGGCCACCTGGAGGTCACCTGGAGGACTGTGTTATAAACTGGAAATAAATGGTCACATCTGGTTTGGGCTGAGGCTTGTTCTATCACCTATTAGGCCATCTATGTCAAAATTGAATAGCCCTCACTCAACAGGGGGGAAGGCAGCGGTGAAATGCTCCCGGTTCAAACCAGATCGCCCGATCCAGTAGTGATTGTGGTTCAGAGAACCGGTAGCAATCATGGCGCAAGGCTCTGCCCACCCTCCCAGTTGTCATTACTTCCTGGTTTTAAGCAGGAAGTAATGTGTTTTGTACCCTCTGCGCATGCGCAGGAGGTTTTGCTTTTTTGCTTTTAAAAGTTAAAAAAAAAAGGCTCTGATCACAGCTGAGCTGCGTGATCGTCAGAGCCTTTCTTTTAAAAGCATTTTTTTACAACCTATTCAGCCGAATAGGCTGCAAAAAAACAGCTTTTAAAAGTTAAAAGAAAGATTGCGCGCCACAGCTGATCACCCCCCACCACGCACACTGTTCTACTTACCCCATGCCTCCTTTTGGCATGCACTGCGCACGCGCACTTCGCATTTGGTGTGTGGTGTGCACTGTGCATGTGCACGCACAGTGCATGTTTGGCGCATGGCGTGCATGCACATCTAGTGAACCAGTAGTAAACCAGGTCAGATTTCACCACCAGGGGAAGGGATTTGATCACAGCATCCTCTCAGTCACGTGATCAAAATTCAGGTGCTTTGGAATTGGAATGTATTTACAACTGTTGCAGCATCCTGGAGTCATGTGATCTCCATTCAACACCTTCCCAATCAGGTTCCAACAAGCAAAGTCAATGGGAGAAGCTGGATATGCTAAGCCACCACAGGTTTCACTTAATTGCAGTGATTCACTTAAGAAACACGGCAAAAAAGTTGTAAAATTGGGCACCACTAAGTTAATAACCGCTTTACTTAACAATGGAAATTCTGATCCTAATTGTGTACATAAATCAAGGACTGTAGGTCTTTGGTTATTTGGCAATTTGCTCCTGGAAGTATAAAGCCGAGAACACCAACCTGAAGATGACGAATGAGACTTCGTCGAAACGTCGCCAAGATACTTCCAATTCTACGCGGGAGAAGACCCAAATAACCAAAGACCTACATACAAACACCCGCAAAAACCTCAGAAAACAAATCAAGGACTATCTGTACTTTGCATCAGGGGTGGCTTCTACTTACCTTATTACCAGTTTGCAATGGGAGCGTGCATGCGCATGCACAGAAGTTTCTGCACATGTGCAGATCATCAATTATGATGTCCGGGCGGGTGGGCGAAGCCTCCCACCACTTTTACTACGGCTTCTATAGAACCAGACAGAATCAAGAGCAACCCACCACTGCTTTGCATAAATGAAAACTTTGTCTGTTTTTTCTCTAAACTTTAGGGCAATATCCCCAACCTTCTGGGCATCAGGGATCAGTTCCATGGAGAGAGGTTTTTCCATGGACTTTAGGGGGTGTGGTTTCGCATGCTGCCTGCATCCCACGGATGGGCTTTCGCTTGTTTTCATGGCCCAGATTCTGTCATGCTGCAGCTCGGTGCTGGTCCATGGACTGCTACTGGGAACTCCTGGTTTAGGATATACCTGCTGCATATTTACATACCAAATGACAGAACTGATCATTGCAACTTTTAAGATGAGTTAACTACAAGAACATACAAAAGATCACCTTGCAGTAGAGTGAAAAACCTCACCCCTCCAAATGTTGCTGAAGAAGAATCTCCAAGCTCCATCATCATTGGCTCTTTCAACTGATCATCTGAAGGCCTGTTTCATTTCCCTATCCATTTCCTAAAGGCATGGCTTTTTTAATGATCACAATATAGTACATTGTTTTCCAAGCATAGCTACTCACATCAGGGAGCGATTCTATTTTATTTCTTGACAAAATCAAGATCTTGAGTTTTTTCAGATGTTGGATGTCTTCAGGTAATGAGGTGATGAAATTGTGGGATAAGTGAAGTTCATGCAAATTCTGAAGGTAACAAAATTCCTTAGGAATCTTTTCCAATTTGTTATTCTCTAAACTCACACATTCAAGATTTTCAAGCCTATTGGAAGAAAGTATTTGAGGATATTTGCTTTTAAATATTTAACAACTGTTTATAAATGATGGCCTCTAATGTTTGCATATAAATCAATTTAATGAAATTACTTATATCATATTCTCAAATCAGCCTTTTTAGACTTCAGCAGACATCAACTCTAATAATTCAACTGCACCACATTGGCTGGATATTATGGGAACTGATGTTCAATTTATCACTATTGAACAACCTATCTATATACTACTTGTTTTTTGTGTTTTTTTAAAAATTAGATTTATATGCCACCCTTCTCCAGAGACTCAGGGCGGCTTACAATGCGTTAAGCAATAGCCTTCATACTTTTGTATATTTATACAAAGTCAGCTTATTGCCCCCACAAACTGGGTCCTCAATTTACCTACCTTAGAAAGGATGGAAGGCTAAGTCAACCTTGAGCCTGGTGAGATTCGAACTTCCAATAATTTCAGACAGCTGAATGTTAATAACAGGCTTTTAGTCTGTTGAGCTATCCTGTTGAGGCTTTTTTTTAAAATTTTGTTCCTGTAACCTATACCTAGACAAAATGTTACATCATAGACCCACAATTTTTGAACCAAGATATCTCAAATGGGCTCACTTTCAGAATGGGTCCAAAATCTAGGACTCAAAACTTCTATGGAATTGACAAATGTTATAAAATCTTTTATGATATAAAATAGTATAAAACACTTTATGACAGAGTACAAAATGTCATAAAACATTTCCTATGTCTATCCTTATCACTGTTCTATACAGCAACATGGGCTATTTTCAAGGCAGATACATCTTTGAATGTTTCCCAATTTTTCCAGAGAAGGCAGGACATCAGAAGTTCTGCCATTGTTGAAGGCATTGAGGAATATGGTAAGGAAATACCTCTGAAATGTAACCCAAATGTTATGGGTGTCTAGCAGCTACTAAAACTCTTGTTCCTGTAACATTTAACTGGATGAAACACTACATCATAAGCAATCTTTTTTCAATCAAAGTATATCATATAGGCTAACTTACAAAATGTGTCCAAATGAGCAACACATGGCTCTCATGGAATTAAAATTTGGCAAATTTTATAAAGTTTATAAAAATTATAATATATTATGGCCCCTCCTTGGTTTACAGTATTTAAGCAACAGAAAAGAGATCTGGATCGGTGTTTCTCAGTCTTGGCAACTTTGAGTTGTGTTGACTTCAACTCCTAAAATTCCCCAGCCAGCATAGAGTCATAAAGTTGCAAGGTTGAGAAACACTGATCTACTGTAAATAAATGGAATGATGTATAAATATCTTTTTTCAGCTACCATTTGAAACTCTGGACATAAATAATTTACTATATTCTGTTGTTAAACATAACACCAAATATAAATTTATCTCACATTTCATTCAAAAACAAAGGGACCTATTTCCCCCCCACAACCACCCTTTGAGGCAAGCTGAGCTAAGAAAGAATGACTGACCCAAAATCATTCACTCAGATTGTTTAGAAGATCCAAACTTGGATCTTTCTATTCTAAACCCAACATTTTAGCCATTATATTGCACTGCCTCTTGTAATATGGCTCCCCTTTAATGCTAATCTAAGAGTTTGTGTCCTTTCTATTGTCTTAGGAAAAGTATTTATATTCTTTGTTAATAGCTTTTCTTGTAAAATAAACATATATTCCCGTCAACCACATACGTAACAGTCCAGTCTTCAAAATGTTAATAGGAATTACAGCAACATTATAGCTATATATAGTATTGTTATTCAATAAAAGAAAGCTCCTACAAATCAAGTGTGCCTACTACAGTCAAACAGTCTGGATTAAATTATATTTGAAAATTAACCAAAGATTGCAAAATACATTATTATGGTGAAATAGTATGAGAAAGATATGGACCTATCTCAACACAGTGGCATCCATAGGTGGTAGCAATGAGGGTCAGACTGTTATAAAGAGCAAGAGAGATCATCCCACAAGCCCTGTTGTACCTGCCTTAGAATCAGAGGTGGGTTTCAGCAGGTTCTGACCAATTCTGGAGAACTGGTAGCAGAAATTTTGAGTAGTTCGGAGAACCGATAGTAAAAATTCTGACTGGCTCCGCCCCTATCTATTCTGTGCCTACCGAGTCCCAGCTGATTGGGAGGAAATGGGGATTTTGCAGTAACCTTCCCCTGGAATGGGGTGGGAATGGAGATTTTACAGTATCCTTCCCCTGCCACGTCCACCAAGCCATACCCACCAAGTAAAAATTTTTGAAACCCACCACTGCTTAGGATGTCTCACACACAGAGGCATAGCAACAAAAGGGATGGAGCTTGCAGCATCACATTGCAACATTGCTTTCATCATTTAAATGTTGCTTGCTGCTGCTCACAAAAATGGTGATGGATTATTAAAACTAGTTTATCCATTACAGCCAATTCAGGCAAAACCTCATCCTGATATTTATCAAATTTACCTGCAAATCTCTGGAGGAAGATAATTTAGTTGGTTCTTGTTCAGATTGAGAAGTTCTAAATTCTTCAGTTCATCTATAAACAAACATGGCCTTCAAATAAAGCTTTTGCAGAGATATGAAGTCTTATATTATGCCTATTCTCCTATTGTTCCATTTTATTTATATATCTCCTGTGGTAATAATACTATTTTTAAGTAACCAAGAGTACATTTAATTAAATAATTTGATGTAAGTATCATTTCGCTATGCATTTACTTTTTTGACCTTCATTTCTACTAAAAAAAAAATTTATTTTGTAAGAGCAGGTGCAGAATTCTGAGGGCTGCATTTGGGTTTTTCAAGGATCACATGGAAACTCTGTGTATCTGTTTCTGTTTCTTCATCTCTGCATTAGCTTTGTTAGGACCAGTTTCAGTTGAAGATGAACTACTGGCAACAAAGAATGCTTAGAGGATAGAGATCCCCAGTAATAGACAGATAAAGCAGCTTACAAGCAACAACTGTTAATAAGAACATAATAAACATTTTTTTTTTTAAAAAAAGAAACAGAATCCTTTTCAATGAGCATGGGGAAGAGTGTATTTGGAGTAGATTTTTTGGGATGGTGACTTTGTAGTTTTTTTTTCTTTCTCTCATAAAAGATTCTTTAAAATCCCCTAAAGTAGATATTATTTTAGAAAATGCATTTCTCTTTTCTCATGATGGATTTTTTTTCTGAGATTGCATCAGTTAAAACATTGATAATAAAATATATCTCTTTAAAACTATTCATTTCCTTCATATGCTAATTTACACAACAGATGTTATTATAATGCACTTGAATGGACACGTAAATTAAACGTTATTTCTATTCAAAGGGATGAGAGGAGAGATTTCATCATATAGCATGATTTGTTGCTGAGTAAATAGTATAGCACATATTTGGCTATATATCTGCTGTATAGTAGATAGAATATCTGACTTTGAACACATGATATGCTCTTACCAAATATTAAAGGTGACATTTTGGTGATCTTGTTTCCAAACAAATAAAGCTTTTGTAGAGATATGAGATATTTCAATTGCTCTGGAACTTCCTCAAAATTATTATTTCCCAAATTTAGTACCTTCAACTACAATCAGATATTTGATTAAATAGTGTTAATCAGTTCTCCTCTAAGGTTGAAAAAAGACACTCATGTACATTAGTACTACCTAATTTTGAACTATCTTGTTAAGAGCTGAAACTATCCCGTGATTCAAGTATACCACAGAAATTCTCTCTTAAAACAAAATTGGGCATTATTGTCAGTTAGCTTGAAATTGAGAAATGGGATACAAGCAAAATCTTACATTATTATAGCAGGATAACCAAGTGGCATGGAATTATCAGAAAAAAAGATTTTGTACAGAATTGAATGGCATGCAAATTCCTTTGAATACTTCTTATAATTTTAATAAAGAAATACCCTGCTTTTCATTCAGGAGCTCAAAGTATGGATGAATACAATATTTATTTTATTTGTATCCCACCTTTATTATTTTTACAAATAACTCAAAGTGGCAAACATTATCTCCTTACTATTTTCCCCCAAGAACCCTGTGAGGTGAGTTAGTCTGAAAAAGAGTCACTAGCCCGAAGTTTCCCACCTGGTTTTCATGACTAAGACTAAGTATAAGTAAGTACCTGATTTATGTTTGGTACAATAACATTTTGTATCAAGTAATACTGCAGGGTTGACACGTTGCCCTAAATCCAAGTTTGTTAATAAATCAGCTGGCTCACGCAACATAGTGATCTATAAACTATGAATTGCAAACCATGATAACAAAGGAGTCCTATGTGCAATGGATGAAGGTATCTATCTTAAGCTATAGTAATATGACTTTGCTGAATGGCTGTGGAGATTCTCAACCATTCAGGTCATTGTTGTCCCAAAAGTGCTTTTTTCCAAACAGCAACTGGACTTTCTTAGTTTTTTCTGTGAAAATGTTTTGCTTCTCATACAAGAAGCTTCTCCAGTTTCAGATGATATTTAGATTTTTGCAATGCCAGTAAGTAGCCTTTATTTAGAGATGTTTAAACTGAAACTTTAACAATAGTCAAATGTTCATTCTGCCATGGGTTTACACTATTACAATTACAGCATATTTATTCATTCACAAAGTAACATTTTATCACACACACACAAATGTTGTGCAGCAAAATGGTTAAAACAGTACTCCGTAGTTCTCAATTGTTCCAAAGATGATGTTCAAAAGACCTAAAATGCATTTCTATTTTTTGTTTCAGAAGGAGAAACACTCATTTTAAAATGTTTCTTCATTCCATGTCAGAGGATAACTATTCCTGCTTTAGCCACAGTCACATTCTCCCACTTTAAGAAACCACTACACAAGGAAAGTAATTTTCTTTTTTGGAAAAAAAAAACGCCGTACAAACTATACTAATTTTTCCCCCATGAAGATTTCCAACAGCGTGGCTTACAAAACTGTTCTGGATTGAAAAAAGTATTCATTCAAAATTCAGCAATACCTTGATTACAGCTGAGATTACCAAGATGGAAATTAGGAAATAATTTTGTTACAACAGCAGTTCAGTATAATAATTAATACAGATTTTTTTTAAAATTCCAAGAAGGGTGTGAATGTAGTCCCGTGTCTCTCTCTCTCGCGCGCACGCACACACACACACCACACGTTCTTTCCTTGCAAATATCAGAGATTATCTAGTATGGAAGAATGGTGATTGCTGCAGGAGATCATTCCGTAGCAATGCAAGAAGAGCCTGGCTGGACCAGTCACAGACCTCTTAAAACAGCATTCTGGATAACAAAGCTTACAATCAGGGTAAGTGAGCGATAACCCTGCTCCACATAATGCAGTTCCAAGCCAAGATCTCGCCCTCGAGCCACCCACCCACCCTCACCCGGCTCAGAGCCTCCATTTCATGAGAGAGACTGAACAGTTGGTTGTCTCGCAGGCTGAGGCGCTCCAGGTTGCTCAAGCTGGCCAAGCCCCGGGGCGGGTGCTGCAGCCCCCGACGTGCCAGAGAGAGCGAGCGAGTCCCGGAGCCGCCCCGCAGCACGCGAAGCAGCTTCCCTTCCGCCATCTGCGGACTGTCCTCCAGCCCGATCACGGCGCTGTGGAAACGGTAGAACTTTAAAAAGTTCTTTCCTCCCATTGTCTTGGAGACGCCGAAGCCTCAGCTCGTTCTATGGGCGGGGACAGAACTGTGGCGATTGTTATATAGCTCGGCGTTCATTTGTCACAATCATTCATCAGTGTTCATTCATGACGAATAATCATTTTTTTAAAAATGCGCGCTACGAAGTCTGGAGGAGTGGGGAACACACCCCGTGGGAATAGAAACGTGGGATGTATGAATTTAGCTGCCCTCGCTTGATAATGTTGGAAGGTCTGGTCAGAATCCAAGGAGATAAATACGGTGTTAAAACGTATCAGATTATTTTCTGAACCACAGCTATGGAGTATTACAGAGTTGATTTATGTTAGCATCCCGGTGCAAATAAATTCAAGCGTGATCTTGGCCAATTTAGAAAGCCAAGTAAGAATTTTGCTGGTTAGATCTTGGAAGAACTGGTCTTAAAGGAGACATTGCTTTATAAATATCAGTGTCATTTCAGCTGATTGATTGATTGTCAGATTTGTATGCCACCCTTCTCCGGTAGGACGCGGGGCTGCTCACAACAATAAAAACAACCTGACAATGGAAAAACAACCTGACAATTTAGTGTGCTGGCCTGGAAACTGTTAATTCTAGGTCACTCAAGCATGAAAACTGGCAGAGTGACTTTGGCCCAGTCACACTCCTTCAGTCTGACCCACCTCACAAGGTGGCTGTTGTGGGAACATAGGAAGTGCAGAGCTATTAGGTTATGTTCCCCATCATGATTTGACCAAATATAACGATGGAATAAAAATCTAATCCCTTGCTTTCAGTGATTCAAGTTAATTAATGAACTTTGGGCCTTTACAAAATACTTCACTGCAGCATTAAATGCATTCACACAAACAACGACCACAGTATATACCTGACAAAGTAGCTTGAAGGGGGCCATTCCCAGATGACAATACAGAGGTCAAGAGGAAAGGACACACAACATTTAACGAATAATACTCATACCAAAAAAAATATGACTGTTTCTAAATATTGATTAGTTCTGAAGACGACTTGAACTTTCATTAAAAACGGCAGGAAGCACCGTTTACACTGGTCAAATGGAGGGAAATGGAAATAAAGTTCAAGGTAAAATTACCACCATAGTAGTTATGTTTTCAGTTATATGGTTTTTCACTTTTTAGATGCCAGTAATATTTATCACAGTAATAGTAATTGTTCCTTTTCCCCCAAGAAATTCAGATAGAAACCTCTTTCAAAAATTAAGGGGTTTTTTTATCAGCAAACAGTGTATGTATATAAACTCACAGTAGATCACAAATAAAAATCTTATCTATTCCTTGGGTATTAAATGCACATATTAGGTACAATATATGAGTGATCAAAAAAGTATTCATTAAGAAAGTCAGACTTATTATGAACAATTTTAATTATAAGAATATTTTAAATGATATATAAAGCAGCACATCTCAATGAAAGAGATGAAAATAATTTAACTGAAGTTTTATATACTGTCATTATTACCTCAGATATGAAATGGCCTGCAGGATCATAGTATATTCATAAATCATGCCTTACAAGGGAAACTCTTTCATTTCTTGAAATATATTATTGTGGAATATATGTCACAATATGTAATCTATAGCAATCCACTCTTCCCGTTTTCAAAATAATGGGATAAGTAAAATACCCAGGTGGAGGCACTATTTCATTTTAAACTGGACAGCATTCAATATACCAGAGTTTTTTAACACCTATCTAAAATAGATACTAGTACAACGAGTCTGATATTCTATTTACATGTTGCATAAGGAAAGGATTATCCTGTTAACTAAGAAAGATCTGTTCAACAGCCTTGAAAAGTAAAGTTCTACTTTGAAAAGGAAATATTTTAATTCATTGGAAAAACGTGCTTTGTCTGCGAAAGGTTCCTGGCAATTCCAAGGTGGGCTGGCAAAGTATCTCTTTATACTTATTACTATTACTGTAAACGGATCTAGAGGAATCAATATGGTAAGACTGCTTCCTATACTTTAATGATCAGAGGTGGAGGCTTTTGCATTTCAGAATCAGGTACTCTTCTGCCACAACCCAGAATAAAAATAATTTGAGTGTTTCAGTAAAGGGGATTCAATACTCAGAACAAATCACCTTGAAAAGTATTATAACAGCTCAGCAATTTCAGATGATCTACAGTATATGTCAATGGCTTTTATAATTATTTTATGATTGGTGTCCATAACAACTGAACCACAATGCAATATTGCATGTCTGTGCATGTATGTATTGTGTACACCGGCTTTCCTGTTAAAATAAAAGAAGTAAAGCAAACAAAGGAAATATAACCCACAATTTATTATGAGATACATTAGAAACACGGCAGAATTTTTTAAAAAAAAACATGATTTAAACGTAGTAGTCCTGATAACAGATCTCATATATACAGACACACATACCATATATGTGTGTGTTTGTATAACCCTGTATGCCTTATTAAAGAATTGAGAATTCGGTTTAAGACCTATATAGAGACACTTAGTAAAATTGTAGCCATCATTCATGTCTTCTGATAAACTGTGTATTAGCTTTCATTTTCTGCAGTGTTCTCCAAAAGAGCTTTTACAGAATTATAATGTTCACCTAATCCATACGCATGTCTCATGTACCTAAAAAAAAAAACATATGTGAAAAATATGAAGACTTCCAACAAATTAAAACAGCACATGCACACTTGATATAAGTTACCATATTATTTATTCAAAAGATTGCATGGCTGCCCAAAGTTGTATTCTAAGATATGGGTGGTCATAGGTAAAGGTAAAGATTCCCCTTGCACATATATGCTAGTCATTCCCAACTCATCTCCGTTTCAAAGCAAAAGAGACAGCTCTTCTGAAGACGGTCATGTGGCCGCCATGACTAAATGCCAAAGGCACATGGAACGCTGTTACCTTCCCACCAAAGATGGTCCCTATTTTTCTGCTTGCATTTTTTACATGCTTTTGATCTGCTAGGTTGGCAGAAGCTGGGACAAGTAATGGGAGCTCACCCTGTTATGCGGCACTAGGGATTTGAACCACTGAACTGCCGAGCTTTCCATTGACAAGCTCAGCGTCTTAGCCACTGAGCCACCACATCCCCTTTTATGGGTGGTCATACAAATATCTTAAATTAAAAAGTTCACTTTAAGAGTAAGTTAATAGATAGAATGTGAAAATTCAGTTTTCATCACTGAAAGTTATTACTACACAAACTGAAAGACATTGCTTAAATCAATATTCTCTTTTCTTAAACTGAGTTCATTTTCTATAAGAAAGTAGACACTTCTATTCCTGGAGTGAATAGAAAAATTAAAAAAAAAAGAAAAAGAAAACAGGTAGCAACCACCGATTTCTGTTACTTTATAATATTATCAAAAATATAATGTAGTTGGTGATCACAGTGATCGCAAGTAACCTCAAGTTTGAAGGCCAATGTTAAAGTTCTGCCTGTGTTTCTAAAATAGGATTGCCAACATGATCACCAACATCCAATGACAGATATGGCACAGGAAGAAGAACGAGGACCAGATTGTGGGGGCAATAGGCTGACTTTGTATAAAAAAAGAACACCGCTTATGGGGGGCCGAAAGCCCTACTAAGCAGGTATATACAAAAGTATGAAGGCTATTGCTTAACACATTGTAAGCCGCCCTGAGTCTCCGGAGAAGGGCGGCATATAAATTAAATTAAAAAAAACAAAAAAAAATGGTTTTGAAGTTCAACATTTAACATATTTTACTCACACAAGTATTAGTGGTTTCCTACTGTATTCTTCACCAACAATAATAGGAGGGGAATCCATCTGAATTACTTCAATTGGTGTTTGCAAAATATGTGATAAAGCTCTTAGCTATAAAACAAAATTACATCTTAATTTACATATTAATCTTATCTTTTTCACTTCTGTATCTCTACAAATGATTTTTCTACAAAAGCATACACGATGCATAATTCTACTAAAGAGAACATCCATTAATTTGGATGTTCTCTTTAAACATCCAAATTAAACTTTAACTAAAGACTACTTGTATTATTAGTAAGACCCTCAGCAAACATCTAAACATGACATATGTTTCCAAAAATTCTCTGTGAAACTATATGAAAAAATGCTCTTTATTTTCACCACAATCCTCATTGCCTAACAATTTTCCCTATTTCTTTTAAAGATCTTGGAAAGTTCTAAAAACTGTAGGTCTTCCTCTCCTGGAAATGATATTCAACTCACTAGTGCTTTCTATAACACATATCTCTCCTATAATATCATAAATATTTAATACAAAAGTACAGCGTGTCATACTTACTTCTAACTGACCACCCCATGAAGCAGTGTTTGCTATATCGGAACAGTATTTTTCAAATTCCTCTGCAGGAAAAAAAAAACATCACATTTTTAAAACCATAAAAATTGGGGGTGGGGGGATAATAATCTAAAAATAAAAAATAGAATGGCAAAAGGAAGCTTGTAGAATATAAAACACTTGCAAAATAAAACACAAAGGAAAAGAAAAATCGAAGATTTATACACACTATCTCTCTCAAAAAGACAAAACAGATAATGATGACAAAGGTATGAAACAGAAAAAAAAAGAAAAGGTTTAATTTGTTAAAGTTTAATAGTAAAATTCTATTGTGCCTAATTAATAAGTTTTCATATTCTGAGATGTTTCCCTACTTCATAAATATGGTACAGAAAAGTAACACAGAGATAATTTTTACCATTTTTGGTTATGAACAAAGATAAGACATGCTGAGATTTGTTTTTACTTAAGACTGTAAATAATGTTGGTTTTTTAAAAAATATTTTAAACAGATTGATTCATTTACCTCTACCCTAAAGATGCTGGGTGTGTATATATGCATACATATTTGTATCAATGTGACAGAAAAAGACAGACAGAAAAGAAGAACATCAATAAACATAGTAAGACAGAAAAGTGGGCAGTGTATTTATAACAGGTAGTTGTATGCTGGCTAGGGAATTCTGGAAGTTGATTCTCTACACATCTTAAAGTTGCCAATTTTGAAAAATGCTGCTGTGCAGATTATATAACACAGCTAAATATCTGAAGCATACTTAAACTAATACTCTCTGCAATGCCATTTTTTAAGCTGTTATTTTGTAATTAGGAGACCTTCACTTACCTTGGCTGTACAAATCTCCTGTATTTGGGTTTGTCAGAAATGGGAGAAAGTCATCCACGTGACTTCTCATATACTCTGCAGTCTGACTTCTGAGTGTTGAAACTGTCCACAAGTTTTGTTGCTCTTTGAGCTGATCTTCAATAGCTCTATACAGGCAATGACCATCAGATGGGATTTGCTTAATTTCCAATTGCCTTAAGGCTAAAATGTTTGCAAGTTTCTGGCTTTCAAGGTGCCTAGCACCTGTTAAATTTTCTATCTCAGCTTCTGCTATTCTTTCTTCTCTTTCCTTTTCCAGGGCTGCTTTTTTATCCTGTAATGAAACACAGCAAAATCCTGCAGTTTTACATTAGTCCATGCCATATTTTAATACAGCCTATAGAATTTAACCTTCTCGGGTGTTTATGATATTATATTATTTGTATAAAAAAGAACACCACTTAGCAGGGTGTTCTAGCTGCTAAGAAGGGGCCGAAAGCCCTACTAAGCAGGTATATACAAAAGTATGAAGGCTATTACTTAACACATTGTAAGCCGCCCAGAGTCTTCGGAGAAGGGCGGCATATAAATTGAACCAATAAATAAATAAATAAATTAGACAACTTGTACCCTGTTGAGTCATCCTTTTAGAGATATTTCCTTACCTAAACGGAGAAATAGAATAGCTAAGGGAAGGCCAAAAAGCAAGAGCAACTTCTGACTTCCTGTTGACTTCCCCATTGAGTTTCCTTGTGGAATATGGCAGGGATCAAGGAAAACCAACCATCCTTCCTTCCCTCCTTCCCTTCCTTTGCAGGAAAAAAAATGACTCTGCTGGATGGGGAGAGAGTGAGGGATTGCCAGTCTGGCTTGGAAACTGTCACAGAATGTTGAGAATGAGGATTAGTGGTAGCCAGCAGCACTAAAGCAGCCATAACTTTCCCAAATTTCATTTCCTCAGGAGTCATGGCTTCCAGATTTTGGACACATTTTGAATGTTAGTTCATCCAAGGTACCTTGGTTCAAAAACTGTTGCCCTATGACAGGGGTCTGCAACCTTAAACACTCAAAGAGCTATTTGGACCCATTTCCCACAGAAAAGAAACACCGGGAGCCACAAAACTCTTCCTGTACCTATTTCTTGAGCGGCCACGAAACTAGCATATGTAATTGAATTAAATGTTCTGTTTTCTTCTGAAACTTTTCTTTTCTTGGATTTATTCATGGTTAGCCTACCAGAGGTTGAAAAGCTCAATAAATTGTATGCACATTGATGGTTGTGATGCATATTTTGAGTGACGGAGCCGCAGCAGAGGGGTGAAAGAGCCACATGCGGCTCAAGAGCCGCAGGTTGCTGACCCCTGCCCTATGATGTACTGCCCCAGTTAAAGGTCATGACAACAAGAGTTTTAGTAAGAGTTTTGGCTAACAAGAGTTGAATAAAATAAGCAAAACACTAAGTCATAATATTGTATGTTCAGTACTGTACAGATCTTTTATCAAGACATTTCAGTTGCAAAAAAGCCTGCTTTTCAAAATAAACTTTCAAATAAAAGACAGTCATAGGCTTTCAAATCCAGCTTGCTGAACTGAAGAGCAAAACCAGCTTGCCTGAAGATTTTTTTTGTCCTTTACTATTCATCTCAGAATAATATTTCACAGCATTTAAAATACAATTTCCAGAAGGATTTTAATGATATGTGTTCTGTTAAATGTGTTTCATAACAATCTTCTCTTTTGTTATTAATCAGTGGCATTTATTTGGCAAACTAGTATGTTTGTCACCAGTAAAGTACAAGCAGAGTGCTGTAGAAATTAAGCTATCAGATTTTGGCAGTCCTGTTATAAGCAGTTCTCTTATGGTTACTCCATGAAAAAAAAAATGGAAAAATTTGATAGAATCCAGAATCATGTTTAACAAAAATATGCCTTTGGAATTGAAGGAATCTCTCCTTCATCCTACAGTCTCTAGACCGCTCTCTGGAGGCATGGAAAGTCATCTGGAATAAAACGAGGGACAGCATAATGGGAAGAATAGGAAAAAGGAGATCCTTGCCCACATACCTCTAATCCTCAAATATGGCAGTTGTAGATTGGAAAGTATCTATTTTACAAATAGTCCTCAACTTTCTACCACAATTGGGACCAGAATTTCCATTGCTAAATAAAATGGCTGTAAAGTGAGTTGCACCTCATTTCAGGAGTTTTTGCCATAATTATTCAGTGAATCACTGCGGTTGAGTGAATTGGGTGGTCCTTAAGCAAATCTGTCTTGCCCTATTGGCTTTTGCTTGGCTTTGAAAGTTGCAAAGCTGTGGTGGCGCAGTGGTTAGAGTGCAGTACTGCAGTCTACTTCTGCTATCAGCCGGTGCCAGCAGTTTGGTAGTTCGATTCTCACCCGGCTCAAGGTTGACTCAGCCTTCCATCCTTCCAAGGTCGGTATAATGGGGACCCAGATTGTTGGGGGCAATATGCTGACTCTGTAATCCACTTAGAGAGGGCTGTAAAGCCCTGTAAAGTGATATATAAGTCTAAATGCTATTGCTATTGCAAGTGGCATTCACATGACCTCAGAACACTGCAACTGTCATAAATGCATGCCAGTTGCCAAGCACCCAGATTTTGTTCCCGTGATTATGGGGATGCTACAATAGTCATTAAGTGGGAAGACTGGTTGTACATCACTTTTTTCAGTCCAGTGCAACTTTGAACGGTTGCTAAACAAATGGTTGTAAGTCAAGGACTATCTGAATTTCAGATGGACAAATGCAGGCAAAACCACACATAATTTTACGTGCTGGTAATTATTTCTGTGCATATTATTTTTCCCTTTAATTGTGAAACAATGCAAACAGATCTGGGGAAATCATTACATATTTGTCTCAACATGAATTCAGTGTCTTGTAGAATAATCTGGATGGAATAATCTGGAGGGAGGCAGCCCTTATTCCCAAAGGAGAAATAATTTGGCTTGCAAACTGAGAAAATATTTTTAAAAATCCTGTGCCTCACACAGCATCCCATCTGATGGATGAGTGTGCATAGTGCGTGTCTGATCCTTCTCTGCCCAAAATATTCCAATTATGACTTCTATTGACCCTTGGGACATGGGACCGGAATCAGGTTCTAGAATCATCTCACAGATACCACATTAAAGATTACAGCTTGCACTTGGTTGTAAAACCTACTCACAGTCTAATGAATTAACACTAAAATAATCTTACCCGCCTCTTCTGGGCTTTTGATATTCTAGCAGGCTGGGTCTGTTCTCTGCTCTCAATCTCCAGTTTTGCAATATTTAGACTTGCCAGATATTCCTAAATAATAAATAAAAATTCCTTAAAATATTTCACAAAGAATTTCTTATAGCCCTTCAATTTTAACAGAAGCTATGTTTAAAGTTTCATAATCTTCAGTGTCTCCTGATATTTTACACCATTTCTACTGCAGCCATCATTCTCTTTTACATGATTCTGTGCTAATTCTACTTCCCAGTTAGTTTGAGAGACTTTTTCCTCTTCTGGTAAGTGGCCAACCAGAGAACCCTATCGATCAGAAATTCTATTAAATCTGATGCAGCTGATCCCAACATGCAGCACCAAGTTCCTACTAAAATCAGAAGAAAAACTATAATCCAGAGGGTAATAAATATAGGTTGTCCTTGGGTTACAACAGTAATTAGGATTGCAACTTCTGTTGTTAAACGATGCAATTGTAAAATACAATGTCACATGGCTGCATCACTTAGCAACAGAAATCCCAGCAATCCCTGTTGCCATCCTTGACTGAATCCCACCAGTGGTTAGTAAAGGATCCACCCTGATCCAACCATTCTTGCTTTAAGCCCAACCAGCTTTGAGACTCAATAAAATAAGGAACTGCCTCCTCTTCAATCCCCCATCCCCTATCTCCCACCCAGTGGTGAAATCCAAATTTTTTTACTACCGGTTCTTGGGCGTGACTTGATGGGCGTGGTGTGGCTTCATGGGCATGGCAGGGGAAGGATACTGCAAAATCCCCATTCCCTCCCCACTCCTGGGGGAAGGATATTGCAAAATATCCATTCCCACTAAACTTTGGGGCCAGCCAGAGGTGATATTTGCCGGTTCTCCGAACTACTCAAAATTTCCACTACCGGCTCTTCAGAACCTGTCAGACCCTGCTGGATTTCACCCCTGCTCCCACCCATCTATGCCCTTTTAGCTGCCTTGAGCAGTGGCACTTCTAGGCAGTGGTGATGCTAGACACGTGTCCTTCAAGTCTAAACCAGCTGCCAGTGCCCTCCTACTTTAGTCTGAGCACCACCAGCACTGCCACTGTCGTTGGGTGCCACCTCAAACCCCATGCCACAGCCAGCCACCCAAGTGCTATAGCACAAAGGCCCCATTGCTCTGGACTCAGCAGGCCCTACTGCCCCAGCTATCCTGCCCCCATTTCCTTCTTCCTAAAGCTGACAAAGTGCACCCAGCCTGGCCTTATGTGAGGTAGTAGCTGGCTGTGCCAGGCTTCTTCCTGAGTCCACGTGCAGGCCTTCTCCAAATCTCTTTCTGCCTTCTTGCAATGGCCAATTCTCTCATTCTTGTTCAGTTAGAGAGAAAGAATGTTTTACTAACAACAGTTGCTTCTGTTTAACCTTGAGGTTCCATCTTGGAGCTCTAGAGCTGTACGATCACTCTTTCACAAAAATTACCTTATTCCCCCAAACTCATTTAAATTTTATACAAAATCACTGCAAAGAGTCCAACTATATTTCCCGGTGATTGCTCATTTGTTTTACTTAAAACAAGTTGCCCACAAACAAGTTCAAAATACAACAATTTTCAGAATGGAAAAAGTCCTTAGCAATATTTACTTTAAAAACACACGGCATTTTTAGTAACTAGAAATACAACAAATTCAAGAGATCTCAAAAATAAATGGTGCACATACTTTATTCTGTTCAGGTAATGTTTCTTTTAACTTCTTTAGTTCCTCTTTGTGCTTCTCTTCCAATTCAGACTCCAGCTTGGCAACATCATCCAGCAGCTGTTTTCTTCTCTTTTTATCATTCTTTGGAACAGTATTTTTCATTCCTTGGATTTTGGCTACAGAAGCAAAAACAGGTGAGATAAATGAAAAGCATCTTAAATTATTCTTGTCATTATTCATGATTTGAGTTTAACAAAATAACTATCTTACTGCATATTAAATCAAATAAAACTGCAGTAATTGAATTTCAGAAAACATCCTTCCCAAAGGAATGAAAAATTATCTCAGTGTCTTACTACTATATTACCTCCTACTAACACAATTCAAAACATTAAATGAAATTTAATCCACACTGACCCCAAAACGCTTAATTTTCAAAAATCAAAAGAAAATTGATATGCAAGATTAAAAGTAGACTGAATTATATAGCTCTGCAGTTGTGTAGTCAGAACACAATTCAGCTCATTAGTTTGAGGTGCCTGTGTTTTGATGGGAAATAGTTTCTTTTTTTGTGAATAAATATGCCACACGTGATACTGTAAATCCATGTAGTTGTGGGTCATGCAAGACTTGATCTGGATTCTTTCTGCTTGTCCTATAAAGACAAAACTGTAACTTTGGCTACAACAGTTGCTTTTGCTACTAAACTTGCAACTAAATTAGAAAGAAAGAGAAGAGATAGCAGCATGTTAGATGGATTCAATTACAGCAACACTGGAAGTCATGAAGGACCAGGCTGGTGTCTGTCAATTCATTGGTAATGAAATCCATCTACTGGTATGTGGTTGCTAAGACTTGACATGACTTAATGGTGCATAATCAACAGAAAATTGTAGAATCAAAAGGGCTGCTATTAGAAGTAACATCTTGTTCTAAATAAAATATTACATTTTTTCAACAATTTGTATTATTCCTAGTTTTTGTAATTCTCCCAGTTATTTTAAAATTTGAGTTTAAGCGGTATATGTATATACAGAAATGGTGATTTATTTATTGAGCAATGCAGGCCTCCTAATTCATACAGATTCTAAGTGACATACATCCACAGAATAAAATACAAATTACCCTGTTTCCCCAAAAATAAGATATCCCCTGATAATAAGCTCAATTGGGCTTTTGACCGCATGCGCTAAAATAAGCCTCCCCCACAAAATAAGCCCTCCTGAAAATATTTAAACACAGAGCTGAAAATCAAGTAAGGTGGCAAGAGGAGCCCCAGCTTGCTCCACGCACCCCAAAATAAGACCTCCCCGAAAATAAAGCCAAGCGCTTATTTTGGGATTCAAAAAAATGTAAGACAGGGTCTTATTTTTGGGGAAACACAGTATGTAGGTTTGAATATTGCAAAATATTTGGCTCATGGTTCCTACAAACAGCGGTATGCATATAAATATAAGGATTTTCAAAACCATATTCTATTCAAAAGATTGTTTTTAAAATATTATATGGAAGATCTGATTAATCAAAACTAAACTAAAGGTGTCACTTTTGCTCCAATGCACTTTTGCTGCAATGGAGCAAGGCCTGCATCTTAGGACAGCTTCTTATGTTCTCCTGGCAGTAGGAAAGCTCATGCAGCAGCAACACTGCCATCCTTCTCTTCCTTGCCATGCATGGAAGCAAGCTGTATGGGACAATGCAGAATAATTGACGATGCAACTCGTTTGAGTTGAAACGCAAACGATGAGTTTCTATTATTTCAGTCCTAACATACTGGGGCAATAGCTCAGGAAAATGCCTGTAATTGCAGTTCTAACAGCATCAAGTTAATTTAGGATGCTATTTTTTAAAAAATGCTCAAAATACCTTTAAAGCAATTAGTAATATTTCATGATTTAAATATTTTCTACATTAAAATAGAGTTTAACTATTTCACACTGCAATTTAGATTTGGAATCCTAGAGCCAAAAATGGCTATTTCCATTTGTACCCAGAAAATCTAAAAGGCTCTACTGGGTTTTGAATATTGTCTTTAAATCTTACATTAAGATTTTTATCAAAACATTTGTTTCTGTTACATTTATCCATTACAGGTATTAAATATTAGGATGATGCTATAATCAATGCATTTCTGCTATTTTTCGCATGGTCTCACTTGAGACCTTCTATACCATTTCCTTTTGAGCCTGGACTTTGTGTGTAAATCTGTTTATACATGTACAACACATACATTGTACACTCATTGTACATTCACAAATGTTCTGGTGAAACACTCTCCCAGGAACCTTTTTTGCACAGCAACACACTTTTTGCTTATAAAAGTGAAGCAGCCATGTCACTTGCTGGTTCAATTCACACTTGCAATTGTTGGAAGCTGCGGCCGCAGCTGCAGATGTGCCGTACAAGATGTCTACATGCCGAAGCATCCAGAAGTTTCTTCCAGATTGTGCAAGTGTCCTGTCAAACTATGTCAAAAGCTATGAGATGATATAAAGCGCCTCATTGACGCATATCAAACCCCAACGCAGAGACTTCATATACAGTATAGAACTGCACATTCTCACTCATAACAACACTCCAGGCATCTCATGAAGAGGCTGAAACCCACAAAAGCTCATTAGCCTTGGTACACAGAACTTTGTGCCTCTGCTTGCGTGACAAACATGCCACAAATAAGCCAATTACAACTGAGTTTTCCATACTGTGCATCCAACCAACCAACCCAGTTAGCTTATAATTTAGCGTGTCACATTATGATTTTAGCCAGAGCGATACTATGATTAATGCGGTCAAGCACATCTGGAAGGACTCCAAACCATGTGTCTCCTAAACTCTGGAAGCCCACAGGATGCCAGGGGCTGTTTGTTCTCCCCGACCAACCTACTGTACCTACCTGTTCCTACATTGAAGAGGAAATGCTGTATGTACCAACTTGAGCTCCCGGGTGAAACAAGGTAAGATGCCCTTCACGTTGTGCCCAGGTTTGACATGCCCATGTCATCATCTTGCCAACCTTACCTGGTTTGTGTCCCTGCCTTCTTCCTGGACGTGTTTCCCATCTAACCCCGAGGTTTCCTTATGGTCTCTCAATCCCAAATACTAACCTGATTCAACCTATTAAGTTTTGGGGGAACCAGCCACGGTCATCTAGAAGTTGCCACCCTGGAAAAAAAGCAGGCTATCAATCTGAAAAAACTGGGTGGAGCAAATCCTGGGTCAGAGTGTCTTGCCAACATAGCGCAGCAACTCGCTTCGGGATACAGGTTTCCCCTGCAAAGCTTTAAAGGCTATTTCTGCAATCCTCCTCCCGCTGCCCGGATTTCTGCCGCCGACGCCGACGCCCTCACCCTGCAGCTCCCGCTTCTCCTTCCGCTGCCGCCTGGCCAGCAGCTCCAGCGCGCCGCCTTCCTCCTCCTCTTCTTCTCCTTCTCCTTCTCCTTCTCCCTCCGCCTCCTCCTCCTCCGCCACCGCGGCTGAGCCTCCTCGCCCGCGCCCGTCCATGGCGGATTCAGCACCACCGCCCGGCTGGCTCTGCTACCCACGTGCGGGTAAAAGGGGGCGGGGCCGGCCGAAGACACGCCCCCTACGCAGTGTCCTAGCCCAGCCGCAGTGCAAAGAGATAAGAAAAGTGGAAGGAGCGTGGCTGGGGGATTTATAGAGCTACGAAATAGAGGATAAACTTCAGTACAAGTTTGGGAGGAACTGGTACACTTCAGAGAACGTTATCTACCAAGAAATTCAAAATTCCGTAAGACTGGGGAGGGGGTTTAGGGGTGGCTAAAACAATAACGTTATTCTAATTTATTTCTATTCTATTCCACTGAGGCTTTCTTCTTGAAGGTGGGGTGTTTTTCTGCAAACGATTAATCTGGGTGCGCTGCTGTGGAGCTATGACAAGATTAATTGTGATGGTGATATGGTGGCAGGCGAAAATTTCTCCTCCTTCAAACTTTGTTGTTACTTGAAGTGAAAAACTAGGGAGTTTATTTTTTTAATCTTCGACGGTCTAAATTCTTGACGAATGTATCTTTTCTTTTATGTACACCGAGAGCGTATGCATCAAGACAAATTCCTTGTGTGTTCAATCACACTTGGCCAATAAAGAATTCTATTCTATTCTATTCTATTCTATTCTATTCTATTCTATTCTATTCTATTCTATTCTATTCTATTCTATTCTATCAAAGTTTTTCAACATTGGCAACTTAAAATGTGTGGACTTCAACTCCCCAAATTCCTCAGCCAAGGATGCTGGTAGTTGAAGTCCACACGTCTTAAATTGACAATTTTTTAAAAAAACCCACTGGTCTAATTTTATTTGAGTTTATATATCTATGACGATATAAAGGAAGAAAGAGCGTGTGCGGCTAGAAAAAAGCACTCGGACTAAGGCGGCGCGCCACCGTATGGCTATTTGAGATATTGCACCTTCGAGTGGTTTTTCGGCCGCTTCTGCTGTCCAGCTTCAAATTAAGATTCCTTAATTAAGGAGATGTAAACGTGGCAATAGATTTACTGAATTTGGGTTTAAAAATACTTCATCTCCGAACCAAACTAGAAGGCGAGGCAGGTGAAGAAAGCTAAAACATGGGCATTTTAAAAGGATAAATAGAATTTGAATGATTAGCATTATAATCCTAGATGGATCTCCTAAGAAAATCCTAGTGAGCTCAACAGGAGTAGAATTCTTACTATATTTTTTTATTTATACAAATTCATAACAAGAATAAAAATCTACATTCTAAAAAGAATTTAAGACAATGTCACTAGCCTATGGCCCTTCAGATGTGTTAAAAATTAAAGCCAATACAGTTACCCAACTCTATTGTATGAATAGCAAGAAATGTATTAAAATCATTAGAAGTAAGAGTGGATATACCAAGCTTTAATGGGGGGGCGGGAGTTGGGTGAATAGGTTGACTTTCATAGGGGATCGCTTTCAAGGGAAAGAATATAGAAGCAGCCCCAGAAATATTTTTAGATCCACTGTTTGCAGTGTTAGATCCAGTACACATTTCCAATGAGAAGACATTTAAGCCTCAGGACTGAATGTTCTCACATGTATCTAAAAATAAATTAGGAAGAATAACAGAAGGATTAAAAAGCCATGACTGAAATGCCATACAGAATAAATAATGGAAATGCTACCAAAAGCTATAGCAGGACAGAACTTTAGGCTTTACTCCCTGCCAGCATTTATACTTCAAACAGACGAACTTCCATCCTGATTTATATAATGCATCCTTACAATAACTACCAAAACATTGGCTTATCAGGTGATTGTTATAATGGTGACTTGAGTTGCCATTGCTGCAGCCTAGACTAGTGGAGAGGATGAGATTATGAAAATTAGTGCAGTATAATAGCTGTGTCAAACTTTGTTCCTTGCTCCATGGTGCCATTTCTCTACAGTAAAAGGATGGTAAACTCTTGCCCATGAACCAATGCCATAAGACATACAACAACTTCTATACATTTTATGCTTTAAACTTCTTACCTCTCTTTTTGATGATCTCAGCTCCAACCATGGCTTTTTCAGTTTTCATGCACATGCTTGCTCACCACTTCCACGCCCTGGTTCTGAATGGCTAAAGGCCCAGTAAGTGGATTGCAGCCTCTGAACTATCATATCTATATAGTAGATAATCTACAATCCATCCATTCATCCATCCATCTTTGTCAACACTCATTTCCTCTTTTTATCTATTTGTCTTGTTCTTTGATTCCATTTTTTATAAATGTAAACAATTCCCTTCCCTACTCAACATTCACACGTGTTTATTATTTATATAGGACAATAGTTACCTTTCTTGTTTTGCCAAGCCCACCTAGATTAAACAAATTGCACTCTGTAACCCAACAATTGCAACATCTATATATGCAACTTTTCAATTTTTCAACATTCTCACAGCATTTAGGGCTTCCCTTTCCTCACGTATTCCTTTTTGTCTAATATTACTGATACTCTTTAACAAGCGGTACTGTAGTGTACAGTTAGCCACATGGAAAGCCTGATATGCACATACAGTATTAAATGGCTAAAGTTTACAATTACTAATAATTATCCAGACTCTTGAGTTTAACTAGATATGTGTTTTGTTGTGTCAAGTGCTTTGTAACTTCTCTTATTTTTGACATTATGTTGTATAGTACCTTGTAAGAAGATCGAGACAAGAAATATATTTAATATAAATCTTTAGTACAGTGAAACTTTGATCTGTCATTTTCAAAAACATGTTTGTTCACTGGGCTACATATTAGTGGTGTACATAGGATATTTATTTAATAAGGAAGATAATATGAATTAACTGGGATAGTTGGACAGCGACTCAGAAAACAATACTGCATCAGGAGTGCCAGACATAATATTGATCATATAAGTAAAAATTACAAGAATATGGGTCTTTCCAGGCAATAGAACTTGCCAGTTCATTATATTTCCTGTGCTTTTTAAAAATTCTGCAAGGATTGCTTTATCTGTTTTGTTCCATACATTCAGGATAGTACATGGAATAAAAAGCCTGCAAGATGTCATTGTGGATGGCACAGCATGGCTTACTGAGGGAAGCTTTTTATAAATGTACCCCTGAAGGTTTTACTGATTTATTCGCTGTACAATTTTTCACAGCCACGATTAAAGATGTTCATCAGAAAGGAACATCTAGTAGGGGATCTGATTGGCAACAAAGACTGTAAATCAGTTAAAACTCAGCAAGGATTCCTGAAAACATTGCCGTCAAAAAGACATGGAATATATATGCACAAAACAAACAAGTTGAATTTGTAGGTTCTTTATTTTTGGTTTAGCATGACAATTGATACAAGTCATTATGGTGATATCCAATAGTGTTGGAAACCATGATTTATAGCTTAATGTGTTGTGTGAACATGCCAACTGTGGTTAATTTAACAAGTCATTGCTTAGTATATGTCAACCCAGTCACAACAAAATAATTGTGCTACAAGAAGGTGTTTACAGAGTTACATTTACTGCTGATAAGCCTCTGAAACTCTGAAAGGTTTAAGAATAATTATCCCACATAATATTAAGAATCACAAAATGTGTCTATTTGAAGACTTTACACAATAAAATTGCACAGTGATGCAGAAACAGGATGGAATGAAACTAAGACTATAAACAGGAGAATCTGGACAACAGTTCATGTTAATATAGTAATTTAGTATTTTAGGCTAAATATGTATGTATCCCTGAACTGTTCTATTTGATGAAAATGCTAAGCAAATCAGTAACATTTTTCATTCCATTTTAATTTTCAACACTTAAGTGGATTGACCTACTTCTTTTTTAGCCCTTGTATAGAAATTGTGAATCATCCATGGTTTCTTTCTCCACTGTCTGCTTACTGATCATTTCTCAATCTTCTGTTTGCTTAGAAAAAGAGATAACAATAAACCATTAGTCTGCCAATCATTTTAATCCTGTTCACAAAGAGCCAGAATTTCCATCATAAATTCTGACCCTTTCCTAAAGGCAAGGTTGTCACTTACCCATTAATTGCAAAATGCAATCAGCAGCGTTTTTCCAACAGCCTCTCCACCCAGGTTTCTTGCAGTTCCTTTGTTGTTTAGATTATTTATCCACAGACTATTAGAGTGGAATGAATTATTCACACAAACTCTTCTTCCACTTCACCTTCACCCTGCTTTTCTGAATGTGTACACATCCCATTCATTTTAGCAGTTCAAGGCCACCTCTTTCCATTTGCATCTTGGACAGGTGAGCTCTCTTGCCTTTTGCATTTTCAGTTTCTTTGCCACCATACAACCTTGGGCCAGTTGCCTACAGAAGAGTTCCAAGGACTCCAATAAAGAATTTTTGTATAAGAAAAACGGCCCAATAATTTTTCAAGATACAGGTAGCCCTCGAATTATAACCATTCAGTAGTTCAATGACCTCAGAAAAGGTGACTTATGCCCCAAGCCATCCTTGAAGTTATGACCCACACACCAGAGGTGAAATCCAGCAGGTTCTGGAGAACCGGTAGTGGAAATTTTGAGTAGTTCAGAGAACTGGCAAACAGCACCTCTGGCTGGCCCCAGAGTGGGGTGGGAATGGAGATTTTACATTATCCTTCCCCTTTCACGCCCACCAAGCCACACTATCCTCACCAAGCCACGCCCACAGAACCGATAGTAAAAAAATTAGATTTCACCACTGCCTCACACTATATCTGTGGTCACATGATCACAACTTGGGCACTTGCCAACCAGCTCTCATTTACAAATCTTATGGTTTGTAATCTTATGGTTACATCTTATGGTTACATGATCAAAATCTGTGACCTTCCCAACTGGCTTCCAACAAGAAACGTCCATTGGGGAAGCCAGATTCACTTTACTGTGCGATTCACTTAACAAATGCAGTGATTTGCTCAACCACTTCAGTAACAATAGTCATACAATTGGTCTGGTCATATGACTTGCTTAACCAACACATCACTTAGCAACCAAAATTCCAGTCCCCGTTGTTATAAGTTGAGGACTACTTGTATTCTAGCTGACTTGAAGAACTAGACAATTCAATGGGAGGGTTTTAAAAGGCTGTTGTTGTGGGGTTTTTTGTTAGCTGATGATCTATCCAGCATAGCTAATGGTGATGGTTATGGCCAGTTGTAGGTTAGCCATATCCCAAAGAATCTAAGTTCCTCATCCCTGACCTAGTCTCTAAGGCATAGTTGTCAAACATCCGGGCCGGATGCGTCACGTGCTGGCCATGCCCAGTTTAGCGAAGGGGAAAAAAGTCCCGATACGTCACGTGATGCTGCAGAGATGGCATGAATTTGACACCCCTGCTCTAAGGAGTCCAAACCTTTGTGCAGAAATCTACTGCAAAAGTTTTCACTTCCGAACTGGTCACATGGCCAAACTGACTGGTTTGTTGCTTTAACAGGCAGAACATATACCCTTTTAAAATTATTTGATCTTGGCTTCTTTACAACCGAAAGTGAAACTATGCAGCCTACGTATTCATAATTACAATAGACTCACATCAGTAGAAAGAGATACGGGGCAAATGGCAAAATATGCATTGCAATGTCATGACACCTTTTTATATTTATGTATATGTACCATGATGTACATGAACATAAGGGATGGTGCTTGAATCGTGCCATCTGGAAGCATGTTGATGAAATTTCTGCTTGCTGCAAAGTCTTGTGTAGACTTGGGCGGAAAAAAAACCTCAAATGCTTGCATGCCAAGTTTTTTTATCAACTGTATACAGCCTGGTTTCTACTAAGACAAAGCATTGTTTTGATCAATATTTGCATGTTTGTTACATACTATGACTGTTCAGTTCCTTTAGCAGTTGCTTCCTTCAAGACCATCCATTCTGCTTTGGGCAGCAGGACAATCTGTTCTTCCAAAACAGGCTCTTTCTGTACAGGACAAATCTCCAGTTCACCACTAGCTTGAAGACTTGGATCAGAAAGTACACCAATTGAACTGAAGCAGCCATTGAGCAGCTGTGCAGTGTGAAGTGGGAAAGAGAAAAATAGCTCTGCCACTCCAAGATGCATTTCCTTTATCACACTTGCCAGATAGAGCACTAAGATCATGAGCTACCAGGCAAGAGCCTGGTAGCTCAGCAACTAAAAGCATTCTGATTAACACCAGCTGTCTGCAATTACTGGAAGTTTGAATCTCACTAGGCTCAAGGTTGTCTCAGCCTTCCATCCTTTCTAAGATAGGTATATTGAGGACCCAGTTTGTGGGGGCAATAAGCTGACTTTGTATAAATATACAAAAGTATGAAGGCTATTGCTTAACGCATTGTAAGCCGCCCTGAGTCTCCGGAGAAGGGCGGCATATAAATCAAATTTTTAAAAAGATTCCCAAAAGCTGCTGGAACAACAAATGAACACAATGCGGTCGCACTGTTAAACAGCAGGTAGAAAATTGGCGTACAAACTCTCCAATACTTCTGGATGTGGTAGTACTTGGAGGAAGCAGAATAAGAAAAGAAAGATGGATAAAAATGCCAAATCCTCTCTACACATCTGGCTGACTGTGTAACCAACCCATAATAATAATAATAATAATAATAATAATAATAATAATAATAATAATAATAATAATCTGCTTACTAACAATTTTCAAATTGCTAATTAGGGTGTATCTGATGCTGTCCAACAGTATATAGTTGAGAACAAGCTCTGTCCACTGAACAGAAAGGAAATACCCCAAACAGCAGAGAGACAAAAGATGATTTTGGAAAACTGCAGGAGAAGGAAGGTCAACTTCAAGGTACCATAGCTTGAAGAAGACATTTGACTCTCTGCCACATGATTGGATGATCAAATGCTTAGAAATAACAGAAGTCAGTAGAAATATCACAATCTTTATGCGAAGATCAATGGCAACCGCAGTGATTCATTTAACAACGGTGCCAAGAAAAGTCGTAGAACGGGGCAAAACTCACTTAACCAATTTCTCACTTAGCAACCTCAATTTCGGGCTCAATCGTGGTATTAAGTCGAGGACTAACCTGCACTTGGAACCAGCGGCCAGACTTTTGAACACCACCAAGCCAGCCACATTCTGCCTACCCCAGGCCCTTGAGGAGAACGGGATAGGTGAATAAAAATCCCCGTCTAAACAGCTGGCTGACTAGGCGACCAAGCATCATAATGTGCTTCCTGATGAAAAGCAATCCAGCAAATGCGTGCCAGAGCCCTCCCTAGTCGCGAGATCCGGGCAGGCACTGAGCCATGGCCATATTTCTCTAAAGTGCCTACAGCATCCTCCTCCTCCTCCCTCCCTCCCTCCCTCCCAACTTCGAGCCGTCGAAGCGCGGCAGGAGCGATTCCTCCTCGGAGTCCGCCCCCCCCCCCTCCGCTTTTCATTGATTAACTTCTACCTTCCAAGCAGGCAGGCAAGACAGGCAGGCAGGCGAGCAGGCCTTTTTCCCAGCCCTCCCCTTTGGACAGCGCTCCGCCCGGCGCCTTCCCTCCCCCGTTCTCCGCCGCCTGTCGACGCGCACACTGGCGCAGCGGGGCTGAAAGGCAGTTCGGCCTCTTCCCTTCGCTCTCCCCCCCGGGTTAGTGCGAGACTTCCATGGCTGCTGACGGGGTGAACGAACGGTCCCCGCTGCTGTCAGCGCCCGGGTCGGGCAATGTGACTCCGACGGCCCCGCCGTATTTCCCGGACAGCAGCCCGAGAGGTAAAGCGAAGCCTGCTGAGCTCTTTCCCCCCCAGCTCCATCCATGCCGTGGGGTTTTTTTGTTTTTCCTTCCCTGCCTTGCCCGGCACGTTGGCCACAAACTCCCTTTTCCCGGCATCGCTGCCAAGTTCGAGGAGGGAGGGAAGGGAGGAAGAGAAGAAGATCGGAGGGGTGGACGGGCTGGAGGGGGAATTAGTGGAGGGGAGGGTGGAATTCGGCGGGTCTTTTTCGGGGCCGGGGATGTGGGGTGGGAGGGGAAACGAAGCGTCTCCAAGGAGGGGGTTTCGTATTACTTCATGGCTGGGGGGCGAGCTGGGAGTGAATTTGGAGGCAGGAGGGGTGCGCGTGCGTCTCTCTTCGTCGTCCTCCCCCCCCCAACCTTCCCCAGCTCCCTGCCTGCTTTGTTGATGGCGGGGGAAAGAATTGGGGATCGGAGCTGGGGCGGGGGGCGGCGGGCGGCGGGGGGGACCGACGGACGGCGGCATTGGCTTGAAAGGGGGCGGGGACGCCTTTACTGCGGACAGGACTCCGGTGTCCTTGAGCCAAGGCTTAAGCTCCTGAGCCTTCTTCCCATTTGCCTGGCTTCCCTCCTCCCCCTCCTTCTCTCCCCCCCCCCACCCCCCAATTCTGCTGAATCAGGGGCTTCTCTTGGGAAAACAAGGACAGGTACGCAGTGGCCAAGAATTGGCCTATGCGTGCGTAAATAATGCAACCGCTCCCCCTTTTTTTTCTCCCCAATGTGGAATCCCACCCGGCTTTTGGCGAGGCACTACAGAAGAGAGCGGGTTGAGGGGGGGGCGGGGGTTTGCTTGCTTTGCGATCCCTGCTGTAAGAAACAGAAATGCTGAATTCCGGGGGGGGGGGTGTCTGGAGAAGATGAAGTGGGTGTTTAAAGACCTCCACACGTTGGAGGCGAGCCTTTTTTAACGTGGGGGGTATTTGTAGCTTTCTAACCAGGCTGTTTCAGTGTTGTTCCAATTCTCAGCTAGGTGGGGTGGAGGTGGGGGGTTCCTGGGGTCCCCAAGGAAAGAACTCCACATATGCCTCTAAAACTCATTAGAGTACAAAGGAGTCTGTTTCCTATCTTCCAAGATTGTCCTCTGCTGCTGTCACTGTAGTAATTGATCATACTTGGTGATCCTGTGTACAAGTGATAGGAAATAGAAGGGTATAGGGCAGGGGTCAGCAACCCGCGGCTCTGGAGCCGCATGTGGCTCTTTCATCCCTCCGCTGCAGCTCCCTGTCACCTGTCAACTCCACAATTGATAGGGTTTTCAGTTAGGATAGGTAAAGGAAAAAGGACGCCACGCTAGGAGGAGACTATGGTGGAGGAACCAAACTTCTGGTCGGCTCCAGAATTGAACAAGAGTCTCCTGGTTAGGACCTTTGTGGCTCTTTTGAGTATTTAAGGTTGCCTACCCCTGGTATAGGGTAGTGATGGCTAAATTTTTCCGGACTGACTGGCCACAGTGTGTGCGTGTACGCGAATCCACGCACATGAACCCAAACCCCAAAATGCAATGCCATGAGGTCCCCACGCATGCACCCCGCCCCCGTTACATGCGTGGCAGAGACCCGACGATCAGGTGGTCGGTGGTGTGCACTCATACATGGCGGAGCTGAACTGGGGCAGCAGCTTGCATGCCCACAGAAAAGGCGCTGAGTACCACCTGCGGCACATGTGCCATAAGTTCGACATTACGGGTATAGGGGGCTAGTGCAGTACACTCACGCCTATTCCCTTCTCTAGTCAGTGCCCCTTTATAAAGAAGGTGAGACTGGCACATGGCATGAATTTTGTGTCTTGCTCTTAAGTGGGTTCCTCCATGTTAGTTGTAAACTGAGCAGTTTGAATTTACCCATGAACCCAATGACCAGGGTTCATTATTGTCCTTGACTTAAAACTATAGTTGGGATCAGAATTTCCATTGTTAAGCAAGGTGGTTGTTAAGTCAATCAGGCAATCATTAAGGGAATCTGGCTTCCCCCATTGACTGTGCTTTCCAGAAGCTCTCTGGGATGGTTGTGAATGATGATCACATGACCCCAGGATGCTACAACTATTATAAACACATACTAGTTGCCAAGCGCCCACATTTTGATCAGCTGACTATAAGGATGCTGCAATGGTTGTAAGTTTTTTCAATGCTGTTGTAACTTTGGTCACTGAACAAATAGTTGTAAGTCAAGGACTACCTGCTTACAACAAATCATAAATTCACCATATGCTTTGGGATACTATAACACAACAAATTAGTAAAATACATTTTAGCAGAGCATGTTGTAGAAGAGTTAATCATGTCAGGAATGATCAGCAGAAAAAGGAGAAGGAAGGGATGGTAAAAGAACAGATAGAAACCATATCTTACTCCTGGAAGCTTTCGTACCTCTTCTTGGAATTGGGAATTGAGACCAGAAATATAAAACCGCATGAGCCTTTTGAGGGAAGCCTACTTAATCTTGGAATGCTCTAAGAGGATTATTTCTTTTTCTTCTTCTTTGATGTTGCTCCATTTTTGGTTTTCATGAACAGTTTTGCTTCAACTTTTTTTTTTTTTTTTTTTTTTTGCCTTGGCTTAATATATTCCACAGCCCAGAAAGAAAGTAGCAAGCTACAAAAAGCCTTTACTTATTGCAATCCTATGACTTTGCCCATGTGTTTCCCCTGGCAAGAAGGATCAAAATGTCCTGACCTCTCTAGAAGCAAAGGCTGATAATGATTAATTATTGGTCAGAGCTTTTTATTTATTGTCATAACACAAAAATGAATCCCCATTGGGGAATATTTACAGAGCAAAAGTTCATTATTTGAGAAACTGAGCATAGGGTAGAACTTGAAGAATGAAGAAAATACAAACAGAAATGTAAAACCTCATCTGGTAACACAGAAGATCTTCTTTCTAATAAAAGTCAGATCCATGTCTTCTGAAACTGGTTTCCAAGGTCTATAATGCATAGTTCTCAATATCATGGATCATCATCATCATCATCATCTTGTAGGCTGTCCAACTCTCAACAACTACAAACAGCTCACATCATCAAAGAAGTTACAATAAAATAATAAAAGATTAACAATAAAGATAAATGACTAGCAAGAAATATCACTCTTCTTTGTCAAAAGCCTGAAGAGCCAGATCTTCATGGCTCTTCTAAAGAATAGCAGAGTTGGGGCAATCTGGATCTGGGGGAACCCCATTCCAGAAGGCTCAACTTCAGAGAAAGCATATTTCTTGGACCTGGATCGATGATATTTTTTAAGACCAATACAGTTCATCAAAAGCAATAATTTAAACCTGCTAAAATAAAATGTAGGAATTCTTGCAGGAAGTTCTAGCACCTAAGAGTCCTTCATTTGCGAGACAACATTTTGCAACCATGATGCCATGTTTTTTCCGTAATTATTTCCAGTTATCTGGAACTTGCATTTGCTTTATTGCAGCAGCATTATCTTGGTGCATACTAATAATGGGATTGCTAATATTGTAATGAAAGTGTGTGGAAATGGACAAATAAATGTCAACCCATTGTCTCTTTTCATATGATGTTGTAGATATAATGAATTCTGCCTTGTAATAGGAAAAGTTGTGTTCAAGGCTTTCTTTTGTTCAACTAGAGATCCTGTTGATAGCTGCAGGTATGGCACCATGAGAATGGAACCTACTAATAGGTTTTGTGGATTGAGCAGATTACAGTGTGAATCATTGGTTCGATTTGAATAAGGGATTTTATTTGAAGAATCAAGTTGGTTGAAATCATCAAACTGGATTGATAAAATTCAGTTCAGTGAAACAGTGAACATGCAGAAATCCTTCACGTTAATTGAGTCATACTACATTTGATTCATTTTAATTGAAGAAATTATTCAGTCAAATCACCTTCAAATTAAAATTTGAAATGAAACTTCATACAGCCTTAGTACTGACTAGATTTGGTGATTTAAGTATGAAGGAATGTAGGATTGACCTTCTGGAATGAGCTAGTTGTTAAGGGGGATTTGCAGAAAAGATTACATAGTCCTGAAAAAGAAGAAAGAATGAGAAAGAAACTCTAAATAATTCCCCCTTTATTTTGTTTAGTATAATCTGGGATAGAGGGAGCCTAGACAGGCTTTCAGGATTGTGCTATTCTACCTAACTTCAATAAAGAGCTTTCCTGGAATCTTTACCCGGCCTGTTTGTTGGCCTGGTCTACTATGAAGGGCTCACAATGAGATCATTACTGTAATGTGTTTAGGTATAGCTTAATACAGGGATGCCAAACTCGATTTCATTGAGGCCGCATCAAAGTTGTGTTTGACCTCAGGGGTTGGGTGTATGTGACCAGGATGGGCGTGGCCAGCTTGATGTCACTTGTCAAGGTTCCATTTTTTTGCCACGATGGCCTCCCTGGGCTCTGTTTCACTGGAAGAGGGCTGCAGGAGACCATCACAACCAAAAATGGAGCCTGGGAGGACTGCGTGTGGCCCCCCCGAATGCCATTTCACTGGCAGAGGCACCGCGGGTCGGTCCTTCACTGTTTCCAATGTTTCTGGCTCCGTAAGCCAGATCTACGTACACTACTGGCCAGATCTGGCCTGCGGGCCTTGAATTTGACACCCCTGTCTTAAAACGTTGGGCACATCTAGCCACTGTATCCTACTAAACACACTTGTTGGCTCAATGCTTTTTATGAATCCAGATACTGTGGCTTATTTAAAAGAGAGAGCTAAAAAAGATATGGTTGATGGCTGTCCAGATGATTTTTTGTTCCCCACGGTAATGAGCACAAAGCAATCTTTAAATGATTTGCTGGGCAGTAGAGATTAAAGCCAGTGATCAAAATCACTGAGAAGATATTCTTGGCAAGGATACAACAACATTTATCAGGTCACTGGGTGATATGGTTGCTGTCTCTTTAGTTTCTGTACTGATCCTATGTGCAGGAACATTGGTGAATTCTTTGAAATTATGTCTGCATTGAAGCACACCCTACCTCTTGCTTAACTGAGGGCCAGCTTGCATTTGAGCTATGAATTAGAATTTTTTTTAAAGGCTGGCTACTTCACTTTTGTTACCTGTGTGTTAATACATGCTATGGAGTATTGTGCTCACTGTTCTAATTGTAAGTGTAGTTTAATTCATCAGCCTTGGCTAAAGGTATAAAGAAAGAGTAAGCTACCCTTAAATTTTAAATGTTGACGAAGTGAAAGTTGCCAAATAGTTTTCCACTGATGCACTCCTACATAAGCTATGAGTAACCTGAATCCTATCTCCTGCAGCAAGATGCTCTTTCCCAAACCTGGAAGATAATCATTTTAATTATAGTTACACAGAGTTACATTTATGAACATCATGCAAATGAAAGATGCATGAGTTGAAATTCGGTAATTATTATCTAATACATACTTGACAAAAATAAATAAATAAAATAAAAATAAATATTCAATCACCCATTCATGGCTGTGTGGATAGCGAATGAATTCCTTAGTAGAAAGACTATAATTTTCGTGCAATATTCAATGATCTCAGATCTCACTATGAAGTATTTGTATTTATGAAGCACAATAACCACAGCTGGTAGTGGTATATCGCTCAGGGGTCACCAACATTTCGGACCTCAGGGACCACTAATTTCATAAATTTAAATCCCACGGACCACTAATATGAATTTTTAAAAAGAGAAATAGTATTTAGTGCAATATTTAAAAAATGCAAATAATTTTTATGCGCACCACCAAAATTTTCTCACGGACCACCAGTGATCCACAGACCACAAGTTGTGACTGCTGATATAGCTGGTGCATCATTGAATCTATGTAAGCACTGACCCTGTTGAGGCAGGCCAGGAAAAAGTCAGATAGTCCATTGTTTCTCAACCTTGGCACCTTTAAGATGTGTGGACATCAACTCCCAGAATTGCTCAGACAGATTACAGGCTGGGGAATTCTGGAAGTTGAAATCCACAATCTTAAAGGCACTGAAGTTAAGAAGTACTGAGATAGTCTGTAGACTTGAAAAGGTAGGAGGAAAATACCTTGATTCCTATCTTCCGAGGTAAGCAGATTTCCTGGGTAGATACCACTACTTTCTTGTCTGCAATGAAACAATATGCAATAATGGCGAATATCTGTAGTTCGGATGTAGGAAGGTTCATTCTCTGAGCTTGTGAGCTGGTTTCTGAACATTTCGTTACCAGGCTAGGTAACATCTTGAAAAACCCCACTGAAGATGTTACCTAGCCAGGTAACAAAACATTCAGAAATCAACCCACAAGCTTGGAGAACGAATCTTCACCCTTGTAAAGTAATATATCTAGCAGGGGCAAATCTATGAAGAAGCTCCTTCTGTTACTTAGTTACTGAACTTTCAGGGGTTAAGTTTTTGGAGCACTGAGATTTACTGCTGTGTTGAGCCTGATATCTGTCAACAATCGAAAGTTCAAAAGGCTGGGTTTACTGAGTTCATTTCCTTTGGTCAAAATATCCCTGGAAAGGCATTGTAGTACTTGTATTTATTCCCAGATATGGACATTGTATAGCTATATCATATATTTGTTTTATTGATCAACTTATTGTACTGGATTTATAAGGCAAACAACGTGACTGGTGTGCATCAGAAAAACAGAAGATCCACATAATATGAAACATACACGCTATATATAATATGACATTCCAAATACAAAATGGTGATGAAACACAACAATAAAAACAACCATAAGGAGACCCCCCACCCTCCACTGAAGCCAAATTCCTAGAGAAAAAGGCAGGTTTTAAGGGCAAACAAAGCCTCTTGTATATCAGGTGTGTGTGTGTTGGGGGAAATTATCTAGCAATAAATATTTTTAAATATTTTCAGTTCATAATTCCAGGCTCTTCAATATGTGCATCATTGCCATTTCTTTCCTGTAAAACCACACTTTTTATTTTGTTTGCTTTTACATTCATGTAAGGTATGCTTACATACTTTATATGAAGCTCAATATTTCACTATGAAAATATTCCTTTGCTTTTCAGAGATGGATTCATTATTTTGGTTGCTACTCCATTCTTGACTTAGGGTGGGGGTAGAAAGTTCATAATGACTGGAATAATGATGCAAATTAGACATGGTAGGATATGTGTGAGAGCAGGATCAAATATTCTTGAGTTTCTTAAATGTAATGAATAAATGTAGTTTAGGAATAAATCTAGTTTAGGGATTTAATTTAAGTTTCATGCACGTGTTCCCCTAAAACAATAGGAAGCATTTTTGCCAATTGTTGCGTTCCAGAAATCTCAAAGAGGAAGATTATGGGAGGCAAATTTAGCTATTTCCTAGACCATTCATTTATTTTACATTTTTGGTGAGTGAGGTGAAATATATCAGCTTTAAGCAATCATTGTAGGCAGAGATGAGTTCTAAATTTTTTTACTACCAGTTCTGTGGGTGTGGCTTATTTTGTGGGCATGGCTTGATGGTCATGTGACAATTATTTAGGATTTAGCTGAGATACTGGTCTACCAGGCTTTTAACTGCTTGCAGAGTTGTACCAATCTACCCATTTATTTTTTCAGGCACTGGTCTACTCATGTATTTTTGCAGGCACTACCGGTCTACTCATTTGTTTTCTTTTAACACTGATCAGCTGTAGGGTGGCCCTTTGAAGCCCCATGGCAAGAGTTTAAACAGTTTTTTTCCCTCTAGCCATCAGCTGGGCTCAGGAGGTAGCAATAGATTGGGGGTGGGGCCAAATAAAAGGTAAGAATAATGCGGGAGTTGGGGGGGCCGCAGGGGGTTGGGGGGGCAGAACCGGTTCAGTGACATCTTATCATCACCGCTACCGGCTTGGGAGAACTGGGCTGAACTGGAAGGAACCCACCACTGTTGGGTTCCTCCCGGTTCGGGAATTTTAGCATGCCAAAAATTCAGAAAATGCCTACTTTGATTTTGCTGGCATGTCACAATACCTTCTCAAAAAACAAGAGAGAAACAATTGTTTACATATTAATTTATTTTGTAAAATGTACAATCCAATCATGTGCTCAAGTGTGTTCTTTTATTGACAGGCCCCTGGGACCTACTCGAGACAGCTCTGGGTCTTACGATGCCTTCATTCTTGAAACATCTTTGTAGAGTGCTCTTCCCAGGCCTCTGGATCCTCCTAAAACCATACCAAAGCATGTCGTGTTCTCACACAATTCTTGGGTGCTCCAGAGGTCATGTGAGAGCACATCCATTTCACATGACTTCCGGGGGGCGGGGTCTGGAGGTTGCATGACAGCACACAGCCTATTTATTTATTTATTTATTATTTAGATTTTTATACCGCCTTTCTCCTGAGGGACTCAGGGCGGTGTACAGCCATAATAAAAACAACATATAATACAGAATTTAAAAACAATTTAAAACGTATTAAACAATTAGACAATTGTATTAAACGTATTAAACAATAGGAGCATGAGTATTAAACAATAGGAGCCTGAGTAGCGTAGGGGAGTAATGCGCACTGTAAGCCGCCCTGAGTCTCCGGAGAAGGGCGGCATATAAATCAAATTAAAAAAAAAAATTTGGCCCGAAATTAAAAACTCACGATTAAAACCCCATTATAATTCCTTACATAGCCAACCCAGCCTGTTGGAATAGTAGAGTCTTAAGGGCACGGCAGAAGGTACGTAGGTCGGGAATCATACATACCTCCGGGGACAGTTCATTCCAGAGGGTGGGTGCCCCCACAGAGAAGGCTCTCTGCAGCCTCCTCAAATTGTGCAAGAATGGGGTGTGCTTTCAGCAATAAGTGCTTTTGGGTGTTGGTGAATGCTGCTAGGTCATCCGAAACATTGTAAAGTGTCACTGTTGACACCCGCATCATAGGTATTGTCTTCACTGTTGTAGGCTCTTGATAACATTATCTCATAATGCATTTAAGGCAAAGGCAATGGAGGCAGAAGGAGCAGGATTCTCCCTCATGCATCCCAGAAGGGGCAAGAACAATGTAGTCATTCCACCATCCTTCCAGATGGAAACCAGGCAGCTCTAATTTCCTCTCCTCCTCTCATTTTGCTGAAGGGGATGCCAGCTGCAGCTGCCCAAAGCACCTGCTCTCTAATTTGACTGCTCCTCCCTGCACTCAAGTTCCCTTCAATTCTCTCATAATGCATTTAAGGGTTAATTGAAGCAGTGCTGTTAAGGGACCCCCAAGACATTAAGAGGTTTAAAAGAATGATTGCAGGAACTACTCTAGTTGGTGGGGGGGGGGGAATAATGACCTTTTCTTTGCGACTGGTAGTCAGGCAGAATTTCTACTTAATTCTTCAGACAGACCATTGATATGGATTTGGCATATTTGGGAATTGGACACAAAAGCTACCCATATGGGGAAAGCCTACGTGTGTGGGTGGGTGTGTGGGAGGCAGTGATGTTAATATGAACACCATGACTGTCATGCAAATAATAGAACTTATGTTTTTACTACATGTGCTATGATGCAAGTACATAATTGTGTCATTTGCCCAGTGGAGTCACAAATCCTGTCATTTTTACATTCTGTCTTGATGCACCTGATGGATGGAGCTCTCCAACTAAAATTGGAAGTATAGCAGCTGTGGTTTTTCCTGTTCATTTTCCTCCGACTTTATTTCCATTTTCCTCTTAATAATTAGGATTCAAGGTCAGACAAGGGGGTGTAGATTTTTCTTCAGCTGCATTAACAGTAACTGAGCATCTTTCTAATTTGAAAGGAGCAAAACCAAATCTGCCTTTGTCTTTTTCAATTGCAGAGCATGAATTGTGTTGGATATACAGTTAGTCCTCGACTTACCACTGTTCTCTTTGTGACCATTTGAAGTTACAACAGCACTGAAAAAAGTGACTCATGACCATTTTGTTCCACTTCTGACCATTGCAGCATCCCCATAGTCAGATGATTGACATATGGATGCTTGAATAACTGACTCACAGTTATGACAATTGCATTGTCCTGGGGTCATGTGATCACCTTTTGCAACCTTCTGACAAGCAAAGTCAATGGGGAAACCAGATTCACTTAACAACCATTTTACTGATTTAACAACTGCAGTGATCCACTTAACAAATGTGGCAAGAAAAGTCATAAAATGGGGCAAAACTCACTTAGCAAATTTCTCACTTAGCAAAATAAATTTTGGGCTCAATTATAGTCATACGTTGAGGACTACCTGTATTGTGTCTGACGAAAACAGACACAATACAGGTAGTCTGTATTGTCTGTATAGTCTTTCCTTTCCTGGGAAAAGAAAGTTTAAGTGGAAGTAGGTGTGATATTCTATGGATCAGAGAATATAGATTTTATAACAACAAATCTTCCTTATGCCTTGAAGTGCTAAATAAGTCTTACTCTCTTTGACTTGTGATCATGAAAGTGTTCCACACACTTTCTTGGATCTAAGGTCTAAAGGCTAGAAGAAGTTCTGTTTTTCTTTCCCTTCACTGAATTGTTCTCCATTCATTTCTGGAGATGTGAGTGACGTCAAGAAGGGGTTATAAACCTGTGTACACACCAGTACTAGTAAAATAGCTTGAACCTTATTGCTCTAAGGACACAAGAGACTTGCGAAAATGAGGCCTTTTGGAAATGACTGAGAAATGGGAATAAACATTTCCACAGCTGCTAGTACTGTGTGTTGTCTGACAGTGTAAATATTTTGCAATGTAGGGACAAATCTTGATGTATAAATACTGGAAACGAAGTAACTTACATGTATAGGTTTCTCCCAAGGACTTCCTTTGAAATGCTACTAACTTAGCGAGAGCCTCCCCAAAATCTTATTTCCTCTTTAAATGATTGTCACAACGTTCCTTAGTTTTGGACTAATCTTTTGCCTGGGTTTATAATCTGCCTTTGAGTCATAAAACCAAGTGAAACTGTTGTTTTCAGTGCCATTCTTTATATCGTGTAGCAATAGATGAGATGGAGCCAACAGCGCTCTCTCCAAGCTAAGGCCCTCCAACTTGTCATTTTTAAAATTAACCATTTTTAATTATTTCAAACTGGCTCAGTTTATAAGCACCAGAGCTCAGATGGTGGTAGCTTTGCCCTTTACTCAAAAAGTCTGGTATTTCAAGAAAAGGTAATACTGACGTTGCTCATAATTGAAGATATATATGTGTATGGGAGAGCGTGAGACTACATGAACTTCATCCATGTATACACACACAAGTGAACAGAGAAGGGGAAAAAAATCTCATGTAACATTTCATGTTTGATCAAGTCCTCACTTCCATGATGGCAAATCTTTATTGCAGTTCAGAATGCTTTCTTAAATTCTAGATGTATCTACAGTTGAAAAAATAATTGCTAAAAACAATGCACGGTGAGGGAAATGGGAGGGCAACGTGCTAAAAGAACATTTTTGTTTCTTTATACTCTTTTCCCAAAACAAAACTATTATTTCCTATCTGAGTCAAAGAAAGGAAAGGACCTTAACTGATCTTCTCAAATTTTGCTTGATGGAACTGTTGGACACAGTTCTCATATGTACAAACCAGGAAAGATTTGATTGAAATTAAAGATCTACAGCTGATTTTCTTGGATTTTAATTAATAGACACTTCAAAGAGCCTGAAAACATTTGAGTCCAGCTCAGGAAAGCATACGGTAATCCAATGAACTCAGCAAGTCTATAAAGCTGAGAAATGGGATGATGGTCTGGGTTTAAGTTCATCTGCCATCTGTTGGAGAAGAGAATTTGTGTGTGAGGAGCACATCCTTTTCAGTCGAAATCCTTTGTTTGCATATTTAAAAGTGCAAAGAAGTATATACCGGTAATTTTAAAATATTTTGCAAAGGGGAATTTAGCTCAAAGAGATTCTTTCGGCATATGTCGCCTTCTGAAATCCAAGGCTAAAAGGAAACAAGCCAAGTTAGTCCTATTCTGTATAACACCAGCTAACTTGTGTGCTTGCTGAGCATTGTCTCTACTAGTAGATGTAATAATACATTTTTCACTGCAATCATTTTGTCCTGGATACAAACTATGGCTACAAGTAATGTTGATGCAGCATATTAATTCATATCTAAACCCAGATTTAGACACATGTTACTTCAGAGTTGCAAAACTGGTATGATACAGCTAATTTTAATATCTCTTAATAAGGGCTAGAATTGCCTGGAGTTTATTTTATTAGAGGTATCAGATACTGAATGTTTTTTAACAAATGGTAACTTTTCAGAAAAGCTTATAAAGAAATGGCTTTCGACTTCTGGACAGCCGTTATATTTTGCCTTTTCTCTCTAAAGCTATATCAGGATGTTCCTTCTTTCCATAAACTACCCTTTCTAATCTTCAAACCCATAAATCACAAGTTCATTTTTCCCTTTTTTTTCTGCAAAAAGCCCAGAAGGAATGTCCAGGCACTGATAAATATAATTACTTCTCTAATCAAGTTAATTTTGCCATCTCTCCTAGTTCTGTCATCTTCCTCCATTCTGGGTATTTCAAAATCTTTTCATTTCTGCACATGTAATAGTCTGGCAGCAGTAATCATATATAAAAACATTCTTCCATGACTCTTTCCTAATTGACTATCCATTAATGGCAACAGGAAAAGTTGATTTCAATCGAATGTTCATTTTTAAAGTCATTTGAATATTTATATGTATTTCAACTTGGAAATTTCTGACTTTTTTTTTTTTTACAGATAATGTATCCTGAAACAATGGCACTTGAGTATTAAGGTGGATGATTCTTTGAATGAAGGGATAGTTGAATTAACTGCATGGGCACATGAGCTATTAGTTCTGTATTCATTGTGTGAATGACTTTTAGATGCTCTGACGCAAACATGTCTTTTCTTTCTGTAGCAGAACTCCCGCCACCTTACACTGCCATTGCTAGCCCAGATGCCACTGCTATTCCTATAATAAATTGCCGTGTATGCCAGTCAGTAATCCATTTGGAAGGGAAGCTTCACCAACATGTGGTCAAGTGCACAGACTGCAACGAAGCTACGGTAAATGGATTTACAAGTTTCTCACTCTATAACATGCTCTGTTGGACCTTTTTACGGTAGTCAAGAATGCAATTTGGGGGCGTGTCAATTTTTTCAACTTTCAATTTCCAAACATTGGGGGGTGCTCAAAAGTTATGACTTGCCTTGGGGATTGTAAAGATATTTTGGTTACTTTAATATAATTTAGATGTGCTTGGTAAGTAGCTACATAAATATCATACCTTTTTAACATTTTGTTTCACTTGCATGCTATTACAAGCCTTACACTTGTGTAAGGACAGCCATAGTTATATTTTTAGTATGAAACAGTAGCTTCAGTATTGTTTGGACTTGGAATAGTAGGCTTGGCTTTTAATCTTACGCTTCTTTGTCATAACAGCTGGTTTATATTTCATTGATTAGTGATGTGTGAGAGAGAGAGTTCTGTCAAGGGATGTATAAAACTAAGTTTGGCTTTCAGTAGTTTTCATAGGTCCTGTGTTTGTAAGACATAGTTTTTAAGGTGGGCTTCAAAAATTTTAGCAAGGGGTTCTCTGCCCAGTTGCTGGGTGGGCATGGCCTGGTCGACCTCCTGCACCACAGTGGGAGGGTGAAAATGGCCTCCCCAGGCTCCAGAGGCCCTCTGGAGGCCAGAAATGGGCCCGTTTCTGGCCTTTCCAAACTTCTGGTAGGCCTGTTTTTTGCCCTCCCTGAGCCTCCATGTGCACCCTGCTCTTACCTGCATTCAAACGGGCCATATGGGGACTCCTGGGAGGGGTAGGCGGGGCCAGCCAGAAGTGGGATTTGGGATTTCTCCGAATTGCACCGAATCTTAGCTGCAAACCCAGCAGCCCACCCCTGTGTAAGACTAGTCTGAAAGATCTAGCATTTTTGTTGCACCATAAAAGTAGTACCACAAACTCAGCCACTTTCCTATATATGTGGAATATTACTACATACAAAACAAGGTAGCATTTTCATCATTTCTTCCTGATCCCCTCCTCTTCCGATGCTTGTGGTTCAGTGATCTGATCAGGTCTTGAGTTACATCTCTTTTTCTGTTCCACCTTCTGAGAGAACAAGGAGTTTTAATTATGGTAGGTGTGTTCTGTGGTAGTTATGATAGGAAGCTCGTCAGATTGCAGGAACAATGGGCTCACCAGGTCCTTGAAAGAAGGTAGCAGCAGAAAAGGACGTGTTGCTTTCACTAGTCGTCTTCTACATAGTATAGATGAGAGTTACCCTCAGTCCGGACGAGACCGTTTTGCAAGAACCGGTAGTAAAACCAGTGGGAGGCTCCGCCCACTGAGCCGGACAACGCGAACTGGTAGTAAAGGTAAGTAGAATCCATCCCGGGTATAGATGAATTTAGCTGAGGGAAAGGGGTAATTTTCTTCATTTGGGAGGATGCTACATGAATTTGGGGGAACATGGAGAAAAAAATCAAAAAGAATGGTTGGGGAATAGATTGTTCCTAAGAGAGAATGTTTTCAGTATGATTCAGGAAGAGCGATAATGAGCTTCAGTTGTTCCATGAGAATTTAAATTCTGTGAGTCAGACAGTCATTTCAGAAATGGCAAATAGTATCACCAATAATAATGCAAGTAGTCCTGTTGTAAACCAGTGTTTATTATGGTCTAAGCTAGTTAGCCTAAATAACTAGTTAACCTTTGAATCTATATGTGTGTGTACATACACACATATCCACATAGTTTATTCAAACTTCTTTTAGCAGAATAACCATTTTTCCTCTGTTGCAAGTGTTTACTTTTTCTTATCATAATTGTAGTAAAACATCTATACCATTGTTAATTATCAAATAAAACTTATATTATTGGATTAGAAAATAATTTAAATCATTAGAAAGTCAACATCAAACATGTCATTTGAATCTTCCTTGATTTTTGGTTGCAGTGAATATTTTGTTTATTATACTATATTACATTGTTCTAAGATATTATTACATCAAACATGAATCTCTTTAGCAAGAAAAAATAAGATACAGATGATAATAAACAGATAGGATTGATGAAAACCAGATAGAAACACACAATAACTTTTTGAATGTTAATAGCCAAAAACAAATCAAACTATTATTTCTTAACTCTTTTGCATAAAATTCCTTCTTTATATCATAGTTTAGAATTTTGAAAGGATTTACTTCTTATTGTTGACATATCCACCAGTTTACCCATTTTGTAGTCACACCATTTCTGATCAATGATTTCCCAATATTGTCTGGCCAGCCAATTTTGCTTGTTTAAAGACAAAAGCCAATTCACCAATTCTTGGAATTCTCCTTGGGAATTTCTCAAAATTAGCCCAATGTATGGAAATCTTTTCTTGAAGTCATTTATGTAATTTGATTCTGAGAAATCTTTAATAACTAAGAAAAGAATCATTTTATGGTATTCTGGTTCTTGAAACTTTCATCTATAAAATTAAATAAATAAACAATAGGATTCTGGTTTGTAGTAACTGCAATTTATGGCATTGTCTCTGTTTATGTTATATATTGTGTTGTTTAATTGTATGATAACCATTCTTGGGTATATGTTAAAGAAAGTCTTATATACTCTCTAGGGAGGGTAGAGGAGAATATAGTATTATGAAAGACAGTTTATTAAATACATACAGTAATAGCTACTGGCACGTCTATATGTAACTTTGAATTTTAAACACAGTACCAGTAATTGTTATTAAAATTAAAAGGAAAAATATGTTGTGCTGTAACACTTTTAACTGAAGTGGAATAATTTCTGTTGCTGTTTTAATCATTGTAAGGTTTTTTATTTTTGTTTTTGTTTTTGTTTGAGAATCAACATGTATGTGATTTCTTTTTCTTATTGTGTAGCCAATCAAAAACCCTCCTTCAGGGAAAAAGTATGTTAGATGTCCATGTAACTGTCTGCTTATCTGTAAGGATACATCACGGAGAATAGGATGTCCAAGACCCAATTGGTAAGAGCCACAGAAAATTTTCAATCTGTCCTTAATATGATTTTGGTTGTTTTCATCATTTTATTTCATATAAACTGTGACATTAGCCTATGCAAGTCAAGCAGATGTAAAGATAAATATTTATTCGTGCCATTACCAAATATAGATTAATTAGAGGGGTGATAGGAGATCAATAATAATGACTCAGGAAAAAAAGGAAGATGACTATTTTTTGTGCACATCCACATTCTTTAATTATGAGAAGAATGTACATAATCTCTATTGGAAGGTATTCATGCCTTCATAGAAAATTCATAATTCTATTGATTACAGTATCATTATTGGTGTTAAGGCTGATTACATATATATATATATCTATATCTATCTATCTATCTATCTATCTATCTATCTATCTATCTATCTATCTATATCTATATCTAGATATCTAGATATATCTAGATATATATCTGTGTGTGTGTATGTGTGTGTGTGTATGTGTGTGTGTGTATATATATATATATATATATATATATATATAGAGAGAGAGAGAGAGAGAGAGAGAGAGAGAGAGAGAGAGAGAGAGAGAGAGAGAGAGAGAGAGAGAGAGAGAGAGAGAGAGAGAGAGAGAGAGAGAGAGAGAGAGAGAGAGAGTTCCTGAAGGCCTTGGAGACCTGCTGTTTGTTCAGATGTCTATTGAGCCTTGTAGATGAGGTTGATTTATCTTTTTAAAGTAACTTACTAGAGATTTCAGTCATATTGTACTGTTTATGTGTTTGATTTTTTATTTACTTTTATTTTGGCACTTTCCAACATTAGCATGACTCTGGGCAGGCAGCTCAAATTCTAACTGAGGTAAAATAACATAATTTTTAAAAACAGAATTAAAAAACTCAACACACTGGAAATATGGGCTATAGCATCAATATAAAAACAACAACATCAACACAATCACTCCCTTTCTAACCTGCCCCAAGACCTGGATAAGTCAAGTTTGTAAGTCCTTCCTAAATGCCATCAGAATAAAAGCGGTCCTGGTCTGATTCCAAAGTATGTTTCTGATTTTACACAAAATACACATGCACACAAACACACGCACACACATACCCACAAACACATTTTACATTATCCTCTGTCTGCAGAAGAGTATGACTAATTGAGTGCTAAACTGACTAATTTTCCGGAAAAGGTGTATGGTTAAACCAGAGAACTAAACTAGGGAAAAGTCTGATGGATTACCAGTACTTTCATTTCCTTTCTTATACTTTGGTATCATAACTAATCAACTCCATCAATTTAAGGATATGAAAACAGGAGGAAAATTGGTAATATCTAGTAATTGATATTTATTACCTCAACAGCAATTACTGATAGTCCTCGACTTATGACCAAGATTTTTATTGTTAAGTGAGACATTTATTAAGTTAGCTTTGCTCATTTTTACAACCTTTCTTGCCATAGTTGTTAACTGAGTCACTGCAGTTGGTAAATTAGTAACCTCCTTGTTAAGTGAATCTGGTTTTCCCATTGACTTTGCTTGTCAGAAGGTTGCAAAAGGTGATCATGTGATCTTGACACTCTGCAACCATCATAAATATGAACCAGTTGCCAAATGCCTAAATTTTGATCACATGATGGGGATGCTGCAAAAAATTGTAACTGTGAAAAAATGGTCGTCATTTTTTTTCAGTGCTGTTGTAACTTTGAACGGTCTCTAAATGAACTTTTGTAAGCCGAGGACTACAAGTATTGAGTTAATGTATACATGGCATGAGCTTGAGAACTACATACTAGATATGATATTAATAATGTTGTACTTATTTCTTTAATGCTAGATTAGGCCTAAATGATGAAACCCTTTATATTTGCTTTAATCCCCTTTGCCCAAGAGTTTAATCCACCCTCAATTTCACTGATCCAGAGATATGTGGATTAATCAAGGAGATTGATCACTGTTCAATTTAACTATCTTTAATAAGTGGAATATGTGCAATGCACAAGCACGCACACACATATGAACAAACATGGTGCCAGCAGTATTTATTGCATTAAAGTCAATCCCACATTTAATTAATAAAATGCTTTCTTATAATTGATACCAAACCAGTAGAGATCACTCTCCTTTCATTGTTTCATTAACAGTTTCTAATGGTCCAATACATTGTTTGCAGCAAAACTAATCAATCAAAATTGATTATGAATTTTGAATAACAATTATGAAATTAGATGTTTTAGAAAACAGGAGAGGGTATCGTGCAGGTTTTTTCTTCTTCTCAATCTTAACTAAAGCAATCTATAACTTTTAAGAAAGATACTACTAAAGCATTGTTTACTTTCCAGTGAATAATTATAAATACAGTCAGGATATTAGTCTTACTATCTCCATTTCAGAAAATGCAGTACATACAATCAGTTCAGAATTTATAGTAATTTTTCTGAAGTATACAAAGGTGACCATGAGTTTGGCTTTGGGCTGGGAGTAGTTTGGACCTGAATACAGTACCCTTGGTTTTTGAATAGTATTCAGCTCCAAACTGAAATCTTCTAGAAGACGGTACTTTAAGTACTTCTGCTCAATCGTTTAACTTCTGTTAACTTCTAAAACCAGACTTCTCTATTAATCAGTTATCAAGGAATTGGATCTGAAGTAGGCTATCCACTGGCCTAGTTACTAGAAAGAGTATACAATTACTACTTTAACCAGTAATTTCAACAAACCATGGATCAGAGTAATGAACTCTTTGTAGTTACTTTCGGCTTTTTGATGACTTGAATTATAAGGATGATATTTACAGGGATGATTAAGCTTCAAGGCAGTGCAGCCAGGTTACATGAATAAAGTTTCAGTTCTCAGTAACTCAGGCCGTTTGACAGTGGAAATAATTACTATGAGAGCTGCCCAGATGTGTTCAAGCTGAAGCTAAATAGCAACTGTCTGAGATGGTTTAATTAGGATTCCTGCATTGTGCCAGATGTTTCAGACTTTACAGGCTTGGATGGTCTAATTTACCTTGGTTTCAATACGTGCACAATTTTTAATTTTATGGCATTTTCTATTCATTTGAAGATAAGCTTATATTTCAAAACTTTGATTATTTTACAGAGATTGATACCAGTTTACCTAACTATCTTTGTGTTTGGTGCAGCAATATGGCAAATAAAATTGAGCCAATGAGTTTTCTTTGTAGAAAGGATACTAGATGATCAAAGAGTCTTTTTCCTCTCTTTTTTTCTGAAATGGTGTGACATCTTTACTTCTGACAGTAGACGCATCATTAATCTCGGTCCAGTAATGTTAATTCCAGAGGAGCAGCCAGCACAGCCTGCAATTCCTGCCCAGCCAGAAGGCACCAGAGTAGTGTGTGGACACTGTGGAAATACATTTCTAGTAAGTACAGTCATGATGAAACAACAAGAGGATCAAATTAATTAATTGGATAGAATATTCAAACTAGTCTGAGGTTTTTTAATCCTTTGTCATAGTTCATTTATCGTAGCAAGTTCATTCACAAACATAAAATCTAAGCTTTAGGGCACGGGTGTCAAACTCAAGGCCCAGGGGCGGGATCCGTCCCACAGGGTGCTTAAATCTGGTCCATGAGGCCTCCCTGAAAACAGTGAAGGACTGGCCCACAGTGCCTCTGCAAGCAAAAATGGAGCTTGAGCACTTTGCCGTTTTCTCTGGCAAAGTGCTCAGGCTGCCACAGGCGCCCCCGACACGAGTGACATCGAGCTGGCCATGTCCACCCTGGCCACACCCACTCCAGCCCTCCAAGGTCAAACAGCCCTGATGCATCCCTCAATGAAATCAAGTTTGACACCCCTGCTTTAGGGCAAATCATTAAGAGTTTTTTTGTTCTAAGTAGTTAATGTAATAATTCTGTGATACGAAATAATTATTGCTAATTAGTAGAATGTGTACTTTGTGTGGACACATGGGACTAAACCTGAATCTCCAATTACAAGATGATGAACAGGTAGTCCTCGGCTTACAACCAGTCGCTTAGCAACTGTCCAAAGTTGTGAGGGATACATCCAACCTGGGTTCAAAGCTCCGATGCCCACCTCCTGCAGTCATGTGACTTCAGTTTGGGTGCTCAGCAACCAGCTACTTACAGCATCCCATGGTCACATGACAGCATTTTACTTCTGGTTTTGCATTTGCTTCAGGGTTTTGGTAAAACTGGCCCATAGCGAACAAAAGGTTTACTTAACAACTGCCACAAAAAAAAATTGCAAAATCATTGTTATATGGGTGACCTGATTGTCACAACTTATGACCGTATTAGGCAGGTTCCCTTATGGTTGTAATTCAAGGACTACCTCTAATATATGACAGCTAGATGACACAGTGCTGTTAGTTGACCATTTGAGTAAAAAGACAATTAATTTTTTTAATCATGTAATGATTTTGTGGATGTCTATTTATAGTTAGAAATTTAAAAAAAATTAAAGAGACTATTTTCTATGGACATCAATAATCTGTGTGCGTGTGTGTGTCATCTATCTATCTATCTATCTATCTATCTATCTATCTATCTATCTATCTATCTATCTATCTATCATCTATCCCACCTATCTATCATGATTATATGTAGGTAAAATCATAATCATGGAATACTTACTATATTACAATTATTAGTACTGAAAAGTACTACAATTCTTGAATAATATACAGAGGTCTGTAACTAGCAAGTCATGGGAAATTATTTTACATAGAACTCCCAACCACAAAGTATGGGGCTATTGCCTAAAACAGAACATTGCAGTGACGAAAGAAAATAAGGAATAAAAGTCATGAGAAGCAAACCATTTTGCTGTGATACCCATGGCATTTAATGTGAAGCAAAATAAGGATTTTTCATGCTGGCATTTTTTTCAACCTAGTTTCTTTATTGCAGTGGATGGAACTGAGATTCAACACATTGGCAAAGTGCCCACATTGCAAAAAAATGTAAGTTCCTACAAATACAGCTATACATCCTAGTGTTTATGGATGCAATTTTATTCCAAATATTTTAAAAAGAATAACATTTACAATGTTTACATTGTCAACTGATGTTTTCATTTCTAACGTTTTCAAGTCAAAACCTTGTAAACTTTCTTGATTGTAAATGCGTTGTATACAGTAATTATTTGCAAATAAAATGGTAAAAACAATTTAGTTTTTCTCCTGTTAGCTTATCTACCTAATTGTCTATCCAGATATCCATCTTATGGTAAAATTAAGTGAGTAATGCATGTAAAATTTATAGTAGGCTGGATTTTCACTTTTTTAAAAAAAGTTCAAAGCTGATGAATTACTACGTAGAACTGCATTCTAGACAATAGATCTGGTTGAGGCTACTCTTCATATGAGCTTTGAATGAGATTCTTCAAATCTGAGTTATAAATACTTGCTGCCATATACATTTTAGAATGAAAATCTTACTGCTTTTGTTATATTTAGAATCAGAATATAAAGTTGAGAAAAATAATACAAACCAGGTTTTAACACCCAATAAAAATGCTTGAATCATATCCATTATCCAGATTTTAATGGTAACAAAGCAGAATTTGTCTATAAAAACTGAAAGTGTGAAATATAGCAGTTCTCAAGAAGTTAAAACTACCGTGATAGAAATAGCATTTATTCTTTTTCAACAGTGGGAACCAGCAGGGAACAGATTAAAAGCCTCAATTAGTGATCAAGTAATGCTTTCTCTTCTGTTTTAAAGTAGCATATTTGTTACTGAAGTAAAATTGCCCAAGCAATCATTTTAAAGACATTCCACCAAGATTTAAGGGGGGAAATCTAATCACAAGTTGGGCACATGGGTCTTTTTTGTTGAAATTAGCCTTAGAGCTTTTGATAATCACATGATGGTTTACTGATCCTGCAAATATTTTGGAATGTCTGTAACTAAACAAACAATTAAAATTATGAAATATTTTTCACACTAATCCCAGAACATGATGTGACTTTGAACCCCAAAGAGTTTAAACTACAGTATTATCTTGTACGTTCTTCAGTGAACCTTCAAAATCATTGTATCAATCTGTGTTTAATTCTGGCTATGGAATACTGTGTGTTTTCAGTTCTTCTGTTGGATGTGCGCTCCCACGAAGACGGTGCTGTGCATATATTACAATTGGGATGATATTCATTTTCATTGGTGTTGGATTAACTGTAAGTAGCATTAGTGTTGGTTTTTAATATTGAATGAGACATATGGTATGTCTTCAACTACTCTGTTTCCCCCAAAATAAGACATTCCCTGATCATAAGCTCAGTCGGGCTTTTGAGTGCATGGCAATAAGGCCAAGCGCTTATTTCAGGATTCAAAAAAATATAAGACAGGATCTTATTTTCACGGAAACACGGTAGTGTCTTGTCAAAAGGTTGCAAATCAGTTCTGCCCTCTAAAAATCTAGAAAATGTCAAAATACAAGATTTTGCCTGCAGATTATAAATTAGAATTTATGGCCCAGTTGACAAGTAGTCCTCAATTTATGACCGATTGCTTTTTGGCAAAACCATGTCTGAGTGAACCACTAGTTTTCTTTAGGACTGTGGTGTTTTTCTTAATGACTGGGGTGATTTTGTGGCCAGCCACAAAAAAAGTTGTAAAATCAGGTTGGTCAGTGGTTCCATAAGGATCATAAATTTGAAGATTACTTGTACATGAAATAAATTGTCCAGTGTCTTATCGGCTGTGCTCCTACTAGATTTTTAATGGGACTGATGGTGTCTTCAGCTGCCAAATAGAGAAGGATGCAGCCTTCATACTAAGCTGGCTTATGTTCCCTACATAGCCCAAACACCCACAAGACAAATTTGCACAAAACAATCACCAATCAGAAATTACATGCAATACCTTCCACGTTGTCCAGAAGGGCCTTGCTTTTCTTTTTAGCAGGGAATGATTTTTAATATAGATATTAAATTGTAATTTATGAGGAAAGACATTTTTACAAAACACTTTTGTTAGTTTAGACAATTTATTCTCTATTTTGCACGTATGAAGACTATTTGTCCTTGCTAATTTCTGCTAGAAAAAAGTGTTATAAAGAAGAATATGGTTGCTGGCTTCTCTAGCTTTTGGTTCTGATGAGAAATATTAGCTATTCTCAAGTATGTATGTATGTATATACCCACACATACACACACACACACACACACACTAATTGCATGTGTTTATAAATTCCATCAATTCTATAACAGTGTTTGGGAGGAGAAATTATTTTTTTTTATTTTATTATTTTTATTAACTCTTTGTTTACAATACACTTACATACTTACTTGGGAATAAATCCCCTTGAATTAGCATCCATGATATACAATTATAGGTGACTAAACTATAGTATTATAGTATGTAGTATATATTAGCATAAGGCTAATGAGCTATTAAAAATGTGTGTTATTATAAATGGTGAAGCATACTAATGATAAAGTCATATTCTAAATTAATACTCAATTTCTTCATATACTATCTTGAGAGATACAACAAGATCAGCAAAGTTTCTCTGGAAAAAATTGAAGGGGAGAAAAGTGTGATGATAAGAGTGACAATTTCCTATTAGAAAACTCTAAATCAGAGGTCTTCAAACTTGGCACCTTTAAGACTTGTGGAATTCAACTCCCAGAATTCTATGCTATACTGGCTGGAGAATTCTGGGAGTTGAAGTCCACAAGTCTTAAAGCTGCCAAGTTTGAAGACCTCTGCTCTAAATTAAAAAAAAATGAAAGCAGGTATTTCCTTGACGCATCTAACAGAAAATTTCTTACATTCTTATCAAGATATCTGTTTATATCCAGCAATTAAGAACACCTTAATAAGACTGGCTGATCCTATAGAGGTGGCCTTTCTGACGTTCTTCAGTATTCGACACAGTATTTGTAATAGGACTACATGTTTTATGCAGATTTTTTAAAACATTAAATTATTCCATCCTTCAAATCAGTTCAAGCAAAGCAGCAGATAGGTAATCCTTGGTTTATGACCACAAGTAGGAACAGAATTTCTGTTGCTAAGCAAAGCAGATGTTAAGTGAATTATGCCCAATTTTATGATCTTTTTACTACAGTTGTTAAGTGAATCATGTCATTAAGTGAATCACATTGTTAAGTGAATCTGGCTTCCCCCATTGACCCTGCTTGTTAGACGCTGGCTGGGAAGGTACAAATGGTGATTACATGACCCAGGTAACTTTGAAGGGTCAGTAAATGAATGGATGTAAATCAGAGGTGGGTTTCAGCAGGTTATGACCAGTTCTGGAGAACCGGTAGCTGAAATTTTGAGTAGTTTGGAGAACCGGTAAATGCCACTGGCCCAGCCTCCATCTATTCTCTGCCTCCCGAGTCCCAGCTGATGGGAAAGAAATGGGGATTTTGCAGTAACCTTCCCTTGGAGTGGGGAAGTATTGCAGATTTTACAGTATCCTTCCCCTGGAGTGGGGTGGGTATTGAGGTTTTATAGTATCCTTCCCCTGCCACGCCCACCAAGCCATGCCATGTCCACCAACCCACACCCACAGAACCGGTAGTAAAAAAATTTGAAACCCACCACTGATGTAAATCAAGGACTACTTATGTAATTGTTATCAGAAATGTTTAGAAGTTCGGGTGTTTTAATCTCAGATTTTGATAATTTGTCAGTTAAAGAAAAAACTATTCCAAGACTTAGTACTGTACATTAACTATATTTTCTTTTTAAAGGTTGGTACCCAGGATTTTGCTAGAACATTTCATGCCACTTACGTTTCATGGGCTGTCGCTTACCTCTTTGGCTTAGTCTGCTTGGTTCGAGCCTGCTATTGGGGAGCTGTAAAAGTCAGTTATCCAGAACACAGTTTTGCATAGACTTCTAATAGTATCTTATTGGAAAATGGAGCTTTTTAGAGAATCTGATGGTTATAGGAGCCGAGTAATTTAAACAGTTTTCCTATTAAATGTTTCTGTTTTGTTACTAAAGTTTTAAGGCTGGGGATCCTTTTAAGAACAAATGTTCATTGCACTACATTATATGCAAATAGTTTGTTTTGCTGCTAGATTCCCAAACTCTGAATACTAAAGCTTTGTTTACAGAATTGTACATCTGTCTTAAAAGAACTGCTGAATTCAATTTCAATTTATAGTATTTTTTTTTCAGTATTAAATGTGCTTGTGCCATTTGGGGATGAATATGTAAAAGCAAGAAATATTTATAGGTGTTTCTACAAGTGCTTCACATTTGATTGTACACTTTTAAAACTGTCAAAGCATCTTGCTTTAGAATGTTAAGCAATAAACATTTTGCTTGAAATGCTTAGTTTAACTTTCACCTAAGATCAGCGTGACCTTAAAGAGTGTGCATCATTTTCAAAGAAGTGGAGTTTTTCTTAGGGATATACTATCCTTTCAGATTTCCAGTTTGAGAAATACAGTATTTTAGTAGGCTAGCTAAAGAAAAAAAGTTCATTTACCTTCTTCAAGTTGAATTTCAATTCAACTTGAATATTCTTTTTTTTTTAATTCTTGTATTTTTTTTAAAACATCCAAAGCCATGATTGGATTTCTGGAACTTCCCTCTGGTTATTTGTATGAGTTCCTTTACAGGGTCTAAATAAGGGAAGCATTTGATATGACTTGTTTTATACATTTAGATGATTATAGAGTGATGTTGGGCTATCTCTTAGTTTATTTAGATTGGTCGTTTATTTTCCATAATGGGAGAATAACTCTCCAGTCATTATAAAGGGACATATTTATAGCTTAACAAGTTAATAGGAAATTAAATAGAGCAAACAAGTTATTCTGATCATTCCATCAATGTGTAGCTGATTGGTACAGTATTAAAAACTAATCGTGCTAAATGATAGAATAAAAATAATTTTTTTTCATGACTTGTTCACAAATGGAATATTGGGACCAGTTACTGCACTGACCAACTTTGAAATTTTACAGAATATGGGTTTTTAAAAAAATTTGGAGGGAATATCCTGAGTTTTAGATTATAGTAGTCCTTAGACAATGGAAATCAAGAAAGTAGATTAAAATGGATTTTCTAGGATTATATATATATAATAACCCGGATATAAGACAAAGTGATGCTTGGCTGAGGATTTGGAGCACAAAAGAAAAAATCCTAAATGTACATGGAAGTTGTCTTTGTATAATGTTAAATGTACAAAAGAAGTAGCTCAGGTTTATCATGTACCTTTTAAAATATACTAATAAAGATGATTATTGAAAATGAATGCTTCTGCTCTCATCAGTTAGTGTCTGAAATCCATACTGCTCAAGGCACTTGCCAACAAGTATTCAAATCAACAAGAAACATTTAAATATGCATGTATTTTGTGTGTGTGTGTGTGTGTATTTCATTTTTATCCTGATTTTTAAAAAATGCTGTAATTTACAGAAGTTGTTTTTGTAAAATAGATATTTGGAAGATTTCTGTTCAAATTTCTGAAATGTGTCCTCCTCTATTTGGATGCAAGGAAATTCTCAAGGTCGTCTAGTCAGTGATGATTTTTGGTTAAGCTAACCCTTCTTTTTGGAACAGAAGCCCCCATTTCTCTCTTTAGCACAGGAATTCTCCAAACCAAGGGGTCCACCTCTTATTGGATCCCCTTTTATGAGCCAGCGAGTAAACGTGGACATCCCTCCCTTTCCCACCCACCCCCCCTCTCTCCCTTATCAGAAAGTCCGATCGCGTGCAAATTCCTTCACTGGCGAGGGCCTTTTCTCCCACTGGCAAAGAGTATCGGGGAAAGCCCTCTGCGCCGTCTCAGTCTGGGAAATCTCTCTTCCCACGCCCCGCAGCTAACAAAGTGGCCTCTTTCCCGTAACCTAATCCTCAATTCCGATTGTGAGTTTCCTTTATATCCCAATCTAAGGGGTAGGGAAAGATCCCCGGTTTCCCCTTCTCCTGCTTGCATCTGGGCCAGTAAACTGTAACGGAAGCTGCCCGGAAAGGGAACAGAAGCGGTGAAAGACAGCTCGAATCTCCCAAACGCCGATCGACGAATGGAGAAGCTTCCCAGATTCACATATATAGACAAAGATACCTATGTGGAGATGTATTGATGCATAAATATATTACTGGACGGGGGAACGTCTGGGTATCTATGCGTGCATGCATACCTGCGCGCATGAGCATTCGGCGAAACCAGAAAATGCGAGTCTGATTTCCCTGGTCCAGTTGCTGGGTTTTGATTTCCTCCTAAGCAAAACGCAAATCCCTTGTGCTTTCGGGAACGCATTTTGAAGACCAAGAAATCAAACAAGATTCACAGGATACAGGATTATTTTTCTATCTTTCCCCAAACCACACTTAAAAGTGACTGCAGGTAAATTTCTCCCACCGAGGTGCCGAGCAACACCTCGTTTTGCAGATAAGGTCTTAAATGTCTATTGAGCGAGAACAGCGTCATCCCCGCCTGGTTTTGGAATATCTGCGCAGGCGTCAACAGCAAAAGACTTTATACGTTTAGATAATTGCTAAACGTATAAAGTTTGCCTTGACCACCTACAAAAGTGGCAGTTGGACATTTTCAGGAAAAGCTTTAAAATGTCTTTATACATTGGGGGAGGGGGTGTTTAAGAAAAAGGATGAGATACTTTATCCAAGGATAAATTTAAAGTACCTCCTGACTACAGTTTCTTTTAAAACTCAGACCCACCAACTGAAGTGGAACTTGATCCAAGAATTTGGGAAAGTCATTAACTTTGCAAAGCAGCTTTTAAATTACATATACTTTCACTGCCACCCTGCCTGAATCACAAGCAAAAAGTGTCTATTAAGGGTCAATGTTGATATACAGTATAGAAATAAATGATACATTTGGTATATGCAATGAGTCAGAAAGCAACTAATTGAACAATAAAATACATTAATTAGAGGTAGGAATTGAACAGTAGAAAACATTGGTTCAAGATATGGATTTATGCAAATTTATGGATTACATGACTGGTTTTTCCAAGAGTTTCTTTCTTTCATAATACTTAATGTATTCAAGGACCTCTAGAATACAATCCTTAATGTTAAGATTCTGAAGAGGTTCCTGCAGCTAAAAAAAAATAAAGAAATAGCTTTGGTTAAAACAAAAATGGGTATCTTGAACTTCAAAAGGAGACATGGATGTCATGCTAAAGCTATTATCATCTTTATTTAAAAGCTAATAATGAAATCTACAATTCCAGGTAACATTACTATGGAAGAGAAGACTACATTACAGTAATTTTATTTATGGGGGAAGTCCAAAAGTCATCATTTAAAGACACTACAGAATTTCAGTAGTTTTATTTGTGCAACTGAACAAACTGATACGTAATATTTTTAAAAATGTGTTCATTTTTATATTAAATCATTTTGTACTTTCTAAATACAAAAATTGAGTTATTACAGTAATTGAATGTTTATGCCCTTATTTGAATCTCACTCATTTCCTACAGTATATGTATAGTATAATAAGAGGCAAATTGCGTCTCAATACATAAACCATAAAACCTTTGGGTGCTCTGCCCCACCTAAAATCAGACAGTAAAACTCCATCTAAAACTTCTAAATAAACAATCAAATGACTACCCGGGGTCCTCACTTAAGCAGTTCATCTGTCTCTAATCATAATCACCAAGGGAAAATGGTGTTCAGCCCTTCCTGGAAAGCTGTAACTGCACAACAAAGCAAATGATGGTGCAACACTTCAAAATGTCAGGTCTACTCCTGAGAGGGCCTGCATTTGGGCCTACAACCTCCTGAGAAAGGATCCATTTGGGCCCACAACTTAGTCTACTTTCCATAATATCCACTCATATCTTGAACACTTAGATGGATTGGAGAAGGTAACCAGTAAGGTATTATTGTGCCACAACATGGAGATCTTTATAAAGTTGAATTAGATTCAGAAGCTTAATGTAACTACTATAGGGACTGTAGTACAGGTAATCCTTGATTTACAACCAGTCGCTTAGCAATCATTTGAAGTTATGACATACTCCCCTGAAAAGTACTTACGTTTCTGAAGTTCTGATGGCTAGCCCCATGGTCACATAATCACATTTTGGGCAATTGGCAACTGGACCACATTTATGACAATTTACAACTTCCTGTGGTCATGTAACTGATTTGTTTTTTGCAAAACCGACTGCCCAGTTACAAATAATGGGTTTGCTTAACAACTGTGGATTCCCTTAATAACGGCAGCAAATAAAAAGTTATAAAATCAAATTGGTCACATGGGCAGACTCCATTATTGTCATAAGTTGAGGACTACATGTGTGTGTGCTATAACGCAATATTAGCACATGTGTGTATGCTATAATGCAGTATTAGCATAGAGCCACCATTGATTTGACTACTATAATTTGTACCAACTATAGTTTCAAAATGTTATAGAACTAAATTCTTTGATTGTAGTTAGGTCCCTAGAGTCATTGAGAATCAGGAAGCATACAAATTTAACAAATTATTATTATTATTATTATTATTATTATTATTATTATTATTAGTAGTAGTAGTAGTAGTAGTAGTAGTAGTAGTAGTAGTAGTAGTAGTAATAGTACAATTTGGCATTGTGGAAAACCAGAAGACTGAGTTTTAGCCTTCTGTTAGGCATGAAAGTTGGTTAGTGACTTTGGGCCAGTCACACTTTAGTCTGACCCACTTCACAGGATTGTTGTGAGGTATTGAAAAGTAATTACTAGAAAGTTAAACCAACTCCATTTTAGAAGTTAGTGCTTTGCTATTACAAAAAAGTGAAAGGCAGATAAGGAATAGATTTTGCTTCTAGCAAGAGAGATAAGATGTGCCAATTAGAAAGTAAAAAATCAGCCTATAAAATCAGTCGCATAGGGGAGATAGGCGGCATAGGGGTTGCATAGAGGAGATGGGCAGCATAAAAATATAATAAATGAAGAAAAATAGTATTTTTATTGGGAGTTTAGTATTAGAATTGAGAATTCTAGAATTAGGCATGCAGAAATTAGTTATTTGTATACGATTATACAAATAATTTACAGACAGGCCCAGATTACATTCATGCTTGTATGTTATATGTTTGTCTTGTTAGTAAACTTTTGATTATTTTTACATTATTAAATTATTATTAATTACAGCATCTGGTATTGATGCTGGACAAGGAACAAATCATAGAAAAGTAGTTCATCCAACATGGAAAATGATACATACATTAAGTATATATGATACATCAGAAAGCAAGTGATCTAACAATAAATGGCATGATTACGTGTAAAACCTTAACAACAGAAAACATTTATTTGGATAACATTTCACAAGTGGCAAGTTTGTAAGTTACATTACTCCTTCCCAGTTGGATTTGTATCTTTCTTAGAACTTGCCACTGTATTCAAGGATTTTTAAAAGAATATGCTATTGTTTACTGCTAAAAATACAAGTCTTCATTTACCAAATTTTTTTTCTTGGCTAAAAAGGAAAAAACAAACAAACATGTTTTCCTGAAGTTAAAAAAGTGGCCTCCACTGCCGTGTTAAAAGTGCTATTATCTTTTTAAAAGTTAATAATGAAACCTAAAGTTTGAGGCAACAGAATCAACTTGTTTGAACAACATGCAAGTTACCCAGAGGTCTCTACACTTTTAGATTTTACAGCAAGACTATTGTATATGTACACAAAAATGGAAGGACACTTCGATTTCTACTATGGATGAATAGAATAGAATAGAATAGAATAGAATAGAATAGAATAGAATAGAATAGAATAGAATAGAATAGAATAGAATAGAATAAATTCTTTATTATCCAAGGGTAATAGGGGACACAAGGAATTTGTCTTGGTGCATATGCTCTCTGTGTACATAAAAGATACATTCATAAGATACAACACTTAATGATAGTCATAGGGAAACAGTCAATATTAGACTTAAGGAACCAGCAACAAGGTTACAGTCATACAGTCATAAGTGGAAGGAGATGGGAGATAGGAACAATGAGAAGATTAATAGTAATGCAGACTTAGTAACTAGTTTGACAGTGTTGAGGGAATTATTTGTTTAGCAGAGTGAAGGCATTCGGGAAAAAACTGTTATTATTTGTTCTGGTGTACAGTACTCTATAGTGTTGTTTTGAGGGTAGGAGTTGAAACAGTTTATGTCCAGGATGCAAGGGGTCTGTAAATATTTTCACAGCCCTCTTTTTGACTTGTGCAGTATACACATCCTCAATGGAAGGCAGGTTGGTAGTAATTGTCTTTTCTGCAGTTCTAATTATCCTCTGAAGTCTGTGTCTGTCTTGTTGGGTTGCAGAACCAAACCAGACAGTTATAGAGGTGCAGATGACAGACTCAATAATTCCTCTGTAGAACTGTATCTGCAGCTTTTTGGGCAGTTCGAGCTTTCTCACTTGGCAGAGAAAGAACATTCTTTGTTGTGCTTTTTTGATGATGTTTTTGATGTTGGGTGTCCATTTTAGGTTGTGGTTGAAGAAGCTGATGGAGTTGATGGAAACGGCAAATTTTGATTAAAGAAAAGAATATAAGTACTTTACTTTCCACATGGAGACTACTTCTGAACTTTGTGCTTTAAGTGGAAAAGAATGAAACTTTGATTTTGGGTTTTACCTATTAGACTGAGAGATAGAAATGGCTAGTTTATATTATTATGAAAAAACAAAAAATTGTGATTTGATGTTAATGCCTTATTTTACTGCAACAGAGTTGGAAGTCAATGCTTTTTTTTCCTTTTCCTAATTCTTCCTCACTTTTCTTCCTGCCCCTTCCTCCCAACTGTTTTCCTATTTATTTTTGTATTTTGTATCTTATCTTATAACTCAATTAAAAAAAGGCCAAACAGGAGAAGTGCTAATATTATCTTTTTTAAAAGTTAATACTGAAGCCTAAAGTTTGAGGTAACAGAATCAACTTGCTTGAAGAACATGCAAGTTAACCAGAGATCTCTTACACTTTTAGGCTTTACTAAACGTATGTCAAATTATTCAATGGTTACCCTTTAAATATTTTTATACTCCTCTTTCTGCAGTTTCAAACTGGAGTAAGAAACCTAGGATTCCTTCAAATAAATGGATATTAAAGAGCGAAGGCAACAAACGGGAGCCTTCCCCGTTCTCCACAGGAGCGCGCCTGCAAACTAGCGCCGAGAAGCCAAAGGGGGTTGGACTAGATGACCTGCAAGGTCCCTTCCAACTCTTTTTATCCTGTTATCTGTTAAAGGCAAAGAGCCAAGGGTGAGAGCGCAGAGTGCTGGTAAGCAGGACTCCAACGCCAACTTTGTAAAAAAAAAAAAAAAAAGTCTGTGGACGATGGCGATAACGATGACGACAACGACGATGATGGACAGTAACGGCTGCCGCCAGGTTCCCTGCGCGCGCCTTTAGAATACTGGCGGCTGTGCCGAGGAGGCGGTTAGCTGCTTCTCCGCCACAAACATTCGGGCCGTCACTTAGCCGGGCTGTCCTGTCCGGTTCCCTCTCGAAGACCGCTCTTTGCGCTCGCGGGAACGGCCGGCGCTGCTCTTACTCCCGGGGAGAGAGCGCAAAGTGCTGGTAAGCAGGCCTCGCTAAAAAGAGAGAGAGAGAGAGAAAGGGGGAGAGAGAGAGAGAGAGTGAGAGTGAGAGGAGGAAGAAGGGGCCGTCGATCAACAAAAAGGTCGATCGCCATGGCCCCAGAGAAACGCCGAGGCCCCGCCAGAAAGAGAACCACGCATGCGCATGGAGCGCGTGTGGAGGGTATGGCTGTGGCCGTTTCTGCCGCCCGAACTGCCCGAAGCTGGGAAAATATTTTTGTTGTTGTTTAAGCGGTTATGAAGTACGGTCGTTCTTCCTTATGAACTTAGCGCTCTTTTATGAAGCCCCTCAGAATGTTGGCGGTTTCTTATCGTTCCCAAAGAGTTCGCTTTCTCGCTCTTTTTTTTAACACCTACCAAACTCAGTGGCGGTTTTCGAATGGAGACGCCCTGAAAAGTTTTACAGACATCCACGTCCAATTCTCATTTCCTTCATCGTGCAGTCGCATCCCAGGCCAGCCAAGCCACTAGCTCTATTTATTTTATTTTTTTGTGGACGGGATGGGTGGGTAGGAAGATGAGAGAGGGTTTAAGTAAGGACTTAAGTACTAGACATTGGGAAGTCTTGAATTAGTACACTGAATTAGTAATTGCCCGGTTTCCCATCTGTGTATATTTTGGGGCTGTTTTATTTTACAGCATGGCATCTCCAAGTGTTTTAACAAATGGAAACTAAGAGATTGATTGGTAAGCACCTTCAGCCAGCAAGATCTCTGTGCCTCTCTTCTCGTGGTAAGTGCCTTGATCACCTCAAGTATTTGTGCAGAAAACACAACATTAATACAGAGATTTAGAAGGGCACTCAGCGTATTAATGAAGCTATTACCTTTTTTTTTCAGCATCCTTAGCCACAGTATCAACAGACTCTGGTAGTTTTCAGGCTGACTTTCCATGCAGTGCTTCTGTCTTTTTACATAATGAAATTAGTTCAGTAAGTATTACTTCAGTAAAACAGCAACAACAAAAATCCCTCTTTTTTTGTGGGGGTTTAAAATACTTGATAAGTTTATGGTTAGCAAATATTTGATAGAATAATTTTATATACATTTACTATATGGAAGCCAAGGGAGGGAAGGGAAGGGAAGGGGGGGGTGGAAGGGGGGGAAATGAGGGAGGGAACGGAAAATTGTATTGTAAAACTTTTTCAATAAAAAAAAATCCCTCTTTTACTTGAACCTGATGCTAGATATTGTGACTTGTAGCAATATTTGGCTAGTTTAACATGCCAGTATCATACATAACCCATTACTTGTACTTGCTTTGAAATAACAGTCTGTAAAATTGATAATTGTGATTATCTTGTATTTTAAACTACTAGGACGAGAACTTTGATTCAGTCAATCAATCAGTCATTGAATTTCTATAGCCATCCATCTCAGCCAATGATTGGGTAGTTTACGACTGGGGAAAAATACATTTAAAAATATTAAAAACAGTAAAAACATCCAGATTAAGTATACGTAGGATCAAAATTGTTAGCAATACAGGCAGAAAATGGGGTTTTTAACACATTCAGCACCCCAAGCATGGGAACATAGCCAAGTTTTTAGGGCCCAAGCCTGACTCCAACCCTGTTAGTCTTATATAAGGCCCTAAAATCCTGGCTATGTTCTGTGGAACATGGAACATCTACCCCTGCAGAAAAAGCTTATCCTCTGTACCTCCAGTCAACACTCTGTACTTTACTGTACCTACCCCAAATCAAAAAACTGGTATAACCTTTTTGAACTAATACATTTTATTAAAAGAAATAAGTTTTTGTGAGCTAGAGCTAAATGACATACAATTTAAATTGGGATGACGTAAGGAAAAATGAAGGAAGACAGTTGGTTAGGCACATACCAGTGGTGGGTTGTCCCCTGTTCGGACTGATTCACAAGAACCGGTAGTAAAACCGGCAGGAGACCCCGCCCACCGCCCTGGATATCATCATCAGCAATCTGTGCATGCGCAGAAACAAGGCGCACGTGCGATCCCTTTGCAAACAGGTGGTAAAAGTAAGTAGAACCCATCCCTGGCAGATACAGGTTATATGTTGGACAGATTACGTGCGGTATTAGAAGATATGTAAATGTGTCCCAGGCATTGAAGATATTGCTCATGGTCTTTTTTTTTTTTTTCACTTTTACCTACAATATAGAACCCTTAGACTTAGATAGTTAACATCCCTACTTGAAAGAACAGCCCATATATTGTGAGCAGAACTGCTAAGTCTATAGTTAAAACAGTCAAGCTAAGAACCCATCATATCAAGCAGATTGGAGTATTCTGCAAAGGTCATATACTTATCTGGATGTTGATTCTGTATTTACTACATATTTATTTTAACATTGTATTTTTATCTATTTTACCCGAAATTAGATCAGGTACTTTTTTTTGATATGATCAGAAGACTAATCAATAAATTAAAATATTTTGGACAGATTATGACTACCTTATCAACTGACAGTTATAATGTATTAAAAACTTTTAAAACATTATGTTTTTGAGACATTTTGAAACAGCTATATAGTATTTAGAGGACTTCTAATACGATATATGCCATCATTTGCCAGTCTTGACCTTCTAATAGCTCAGACTTCGGCAGAATAATGAATGGATACAAATTGATATCAGGAATCAAAAGAAGGACTAAGTTATATAGAGCATAACTTCTTCATAACTTCTTCTCTTATACCAATTTAAATTCTATATCAAATTGCCCATTTTTGGCTAACAGACCAATATGATTTTCTTCCTACAATGTGCATACCAAATTAGTACATAATTTGTAACATCTATAGATAGTCCTCAATTTACAACCATAATTGAACCCAAAATTTCCATCGCTAAGCAGTAATTAAGTGAATTTTGCCCCACTTTACAACCGTTTTTCCACAGTTAAGTGAATCATCGCTGTTTTAAGTTATTCATGTCATTAAGTGAATCCGGCTTCCCTCATTGACTTTGCTTGTCAGAAGCTAGCTAGGAAAGTTACAAAACATTGGGATAGTGCATCTGTCATACAGGTTTACTTAACAACCGTGTGACTCATTTAACAACTCTTAACTCTTAACTGTGGCAAAAAGGTTAAATGGGGGAAAACTCACTTAATAACTTGCTTAGCAGTGTAAATTCTCCAGCAGCGCGCAGAGAAGGGACGTTCAGGTAAGACAACGTCCATTTTGGCTCAATTGTGGCCGTAAGTCAGGGTCTACCTGTATCTTGTCCTATCAAAATGTAAATGGTACATAAAAACAGCATAGAAGAAACTGACAATTTTGTGGTGGCTGATCTGACAGTCTTATAGTACTTTCTCATGTATGCCTATGAAAAGGTTGCGATAGAATTTGAATGAATCTTGTTCTTCCTTCCATGCTGTAAATAGTGACTACATAGCTTCTAACCTTACAGTCTGCAATTAGAGTGTTTGGTGGTGTCCTTCACTATTAAAATTCCATGTGGTATACATTGTATTGTATGATTCTGTATAATATCTGTATACAATATCTCCTGCATGAATTCTCAAAAGTTTCTAGAACCTTGTAAAATAATAAACAAAATACATATAGTAGATATATATGCATATTAGAATATAATATGTATTACACTTTATTTTAGATATGTAAATCTAATGGAATGCTGGTTTTAAATGACAATTTGATTCCTAGTCTGTCAGTGCAGCATAAAAATGAAGTCACAAAAGGTAAGTATTAATTTTTTTTAAAAAAATGATGAAGATATACACAATATATTTCAGGTTTTGGACTTAGACTCTTCTATTAATTTTCAATTTCAATTCAATATTTGAAATGTATCTGTGAGCTTAAATGAATTTGTATTCAATAATTCATTTAGCGTACCATGCTTACAGCAAAGGTGGTATATTTCAGAAGCTCAAGGGATAAGCTACATAATGATTGCATGTCAATCCAATCTCTTTATAACACTAGACAATGAACTTTAAAACTCTGTATAAATTACTATAACATTTAGTATAGAATGATAATCATACTGATCAGGGGTGAAATGTAAAATTTGTTACTACCGGTTCTGTGGGCGTGGCTTGGTGGTGGTGGTGGGCTAATGTGACTGGGTAGGAGTGGCCAACTTTTTTAAACTTTTCAAAGCATTTTTTCTAATGCTTTGAAAAACCTCTGCTGATCAGGCAACTCAGTTGGGATCGTCAGAAACTTTTCAAAGCATTTTTTTACCACCTCTTCAGCCAAGAGGTTGCAGAAAATATGCTTTGAAAAGCCTCTGATGATCCCAGCTGAGACTTTTTTTTCTTTACTTTTAAAAGCATTTTTTCGTCGGAAGAGATTGTAGAAAAAATGCTTTTAAAAGAAAAAGCCTCTGTTGATTGTGCGACTCAGCTGGGCATGGTGGGCGGGGAGCAGGGATTTTTGCTACCGGTTCTCCAAACCACCCGCTATCGGATCAGGTGATCCGGTTCGAACCAGGAGCATTTCACCCCTGATACCAGTAATTCAAATGATAGTTACTGTATATAAACATCCAGAACCATACTTTGTTATTTTTAGTAATAAGGAAACAGATTTGCTAACTAAAATTCCTCTGTAAAATTGTTTGCAAAAAAAATCTAGTTACTGATTTTCATTAGAAGATGCCTGATTTGTGTATCAGTGTTCCTATCACTTTTCATTAATAAATTTTGTGTTGGCAGAAAGAATAACATATAGTAGAGATTTCCTTCTGAAACTTTCAGGGGTTTCACTTGCCCAAAAGAAGCCAGAATTTCTTCCTGATCATCCTATTGTACTGGAAAAGTCAGTAAGTATTTAAATTTAAAACTGAGTTTGTAGAAATAATTTTACTGACATTTAAATTAGTAGTACAGATTTATTGTATAGTGAAGTTGCAGTTTAGGTATCCGTTCTTAGTGACAATGATGACAAAATGATGCAAATATTTTCTTATCAGATTAGTTATCTCTGGTAGTTTAGGGAAGAACCACATTTCTATCACAAATGGTAATTGCTGCTACTTACTATATTATTTTATGAATAAATGGGAAGACGTCTAAATATATTATGCAAATATATTTGTCCAAGAATGACCTGCATACAAAATCTAAGCAAAGTGCCTTTTGTATATTTCATGGTGTTAAAAACTATTATCCTTTAGTTATAAAAACAAACTGTAAATGAATGGAATGAGGCCATAGATGTCTGAAGCCTTAGAATTAATACATAAAGTAACAGATAGGTGTTCATGATTTTCCAACCTGTTGTAAATTTAAAGTGATGTTGCGTAAAAGTATATTCCAAAATGAAACTAAAGACATTAGGTCCTTCCAAACTTTTCCCTACTGAAATATTGGGGATGGATTTTATTGTGAAAGTAGAACTGTATATAGTACATATATGTGTGTATGGGTGAGGAGACAGACAAGGAAGAGTTTCAGGAGCAGTTGCTCAAGTTTGTAAAAAGCATGCTTCTTTAACAGCGGGGAAAGTGATGCTGTGTTTCCAATTTGCAAAATAACGCAGCTGTAATTTTATCTGCATAACACAGCTGTAATTTTTTCCTGTCATGTTTTTACATGGATTTCTGTAAGCTCAAGAACGGTTTTTTCATATATTTTTTTTATTATATGAACTGTTATATGAACTGTTTAGATTGAGTTATTGCTTATAATTCCATAACTCTGCAATCATACACACACTGGTTATAAATACACAAACTACATGTGATTAAAAATGCCTGTCTGAACTTTACTAATACAGGTAATCTTGATTATGACATCAATAGAGCCTGTAATTACCATCGCTGAGATGTAGTTCTAAGAGAGAGAGAGAGAGAGAGAGAGAGCAGGGGTTCAGCAAGGGTCAGGAAGATGCTTGTGGGGCGGGGTCAGAGAGGATACACAAGGATACGGGTGAGGGAGGGTACACAAGTGGCCAGCATAGCATTGAAGGCATGGGGCTGGAGGAGAGTGTGTGGGGGAGAGAGACTTACCACAGTGACTTCCCCATTGACTTTTTGAGGATGCTAGCAGGGAAGGTAGCAAATGGTGATCATGTGATTGTCAGGTGCTGCAACCAGTTATAAATCTGAACCAATTGCCAAGTGCCCAGCTCTGATCACATGACAATAAGGATGCTGGGATGGCCAAAACTTTGAGGACTGGTCATAGCCATTCATTTAGTGCCATTGTAACTTCAAATGGTCACTAAACAAATGGTCATAAATTGCAGATTACCTGTATATCTTTCCAGTGATGACAAACTTCTGGGCTAATAGGTGTCATCTAATTACAGTACCTGGTATCCTGACATTTCATCAGCAGTTGTGGCTGGCATTTTCTGAGGTGACAGCAATCTGCTTTGTAGCACATTTCTCAGATCTAATTAGACCATAACCTATTACTCTGGAAGGTCATCACTATTAGATTAACACTGGCTGTGAGAGCCTGCATCAGTATATTAGCATAGTTTTATTGATGAGAATTGAGAAGAAAATGTCTGAAATAACATTAATTGCATTGGGTATAGAAAGCAATTTGTGGAGGGGAGGTTAACGTTCTGAGAGTTGCCAGTATGGAATAGTATTCTTCTGGATGTCCTGTCATACATTCTTTTATCCATAAATATTGCTAGTATACTTTAATTCATTGTTTATATATTTTTGTAGCTCTTCTAATTATGTTAAACGATTGAGTTTCTTAAATAGTTTTCAGTTTTATCTTGAGTTGTGACTCAATCTAATAAATGCTAACATGTTTCAAAGTTTATTTAAATATGTAATGTTTTCTATTAACTAAATGTGTGGGCCTTTTGTTTTGTAGAAAAATTATTGTTTATTACCTGCTACAAGCAATGATAGATCTTTCTGAAGATAAAGAATGCGTCTCTTTTCACCACTTAAAAAAATTAAGGAAAAGTGATCTGTAATATCAATAGACTGAATTCAGATGTATCTTTTACAGTTGATGTAATCATCAGTAAAGCTATATTCAAGCAAAAATGTATGTGAATCAACTTCAACTGTTGTCTGATTCTGAACTAGTATTATATTAAGATTTTTGTAGTTATAAAGGAAACAGCAGCTGAAGTGAAGCAGATCATTATCACTTGTCATGTTTTGGGAATGCTACATATGAAAATAAGTGGCAGATCTTAACAAGTGTGAGGCTTATTCCTCACCTTTTATTCTAGCAAAATTCCAAATATTGGGAATATGCATATATCTTAACTGCTATAAACTGCTCATATCTTGTGGCTGTTTGCATTTTGACTAGATGCCAACTCATATCATAAACTAAATTGAGTTGGGGAACATGGACACACACGTAACTTCTTTTTCCCTGTACCAACCTTCTTAGCTAGCTGATGTTAAAAGGATTGTAGAACCTTTTAACATCAATATGTACAAAAAATGGTATGAGCACTGAAATCTTTGAGGATTTTCATGCCAAACATTTAAGTAGTAAGTAGCAAAACATGACCATCAAAAGATGTAGATTGTCCCATATCCTTAGTCCCAACTTAATTTGCTGTATATAGGCAATCCTTGTATGAGACTATTCTGTATATTACAATGCCATGGTGACACAGTGGTTAGAGTGCAATAATGCAGGCTAACTCACTGCTCATTCCAGAAGTTTAATCCTGAGCGGCTCAAGGTTGACTCAACCTTCCATTCTTCCGAGGTCAGTAAACTGAGGGCCTAGATTGTTGGGGGGCAATTGTGCTGACTCTGTAAACCATTTAGAGAGGGCTGTAAAGCACTATGAAGCAGTCTATAAGTCTAAGTGCTATTGCTACTTGTCTTTTTGTTAAATGTTTAAAACTTTCAATTCAATTATTAGGATTTAGGTGCTATGTCATTTTGGAAAGTTTTAAAAAAATATTTTAAGTATAAGAAATCGGTTATGTATTAATAATTTGGTCTCTACATCTGTCATTTTCCCCTCTCTTTACCAGATTTTGCCGTACACTCTGTTCCACATTTTTTTCTAGCATTTTCCCACATCTACAAGGTCTACTGTTTTTCAGTTCAATCAAGATCAATTTGTTTGTAATAGGAATTGATGAATTGATTTGCCACCAGAGCCTGATGTCATGGGCTGAGAGAAAATAACTGGGTCAAAGTCACCCAGCCAGCTTTTATATTTAAGGCGGGATTAGAACTCAGTTTTCTCATTTCTAGCTGATAATAAGCTTTAGAATTACTAGATCAAATTGGGTTTCACTTTCTTTACCACCTGATAGCATCTAAATAGTTAACACAATTTTGGATTCAAAGATGCATCTAGTCCTCTAGTACAGTGGTCCTTCTAATCTAATATTGCTAATCAATTACTGTTGTATTTTGTTCCTTTCAAACTTTTCCAAATTCTGCAAATATGTTAACATTTATAATGTTTTTCTGATGAACCTTGTGTTACTGGTGTTATGAATGTAAATGTGGAATGGTATTTGCTTTTGTGAAGATTTTTTTTAGTTGCTGTGTATAGAGCAACTAAAGATACTTGCTTTCACTTAGAGCAGCATTTGAAAGTTTACATACATCTATATTTATCAGACTTTCAAAATAAAGTGTGAAAAGGGAGTAAACACAATAAGCCTAGAAAATTAAAACACAACAAGACAAAGAAATTAAAGACGTGATAAGAAAAAGAAATCGCCAATTCTAGTTGACATCAATACCAATATCTTTCCATGCTTCTCTTTGCAAACTTTTCTTGTTTTATGCAATGTCCAGACAGTGTCTTCCTGTCTCCTTTTGAGGTTCTGACTTCAGATCCATTTTTTTAATCAAATATAGCTATCTTAGTTTTTAATAGATTACTTTTCAGGTCCACGATCCCTGTTGTATTATATAGTTTAACTTCATTGCAAATTATTCAAGTTTTCAGCCCAAAACATGGCGTCATCTCCATACAAAGATATGTATTCATATTCTGTCTGATGGTAACATAGCTATTCCTTATAGATTTATTTATAAACATAATACAATGAAACTTTTTCTATTACTATAAATATAAAACAATAAAACATTTTAGTTTCTTCACAAGTCTTTTTCTGACTAACATCACTACACTAATTTAGTAAACACAGAACAATTTCAAATGATGGTAGGAATGAATTTTCAGGGAACTGAAGACAAATGCACATAGTAAACACAAGCAACACAAATACTACAGTAGTGGCCAAAATTATGGAAATCTTTTGGGAAAAGAGTATTTTTGAGATTTGATGGCTAATAATACCACTTTGGGCGGGGGCGGGAGGGTGGAGAGTTTCAAGATAATCATATTCCACTGTTGGAATGGCCTGCAAATAGTCCCGACCTTAACCCAATTGAAAATCTATGAAGCCTACTAAAGAAACTTGTTAGTCAGAAGTGACCCAACAATAAAACCTTGGTTTCACATAACAGCTGCAGTACAAAAAGACTTGGTTCACTCCGTGGGAAGACGTTGTAAGGCCATAATTCATGCTAAAGGTTACCCAACTATTAACTGACGTGATAATTTTTGTATATCTCGTTTTTTCTATGTTTCACTTCTTTATACTGTAACTGCTATTCTAACAACAAATCCTTAATAAAAGTTATTGCATTACATTCTTGATTAAATTATTATTTCCATTAATATATAATTTTATGGTACTACTCCAAAAAAAGTGGTGTTATTAGCCAGTTTAAGAAAATACACTTTTCCCAAAAGGTTTCCACAATTTTGTCCACTACTGTATATTTTAAAAAAAAACCATGAAGTTAAAATGAATTTGTATCATTTCATAAAATATTAATCACAACAAATTTTACAACATAGATTTGTTTTTAAATGGAAGAATTGTCCATGAAAGAATAGTCATGATTTGCTAGCTTCAGAGATTGATTGTTCTCTAGGTGCTGTTTAATATAGAGCCTACTTTTAAGAAGTATGTACTTCTAGTTGTTCAGGATGCACCAAGAAGCTGAAAAAGAAAATATTCATGATTTAAATAATCTCATGTCAGTAATTCCCATCAACATTTCAAAGGACTGCTTAGTTTTAAAGTAATTTTGCAGCATGTAAATAGATGTTTTGTTTTATTTAGTAGTTATACCAGAATAGATTAAAATATACTGACATATATAAGAAATAATATTTATGGAGTAGCTTTGTAGAGTGATATGGGCAGCATATAAATTTAATAGATAAATAAACATCAACCTTGCAAAATTCCTACAAGATTAAAATATTTTAAATGGCGCAAATTTCATATCCCAATTTGAATAAGACACTTAAAAATTGTTGGGATTTGGCAGTCTTTTTTATCCAAGTGGGTATAGTAACAGCATGGCTTTGGAGTAAATTACTTGTCATCTGCATATACGTTTATGTATGTTGTCTGTTGGTTTTAGCCTGATTTTTTAAAAAAATTGTGATCTTTGATATGGGGAAAGAGCTAATTAAAATTCATCAGTTAACGCAACAATTTGGTAAAATACTGTATAGATAAAATGTGTATTTAACATTTAAATGATTTTTAATATGGGAATTAGATTAATCCCATTAGAAAGGTACCATATCTGAAAGAACCCTTATAGATTAACTTTGCCACTTCTGGTAAAAGATACGTAGACGATATTTCTAGATCTTAAACTTTGTGTGGATACAGAAGAATTTCTTCAACTTTTTGTTTTTTTCTGGATCAGCACTATCTATCCCATGAAAATGATTATTCAATTCCCTAAATTATATCTGTAGGCACCCATGTAGCAAATAAAACGTAGATGAATCAGCACATATGAATTATAATTTCATATAATTGTATTCCCTATCAATAAATGCTTTTGAATTATTTTCACTGAATGGAGATGGGTTGGACTCAGTGGCCCATTCCAACGTTGACATTTATAGAATCAGAGCAGTAATTCAATAGCGCAGAAGAAATAACAGAAGTCAAATAGAGACTGGCATCAACTAAGTTTATGCAATCCATTAAATCTTAATATTTTTGTTCTAAAACTCATACACATAATCCTCCACTTAGGACCACTATTGGGGCTAGAATTTCCACTGTTAAGGTGTGCAGACATAAAGCGAGATGTCATGTGCCTGCATCACTTAGCAAGTGCACTCTGGTACTCCCCATTTCCAATGTAGCCCCAAGACACATGGGTTATTAAGAAGAAAGGTAGGAATTCCAGGTGCAGAGCATGAGAGTGTTGTTGGGAAGTAGAGGCCTGGAAAGGTTGGCCATGCATGAGTTGCACGGTGCACTGTGTGGTGAACTCAGAGAGACCAGAAAAAGAGTATGCTGCAGCTCGGGCTTCCTAGCACTCCATGCTCTGGGGCTGCAAAAAGCCCCTGAGCTGCAGCATGAAGCCCAGCTGCAACCTGGCTCAGCAGTGCAGCACAAAGGGATTTCCACAAAGCTGTTGCAGCTCATGAAGCTTCAGTCTACCTTTATGACCCTTGCTGACTTGGGACCTGCTACCCTAGTTGACCTTTGCCATCTTTTTCCTCTTGCTGGTGGCTGAGGATTTAGGCACTGGGTATGTCTGAACTTGCAAAACTCCCCTGGAAGGGCCTCCTGCAAAGACTTCATCATGGAAGTATCACCTTTGCAGCAGGTGCTTCCAAAGGTGAGCTTTGCAGAAGGTGCTTCCAACAACAGCTGCAGAATGTGCACTGAATCTCTGGACCACCTGTGTCCACATTATCCTCCAGTTCTGCCACCACCCTGAACAGTACCTCCCACACAGCTTTCATTTTTGCTGGAGAGCTGATTCTGGCTCTCTTGCCTTGCCTGGCAATGGAGAGCCCTTTGCTGTCTCACTGCTTCCTTGCAGCCAGACCTAGTCACCTAGGGTAAACAAGGCTTTGCGGTTTTGCTATTCTTACTGCACATCCAATGGCTACACCCTCATCCAGTACCTGAATCCTGGCCCTGCACAAGAAGAAAATGGTAAACAAGCTGTGGGTGGTGGCGGCAGCAGGTAGCAAGGATATGTAGCGCAGGGCATCCAAAAGGGTAGAGATGGGACTATAGGTGATGGTGGGGAGTCCTTGTAGCTTTAAATGTGGGCAGGCCAAATTTTGATCACATGACTGCAGGGTAGCTGCAATAGCTGCAACTTCAGAGACTAGTTGTCTTTTTTTTTTTCATTGCTATAATAACTGCATGACTGAATGAATGGTTCTTAGTTCAGGACTACCTGGAGCTAAATTCAGCCATTTTTTGCAACATCTACAACTTGGCATTATGTGTGCAGCTAAACTAGACTACTATGTCTTGTTTACTGTTTGCAAAAACAAAGCAAAGCAAAATAAAGTTATGACTAAATGGAATTGACAAATACACCTCTATTAACCTCTGATGCCATTCTGTGCATAGTTAGAAGCAAGTCCCATGTATTCAATGAGATTTATACTCTAATTAAATTTTCCAAATGGATATTTATTTATTTGTTACTGTTTCTTAGAGTAGAACTAAAAAATGATTGGAAAGAAGAACACAAGGAAATAATGAACTCTTAAAATAAAAACAAAAAATACCATTACCGGGAACAAGCATAGTTGTAATGTGTTCTGGAGTCTCCAGGCAATCTATATTACTTCTTTGGAATGACTTGCTATAATTCATCTGGAGATGGCTGGAGAAATAAGTAATATTTAAAATATTTAAAAGCCATACTTAAAATTCTTTGGTTTACATTTTATATAATTAAAATGATTAAATTAATCATGAATAATAAAAATAGCCCAATCCAAACCTAGCTGTTCCAATTCACAAATGAATGCTTCAGATATGCACATGCTCATAACCAGACAGAACTCATTCAGAAACATCTGTGATTAAAGTGTGCCAATGGGGCAGGGTGCAGTTGTGAATTGTTTTATCACGGAGCTTCTGATCTAAAAACAAGATAGGGGCACCATGGGCTTCTAAGGTATTTGCTCTGGGGCCACACTTTTATGCCAGAAGAGTGTTCGCATGTAAAAATATTGCCATATTAAAATGTTTTCCAAACTGGTGAATCAGTATTTTCATTTCTAAATCTATTAGAATCATCTGATGCTTTTATTACATTGTTTTTTCTTGCTTCCTGTTGGCCACGGAAATCTTTTTATATTTTAATGTTCAGTTAAATAGGAATAGGAAGTTGGTATTTTTCAGAAAGATATAAAAGTAACAATGTTGGCAGAAGACTGACATACAGTATACTGCTTATGTTGCCTAAGCATGATGATGCCGATGAATAATAGTGTTTCGGAAACCTACTTACCTGTTCCAGGCGTTATTTTCCCAAAATTCATAAACAATGAAACAGGATTTGTCTGAAAGTTTCTGGATAGAAACACTGAAATATAAGCACAAAATTTATTTGAATAGAAAACAGCCCAAATTGACATTTATTTAAAAACATGTCTGTTTTCCATCTTTGGATTGGTATAGACCTAGTGACTGCTTAGTTTTTTTCTGTAATATTAAACTGAATTAAAGCTCACCTTTTTTTATTACCATGAGATTGATATTTTAAATAAATCTTTCCCAGGACTACAACCTCATATAAAACTGATTGAAAGCCAAAATACATTTGCAATAAATGGTACAGTATTCAGAGGGATGTTGAACCTAAAGCTGAGCAGAGTATATTTTAGCAAAAAAAAAAAAAAAGTATTTCTTGGCCATAGTATAACAGTCATGTGGCTGTTTGTATATAACGTAATAAAAACTTGACATTCGAAGTTAAACTTTTCAATGAGGAAATATGTGAACATATGCATTTTCATTGAAACTTTAAAAAAGTGAAATTCTGTTAGTTTTTGGAAAAAGGAAGAAGCATTGAATCTAACCTCCCGAAATCTGATGAATGGGAATTCATACATTGATACCTAGAAACTACACAAGGCATATCTGGGAGCACACAATTCCTTATGGTAAGCTTTGTAGGAAAGCCTATTTCCTTGGGTATTTGGCCCTCAGCTAAATAAAATGGAAATAGTCATGTCTTATGTTCAGCTACTAAATTACAACAAAATGTCAAGTTTGAGAATTGCCAGCAGATGGCACCATATACATAGAAAATAATACATAAAATTAAATGGAAATTCTCTTAGTTTCTGTATCTTCATCAGATTACTGATAATTATTTTCTCACTTGGATAATAGTTTCTAGTAAAAATGTTGTAGCTGACACATGTGAGGAATAAGGCCACTCTATTCAGCCAGATTTATTGCCAGGAAAATAAAGATTGCCTCTTCTATCTTATTAATGGCTGCTGTCCCAGGTTACTATGGCCTGACATTTACTATGGCCTACTGTGACATTTATAAGACAACAATATAATGGAGATACTACATTTACTGAATTAGTCAGCCTAGGATGTTTTATAAATGTTCTTTAATAGTGATTTCCAGTTTCTCCCAAAGTGCAATCGTCCTACAGTATAACAACCTGCATTTGTCCATTCCTTGAGAATAACATCATACTCACTGCAGACATCCATCCTGAGAAGAGGCCATATCTACGTACTGCTTTAGAGCAAAGCGGAACGACTCTAGTTGTTCTGTGATTACTGACATCTCACGCTGAACAATCATTATTTGCTGGCAAAACAGTAGTGCAATCCAATTAATTGACATTTATACTGTCATCAAATTATGTGATTTGATGCCTGTGTAGCGTAGAGCCTGTGTAGCGTAGAGGGCTAATGCCTCCTACTAAAGGCAGCAATTAACACCAGCTGCCTGTAATTTCTCTGAGTTCAATCCTAGCCAGGCTCAAGGTCAACTCAGCCTTCCATTCTTTCTTAGGTGGGTAAATTGAGGACCCAGTTTGTGGGGGCAATAAACTGACTTTGTATAAATATACAAAAGTATGAAGGCTATTGCTTAACGCATTGTAAGCCGCCCTGAGTCTCCGGAGAAGGGCGGCATATAAATCAAATCAAATTAATTAATTAATTAATTAAAAATTATCTTTTTTTAATTTTTAAAGCTTATTCTTAGATTGTTTTTCTAGTTCTTCCTTGCAACCCAGCCACATTATTCTGGGTCCGCTCAATATGTCAGTCCTTCCCCCCCCCCCCTTTTTTTTTTTGTATTATCAATTCTGGGTTTCTCTTTCACATGCTATCTTGCTTTATGAATTCAACATGTAAAAATGCTTCTAAAGCTTATTTCTAATATATGTTTGTCTAGGCTTTTAAAGCAGCTTATTCAGCTAGAATGCACACAAAGTGACAAGGTAAATAGCTATCATAGGAAATATGTAATCTTTTCATTGATTTTAAGATGGATCAGTCAACAAATGACTAAGTCTGAACCCAGCTCCAAAGGTCAAATGATAAAGCAAAAGCAAAGTTTTTCATGTTTGAGTGCAGTAAAGCAAATAAACAAACGTGTGATTCTTGGATCATGTTTCTAGAAAGACTATTAGAAACAAGGGCCACAAAAGACTGTGGATTAAACAGAAGATGCCAGCCTTATCAAGTCCCAGAACAGATTTAGAACTCTTCCTTCTGCTTTTCCATTCATATGTATTCCATGGGGTGGAGTTGAGAAATATTACTTACAGATTTAGTATTTCCTTCTGAAACCTCCTCTTCTAGCGGCTCAAGTTTTAGGTCCTTGTCAACCGATAAAGGGAAAATACAAAAGTGTAAGTGTTATCTAGTGCTTTAACAATCTTCACTAATAATAAAAAATCACTAATACTGTGATTCCTAATATATTTTGGTAGAAAATAACATATAAAAATGAAATGGAATTTAAGGGTATTGAAAAAATTATTTCCCCTTCTTGGGGAAACAGTCTAGCATTGTCCCCTGGATGCCGTAGCTTGTGTATGGAGATAAGTGAGAAGGGCTCCATTTTAGAAGTCAGAAAAATACATCTATGGAGATTGTAGAATAATTACAAACATTTCTACCATCAGTTCATTTCAACACAAGACTATGCCAAGGGAGCATCATATCCTGCCAAGTAGAGCCCTCTTCTGATTTATGGCTGACCATAAAAGCCAATTTTTATGGTCAATGTATTTCCTCTTTCAGAATTAAAACTAGTTTTGTCTGGAATTGGCTGAAGATGGTCTACACGACAAACATTAGGAACTATGGTTGCTGCAATGATAAAGCAAACAACAGTAGATGAAACATGTTGACAGATGGTGATACATTAATAATTTCAGCTGGTCAAATCTGCAGTAAAATAGGATTTGCAATGGGTGGTAGATTAGAAGATAATCTACTTGTAAAATATCACTTTTTAAAAATACAGATTAAAAATAAGTATATCTTAGACAATCAAGATGCATCCTTTCTCTCAAAAGCAATAAATCATGCCTCTTGGAACTTCCTTTATGCACGCTGTTTAATAATTATTAAAACTTCACATACTCTATGGTGAAAAGCAATAAAGATATTAAGAGAGGAAAAGTATGTCTTCATTTGCTCTGAATTCATTGTGTCCTTTTTGTAATATACTAATTTTTGTTGTGTATCTGCTCAGTGGCAAAGAACAGGTACACCCACACACGCGCACACGCGCATACAGTGGGGCAAAAAAGTATTGAGTCAGCCACCAATTGTGCAAGTTCTCCCACTTAAAAAGATGAGAGAGGCCTGTAATTGACATCATAGGTAGACCTCAACTGTGAGAGACAAAATGAGAAAACAAATCCAGACAATCACATTGTCTGATTTGGAAAGAATTTATTTGCAAATTATGGAGGAAAATAAATATTTGGTCAATATCTACAGTTCATCTCAATACTTTGTTATATATCCTTTGTTGCCAATGACAGAGGTCAAACGTTTTCTGTAAGTCTTCACAAGATTGGCACACACTGTTGCTGGTATATTGGTCCATTCCTCCATGCAGTTCTCCTTTACAGCAGTTATGTTTTGGGGCTGTCGCTGGGCAACACGGATTTTCAACTCCCTTCAAAGGTTTTCTATGGGGTTGAGATCTGGAAACTGGCTAGGCCACTCCAGGACCTTGAAATGCTTCTTACGAAGCCACTCCTTCATTCCCTGGGCAGTGTGTTTGGGATCATTGACATGCTGAAAGACCCAGCTACGTTTCATCTTCAATGCCCTTGCTGATGGAAGGAGGTTTGCACTCAAAATCTCACAATATATTTCCTGTACACGGATCAGTCGTCCTGGTCCCTTTGCAGAGAAACAGTCCCAAAGAATGATGTTGCAACCCATATGCTTCACAGTAGGTATGGTGTTCTTTGGATGCAACTCAGCATTCTCTCTCCTCCAAACATGACGAGTTATGTTTCTACCAAATAGTTCTACTTTAGTTTCATCTGATCATATGACATTCTCCCAATCCTCTTCTGGATCATCCAAATGCTCTGTAGCAAACTTCATACGGGCCCGGACACGTACTGGCTTAAGTAGGGGGACACATCTGAAACTGCAGGATCTGAGTCCCTGGCGGCATAGTGTGTTACTGATGGTAGCCTTTGTTACATTGGTCCCAGCTCTCTGCATGTCATTCACTAGGTCCCCCCATGTGGTTCTGGGATTTTTGCTCACTGTTCTTGTGATCATTTTGAACCCAAGGGGTGAGATCTTGTGTGGAGCCCCAGATTGAGGGAGATTATCAGTGGTGTTGTATGTCTTCCATTTTCTAATTATTGCTCCCACTGTTGATTTCTTCACACCAAGCTGCTTGCCTATTGCAGATTTAGTCTTCCCAGCCTGGTGCAGGTCTACAATTTTGTTTCTGGTGTCCTTCGACAGCTCTTTGGTCTTCACCATAGTGGAGTTTGGACTGTGACTGTTTGAAGTTGTGGACAGATGTCTTTTATACTGATAACAAGTTCAAACAGGTGCCATTAATAGAGGTAATGCGTGGAGGACAGAGGATCCTCTTAAAGAGGTTGTTATAGGTCTGTAAGAGCCAGAAATCTTGCTTGTTTATAGGTGACCAAATACTTATTTTCCACCATAATTTGCAAATAAATTCTTTCCAAATCAGACAATGTGATTGTCTGGATTTGTTTTCTCATTTTGTCTCTCATAGTTGAGGTCTACCTATGATGTCAATTACAGGCCTCTCTCATCTTTTTAAGTAGGAGAACTTGCACAATTGGTGGCTGACTAAATACTTTTTTGCCCCACTGTATATACATATATTCCTAATACAGATGTGGCTTTTCTTGAACTTATTTTTAAATAAAACTTCCTTTCCACCTATTTTTTTTAAATTAAGTCACAACCCCGTTCTAATTCACATCATATTCAAACTGGATCTTTCCTTTGTCAGCTTCTCTCACCACACAGAATTTGATTCCGTTGTATTCTGTTGTTGGAAAGTTGCCCTATCAATAAGTGGATGAACAGACTCTTAAGTGCTGGAGGTAATGGACATGCCTTGTACTGTGCTGCTTTTTGGTTTAGTGAAAATATACAAAACAGTTAGTGGAATCAATGTGTCCTCTTTCTAGAACAAAGTAAACTTCAGAGATTCTTTAAAAAAAGACACCTTACATACTGAATGAATCCTATTTCTTACAGAAGCTTCCAGTAACAAAGAGGGAAGTAATAAAGTTATCATGCACACCTTCTGTTCTAGTTTATCAATCAGCTTCTGAAGTCTGTTTATTTGGGTCATCCACAGGTTGTCCTCTTTGTGCAAACCTTTGTAAAACATACATACCTGAATTGAAAACATGATTGAAGATTGTACTTGCTTAATAAGACAAACTTTTATGATATCTATGTATTGTTTCTTGGCGACAGAAGGGAGTTTTTGTTTCACTGGACAAGTAATGCAAGTAAAGTATAAATCCCATGCTGATTCTGTCTTGATTCACATCTTTCTACTGCTGCTTTCTTTTGCAAATGTAGAAACCTCATTCCTCATAGATTGCTTGCACTGTATTAAATTTGCCACCCATCCCTGAATAAATATTAGTAAAGATAAATATAATTGCAAGTTTACTTCAAGCCCTCCAAATTTTTTGGGCAACCATTTCATGGTCTGCTGTTTTATTCTGTTTTTTTAAACTCCCCTTTATTACCAGTAATCTTGGAATTTATTATTTATGCACACACATAAACCACTTCTTATTTAAAACACTGCACAGCAGTTTAAAACTCCAAAATAATTCCTTATCTAAATTCTAACCAGGATCAACTTTGCTTAATTTCTGAAAGCAGTCAAGGCTAGGTGTCTGCTAAAGTGAGTATTGGTGGGAGGGGAGAAAATTCCTTCAGAAAGTCAACAAGAAGCTTGCATCAACCTGCCAATTGTTCAGAAGGGAGGAGATACAGTATCTCTGTATATGTTCTCCACATCCAACTATAGTAAAAACAATCCATAAAGGTGGAAATGGCATTTTCATCACAGTGGGTTACCAGGATGAATATAAGTGGCTACTTCAAATTATTTTGTATACAATATATTTGTTTCGGAATATATTAAGATGTATATTTAAAAATATAATTCAGATACTTAAAATATTCAAATATTTTAAACTCTGCAAGACATTTAAAGTTGTTGCAGACATCTGGCAGATATAAAGCCAGTACTGTAAACAAACAATGTAAATATTAAAAATGATCAGAATATAAGAAATGATCGATTATATCCATTTTTAAAAAATTAAATTTATTACTTCATTCATTTTATATGATGTCTTACCTGCAGGAGTTTTAAAGAATGAATAAACAATGGTAAATGTTAAACAATATTACCTGGGTTCAAAAGAGGACTAATTGGAGAAAAACTATTATTTCTCTGGAGCCTTCGACCTGAACGTCTTCCTGGGTGTTGTATTTTGAGCACCTCTGGCTTCTTTGGGACTTGTCTTTAGGGAAAAAATACATAAAGATGTTCAGTATTTAAATTATTTGTATTTTTAATCTATTTGCAACCCTTTACATAGACAAACCTTGTTAAACTTTCTCATTGTTTTTGTTTGTCACAAAATTGACCCTAAATACACTGATTATCAAAATAAAAACCAGGCGAGTTAAAAACAAAACCAGCAACAAGAATACAGCTCTAGATAACATTATTTCTATTTCTATACTGAGTCAACATGATTATATAAAAAGTTACAGACCCCAATATATTTATATTTACATCTTTATTTTTATCCTGTCTTGAGCAAGGAGATCAAGATAGGATTCTTTCCTCTTATATGTTCCGATAACAATAGTACTGTGAGGAAGGTTGAGAATGTCTGCCTAAAGTCCTCTAGCAAGAATGAGAATCATGAAGGATCACTTTAGGAGTGACAATTTGCTTTGATTAAACTGTGGACCAGGCAATGGGACAGAAAGCTCCAAAAAAGTTCTTTTTTAATTCAAAGACAATGGAACCAGAAAAAAGAACAGCTCAACAACACAAAAGCTCCCTTGACATCACTACCTGGACATGGATTCACTGGGAAGGAAGAGTCTTGAAATAGAAGGAATAGTTAGGGAATAATTTGTGGGCCTTAGGTACTTTCCAGTAATCTAACTACAAATCTCAGGGCAGGTTTTATTTTGTAGAAGTACTAGCAAAGTGTCATTCTGTAAATTAATTGAGCAAGAATTGGTCCAAAGCAGCTTTCCTAAAATAATTTCCACCATGCTGCCACTGGGACACAATAGTAAGACTCTTACTGCTCTTGGTGGGTTTGTTCTTCTGTGGTTTCTATGGCACATTCCAGGGAATTATGTAGAGACTGTAGTTGATTCAGGGTTTCTTTTAACAAGAAGCGAGTCACAAACTGTTCCAACGTAGAAGCCTCTTGATAATTCTAAAGGAAATAGGGAAAACTGCTAGCAAAAAAGAAAAAGCTTAACATTTCTCAGCTACAAGCACTTTCTCCAAAATAATAGTTTCTTACAGTCATAATTCTAAAATCTGATATGGTTTGTTCCAATTGTTATTCCAAATTAGTGAAAAGTTAACAATGGTAAACCATATCTACATTCTTTCAAAAAAAAAAATTAAGTATGTTTCAAACTGATCATCAGGAATCAGCCTTGTGGCAAGGTAAGTGGCCCGTGGAGAGTGAAAGAAGGTTAAATCGTATTAAATCATAATATGGTTAGTTTGATTTTGCTTATTGTGTTGTCCGAATTCCTCCATTGTAGATTGTAAACCATGATTTATGATATTATTCAACTCATATGCTTGGGGTTTGTTCAACAAATCATGGTAAACAGCAACAGTATGAGATACTGTGACTCATTCAATTATGATTAAAACAAGTCAATAAGTACAAACTTAGGTACTGGACTATTACTTTGCATGCCTGTATCTTGTTTTCAAGATTTGCTTTATTTTAAGATTATTGGAATATAAACTTTTAGTTATTTATATTTTCACCTTGTTGAGCAATTCTCAATCAAATAACTTGGCATATTTAGCATCAAAGGAAACTTGAAAAAATGTTAAAGGCAAATTAACATTAGGAAAGCTTATATTCCAATGACTTCTAGAAGCCTTATAGTGAAAAATAACCAAATGGCCAATTTAAAAATCAGTAAAATACAGATTTGTAATTGCTAAACCTAATGTTAAAAAAATATATCTACCCCTCATTTAAAACTGAAAAGAATTCAGGAACATTGATCAAAAAGTCTAGTACTATAAAACCTTACCTGAATTCTCAATGAATGATTCTTACCCCCTTCCACCCATCCAAATGATGTGGCTCTGCCCAATTTGTGAGGTTTCTGATTAGATAAGAAAATGAAGTTTGCCATCTTTTCCAATGTAAGACTTGCTACAAATATGCGCAGCACTTTAGCTGTGACCTTGGTGAGGATGTAGCAGGGTTGGGATCTTCCTGGATCCTATTGGCTGCTTTTAATAGGCTACTTACTGCTGCTCCCTCTGCCTTGCAATTTACCCATCAACCATGCCATTTTTGTTTTCTAAGCCAGTGGGCCAACACAAACCAATGTCCTAAAAGGAAGGCCATTTTGTGGAGCAGTGCAGGCCTTCACCATTCTACCCTTGATCTGCTAACCATTCAACTGCCTACCCAGCACACAGATCATGTAGGTGGTACATGTGATGAGCTAAGGCATTCCAGTAAAACAAGAATGGAAACTCTTGTCATCTATCAACTTGCCTCCTCACCCATCCCTATACATTAAGGAGAGTGATTCATAGGTGTCTCACTGGCAAAAACTGGCAAAAACTCCATTAATTGCCACATCCTAATTTGCCCCACAGTGAACTATTAAGATAACCACACCTGTCAAATCAGACTAAGGCCCGGCTATGAGGATGGAGCAAACGATGCTGGCATGATCATAGATTGGAGGCAAATTTGTTCAATCAGTAGTCTGAATATATTCTTTATGATTTCAAATGATTTATATCAGTATTGTTTCAGTATGTGTTGTATAATTACAAAATCATAGCGGTACAATACCATTCAGTGAATAGCAATCAAATATAAACTATCTTAAGTTTCACACAGAAAGCAAGGAAGAGTATAACATTTTTGTTATTACAGAATTTATTTTTTTAAAAAAATATTAGGCCAGAAGTATATCTTATTTCTCTTCTGTTTGTGGTAAAACATTAAGCAATTACTGAAATCTCAGTTATTGCTCATCTTAGAAATTGTCCATATTAATAGATAACAGAAGGCATTATATTTTTCACAAATATTTATTTAGCATTCATGAACATTAATCAAGCCTATAATACTACCAGTCACAGTAGCTGTTATTTCTACCATTAATTGGGAAGAAAAATCCTGAGAAATTAAATTACATGTCCCTGTTTTTAAGGTGATAGCAACTCTGCATGAAAACATTTGTGGCTGATATTTGAAAGTGTCAGAACTCATTTGTACAAGTAAAGCTAATTTCTGTCTTCTATTTGACAAGGCTGTCTGTAATTAAATTAAGGATGATGTTCCTGGAAAACATAATATAATTGCTAGTGGCTTTCATTCTCTAGACTTGAGGCTAGAGCCATAAGGGAGGACTTTGCTAGAAACAGACAATAAGACGTCTTTTTCAGTGGACTACAAATATTTGAACTAATTGTACCTGAATAATTATATATTTTGTGGCAAATGAATGAAGAAAGATACATTAATTATTAGGAGATCTACCTTTCCCGTATAAAGTTCAATAATATAAAAGGTGTATTTACATCCCATACTTAAGGATGATCAGAGGATCTTTCAAAGTCTGCCAACGTCACAATTTGTCTCCTGGGCCAAGAATTTTGCTTTGGGAATTACTGTACAAAATTGTTTTCAATCATGCTGATTCTGTTAGAAAGAAATCGTTTTCATTTTTTTTTCTTCAACGAAGAACAAATCTAGGAAAGACTGCAGCTGGTGCACAAACTAAAGCTGTGCAAAGGTTCTCCTAGTCACAGCCTGATCCTTTTCCTTCTGGTTTGCTGCAATCCAACTTTTCTTAGAATTGATAGTATCTTTGAACTTACTGCATCCTAAAAAAAAATGTGAAGGATATCAGGTTTTGGATTGTTCTTCCTTTACAAGTATCTTTCTAGTCTCCCTATTTGTTTATACAGTATATCCTGTTGTTGATGTTGCTTGAGGAAAACAGTGATTCACTTGTAAACATATATTCAGCTGTTCTTCAGGTTTAGTCTCTAGCATCCCCAGTTCAATATGCAGGAAGCCCTTGACTTATTATCACAATTGAGCACAACATTTCTGTTGCTAAGTGAGACAATTGTTAAGTGAGTTTTTGCCCCATTTTATGACCTTTCTTGCCACCGTTGTTAAGTGAATCACTGCATTTGTTAAATTAGTGATGTGGTTAAGTGAATCTGGCTTTCTCATTGACTTTGCTTGTCAGAAAGTCACAAAAAGTAATCACATGACCCCAGGATGCCTCAACTCTCATAAATATGAGCCAGTTGCCAGGCATCTGAATTTTGATCACATAACCATGGAGATGCTGCAACAGTCATAAGCCTGAAAAACATAAGTCACTTTTTTCAGTGCCATTGTAACTTTAAACAGTCACTAAATGAATGGTTTTAAGTTGTAGACTATGTATAATCCTAGGTAGTCTGATTGTGAGGTTTGATTATGAAAGTCTTGAGCCTTGGTGGCGCAGCAGACTAAAGTGCTGTTAAGTAGCACCAGCTGCCTGCAATTACTGCAAGTTCGAATCTCACCAGGCTCAACATTGACCCAGCCTTCCATCCTTTCAAGGTAGGTAAAATGAGGACCTGGTTTGTGGGGGCAATAAGCTGACTTTGTATAAAAAAGAATACCGCTTAGGGGGAGCCAAAAGCCCTACTAAACAGGTATATACAAAAGTATGAAGGCTATTGCTTAACACATTGTAAGCCACCCTGAGTCTCCGGAGAAGGGCGGTATATAAATCGAACCAATAAATAAATAAATAAATAAAGTCCTCTGACTGAAATCTGTTGGAACCACTGCTGGTCAGTATTTACAATATTTTTCTATGTGTGTCATTTCTTGTTCACAGCATGAGATTACCTCAGACATTGAAGTGAAAGGGCCATGTAGCACAATGTAGAACTCAGCCTTGAGATACAAAATAGTTGGCTTCCAGGTGAGGTTCAGTCAGTGGCAGACGAAACATGGAAGGAGCAGAGATGGCATTGTGCTGGAGATTGGTAGCCACATGGCAAATTTTGATTTGTATTAGTTATTATTGGCAGGCCTTTTCTTCTTTGGAACCTGCACTATGGAATCTCCCCCCCTTCCCCCAGATGAGGTTGACTTTGTATCTTCTGAGCTTCTGTAGGTCCCTTAAGATCTGGTTAAACCAGGGGAGAGTGAACAAGTGGCTCCATTATTATTAAGATTCCTTTGTCTGCTACTTCTTTGTTCTTATAGTCTTTTGTTTTTATAGCTTTGTTTTTATAGTCTTTTATGATTTAAATGTTTAATAATTAATAATGATAACAGTTTTAGGTGTTTGTAGGGTATAATTACAGAATCTTGCAAATTTGATTGTGCTTCTTTTCCCTTCCTTGTTATACTCCAGCGAGTGAGGGAGGAGTCATTTGAGTCTCTTCTTAATACTCTCTGCCTTCCCAGGAACTGAATATTCAAAAATGCATCACAAATACCATTGACTGATGCTAATGGTTGATACCGGTTGCTGCCAGTGTCCTAGGTATCAACCAAGTACCTTCTTAAGATGTATGATGTTCCAAGTAGCGCAGTTTTTTGCAGTTCTGCTGGTGTTATTGCAGGAAGCTGCAATTTGCTGATGTATGTTATAAAATTCTTGGACATGGTACCAAGTGCCCTGATGACAATGGATATCACTGTTAAGTTGTTGTTATTGTTGATGTTATTGTTATTAATACCAAGTATCTTGGTTTCTGCTGTTATTATTCAGACTACAAGAAACTTGTTATAAATAGCCTCTTTCTACAACATGGTTATAAAACAGATATTTTGGAAAGTTAGGTATTGCAAACGACCTTTAAAATGACATTTTAAATAATATACAAGTTTCTTTCTTTCATTGTTATCTAATGGATGTCAATATTGTAGATTTGGATTGGAATACTTATGTATCAATATTGCAGCAAGATGATTGAAACCATTGGTTCTATCTAAAGATGAAAGGGGACTCCATGTCAGGTAGTGTAATATCCTGTGTCAATGCTGTTCATTATTCTATTTTATCTAAAATTATAAATTCCTTATAAATTGGACATGTTAGGGGGAACAGCGCATTGGGGGTGTTTGCTCTGGTTTACACCTGCAAAAGATAGTGCTTCCCAGTGGATTCCTAATATATGAAGACCGCATTATTTGCTCTTTATTTTTCCTGTATTTATTATCACAAAGAGCCTGTTCAGTAAATAGAACTGCAGTTGGCAATGTAAGAACTTTGTTAGATAGAGAAAGCAACTTTATGTGGTTGGCAGGTTTATAAGGGATAATAGATAAAATAACCAAAACAACAAAAGGGAAAGAAATAATGAGATGCCTCAATTATTTTGAAGGGTAAAGCATTCCAATTTTAAGACACTGCTGTGGTAAAACCTTCTCATTTCTTCTTTGATCAGGCAAATTTTAAGCTGAAGAGATGCAGGAAAAATCTTAGACCTATTGTTAATCTAATCACAGTTCTACTTTGCAACAGAAGTGACTCATAGCAATTCCCCTCCAGGATAGAAGTAATGAGATTTATATGCTACACTTATTTCCAATATGTCCATTATATATACAAGGACTTTCATGGGCCTTTGTCTTCCTTGCCTTGCATGCTGTGCTTCGTAACACAATAACAAAGCATTAGTCAAACATGATTTTGTCAGGTATCTTTAGCTATCTGATTCCTTCCTTTGAAAGTGAAAACAATACTAGCCACAAACAATGACAAGATGAAAACAAATACTGAATGTGCTAAGGAGATGAGACTGAAAAGTCTGTGGATCTTTGGGGGTTCTTGCGAGAAGGAATATCTGAAGAAAATAAAATACAATTCAACCTGTCTTGGTGAGAGTTTTAGTTATCCATAAGTTGCTAATGAAACTCAGTCATATGTGAGGCATCTTTGAAATGTTCTATTCAAACAAAACCTTTGAAGGGATTTGAAGAAAAACAGAATACTTCAAAGTCTTCTGTTTTTCTTCAAATGTCTTCAAAGATTTTGTTTGTTTTGAAATAATAAATTCCTAATGCATATTTTTCATATTCAGGAAGGCATTCTATACCCATTTTGTACTGTTCTACTTCTGAACTACTGACTTATCATGCCAAACAATTATTGGTTTAAAAGTACTGTGAAGTAACATATGAACACATTGGTCCAGCCAATTCTAGGCCAGGCAAACTGCAGATATTCTGACTCTACCTTTTTTGCCATATAGACTCTCCCCTCCAAAATAAAATGGCTGCTGTAGTTTTGGAAGCCTGAAGGTGGAACTCAGGTGGGTTCCACTTACGTTTACTACTGGTTTGCAGCGGGAGCGCATGCACAGATCACCCTTTCAAGTAAATATGTCAATCAAGAAACACACTGACTGGGATTATATTCTAACATCTCTCGATCATCTTTCTTTCAAGGCACAGGTGTGAATTAATCAGTTCAGTCTCAGATGAGAGTGTCTGAATAAGTGTTTCTTCTATCTGGCCTCACAAGGAGCTGTGATTACATGAGCAAAGGAGACAAATGTTACATTGGTTAAAAAAAAAATTGGCCACCTCACTATACCTCATTATAGACTTATTGATTAGCTGTGACTCTACAATTGTTGCTTCAGTTTTGTTTTGCATATACTAGAAACTGAACCTGAGACATTTTTCATGAAAAGCATGTATTCTTTCACTAAAGTACAGAAATAAGTAGGATATTGGGTATCTTCCTGAAGTTATCAGAAAGCAGCATATTTCATTTTATTTCATAAATAATAACTTCCACGTTCCTCCTCCATACCATTTCAGATGAAACCTGAGAACCTAGTAGGCCCTTCTAATATTGTTGGACCATCTTATATTCTTATCTGAAATTTGATAATACTGGTGGGAGCTAGAACTGTATGCAGTGATTATGTAGAATAGATAAACATTTTCTATCTGTGCTGAGAGTCCCATTCAAATTAGAGTTTAGTATTTGAAGTGATAAAAAAATGTGAATTCATTTTATTCAAGACAGTAAAATGTATTGCTTTACATATTAATCTCAACATTATTTAGTATTTTGAGTTTCCATGCACCACTGGCTACAGTTAAGAAGAAACGGGGGGGGGGGGGAATACACTGGTATAATATATAATGCGGAGGATTGGTGTATGTGCCAATTTAACTGTCTATGCCCAGGCCCTAGAAATATTTCAAACAAGCTGGAAAGAACTGATGGAACTGGGATTGATGATCACTTTGTCCTCCATCTAAGCAAATATAGCAATTCTTTTCTCACAGAGCAAATTCTTATATACTTAAGCAATCCAAGCCCCCATTACACCATACACAGGAACCCTACTTTCTTTGTAGTATCCATTGCCTTCAGTATGGCTACATTGAGATCCTCCAAAGCAGATAGGACACGTTCATAAGCTCCCAGATGCTGGGAAAAATATTCTAAAATAAATAGAAATACAGAATTAGAAAGTGGAAAGATTGAAAAATCAAAATGGAGAGAGAGAGAGAGAGAGAGAGAGGGAGGGAGGGAGGGAGGGAGGGAGAGAAGAGCATAAGCTGGGTTACCCAAATCCTTTAGAATAGTAGTTTATAAAGGCCTTAATACTGAGTAAAAGTGGTAAATCCCTCTGAATGTACTTTGTTCTGGTTTTATTTTAGCAGTAGCAAAAGAAAGAAGGAAGAAGAAGAGGAATAAGCAAAGAAAGAAACGTCAAAATGTAGTTTATGAAAGAGAAAGAGGGCAGTCAGAGGGTTTACATGCTTGCTTCAAAAATTATAATAAAGGTTAGTTAGGGAAATCAGGATGAAATACCTTTCCAAAAAGGTTTTTATATTAAAACACAATGAGCAGTATTGCCTCTGTAAACAGATACATATTCCTGTCCCCAACCAACACAATTCTAAAGTACATCCCCAAGAAAATTTATCCATTAAAGAGTTAAGGGAACATCATACACCGAACTCCTTACTCAATATTGAGCCATTTGTGAAATATTCTGTTTATTCTCCTGCAAGTTTTACTTTCATTGCAGTTCATCTTTATTTCACTGAACTTCATGCATAATATTCCAGCCACTTTATCATGTTTTCTCTTTATGAAGAACTGCACAATAAACTTTCTCACAATCGTATGTTGCTCAAAGACCTGCTAAAGAGTAAAAATTTGATCTGAAGACCCGCTAAGATAAAATTACTGTGCATACATCTACTCCTGTAGTCTTACCATATTTCAACATTCTCATTGCATTTATCTTGCTTTTAATCTTGCTTTTAATCAAATTACTTCTTAGGCACTAACAATAAAACAAATGCAATTGTCCTTATTCAGACTCACTAGTTTTCTCTCTCGTTCTGGAAACAATGAATTAGATCCTTTTATTTGAATTAAAAAAGAATTACTTACCAAATAATTCTTCAGTTTCCAAGTTGCTGCAAGGAAAAGATATAATATAGAAAACGCTATTTTGTGAATTCTGTCATCAACTTCTTTTAATTAGGTTTGTACATCAATTAATAATTTAAGTGTGAGTTTGTAGGTTATTATCAAGTGTGCTTGACCAGTTTTTAATTTCTATTATGTTGATTTGCATGGATTAAAGTTTACATACAATTTATTTATTTTGAACAAAATATGCAACTTAATTGCATCTCAAATAAATTTTCCAAGTTTTCAAGCATGAATAGCAAGTTTGAAGTATGCTTTACCATTAAATGCAAAATGAAACAGTTGAAAATGGCACAGCAAGATAATAACAAGAAACTTTCTCAAATAAAAGATGCACCTATAAATTCAATTTGCTGCCTTTCAGCATGAAGAGTACTTCAAAGACTCTATTTTTTTTTCTCTACCAAAATGACAACTTTGAAAGAGAATGCCTGTCTCTTTCTACAGGAACTACAGAACAGAGAACTGGAATAAGCCTTATCTGATGTAGAAAATTTAGAATATAAAGAAATTGTTGACCTACTGGAAAATGAAAAATGTGGATTATAAAATGGAGATGACAATTAAAATGAAAATACAAGTGACAATCCAAGATGTCCTGGACAGTGGCTTTTTACAGGATTTACAAAAGAGGTTTGTTAAAGAAGCAACTTTTGCAATGGGATAAGGAAATCTGAAGCGCAATCAAACTCTATGACAATATCTGAATGAAATGATTAGGATTTCTAGAAGCAAAAGAAAGAAGTGCAAAATTGGTTGATTTGACCAAGATTAAAATAGACATGTTTCTATAATATCTTGGAACGCATTATGGACTTTTGCTGACACCAGGGCTGAAATGTTACTGATTTATAGATTTGTGTATGGATAAGGGATGGATTATTGGAAGAAGAGCTATTTTCATGTAACTTTATACAGGGGTGAAGAATTGCTAAGTTTGTTTGTATTTGTTGTAATGAAGATTGGAAGTTATTTCTTTCAATCTTTTCTTTTTCCTCTTTTCCTTTTTCTTACACATATTCACTCTTTTCTTTTTTTAGTTTGTATTATATTTTATTATTTTCTTCTTTAAAAAACTTACAACAAATTTTATTTTTTTAAAAAAAGAAATGAAATAACCTATACATATTTGCAGTCAGAAAGGAAGACCAAAAAGAAGCAAATTCAGGAAGCAACCTCTCCCTCAGCTTATTTATTTAAACAATTTATACGGTTGCCTATTTTATTCTTCTGGGTAGTTAACAAGACCTTTAAAAAAACCAAGATAGAAGACTTGAATAACAAAAAATAGAACCATAACAACAACAAAACCATGAGAACCATGTACAATGGGGCAGAACCCACTAAAAAAATTTCTTGCTCAAATTGTATATGGCAAACTTGCTTAATATCTTGTCCCCACACCTGGGAAAAGAACCAGGTTTTAAAACCTTCCTAAAGGCTAACAGGATGGAGACCATCTATATCTCTGAGGGAAAACTGTCCCAAGAGGGCAGGTTCTGGGACAGAGAAGCATGGGCCTTTGTGCTCTTGTTCTAATGATACATCTATCACAGAGTTTCCCAACCTTTCTGGCTTTGCGGACCGGAATGGGGGAGAGAGGAGATGATTCCCTACACCTCTATTTGCACAAGCGGTGTGTATGTGTGCCCAATGCTCACACAAATGGAGTGTGTGTGCACCAGTGGTGGGATTCGAAATTTTTTACTACCGGTTCTGTGGGCATGACTTGGTGGGTGTGACATGGCTTGGCAGGCATGGCAGGAGAAGGATACTGTAAAGTCTCCATTCCTTCCCCACTCCAGGGGAAGGTTACTGCAAAATCCTCATTTCCTCCCGATCATCTGGGACTCGGGAGGCAGAGAATAGATGGGGGCAGGGCCAGTCAGAGGTGGTTTTTACAGTTCTCCGAACTACTCAAAATTTCTGCTATCGGTTCTCTGGAACTGGTCAGAACCTGCTGAATACCACCTCTGGTGTGCACATGTTTGGGATGTGCACACCAGAGTGGGGATGCACATGCATACGCATTTGCCTGCTATTTCCTCACCCAGTTGTAACCACCTCAGGGCCTGCTAGTAGGCTGTGGCCCAGAGGTTGGGGACCCCTGATCATACTGCAGTTGATCTCATTTTCTGAAAGGCAATCATATTTTGGAAACTGAAACAATACACATAAAGGGGTTACAAGGCAGATCTTGTATCTCCTTTTTTTCAATTCAAGGGAAACTATAGTGAAACTAGAAGCAGGTTTACTGATTAATAATGGCAATAGATGCTTTCTAAACATTTTTTCTCAATGGCTCCATTTGTAAAAGGGTTAGACGCATATTTTGAAAGACAGTTGAGACTAATAATAAGCATGTGTCAAAAGTTCCAGTCTGAACATCTGGCTGACTGTGCGATGAATCCTAATTGTAATTTTTAATGTGCTCTGCTTTAGAAAAATTCATATAATACAATTCATAAAAATCTAAATTAGACATTCTATGGTCATTCCATGACTAGAGGCAGATTAACGTGCTTGAAACAGTTGCTAACTGGCACATTTAGAATATCTATAGAATGGTACAATGAAAACCCCAATTATGTAGCCATGCCAACTAAAGAGAACCCTCCATGCCTAGAGCTTCTATACATGGCTGCCTTCTACAGATTTCCCAATGTATGCTACTACAGCCCCTCTAAACCATTGTGATAGGTGGTTTAGAAAAATGAAAAACAAACAAATAAATGCAGTCTACTATTATGATGCTATAACCCTAACAACACTGTTACTCATGTGCATTCTTGAATGAATGGGGAACTTCAAAAATGTGCTACAAAAGCCTTCTCATTCTTCAATAGCATGGAGAGCACTTCCCTATAAAGTTGTCAAGAATCAGACATGATTGAATGGTTAAACAACAACAGCCTTCTCATATTTACAAGCACATTTAACAAGCTTGTGCAAAGGAAAAACGTTTTGACTGTTGGCCAAACCCATCTTTCCTTTTGATACATTAAAAGAAGAACATAGAATTAGCCATTTGACCAAACTATTTTTCTTTTATCTAGGGCAAAATCAAGTTTTTACATAGTTGCTTAAAACAGAAAGTGCTTCTCTCTATCTCAATACTTTTAGCAAGATTTATTTTCAAGAAAGGGAGAACATTATACAACTTGCAGCAGTGAGCTATTTTCCATTTAGAACCACTATATTTTGTGTATATTAGGGTGGAATCTTTTCTATTTTCTTTTGTAGCCGCCTCCCCATGGTCTAGTGAGATGGAGGACTGGTTTTCATCCAAAAGAGAGAAACTAGCAGCTGGCTATTTGAATGATAGTTTCATGACTCTTTATTCTGGTGGAAACCACCTCTCACACCAAAAAAGTTTTGTCTTTGATGTTGTCTCCATCTTCTTCTGGGTCTGCCTCGTGTTAACAAATAACAGAATAACTAAGTTGGAAGGGACCTTGGAGAGTTTCTAGTCCAATCCCCCCCTGCAGGAAACTCTGTATCATTTCAGACAAATGGTTGTCCAATCTCTTCTTAAAAATCTCCAGTGTTGGAGCACCCCCAGTTTCTGAAGGCAATTTGTTGCACTGACTAACTGTTCTGTCAGGAAATTTCTCCATAGTTCTATGTCGGTTCTTTCCTGGATTAGTTTCCATCCATTGCTTCTTGCCCTGCCTTTGGGTGCTTTGGAGATTGACCCCTCTTCCTTGTGGCAGCCCCTCAAATATTGGACCGCCGCTATCATGTCATTTCAGTCACATACCAAATTCCTACAACCATTCTTCATATGTTTTAGCTTCCAGTTCCCTAATCATCTTTGTTGCTCTTCTCTGCACACTTTGTAGAGTCTCAAGATCTTTTTTTATATTGGAGCGACCAAAACTGGATGCAGTATTCCAGGTGTGGTCTTACCAAGGCATTATAAAGTGATATTTAACATTTCCAACCTTCTGGTAAAAGAAGAACAATAGTTTAGCTTCCTTAAACTGTCCCTTTGCAAGTTCAGGATACCTGGAATGGACCACAAGAAAGTGGACCCATTCATAAAGACTGGGAAGCAAGCACTTTTATCCCCAAAGCAATATTGAGCCTGGTTGGTATGAAAGAGACACAGGCCCTGCTCACAATCCATGGCAAAGAGGCTTGAAGTCACAGCTGCTATTAATATATTAACTGCTACAGATGGGAAGGTAATGGCAGATACCAGCTGAGCTTCATGTCTCTAATTGTAATTTCAGATTGTCAAAGAGACTGATGTTGAGATCAGTTCTAGCAAAAAAGGGATGCAACATGAGTTTTCTAATTTGCATTTTTGAAAATGTTAAATATGCAATTATCATGTTAGACATGATTGACAGAGCTCTCTCCTGGACTTTGACCTTAAATGGGTTGCCATGGCTTTTTACTGCTATCTGCCAAAACTTGTGAACTTATAGCAGCTGCACCAAATGCAAACACCAAAGGAGAAATAATGCCATCAGCAAGATATTCATAGTTTAACTACTTGCTAAGTCCAAACACAAAGTGTCTTTTACTTTAAGGCTTTCAGATCTGATGTACAAAAATCTGTACCATCACAGATGGGAACAAAGAGTTAATGTTCACCACAGAATATCATTATGCAGCCATCCAATCATCATTTGAATTTCTAAAGCCTAGATCTGGGAACCCTACAGAACTTAATATAGCCGAATAAAGGCAACCCTACATACATAAAATACACGAATATTTTAATCACAGAATATGGTTCAACCTCAGAGCTGGTAACTTGGAATACATGCTTATTTGTTTGGTGTATTAGTTAGATTTGTAAGCTAAATCCAAATCCAGAACATCATCTCAACTGTTAATATAACTGCAGGACAAGTGGCTATGATTGATTCCCATCAGATACCATAAAATGAGAGGAATTGGGACTCCTGTATGGAATGCAATACAAATAGGCACAGAGGTTTTTGTTTACCTTAAACAAAAGGGGCATCTTTAAATTATATTTAAATACAGATGCACAAGGAAAGCATGTGTATGTATGCATAACATTCTTCTTGGAATCCAATAGAATTTGTAGGGCCATTCCTTCATCTTTTGAATTAATAGTGTCAGGGATGTTTATATGGGAGCAGCTTTACAATTTTGAAAGGATCCCAAAGGTGCTTTTCAAAAGGCAACTTGTGTTTTTTTTTTCCTTGAAAACATTTCACTTCTCATCCAAGAAGCTTCTTTAGTTCTCCTTTTGGATAAGAAGCGAAATGTTTTCAAGGAAGTCTAGTTGTCTTTTGAAAACACGTTTGGGAGAGCCATAACCTGGATGACTGAGAATCTCCATAGACAGTTTTGGAAGAGATTTATTTTCCCTTTGCACAATAGTATTTTCAAAACATTTTCTTTACTATTGGTCCAATGATGGTATAAATCACTGACACATCCCTATGCAAGCAAACTTAAAATTCAAAATGGCAGAATGACATTATAACAAATGGAAATAAAAAGGAGAAAGGCACTCTCTCGACATTTATATGACAAAAAGCAATCCACTGTTACTCAAAGAGTATGGATAACTTCCCCACCCCACCCACCTCACTACTGTAGCCTGCATCCTTAGAAATATTTAAGGTTTATAGATTATGGATGAGGCTATTCATACATGCATTCATGTCATACATTATTTATAAAGCAGCAAATTTACCTGACAAATCCATACCAAAAAAAGTCCCTGCCTCTGTGATTTTGAATTGATTATTTTAAAATCAATGCTACCTACTCTGTATTGTGTATGTCAATCTTCTGAAACAGTTGGTGAAGCTCCTCTATGCTCAGGATTCCATCCGCAAAGTAAGCCTTAAATTCATCAAAGGACAATTTGCCATCATCTGAAATCAGAGAAGGATTTGCTTACCCAGAGACATTTTATTCCAACTAATTTGAAGGTCATGACTTTTTAAAAGGAAGCACCATAGGCTGTAATTTTTCCAGTTTATAAATTTCTGCATAAAATGAATTGCCCACCCCTCTGTCTCATACACAGATATAAGCTACATTATTATATTAGAAAAAAATATTATTATTTATTATTATTTATTGGATTTATATGCCACCCTCTCTCCAAAGGACTCAGGGCGGCTCACATCAAACGAAACAATCCCAATAAAAACAAATTAAAAAATACTAAAACAGACTAAACCCAATTTAAAACAGTAGACCCCATCAGTCCTGGCTAGGGCATTTAAACAGCCAGATCTTAAGCTCACGGTGGAAGGTATGAAGGTCGGGGGCCAGCCAAAGACCCATGGGAAGTTGATTCCAAAGGGTGGGCGCGGCCACAGAGAAGGCTCTACCCTGGGGGTCGCCAGCCAACATTGTCTAGCCGACGGCACCCTGAATAGGTCCTCTCTGTGGGAACGCACCGGGCGATGGGAAGTCGATGCTGGTTGCAGGTGGTCCGACAGATATCCTGGACCTAAGCCATGAAGGGCTTTATAGGTTAACACTAGCACCTTGAATCTCACCAGGAGGGCAACCAGCAACCAATGAAAGTCACGCAGGAGAGGTGTAACATGGGAGTATCGGGATCCTCCCATTACAACCTGTGCAGTTGCATTCTGCACCAGCTGAAGCCTCTGAGTGGTCTTCAAGAGCAGCCCCAGGTAGAGAGCATTGCAGTAGTCAATCCGGGAGGTGACTAACACATGAGTGACTGTGTATAGGGCATCACAGTCCAAATATGGGCGCAACTGGCGCACCAGGCGTACCTGGGCAAACACCCCCCTGGTCACAGCTGTTATATGGTCCTCCAAATCCAGCCGTGAATCCAGAAGGACACCCATGTTGACACCCATGTTGTCTCCCTAACAACAATCGCCACCCCTCCTCCCCTCCCCTGGGCCCTTGGCCGGTGCAGCACACAGAAACCTGGTGGGCAAAGTTCAGTCAGAGGAACACCTCCCTCCGGGCCCAACCAGGTTTCCGTAATGCAAGCCAGGTTCGTGTTTTCCTCCTTGATCAAATCCCGAATGAGGGGAGCTTTGTTAACCACTGACCTGGCATTAAAATAGACCAGTCGGAGCCCAGAGGGCCTTCCTCTCAAACCCCCAGGAAGTCGGGTGAAACCAGGAGGGTCGGAGCACGGCACCGCTCGAAGATAGCAGAAACGAGCTCCAAAATGTTGATACATTTTCACTGATGCTGAAAATGTGTTTCTTATGACTGCAGATGGTCATTTTTCATGCTCAGGCAGGAGATCCTACACCCGTGATGGCGAACCTATGGCACGTGTGCCACAGGTGGCATGCAAAGCCCTCTCTGGGGGCACGCGAGTCATTACTCCAGCTCAGCTCCACTGCGCATGCGCGCACACATCCTGCTGGCCAGCTGGTTTTCAGGTCTCTGCCGTGCATGCATGTGGGACGGGGTTCATGAGGGAGACGTGCATGCTTGCATGGGGCAGGGTGCACACAGGGAGGTAGTGTGCACATGCATGGGTGTTGCACACATATGCATGGGCGCGAGGTACACACGGGGTCACATGCACATGCATGGGGGATAGAGCACATACGGGGGTCAGCATGCATGCGTGGGAGTGGGACACACAGGGTGGCTGTGCGCGCATTGCATTATGGTGTGCACGCACTTTCGTGCACTTTTGGCACTCGGTGCCAAAAAGGTTAGCCATCACTGCCCTACACTATTCAGGCAAATCATCCAGTATCTTTTGGAAAACCTCCAGTGATGGAGCACCCACAGCTTGATTCCTGTGTAGTAGGGCTAGATCTACTAGCCCTATTACACAAGAATAAATTCCGCTTATATTATGAATATTTGTTCCATTTTCAGAAGCCATGAGTGCTAAATATTTGTCTACTAAGAAATTTTTGACCCATTTATTCCTGAATGAGTGCCACAGTGAAAGGAAAATTCAATTTCAGTGAAAACTAAAAACACAGGCTTTGCTGTACATGATTCATGAATAGAGATCTTTTCTGAAATGGCATTTACTTCAGGTACGCTAAAAGATAGCTCAATATTATACCAATTTCCTTTGCAACAGTGCTTTTTACCTACCTCATAGCCTTAGCTATCTGTTTTCTAAAGTGTTTCATTAGCATCTCCTCAAGTAGCCATAGAAACCTGTTCTGAGCAAGTAACATGATATTTGTTTTATCTAATAATTATGCATCAATGATTCTCTCAGCTTTTTTATCAGGCTGCCATCCAACAGCTGGATTCTAGCTGCATAATGTTAAGTATAGCTGGAGTAAGAAGATTTCTGAAAGGGAAGAAGATTTCCTTATACCAATATACTATGCTTATACACGTAGTCCTCTTTTAGCAATTGATTCATTTACCACCATTCACAGTTACGATGGTGATAAAAAAAGCAATTTTTAAAAAAATTATATTTTTACAAATACAAATCCTTGCATTTATGATCCTCACAGATCTGTAAAGCAAAGGAAACCTGAAATAAGATATTAAGCACGATCACCTGTTCTTCAGCAACCTCTTAACAACCAGGTTGTTGATCCCAGTTTGATCACTAAACAAGGATTATTTGTAGAATCTTATGTCATTTCGGTACATTGTATCAGAAAATACACAAGGATTTTAATATCTAATAAGTCTGTTGCTATAAAGCATAATTGTGAATTAAGCTAATGCAAAATAAATGTCTAACTGAAGCCCAGGTTACTATTATGCTCCTTCATCTTGGTTATGTATCTCCCAAGCAGCATGTTGTAGCTAATTCAAGTCCAGACATTTGGAGGGAATACAGACCACAAAAGATGGTTACAGTCGAATAATGTCAGTGTGCATAAATATTAAAATTTACAAAATGGTAGGGCATAATTTCACAATCCCAACTCCTTTCATACATTTCCTGATGTTGCACATAAGTGCCGAAGTGGTAGGACATGGATCATGATATTGTAGCCTCTTTTTGTAGGTGTTGACTGGATATGTTCTACCAATAAGACTGCATTTGGTAGAAACCTTTACTCATTGACCTACTCAGTGGCTATAACTCTCAATAGACTGAATAGAATTGTGCTATTCATTTTACTTTAAATAACTGAAATTTCAACCAGATAATCTATAGTAAAATCCATGATCTAAATGAAGTAGAAATATTTGAAATCAGTTTCAAATAATGTTGCAGTTGTTTTTGTGGTAAAATGATAATTGGGAAAAATATCATAGTAAAGAATAATTGGAAAAAGGCCTAAGATTAAACTATCATTTTTTATCTAACAAAAGCAGTACAATCTAAATGCAGTTTAATACATTCTGAATGCAATTTCATGTAAGGGGGGAAATCGCAAACAACAGAGAAAGAGCCCGGTGCTAATAATTTGAAATAAAGATGAGTATGTTGTATATTTTTTTTCTTTGGGTGAGAAATAGAATTGGCTTTTGTCATGAAGATTCCCTTCCCATCAGCTGCTTGGACAGATCTGTATGAAACTGGGCCAGTTCTATATTTAAAACAGAAGGTCAGTTTACGTTGTCCCCAAATGGTTTACTACAGCTAAAAATCTGTTCAAGAACAGGAATCTCATATTAGTTTTATTTAGGGTTTCATCCATTCTGCCTCTCATTTGCTTTTTTGTTTTTAGTTTATTTGGTTCACAGCTGTTCTTGCTGGCATATTATGAATGATACTAACATCAGGTATTCTAAACCATCCCTCCTCAGCTTTTCATCAGTTCTTAATTATTGGATTTTTAGTGCCTTGTTTTTTCAGAGCACTGCTGGAAGCTCTGCACAGCTGTTGCTCCACAGTTCCAGATTTGCATCTCTAGCTATGAAATCTTTCTTCTGGGGCATTTTTAAAGGCAAAAGCTTTGCTCATATGTTGCAATGAAATGGGAAGACACTGGAAATAATTTGAAAAAAGGGTTTCAAAGCATGTAGCACCTGACTGGAATTCTTCAGAGCAGCTGTATCTTTTCCTGGCATCACAGGGAATTTGTAATACTTACTGTATTTCTGAGGGGAAAAATTACAGTCAGGGCTTTCCCCATTTTCATATTAAAGCTATTTCCCTTCTGGACATCACTGTGGTAACATAAAACCTTTCATTACTGTTTAAGTGGCGCAACAATGATTAAATACCTATCAAGAAGATGTGTAAATCCCTAGGGAGGGCCCTGTCTAAGCATAAATGTGTGTAAGACTCCAAGAAACACTACTGTGTCAAAGAGAAAGACTTCTCTGTCCAACCCCATGACTGGACGATTTATGGTCCTTGACCTAGTAGTCCACATTACTGTCAGAATGATACAGAACAATATTTTTTAGGCCAAGAACTTACTGGTAAGTGGTTAGTTTCAATCAATCAATCAGAATATTCACTTAGTGTGTGGGTAAGCCTAACCACTATAGATTATAAACTATGTTTTATAACTTGTCATGATGTATGGACTCACCATTGTTATTTATTCAGCAAATAATGGTTGAGTCATGGTTTTACATGATGTGTAAACAAGCTTGTATATGTAAAGCGCTTTGGATAGATTTATAATTCCCATTCAACCATATATCCCAACAAGTCAGATGATCTCCACAGAGTTGGAACAATAGATGCCCAGTGCAAGCTACAATAATGTTGCACATAGCATGACATGATGATGATGATGATGCCATAGCAAGCATAGCATCCCCTGCCCACAGTCCCTTATGGATTCCCATAATCAGTACCATCTAGATCAGTGTTTCTCAGCCTTGCAACTTTAACATGTGTGGATTTCTGCTCCCAGTATTTCCCAGAGAGCATGGGAATCAAAGTCCACACATCTTAAAGTTGCCAGTGATGATGAATCAACTTTCAAAGCCACGTAACTTTGAAGTGACTAGTTTACCAGCCACTTCCCCTCCTTGGGAAACAGAGAGCAATTGAACTAAATGTTTCTCCAAATCCCTATCCCTCACTGTCTTACTTATGTTCTGAGAAAGAAAAGCAAATGATTGGACTTACCATTTTTATCTGCTCTTCTCAGAATCTAAGAGAGAATAAACCAATATGTATCAGTATCAACAAAGAAATATTGTAATTCTTACAAGGACACATTTACAGTTTAGTAAACTTAGCAATGTTTTAAAGGATTTTTAAAAAGGCTTATTAATTATGATCCCAGTACAGATAACGCAGTACTACAATAGACAGTACAAATTATACTTTTGAAAAAAGGTGCATTTAGTGATAGTATTTTCTTTAGATGAATAGATGGTACACATTTGCAATTGATTAGATGCCAGATTGCCTTTGTATTTGGTGCCAGGTAAAACAGTTCACTTCTGCCAAGCTTTCTAATCAATTGTGGGATGGTGTATCAGATTGGCTGAAGACAATTACAGGGAACTGTTCATTGACTAAGTGTTCTAATTCAATGTTCTACTTTTTGGTGGCATTCTGGGAATATTTTATAATAAAAGACTGGTGTTGGAAATGTTGATCCTCTGTGCATCCCTACATCTCAGCAAAGAACTGGAATAGACATTTGTAATTGCATCATTTAATTAAATGGATGGATTTCTGGTAGGTAGAAGTCCCATACACTGGTGACCCATTTACATGAAACATTGTCAAAATTTATAGCTATTCAGTATTTGAGGATTTAACTATACGAGGACTGGAATCACCTATGACACTGAGTATATTTGATGAATTTTAACCAGATATTCACTTTTCACAAACAGTATAGCATATTTTAATATGTGATTAGGACTGCTGATATGTAGTAGTATTTAACAAAGAATAGTATTTAATAGAAGACATAAAAATAGTGTTTCAGATTTAACGTATTTGGACAATTGTCAACAAATGATTTTACACTACCTTCCAAATCCAACCCTATCAAGCACTTCTCATCTAAAAGCATTTTTATTTGGAAGGAGAAAATACATACTGAAATTAAAATGTTTTATCTGTTATTTCATACATGAAGTTTTTAAATATAGTCTGTTGCTACTTCTGTGCCAGGATCATTTTTTCCGTTTTTATAGTAATAGTATAACAAAACTGCTTTAAACAATACCCTTCTTGTGGTTTTTACTGATGTTTTAACATTTGTATGTATACAGTCATTGGAAGTTGAAAAATCACCTATATATTAAAATAAAACAATCTATTTAAATACTAAATTCTATGTATACTACATAGTCTTCTATTTTCTATAGGATATATTAGATCCAACACTAATTAGTTTGAAAGGTTAGCGTTTTGTCTTTGATTTATGTTTAAATCAAACATGGTCCTAACAAATTGTTATTCTATCATTTATGACAATTATATCCTGCTTTTGCTCCACAAGTTCCAAGTGTTGTACATGAATACCCTCTTTTTTTTTCACCACACTAATTTAATGAAATGTATTCATCAGAGATAATAAAGGAATTAAAATCACCCTTTGGCTCAGCTGATTTTAAAAACCACATTTTCCTTGCCCCAAACCAAGACTGGAACCACTTTTCCTAATTATTGCTTAGCACACAAAATAAGATGGGTACATAATGGCCATGCCCACCAATCGTGCACTCATCTTCTAAGTTGTACCAAAGATTTATCTTTATCATTTGAGACCATCCTAAGGAAGCATTAGGTAATCTAGCATTACTGAAATTCATAACACTTTTTCTAAATTTCCCATCCTGAACAACCAACTCTTTTGCTTTGGAAATGTACCTGTTGTTAGAGCAAATTGAATCAACTGTCAGACAGAATCATTGTGACTAATTTTGTAAACGCCAAATTTAAATACTTACATTTTTTTTAAAAAACCTGGCTTTTTTTAAAAAAAAATCTGAATAGAAGAACTAGTAAACTCTCATTTTAGTACCGAAAATGCTTTCACTTTGCTTGGTTGCGCTTTTAAATGTCTAATAAAACAGCCTGGAAAAATTGTTAATCTAAATCTGTTTTTTCTTATAGAGAAGAGTGCAAAGGAGTTTAATATATTTGCAATGGTCCAGAATCTGTGTTTTGTGCTTCAGGTCGTTTATCTTTCAGCCAGAGGGAATCTAATTTGGAAGACTCTAATAGGGCCCATAATCAAATAACCGCGATCTTTGTATTAGCATCGTTTGATAGGATAATCTTCTTATGATCAGGGAACTCTTGCTACACATCGATTTGGGGGCGGGCGAACCATTCAACAGGTTGAGGCTTCCGCACAGAGAGCCGAACAAAAGCCCAACCTGTTACACGTTTGCAATAATTTAAAGGAAGAAATGATCTCTCCGCCCCCACCGCCCGTCCGCCAACCTCCATCCCGTTCACAAGAGAAAAGGGTCGAACTTCTCTGAAGCCCAAGGAACCCAGCAGATCAAAGCCAGAGAAAGGGAGGCGAGGGACCCGCCGCGCTTACATCCAGGAAGATGGAGAGCCCCTTGGACATGGTCAGGGCAGAACGGATCTCCTCGGAGGACTCGGGGGAAGAGGAGGCGGAGGAGGCAGGAGCTGCGTCCGGGCTCTCAACGCCATCCATGCTTCGCTCTGGACCTTCCTTTGCGGCTATGCCGGGATGCGAGGACGGCAGCTGCTGGCGGCTGTTCCTCCCGCTGCCAAAGAACCTCCCCGGCTCTCAGCCGAGACCCCGATTCGCAAGGCGATCAGGAGGAGCCGCGGAGTCCGAACGAAGAAGGGTAACGCGCCCTCAAGCCCTCGGTTGCCGCCAGCCTTGGCTCCGCCTTCACCTGGCCTCTATGCTTTGCTCGCCATCAAGCGCGGTGTTGAATGAACGCTGCTCCCCTTCTGTTTGCAACTGGGTGAAACCGAAGTTAAGAGCATACGCAGAGTGCCATGCAGTACTTTTATCCCTTGGGCATCCATCAGCGGAACCCTAATTACAGGGGTGAAATCCAGCAGGTTCTGACAGGTTCTGGAGAACCCGTAGAAGAAATTTTGAGCAATTCAGAGAACCGGCAAATACCACCTCTGGCTGGCCCCAGAGTGGGGTGAGAATGGAGATTTTGCAATATCCTTCCCCTGAAGGGGGTGGGAATGGGGATTTTGCAGTAACCTTCCCCCAAGAGTGGGGAGGGAATGGGGATTTTGCAGTATCCTTCCCCTGCCACACCCACCAAGCCACACCATGCTCACCAAGCCATGCCCACAGAACTGATTTCACCACTGCCTAATTGGTACAGATTTGAACTCTAGCATTAAAAAGAAAATAATTTTTTAAAAATAAATGAAACATCACTATAAGGAAGGGATAACTATTGGTTGGTTGCCAATATATACTAAATGGTTAATTTCCACAAGTATAAAAAGTTCCTTGCTAAATCAGATTAAATAGTCCTCCTAGAAATCTCTAGACAGCCTAGAACAGGGGTTGCCAACCCTGGTCCATGGACTGGCCACTGGGCCATGTCATGCCAGAAATCGAGCTGTACAAACAAGGGAAGTCCCATCCATGGGATGCAGACAGCATGCAAAACCACCACCACCCCCTCTGGTCTGCAGAAAAACCTCTCTCCACAGAACCGGCCCCTAGTGCGCAAAAGGTTGGGGACCGCTGGCCTAGAAGGAGGCCATGGGCAATGGACTTTGTTTACCAATGGCTTTCCAATATTTTCTGCTTTTGAACATGGAAGTTGAGGTGCTCTCTGTCTGTCTTAGAATCCAATGATATATTAATTTCTTCAGAAATTTGCACTCTGAAGGATGTCAAGTTGGAAATGTTTGTTCTGTATAATTTTACTTATTTACGTATGTATGTATGTATGTATGTATGTATGTATGTATGTATTTATTTATTAGTTCGATTTATATGCCACCCTTCTCTGGAGACTCAGGGCGGCTTACAATGCATTAAGCAATAGCCTTCATACTTTTGTATATGCCCCCCCCCCCTTAAGCAGTGTTCTTTTTTATACAAAGTCAGCTTATTGCTCCCACAATCCGGGTCCTCATTTTACCTACCTCGGAAGGATGGAAGGCTGAGTCAACCTTGAGCCTGGTGAGATTTGAACTTGCAGTAATTGCAGGCAGCTGGCATCTAAGTGCTACTTTAACAGCACTTAGTCCACTGCGCCACCAAATATTTAAAGCAAAATACTGTGTGGTGGCAGTGAAAATTAGGCACCAACTAATCCAAATCTCCCATAGTTAAAACTCTTATAAAAGCTCTTATAAAATAAAAGACTGAAAGAAACAGCCAAGACTGATTTTGTACTGCACCCTTTCCCCCCACAACAAACTGCAATGAGGTAACCACTCAAACATACTAACTACAAATTGTGTTTTACAAAGAATACTGGCTTGGTTCACAGAATACACAAAGCAGCAACCTATGCGTTGGTTTGGCATTTTATGCAAATTGAGTCAATATAATTACTTTATGGTTCAGTGCATGTCATGCAAAGCATGAAAACTGGATTGATTAAGCCAACCTGGTTATGTGAATCATGGTAAGGAGAAAATCTTACCAAGAAAATCTTCTTGAAGATCTCCAAGTATGCCATCAACTTGTGGGAAATCATACTTCCTGTCAAATCACTCGCAGCTGATTTGAAATATATTTGCGATGCTATTAGTTATCCAAATTGTAAAAATTCATGTTCTTTTTTTCTTGTCTATTTTCATCTGTGGATGAAGAATAACAAGTAAACTTCCATGCAAGGAAATCACACAGAAAAAAATATTAATTCTATTTCCTTTGCATCTGTGCTGTTTTTATTTTCAAATAAAAGTGATTCAGGGTATTCAAATAGTTTCTGACAATAGCACTTTTTTCTCATTTCCCCCAACAACTTCTGATATTTATTCCTTCAAACTAGCACTCACTTGAAGGAGAGTTTGAAAAATTTGAATGCTTGCTTGGTAATTTGCATTTATTGGAAAGGACTTAAAGGTCTTCTATTCCAACCCCTGTTCAAGCAGGAGACCTTATACAATTTCAGACAAGTGGCTGTCCAGTCTCTTCTTAAAAATGTCCAATAATGGAACATCCACTACTTCTGAAGGCAAGCCATTCCACTGGTTAATTGTCCTCACTATTAGGAAATTTCTACTTAATTCTAGGTTGCTTCTGTCTTTGATTAGTTTCTATCCACTTTTCTTGTCTTGCCTTCTGGTGCTTTGGAAAATAGCTTTACTCCCTCTTCTTTGTAGCATAATGTGGCAGGCCCTCAAATATTGGAACACTGCTACCATGTCACTGCTACCTAATCCTTTTAACCAGACTAGCCATACCCAATTCCTGCAACCATTCTTTGTATGTTTTAACCTCCTAGCCCTTAATCATCTTTGTTGCCTTCTCTGCACTGTTTCCAAACTTTCAGCATCTTTTTTTTTTTATAATGAGTGACCAAAACTGGATGCAATATTCCAGGTGTGGTCTTTTCTTTTTCTTTTAGCTTGACTGTTCTACTAGAGATAATTTGTTGATGGATTCCCTCCTCACAGCCACCTTCCATTTCCAACTCTGCTCTTAAAGACTGCCAATTTTGTAGAAAATAAAATCTTACTGTGGGAGGGAAACCCCACAGGTAAAATGCAATATTTTGTACAGATTCATATATCCTTTCTCATATACTAAGAGGCTTTTGATTGGTCACTGACTCAGAAAGAAACAAGTTGTTTGCTAGACCTTTTAGGATGATTTCAACCTCATTCTGAATTCAAGGCCTGTTCCTATGACTTCCTTCAGCCCTATTAATTGTGGGCCAATTCATACAATTATCAGGATAGTTTTGATTAAGTTAACACATTGCTCTACAAGCAGTTGTACTGTATTGGAGTTTGTGTGTGTGTGTGTGTATAATATTCTGTTTGTGGTGCCCATGCAAAAGGCTTGCCAACTTTCTAATTGGCTGAGCAGCTAATATCTTCTGCGGTAGTTGTCTGTGTAGGCATTACAATACAACTGGGCAATGTTTACCTCCATGCTGTGAAATACTCCACCTGCTGATTTCTTTAGATCTAATTGTCAAGTAGAGTTGAGTGAGATATAATTTGCATTATTCCACTCTAGCTGACACACACACACACACACACACACACACACAAAGAGGGGGGGGGAGAGAGAGAGAGAATATGCACTTCAGCAGGAGGAGATTCCTGCTGGAGTCTTCTCAGTAGGTTTCAAAACAAAGTTTTGTTGACAACATTCTACACTTAATGTGGTTCTGCAAAACTTGGAGGGGGTACTTTGCCTTCACGTTGCTTTGAGCACAGCAGCCTTCAAAGCTGCTTCATTAAATAACCTTCAAACCCTACTTCTAAAAGCAAAGGGAAATGGTTGCATTGTTTTGTTGTATACTGCTATAAGGCCTTGTTTGGAAACCAAAAGAAGCATTTGGATAGCTCCTGTGTGTCCTCAGAAAACCCTCTAGAGATTTCTAGACTACTGTTGAAAAACCCTGCCAAGACCTGTGAATGACCCAAAACTTCTTGATGGGACAAATCACACCACTCCTGTTCCTCTGTGGCATAATTGTGACATAAGGGTGAAACAGAGTCACAAAAATGATCCCTCACATAGATGTAATACTGTTTATATATAATTTTTAATTGTTACTCCATTGTTGCCAGTCTTGATCATCAGTACATTTGATTTTCAGATCCACACTGTTTATTGCATCATACAGGTTTCCTAAGATTCACTGCAAATTGTACAGCTTCTCAACCAAAAACACAGTATCCAAATGAGTATTTTATAAGATAGTGTTAAAAATAATAGCAGATGTGTTAAAAAAAAGAATCCAGCATCCATTGTAGAACAAAGCCTTTATTAAGTTCTAGTCAAAAGTTTATGCAAGATTGTGAGTTCTTTACAGTCTTCTTGTTTGTATCTTGATTAATGGCTGTCATTGTAAGCTTAAAAAAGACAAAGAATATATATGAATTAAAAGGTCACTATTTTACTAATTTATTTCTCTACTTATTTTTTGCCATGCATTATTTGATGGATTTGAAACTACTAAAAGCAAAAACAAAAAAACATGGCTAAGTTCCAAATTTTATACTTTATTATATTTAGTTGATAATATTTTGTTTATATAGATTGCATTCATTTATTATTTTTATAGATTGTGTAAAAAGCTTTACAATACTATGATGGAAAGTTGGACATAATTCATAAAAAAAAGCATAGTTCTATAACTGGGACTTGCACTATAATTTTAAACAAATTAATTTAGAAATAAGCCTCGTACTACTGGGTGAGCTTAGCTCTGGATAAAGAAGTTCAGGATTCCTTGTTAGCTAATTATAATTATACTTTGGTTTTATGCAGATTCTTTTATTCTTCAGGAGCACAAAGTAAAATGATCAATCACTGTTAGTTAGGTAGCTTTGTGGCAAATCTGACCTCCAAAGACTGTATTAACAAAACACTAAAAGCAGAATAAGTTAAATAAGCAGAATAAGTAAACAGATAAATTGCCAGCTGGCTTGTTTTCTTCCAGATGACAAGCCAAAGCTCATCTAAGGAAAATTCATCCATCTCTGATCTTACCCTTGTTATTTATCGACCTTTAATTCCTTCAATCTCATGTGATTTTAATCAGGCATTTCGGTGTAACCTGTGTTTTGGGATATGTAATCTGGTAAAATATCCAACCTAGACTCCCAGCTATTGTTTTTCAATCACAAAAAAGGGAAGATACTTTCCTTCTTTGAGCCCCGTTCTGAAATCCCTGGTTGAACAAGAAAGAGGAAGAGGAGATGACATCAAATACTAATGAAGGCATTCACTATTGCTGCATTCCTTCCTGCCCAGCTGTCTTGGCTTGACAGGACAGCCAGGTGGTGGTAGAAATCCTCTAGCAGAAGACAGTTTCATTCTTGGACGTTACTGCTTTTTTTCCCTTTAAAGTTGGTGCCTTTCTATAGATGCAGTTAATTATGCAATTAATTATTTAACAGTAAAATTTAAAGATTAAAATGCAGTTAACAATGACAGTGAAACAAATGAATCAACTGAATAACAGAATAAATAAAAACACATTTTATATTTCAGAGAATTGCTAATTTTCTGTTCTGTAGAAGCCCTTGCTTTTATTTTGTCTCAGTTCACAGAATGATCTTTAATTCATCATTTCTTCAACAAACATGCCCTCTCCTGGTCTAAAGAAAGAACTATCTGAACTGTTTTGAAAGAACAAATTTTGCATGTGAATTTACCATTCCACTAAACTACTTGTAGCATCCTAAAAAATCCTAAAACAATGTGAGGCACAATAACATAGCAATAAACTAAATTTTGAGAGCAATATATTGCAACATGAGTAACCCATACTGTATAGTCTATTATCCTTTCTGGCCCGGGACTCCTTTCAGATGGTCACTCATGCCCTCGTCACTTCCCATCAGGACTACTGTAATGCTCTCTACATGGGGCTCCCCTTGAAGAGAACTCGGAGGCTCCAACTGATCCAGAATGCAGCCGCGCGGGAGATTATGGGAGCGACTCGGCACACCCATGTAACTCCCTTCCTGTGCGAGCTGCACTGGCTCCCGGTGATCTTCCGAGTGCGATTCAAGGTGGTGGTGACCATCTTTAAAGTGCTCCATGGCTTAGGACCTGGGTACTTACGAGACCGCCTTCTGCTGCCGATAGCCTCCCACCGGCCAATACACTCCCACAGAGAGGGACTCCTCAGGGTGCCATTGGTCAAACAGTGTCAACTGGCGGCCCCCAGGGGGAGAGCCTTCTCTGTGGGGGCACCTGCCCTCTGGAACTAACTGCCCCCAGAGATACAGAGGATCCCTGACCTACGCACCTTTCACCGTGACCTCAAGACGCTATTATTCCAACAAGCAGGGCTGGCCTAGACATGATTTTTAATTGGAGTTTATTTTTAATGATTAGTCCAATGGTTTAATATGTTTTTAAAATGTTTTTTAAATTTTGTATTTGGACTTGTTTTATTGTTGGTTGTGCACCGCCCTGAGTCCTTTGGGAGAAAGGTGGTATAGAAATTGAATAAAATCTAAATCTAAATCTATGTTTATTATGTTACCTATGTTAATAGTCTGACATTTTCTTAGTTATAACATTGAAAATGTTAGATCAATCTACATTTGCATCAATTCATCTGAGTAGCATTAAAAAAGTAAAGTATTTAATCAATTCATTGTTTTAAAAGCCTTGTTAATTTTCAAAGTAGTTATTAATGTTTTTTTCCCAAAAGGTCGTTAAGTCTTCTTAGTGGGAGATTATAAAATTATGTTGCTTGGTAGCATCTACAGTAATTAATTATTATCTAGTTAACTGCTTTTAACTAGGTTTCAAGGCAATTAAGATATAATGGTAAAAATGTGTCAAATAGTGATTGACAGATGAGATAAAAGATGCAAGAAAATTAAGGCCATCTCATAGTAATCAAGACCAATGAAGCAAGAACTCCATAGATTTCAGTAACATCTCGGTAATCCATCTGGAATAAATTTAGAATCTTGGCAACTGTAATAAGAAATTCCCAGGCTCATTTACAGATTTAAGGCAGAGGTTCATTGAATATTTCAAGATTCTTTTCTCTAGATTGTTCCCTCCTGGGCTGTATTGTCCTTTATAAAATAATCTATGAATCCACCTGCTATCCCTTTCCTTCCTTTCCCAGACTCCCACAATATTTCTTTCGCACAGAATTCCTTTTGTTCACATAGGCCAGGGCTATCAAACTCATGGGCCAGATGCATCATGTGTTGGCCACGCCCACACACCCATTTTAGTGAAGGGAGGAAAAGTTGCAATATGTCATGTGAGAACACTGTGTTCTCGGGAGTTTGACACTCCTGATATAGGCAAACTATGACAGCAAGGTTGATCCATTTGGATGCTGTGAAATTTTGTGGCTGTGGCATCTGAAAAGGGAGAAAAGGGCAATCAGAATGGCATAAGCAGTATCACAGCATTATGATCTAACCACTACCTTTTTCTCTATTTTTCATTTGCTTACTAAATAAATAATTAATTTAATACTTTAATTTATTTATGAAATCCATACACTGCCCATCCCACTGTTACAGCAAATATAGGCATCTTACACACAATATAAAATTAACAAAAGAATACAAAAGAATTAAAAATTAAGAGAAATTAAATATGCCTTATGACATCATATTCCAAAGGAGCAGGCTTACACTGTGGTCCCCAACTTCTTTGGCCACCCTGGAAACAGCTTCTGCCAGACAAAATGGAGCTCGGGAGGCCACGTGCGGCCCCCGAGCTCCATTTTTGCTGACAGGGAATTGCAGGAGGCCGTCACAGCTTAAAACGGAGCTCGGGAGACCATTTTTGCTGGCAGAGCACTTGGGCCACCACAGGTGCTCCCGAGATGAGTAACATCGAGCTGGCCATGCCCACCATGGCCACACCCATCCCAGCCCCTTAAAGTCAAACACAATCCTGATGTGGCCCTCAATGAAATTGAGTTTGACACACCTGCTATACAGGAAGTCACTGGGTTATGACTGGTCACTTAGCAGCTGTTCAAAGTTATGACAAATCCTCCCGCTCCTCCAAAGTTACATAGAAATCTAGGGTGACATCTGGACCAGCTGAGGAATCTAGAATTTGAGCCACCAAAATAGGCTAAATAAAAATAATAATATTGTCTATTGCCAAGATACTCTCAATCTTACACGGGAAAAGACCCGAATATACCAAAACTTGCATACCTCTACCCATGAAAATCTACGAACACACACACACACACACACACACACACACACACACACACACATATTTCTCTGTATTGCGTAAGTAAGTATACACCCTATTGCCTTATACAGGTAGTCATCAATTTACAACCTTTATTTACCGACTGTTCAAAGTTACAATGGCACTGAAAAAAGGAGCTGATGCCTTTTTTCACACGACTGTTGCAGCATCCCCATGGGCACATGATCAAAATTCAGATGCTTGGCAAGTGGTTCATATTTATGACAGTTACAGTGTCCTGGGGTCATGCGATCAGCTTTTGTGACCTTCTGACAAGCAAACTCAATGGAGAATCCAGATTCACTTAACAACCATGTTACTAACTTAACAAATGCAATGATTCACCTAACAACTGTGGCAAGAAAAGTTGTAAAATGGGGCAAACTCACTTAAGTAATGTTTCACTTAGCAACATAAATGTTGGGCACAATTGCGGTCATAACTCGAGGACTACCTGTATTAGGGGAGGAATCAAAGATTTCCACCAATTCTTTGCCTATTCATACAGCATTTGCTTTACCTCTGAATTCTGGGATTTGTTTTCCTCTTCTATAATCATTTGACATTCTTTCTTTTCTCTCCCTTTACAAGTATGAACTGCCCTTTTATTGCTTTTAACCACCTAATTAAAAAACTAGAGTTCTTTCTGAAGCAATCCTTCAAAATCCTGTTTATCTGCAGACTATATTAATCTTCTGTGTAATTTTGCTAATACTTGTTTGCTCTTTGTTGTAATTCCACACTGGACAACTATTTGGCTTCTTCACTTCCTTGTTTTGTTTATTTTTGGAGAAGCTTTCTTCTGCTAATTGACTTCCACCATGACATTTGATTTTCTAAGCCATCATTCCTTTCCTTGTTGTTTTAACTTAAGCTTCTTTTTCTAATCCATCCAATTCTCTGAACTAAATGCTTGGAAATTATTCCTCTTCTGCTCCTTAGAGGTAATCAAGAGCAAAGAGAAGCTCATTTTAGATATTCCCAACAGGAAACAATCCATTGCTTAAAAAGCAGTTAAATGTCTTACAGATATTTAGTGGGAATTTCCATTAAAATCAAGAAGATGATGAGGTGGGACAATAGATTGAGAACATCTCCTGTAGTAATAGTCTGTGGGCCACCATCACTTTTGAACAAAGAAGCCATGTGGATTTTTGCTAAGTAGAATTTAAAGTTCAGCAAACATCATAGAACTCCTTTATACTGCAATTAAATAATTAAACAACATCTTTATTTGTTACGATTGCAGAGAATTTGATTGCACATCCCATAGAAATCAATGGGGAAAATCTTGGGTTTTGTAACCTTTTTTTTACTTCAGATTCACTATGTTACTAATTCTGGAGTACTTAACTGCATTAGCAGATGGCATAAAATGACAATTCATGCATATCTTTTTCTGAAGCAGGAGTACACAATTTTAAAATAATACCAAGTGAAAAAAGAAACATAGGTTTGCTTTTAAGTGGGCAGCAATATTCATTTCAGGGGAAATTTTTTTTTTATAGAGCAGAGGTGGCACAATGGTTAGAGTGCAGTACTGCAAGCTACTTCTGCTGACTGACTGCTGCCTTCAATTTGGCAATTCAAATCTCACCAGTCTCAAGGTTGACTCAGCCTTCCATCCTTCCGAGGTTGGTAAAATGAGGACCCAGATTGTTTGGGGACAATATGCTGACTCTGTAAACCATTTAGAGAGGGCTGTAAAGCACTGTGAAGCAGTATGTAAGTCTAAATGCTATTGCTATCATACGACTGAAAATTCTTTTTGTAATTATCACCTGTGGTTTTTTCCCGCCATATTGCAAAACCATGTGCTCCATTAAAATTCATCATGTTCTAACATGGAATTTGCTTCTGAAGATGGTATATCACTCATCAAATATTCTTACTGGCTGATGTACTTACTTACTTATTATTCTAATGTGTATCTAACCTTTTTACCCAAGGTGTGGTATCATCAGAGACGAATAAAGAAAACAATGACTTCACATGTCTTTGATGCATTATTCCTTGTAATGCAGTTGTGTTAGACATTCTAGCAGCCATTTCACACTCCCGACTCATGTTTGTTATTAATGATTACACCTAATTCCTTCTCAAAAGCAGAGTTTCCAAGCTGTACATCCGTCATCTTATATTACGTCGCACATTTTTTTTCTCTGCAAATGTAATGCAATATGTTTCTTCCTGTTTCAGGACATCTTGTTCTTCTCTGTCCAGTCTTCCAAGCTGTCCAGATTAGACTGTAATCTCATTCTGTCATCTTGGATGTTGTCCAGACCTCCCAATTTGTTCATCTGCAAATCCGATAAGCAGTCCATCAGTCCCATCATCCCGGTCATTAATACAGATGTTGAATAACATATCCCAAACTAGATCACTACAGAATTCTGCTGATTATTGCTTTCCAACTCAATGTAGAGCCATTAATGCTGGTTCTATAAGAGTGGATAGCCAGCCAATCTTGGACCTACCTTGCCTTAAAAGGCAAAATTAATTATTGTGACAATTCTAAAGATCTGGATGATCGTACTATATTATATTTTAAGTATTATAGTTTTATACAATCATAGAAAGTAACTTTATATGAAAGAGCATGATACTATCCGTGCAGTTGCAATGTGAAATTAAATGTACATATTTTCATAAATGATCAATATGAATTAAAAACACACATCCTCACGAATCTTCTATTTATTGTATTTTTATTCTTTTAAATACATAAATTTATAATATTTTGGTGAGTGTCCCCTAATCAATAAGGAATTTACAGAGAATTAGGGTGCCAAAAATATGAGAATATTATGCCATGCTGACAGTGCTAGAGGTGTGAAATCATACATGATTGAATTTATGAAATCAATAAACATCTAGAAATTAAAAGTTTTTTAAAGCCAATTTGAATTAATTTTCCAAGCTTTATAATAGAATAGCCATCAGCAAAAACCACTAATGGTATATTATTTTAGGAAAAAGTTTTAAGCATGATAATTACTTTCTACAATTTGCCACTTTTATAATATGTAGACTGACTGTAATTATTTTCAATATAATCAATTATATTTTATGATGTTGCTCCCCAACAATGGCAGATGTGACCTATTAAGTATATTTTGAATTAGAAAAAAATGCTTTCAGATTATTGTGACTTTATTAATCTATGAAAGTTTTCTAGTTCTTGTGATCAAAAGTTACATTCAAACATTTCATAGGTTTTTTTCCTTCCATATTTAGAGGCTGGTGGTGGGTGGTGGAGGGAGGAGGAATAACACATTTCCACTGTTTGGGAATGTTTTCACATTGTCTCCACTTTCACTCTTCAGTTTTTAACCTTTCAGATAATTTGATTTTACAAAGCTAACGACAAGGAAAAGTATGCATTTCTTTACTGCATGCAAAATATCTTAGTTCCTGTGAAGTGAAGCTGTCTTGTTGTAAGATCCAAAGTCCAAGAGCCAGAAGTATGTCAAAGAGTGGTTCCTGCAAATGGAGTTATGGACTTTCTATGCAACTCCAGAGAGCTGCATTGTTGAAAAAGAGACTGGTTTTATTGCAATTTCAACCATGCCACAGTTGATCAACTCTCAAACACCTCCATGCTGCCAGATTATAAGAACCTGGAAATGCTTTTGAATTTTAACAGTATCCATAGCTTCAATTGTCCAAGTGAAATACAGGAAAATATCTTAAAATAACTCCATTTTATAAATCTAATTAGTAAACTATTACACCTATGCCCTCCATGGCCCAACTACACTTGAGATGTTAACACATTTTGCTTTCAGTAGAATTGGTAGCTTGCCTTTATTTTTTGCAAATTCTTTTATGATTACTGATGGATGTTGGTGTCACATGAGGTATCTAGTCCTAGTTCTCTTTAATATTTCATAATCCACCCCACTCCCAAACCGTCTTAAATTAAAGTCAACTACTAATACATTTCCATTAAGGGTTTTTTTTCAAAAAAGAAGTTAAAAATTATTTTGTAGCTGGAGGAGTGTCTACCAGCTGAACCTTAATACTTGGACAGAAACATATTGGCTTCAAACCCTGCAATATACACTTATGTGGATTTTTTGTTTCAATTTAATTTTACAGTTTTGGATGTGTAAACAAGGTCACATTTTACAGGAAAGTAAAAGAAAAAAAGTTCTTAATTTAAAAGCTCAGGCAAAACCTAAATACAGTCTAAAGTGCAGTGAAAAGAAAGATTGATTTTCCACTAAGTATTTTAAAAGCGTTATTATTTCTAGAATAGCATGGCATTTCTTCTGATTGTAGAAACAAGCTCCTCTTTCCTAGGTGAAATTAAAAATGCTATCTAAAAATGCTACTAAAGGAATGTAAGATACATTGTAAGGGTCAACTGGCCTAAAGATTTTAACCTAGAACAGGTGGAAATATGTAGTTAGAAAAATATTACCTGTGCAACTTGTTTGTTGTAGGGTAGCATCTATTTTCTGTACTTAAATGCCAAAGTCAACATGTGAAATAAACAGAGACGGTCACCATTTTCTAATCCAGATATGGGTGCAGGTAAGAAGATGTACAGTTAGACAGAAAAGATCATTAGGAATGATTTAACTCTGGGACTGGAGATTTATTAAGTATATTCAAAAAGTAGAAAATGTTGAGCCGTGCATTTTAACACATTCAGCAACTTAAGCAGAGTATTAAGAATGAATATGCTTAAAGCAGGGGTGAAATCTAAAATTTTTTGCTACCAGTTCTGTGGGCGTGGCTTAATTAGTGGGCAGAGCTTGGTGGTAAGGTGACTGGGAGGGCGTGGCCAAGTCAATGTCACTTCTTTGCCCTTTTTAACCTATAAAACACAACACAACACAACTGGCTCACCCACAATGTAAAAGCAGCTGTGGTAGACCCAAAATGGCCCCTGCAACAGCAGGAACCTCACACAGCCACAAAAAGCCCCAAAAACCAACTTTCACATTTTACACACACAAAATTCCACATATAGCTTTGTGAGATTTTGTGTTTGTGTAGTTAGAGTGAAACCCCACAGAAACACACTAAATCTCAGAAAGCTGCACAAATATTATTTTATTTTATTTTTATTTTTATATAAAAGCATCTAAATTTAAAACTTCCTAAACTTTAAATGGCTAGGTCTAAAAAAAGAACAACTAACCCCCCCCACTCCCCAATTATTGTTTTTAAAGCTCCCAAAGGGGGAAAAAACTTACCCAATAGAACAGAGGTCTCCAACCTTGGCAACTCAACTCCCAGAATTCCTCGGCCACTGGAAGTTGAAGGCAGGCAGGCAGGCAGATAGAGCTGCTCACCGATCAGCTTGATTGCAGGCAGGGAGATTCAGTTGCTTGCTGATGAAATGGATTGCAGGTATTATAGCAAGTGAAGCAAGGCGTTGCGACCAGCAGCTAAGGTAAGCAAGCTGGAGGACGGGGGGAGGGATTTTTGCTAACGGTTAGCAGGCAACTCAGCTTGGATCGTCAGAGCTTGGCTCAGAGCTTGGCTCGTCAGAACCATTTAAAAGGAAAAAAAGGCTCTGATGATAGCGCAGCTTAGCTGGGCATGGGCAGGGGCAGGGATTTTTGCTACTGGTTCTCTCTACCAGTACTCGCCCAAACCGGTCCGAACCAGGAGCATTTCACCCCTGGCCTAAAGCCCAAATAGTTAATAATAATAACAACAAATAATGGCTGCCTAGGCAACCCTATGTAAAGTCTCTTGGAATTCAAACTAGACCTCATCTAATTCTAGATTTGTCTGTAGTCTAAGCAACAGTGACCACAGGAATGTCACCTGGCATTTCTGGATGATTTGTCACCCATAAATATTATGGGTGAATATTAACCTCCTGCGCATGTCCAAGATGGCGGCGCCCGCTGGGATGGCGATCTAAGACGGGGGACGCCGACCTATCTTTGGGTCCTTGGGGGTCTGTTTGTTAAAACTATGACCCCAGGACCAGTTGGGGGAACACCCTGCCAGCATGGAGAGGGCTTTCTTCCCCTCCGTGACTGAGCAGGGGGAAAACTGCGAGGCCGAGAGCAGTCGGGCTGCTCAGCTGGGCGGCGGTGGTGCTTTGGGCAGTGGTGGCGGCGGCGGCAGCAGCGTTTTTCCTCATGGCCACCAGGACGTCGGAGCAGCGCTGTGCCTGGGGACGCCCATGCTGGTCTAAGATGCAAGTTCAGGGGGGTTCAGGGGGCTTGCCCAAGGGGGTCGTAGATGGTGTCGGGCACCCCCCCCCCGGACCTTTGGAGCGTTCCCCCCCCGGCAATCCTCCCCCTCTCCTTTGGGGTTGGAGCTGGGGGGGAAACGAAACGAAATGAAACAGTAATGAACCACCAATGGACAATAGGACTGGATGGTGAGGGAGATGGCATTGGCAGCTGCCCGGCAGTTAGAGGACGTTGGCGACCCCCCCCCTTTTTGGAGTGGAAGTTGGGGGGGGGGCAACAGAACAACAAAACTGTCGCTGAGACTTGGCTGGCCCCTGGTGTGATATTTTGGCCTGGGCCTTGGGTGGCCTTCACCAGGGCCCTATGGGGACTAGGGGCTGGAGACAACTACCCCATTCCGCTGCCCTCTTTCCTAGCGCTTTCCCTTTTGAGACCTATGCCCACCTGACCAGGAACTAGCCTGTGAGACTCACGTATCGCCATGTATTTGTCATCTGTATTCCCCTGACTGTGGAGAGAACTATTTCCATCTGAAGACTGGAGGCTGGGATATGGCTTCATCCCGTCGGCTGAGGGGGCTGACATCAGTTAACCACCGTGAGAGGGTGGCCCGGTGTCGAGGTCCCTGGAGGCCGAACCGAGATGACTTCACGTTTGTACCTGTCAACGGAGGGGCGTGGACCAGCCGCTGTGAGAGGGCGGCTTTTTGGACCTTGACCCCTGGACGCTATGGTTGGCACCAGTTCATTGCTGCCATTCACCACAAGAAGGGGTTGATTAGCTAACCAAACTACCGTGAGAGGGTAGTTGGACTTTATTTCCTGCTCCCCCAGATTGTGGTCGTCTTGGAATTTGGACGTTGTCCCCTGTGGTGAGAGGACAGTGGACTTGGCCCCGTGAACAGGTCTTTGGGACCCCACCATGTCTTCTTATTTCTTCTCTCCCTTGGACCTTTATGGACCCTCAGACTATGGTCGGGTTAACCCGCTGAAATCAAGATGTACTCAGCAGCGGAGCTTCTTGGTCTGCGAGATTCCCCCCTCTCGCAGGCTTGGCCCTCCACTCTATCGAGGGCCTACCTCGATGACGGGTTTTGGAACCCCGAGAGGTGGCATGCCGCAAAGAGGGGGTTGCGGGGTTTTTTAAAATTGTCTTTGTCTAAACTTTTAGGGGGATGGGGGAGGGGGGAGGGGAGGGAGGGCTATAGGCCGGGCTTGCCACAGGGGCCTGAAACGGGAGGCGGGGAATGGGGTGAGGAGGAGCTCGCTGCAGAAGGTAAGGAGGGTAATTCCATCAGAGCCATGGTTGGGAGGGGCAGATATGGCGGGAGCAGGGGGCCGTATCATGTATTGGGGGCACGTAGCCGCTGTCTCCAAGCAGTGGCGTGCCTCGGCCCTCAAGACTCTTCTCGCTCCCCGAGTTGTTCAGAGTTACGGCGTCCGGGCCTGAGATTGATGTTGTGTAATGCCAGGTCCGTGGTTAATAAGGCCCCCCTCATCTATGATCTTATTCAGGAGGGGGGTGCGGACCTGGCAGGTATTACGGAGACCTGGTTGGGCCAAGAGGGGGGTGTCCCCCTCGTAGAGTTGTGCCCGCCAGGTTTCCGAGCATTCCATCGGCCAAGGGCCCAGGGCAGGGGTGGGGGGTGGCGGTCATTATAAGGGAAAGTCTGGATCCAAGGGAGACCACTGTACCTCAGATAGCCGGATGTGAGTCGCTCCTGGTGAAGTGGGGCCATGGTGTGCGGGTGGGCTTGCTGATCGCGTACCTGGCTCCCTGCCACGTGACAGCGGCCCTGCCCGAGCTTCTCAACGTTATTGCCGCGGTGGCGGTTGATACCCCCAGGGTCTTGGTCATGGGGGATTTCAACCTGCCGTCTGTCGGTGAGGCGTCTGGGTTGGCTCGGGAGTTTATGGCTTCCATGACAGCCATGGACCTGACACAATTAATTCTTGGCCCCACTCACACAGGAGGACACACTCTGGACCTGGTTTTTGTCTCTGGTCAGTGGTTGAATGGCATAGATGTAGGGGATATAGTTATTGAACCCCTGTCATGGTCGGACCATTCTCTCCTGAGGCTAGACTTTCTGACCACCGAACCCCACCGCAGGGAGGCGGAACCGATTAGGTGGTTCCGCCCCAGGCGCCTGATGGACCCTGATGGGTTTCAGAGGGAGCTTGGGCCAATGCCCGAAACTCTGGCTCACGACTCGGCCGAGGACCTGGTGGCCGCCTGGGATAGGGCGGCCGCCAGTGCCCTGGACCGAGTCGTGCCTTTGCGGCCTCTGACCCGGCACCGAATCTGCCCGGCTCCTTGGTTCTCTGAGGAGTTGAGGGAGATGAAGCGCCGGAAAAGATGCCTAGAGAGTGGTTGGAGGGTGAGTCGATCTGAATCCGACCGAACACTAGCTAGGTCCCATCTTAGGACCTATTTGGTGGCGATAAAAGCGGCAAAGCGTAATTACTTTTCCGCTCTTATTGCATCGGCAGATAACCGCCCAGCCGCCTTGTTTAGAGTGACCCGCTCCCTCCTACATCAGGGAGTGCGGGAGGACCTCTTGCAAGGGCGGGCTGAGGATTTTGCACAGTATCTGCATGATAAAGTCGCTCAGATTCGGGAAGGCTTGGACTCTGACTGGGTAGATTCCAGCGAGGTGACTGAGGCTGGTCTTGAGAACGTTATCTGGGATGAGTTCGATCCCGTAACTTCCGAGGACGTGGACAGGACTTTGAGGAGTCTAAACGCAACCACATGTTTATTGGACCCGTATCCTTCCTGGCTGGTACTGGCCACTCGGGAAGTTACATGAGGCTGGCTCCAGGGGATTATAAATGCTTCTTTGAGTGAGGGTTTCTTGCCTGCCGCCTTGAAAGAGGCGGTGGTGAGGCCCCTCCTCAAGAAGCCTTCTCTGGACCCGGCTGTTTTGGCAAATTTTCGTCCTGTCTCCAACCTTCGCTTTGTTGCGAAGGTTGTTGAGAGTGTGGTTGCGCGCCAGCTCCCACAGTACCTGGAGGAAACTGTCTATCTAGATCCATGCCAGTCCGGTTTCAGACCTGGGTACAGCACGGAGACGGCATTGGTCGCGTTGGTGGATGATCTCTGGAGGGCTCGGGACAGGGGATGCTCCTCTGTCCTGGTCCTGTTAGATCTCTCGGCGGCTTTTGATACCATCGACCATGGTATCATGCTGCGTCGGTTGGGGGGTCTGGGGGTGGGAGGCACTGTGTTACGGTGGTTCTCCTCCTATCTCTCCAACCGATCGCAGTCTGTGTTGGCAGGGGGGCAGAGGTCGACCTCGAGGCGCCTCGTTTGCGGGGTGCCACAAGGGTCGGTCCTCTCGCCGCTCCTGTTCAACATTTATGTGAAGCCGCTGGGTGAGATCATCCGTGGTTTTGGGGTGAGTTGCCAACTGTACACTGATGACACTCAGCTGTACATCTCCACCCCTGACCACCCCAATGATGCCCTCGAAGTGATGTCCCAGTGCCTTGAGGCCGTGCGGGTCTGGATGGGGAGGAACAGGCTTCATCTCAACCCTTCCAAGACCGAGTGGCTGTGGATGCCGGCGTCCCGGTATAGCCAGCTAGTGCCATCGCTGGCTATTGGGGGTGAGTCATTGGCCCCCACAGAGGGGGCTCGCAACTTGGGTGTCCTCCTGGATTCACGGCTGTCCTTGGAAGGGCATGTGGCGGCCGTGGCCAGGGGGGCCTTTTATCAGGTTCGCCTGATGCGCCAGTTGCGCCCCTTTCTGGATCGGGACTCCATGTGCACAGTCACTCATGCACTCGTCACGTCTCGCCTGGACTACTGTAACGCTCTCTACATGGAGCTCCCCTTGGGGTGCACCCGGAGGCTCCAACTGGTCCAGAATGCGGCCGCGCGGGTGATTATGGGAGCGACAGGGCGCTCCCATGTGACACCTCTCCTGCGCGAGCTGCACTGGCTTCCAGTGGTCTTTCGGGTGCACTTCAAGGTGTTAGTTTTGACCTTTAAAGCGCTCCATGGCATGGGACCGGGGTACTTGCGGGACCGCCTGCTGCTACCTCCCACCGGCCAGTACGCTCACCCAGAGAGGGCCTTCTCAGGGTGCCATCAGCCAAGCAATGTCGGCTGGTGGCCCCCAGGGGGAGAGCCTTCTCTGTGGGGGCACCCACCCTATGGAACGAGCTGCCTCCAGAAGTTCGTTTGATCCCGGACCTCCGCACTTTCCGAAAGGCCCTTAAGACCTATTTATTCCAACAAGCCGGCCTTGCTTGATTGTTTTTAATGGGGTTTTAACAAAAATTTTTAATTGATTTTTGGGGTTTTAAATTGGGTATTTTAATGGGGTTAGAATTTTATTTGGAACGCCAATGAATTTAATTTAATTTTATAATTCTTTTAATGTTTGTATTATATGTGTTTTAAATCTGGTTGTTCACCGCCCTGAGTCCCCCTCCCGGGGAGAAGGGCGGTATATAAATTGAAATAATAAATAAATAAATAAATATATTAAATATTTGAAGTGGAAATCATTGGTTTTCTAAATGGGGAACTGAGAAAGAGACTACACATCATTGGGGAAGCCTTCCTCTGGATCTGCCCTGCAGTCAAATAGTCTATCTAGTCTGCCTAGCACAGTGTTTTTCAAATTTGGCAACTTTAAGGTGTGTGGATTTCCAATCCCAGAATTGTCCAGCCAGCAAACTGAAATCCAAACATCTTTAAATTGAAGTCGCACATGTTAACGTTGCCAAGTTTAAGCATCATATACACCTGCTTTATTTATTGTTGGGAAATTTATATATGTGAAAAAAGGAAATTCTTCCTTTTCTTCCTCCTCCTCGCAGGTGCAGGGTCTGCTTTTTGGATTGATGAACACCATCTTGTATATATACTGTACATATTGTTTATGTAAAGAAAAGATGCTATTCCCTTTCTGTTCTTCTGCTGTGCATTTTATGGCATGCAGATGGATCAGGGTGGTGGTGAGAGGGGCAAATGTCAAGGTCCACATGGCTGACAAACTTAAAAAGTAAGAACCACACGGATTTCAAATATATACTATTAATGCCAGGGATTACAAACACAGTCTTGAAAATTGTAAGTTCCAAGTCAGACTTATAAAAAGCCAATTAAGATATGAAATGTTTCCAAATCTCTGATCTAGGCCTGCCTCTTCTCAGTTCCACTGAACTCTGCTTCTCAGAATCACTCATAACAAATGACAGATGCAAGCAGGATGCAAGCTGTGTCTTTTGTAGATGCATGGTGATTTTGCATGTCCACAGGAAAGGGGTAGAGGTTTCACTGTGGCCTTGCAGACACCTCCATTGGCATACCTGGCTTTATTATATTTGAGTTGTTAAAGACATGTAGTGGTTAAGGTACTGGGCTAGAAACCAGGATCCTATGAGTTTTAGTCCAGCCAGTGGGTGACTTTGGTTTATACTTTCTCAGCTCAACCCACCTGACAAGTTGTTATTGTGGCAGGGAAAAGGAGTGAGTATTATGTATACCCACCACTCTGAGTTACTTATAAAATAAGAAAGGTAGGATAAAAATCTAATAAATAAAATATATGAATAAGACCAGGTCTTTCAGGATTGTTTGTATGAATTTATTGGGAGCTTACTGCATAATTTTCTGGTTTAAAACATTTAGCTAATTATTTCTATATACTACATTAACTTAATCATTGATTTGATTTTTATCTATAATTTGTATGCTACTTAAATAGCATACTTTAAGTAGTATAATTAGCTACTTAGCAAATTATTATTGATATACTTAATAGAAATTGATGGAAATTGATCACACATATCAATAACAAGGCATCTTGTTATTACCACAACATCTGTGGTAACTTGGTTTGAATTCAGCCTTATGTTGAGATACCATATACAGGTGAAACGCGAAAAATTAGAATATCATGCAAAAGTTCATTTATTTCAGTAATGCAACTTAAAAGATGAAACTAATATATGAGATAGACTCATTACACGCAAAGCGAGATAGTTCAAGCCTTGATTTGTCATAATTTTGATGATTATGGCTTACAACTCATGAAAATCCCAAATTCACAATCTCAGAAAATTAGAATATTACATTAAATCCATACAACAAGGATTGTACATAGAACAATATTGGACCTCTGAAAAGTATAAGCATGCATATGTATTCTAATACTTGGTTTGGGCCCCTTTTGCATCAATTACCGCCTCAATGTGGCGTGGCATGGATGCTATCAGCCTGTGGCACTGCTGAGGTATTATGGATGCTTCAATAGCGGCCTTCAGCTCTTCTGCATTGTTCAGTCTCATGTCTCTCATCTTTCCCTTTGCAATGCCCCATAGGTTCTCTATGGGGTTCAGGTCAGGCGAGTTTGCTGGCCAATCAAGCACAGTAATCCCATGGTCATTGAACCAGGTTTTGGTACTTTTAACAGTGTGGGCAGGTGCCAAGTCCTGCTGGAAAATGAAGTCAGCATCTCCATAAAACTTGCCTGCAGAAGGAAGCATGAGGTGCTCCAAAATCTCCTGGTAGACGGCTGCGTTGACCCTGGATTTAATGAAGTACAGTGGACCAACATCAGCAGATGACATGGCTCCCCAAATCAACACAGACTGTAGAAACTTCACACTGGACTTCAAGCATCTTGCAGTGTGTGCCTCTCCATTCTTCCTCCAGACTCTGGGTCCTTGGTTTCCAAATGAGATGCAAAAGTTGCTCTAGTCAGAAAAGAGGACTTTGGACCACTGAGCAGCAGACCAAATCTTTTTGTCTTTAGCCCAGATAAAACGCTTCTGACGTTGTTTGTTCAGGAGTGGCTTGACAAGAGGAATACGACATTTGAAGCCCATGTCCAGGATCCGTCTCTGTGCGGTGGTTCTTGATGCACTGACTCCAGCCTCAGTCCACTCCTTGTGAAAGTCCCCAACACTTTTGAATGGCCTTTTTCTGACAATCCTCTCCAGGCTGCGGTCATCCCTGCTTCTTGTGCACCTTTTTCTTCCACACTTTTCCCTTCCACATAACTTTCTATTAATGTGCTTTGATACAGCACTTTGGGAACATCCAACTTCTTTTGCAATTACTTTTTGAGGCTTTCCCTCCTTATGGAAGGTGTCAATGATGGTTTTCTGCACAACTGTCAGGTCAGCAATCTTTCCCATGATTGTGATTCCTACTGAACCAGACTGAGAGTCCATTTAAAGGCTCAGGAACCCTTTGCAGGTGTTATGGCTTAATTAGCTGATTAGAGTGGGACACTTTGAGCCTAGAATATTGAACCTTTTCACAATATTCTAACTTTCTGAGATTGTGAATTTGGGGTTTTCATGAGCTGTAAACCATAATCTTTAAAATTATAACAAATCAAGGCTTGAACTATCTCGCTTTGCATATAATGAGTCTATCTCATATATTAGTTTCATCTTTTAAGCTGCATTACTGAAATAAATGAACTTTTGCCCGAAATATCTGGCAGCTACCAAATATAAATAGGATAAATATACAAATTCCAATGTGTAATCCCTACCCTGCCCCGTTTTTTTAAAAAAATTTGATTTATATGCCACCCTTCTCCGGAGACTCAGGGCGGCTTACAATGCATTAAGCAATAGCCTTCATACTTTTGTACATATTTATACAAACTCAGCTTATTGCCCCCACAAACTGGGTCCTCAATTTACCCACCTTAGAAAGGATGGAAGCCTGAGTCAACCTTGAGCCTGGCTAGGATTGTACAGAATTACAGGCAGCTGGATGTTAATTGCTGCCTTTAGTAGGAGGCATTAGCCCCCTACGCTACTCAGTCTCCTTTTTCCACAACTCTTTGTGTTTTTATTTATTTATTTATATATGTAAGCAATGTATATGGCTGCCCATCTCACTGCAGTGGAATTTTATTACAGGCTCGAACTAATTCTTTTTAATTGTTATTTATTTCCTATCTTTGTATAACTCCATATGTAATTAAAGATATAATGATATGACTGTGCTTGGTAGATCAACTTTAATCCCTTCCTTGAAGACAAACCCATTCTTTGTTTATTATGAGCTATGCAGGAACAGTGTTTGCAAAAATGTGCTCGAGATAGCAATTTTCTGGTATTAAAATATCTTACCACAGCCTTTACTCACATGCAAAAAATGTAGTATTTCTGCAGATCCTGCAGTATTATGAAGGATGTTCACTTACTGTTTTATTGGTGGTACTAAGCATATTTATCTAGACTTAAATTGTGCATGCTTTCCAATGTTTCAGAAGTAAAAATAGGAGCACATTTTTCACATCCCTAGTCAATTAATTACAAATTATTGTGATTCTATTGTTAAGTATACTGCTGCAGATCAAAGAATCCAATAGCAAATGAGTAAGAATGCTTTGAAATGGGGATAACTGGAAATTCCATGGCATATAAAACAAATCCCACTCCCTGTTTCACAGCCAGATCAAACACAATTTCTTGCATGTTCTACTTTATGATTATGAACTTCTCCTCCTCCTCCACCTCCTCTTCTTCTTCTTCAAAAAGAGCCTTTGGTACTTCTCTGTAGCCTCCCAGGGAGAAGCACCAAAGTAATAGCTTACTAGAATTAGAATTCTTTATTTGCTGAGTGTGATTATTTTGTTATTTATTATTTATTTATTAATTAAATTTATATACCGCCCTTCTCCTGACGGACTCAGGGCGGTGAACAGCCAATTAAAAAACCAATACAAAAAAGTTAAAATCATGCTAAAACAAATATAAATAGGCTGAAGGTTTAAAAACAGGTAAAAATTCTAAAATTTTTTTTTTAAAAAATAGAAGGGATCAGGCAAGTCCGGCAAGTTGAAAAAGATAGGTCTTCAGAGCCCGACGGAAAGTCCGGAGGTCAGCAATTGTTCTCAGTTCTGGAGGAAGATCATTCCAGAGGGTCGGGGCTGCCACAGAGAAGGCTCTCCCCCTGGGGGTCACCAGCCGACACAAAAGGAATTTGTCTCCAATGCATAAGGTCTCAGTGTACATCCAACAATAGCGATAGATGATTATCATAGTCGTTGTAAAAATATATTCGTCACAAAACATTAGATACAACACTTAGTCATGAATATTAAATAAGCAATCAACATAAATCATACTAGGATACTAACTGAACAATTTAAATCGTAAGATACAAGCAACAAGTTATAGTCATAAGAAGATATTAGGTAATGGGAAGATGAGAATAATGATGGTAATACTGCCTTTCTAGATAGCCTGACAGTGTTATTGGAATTAGTTGTTTAGCAGAGTGATGGGACGGGAGAAAAAACTGTCTCCTTGTGTCTAGTTGTTCTGATGTGCAGGGCCCTATAGCATAGGGTTGATGGTAGAAGTTGATACTATTTATGTCCAATATGCGAGGGGTCTGTAGCAGGGGTGGGTTCTATTTACCTTACTAACAGTTCACAATGGGGCCGTGCGCATGCTCTTCTGTGCACATGCAGAAGCATTTTGTTGACATCAGGGTTGGTGGGCGGGGCCTTCCTCCGGTTTTACTACCGGTTCTATAGAACTGGTGCGAACCAGGGACAACCCATCACTGGTCTGTAGATATTTTCATAGCCATTCTTCTGGCTCATGCAGTATATAGGTCCTCAATGGAAGACTGATTGGTAGCAATTGTTTTTTTCTGCAGTTCTAATTATCCGTTGAAGTCTGTGTTTGTCTTGATTGGTTGCAGTGCCAAACTAGACAGTTAAAGAGATGCGGATGAGAGACTCAATAATTCCTCTATAGAACTGTATCAGTAGTTCCTTGGACAGCCTGAGCTTCCTGAGTTGGTGCAGGAAGAACATTGTTTGTTGTGTTTTTTTGATGACATATTTGATGTTATGTGACCATTTTAAGTCTTGAGATACTATAGAACCTAGAAACTGGAAGGTCTCTACTGTTGCTACTATGTTGTCTAGTATTGTGAGTGGTGGTAGTATAGGAGGGCTTCTATAATCTACTATCATTTCTACAGTTTTAAGTGTGTTTATGCTGTCATTAAGCAAAAGCAGGCTCAGGATACAAATTGAATTCCCTATTGGGTTTGCTAATCTGTCCAGAAATGGAAGGAAGAGTTTAGAAACTGTAGGGGGTGCTTTCAGCATTCTACCTGCCATGCTTCATATCGCTATTCAAACCATCGTGGATGAGAACAACTTGGAGGACAAGTGAATTGGATAAATGGCAGGCTCTAAATGACTAAAAGATTGAACAATTTATTGTGTGACAGTTTCAAATTAGTTCCTGTAATGTGTACACTATGTATTTCTTTTATCACAAACCTAAACAAAAAATACCTTCAAGTTCATTTTTTAGGTTACAGGACCAACCTGCCTGTGTATTCAGTTAGTCAAGAGCCAATTCCCACCAAGTTTTCTAAGGTCCTAATTTGAGTTTGATCCTCAGCCCGGATAATTGGTATTTGTTCTGGAAATGCTATCTGTGCTCCTGCTTTTTTTCTGATTGACACATGCAGCTTGATCCCTAAGTGCTCTGCATCTGTTTCTAGCCCTTTTGATCCTTTACTACATTTTTTACTCTTTCCTAGTTTTATGTGTTCTTATTTCTCTAGTCCCTCTGATCTCTTTGATAATACATACTTCAAGCTCTTTCTGGGCTTGATTATTCACTTGAATTTGAGTTGAGGTTTTTTCTGTTTTCTTTCCTGCATTGGACTTTTGATCTCTGCCTGCTTTGGAGTAGACATAACGTATGCCTTCTAGCTCATTTGGACTGATGTCTAGAATATGTTTGCTTAGAAGCTGACCCTTGTGATAGCCAAATTGATATTTATCTGCTCAACAAATTCCCTCTTCTTCATTGACTTAAAAACCATTCAAGTATTTATTGTTTGGTTAAAGATATACTAAGAATAAATTAAAGGTCAAATCGACTTGTTATTCTGCTTATGTCAAAAACTGATGGTCTTGGAACCAGAAAAGCTAATGTATTTATTATGTAATTATGTTAATGTAACAGACACAACAAACAAACAATAAACAAAAGTTGTAGCATATGCTTCTTATTGAAATACTAAAAAAATATGGGAACAAATTATTCCTACAGTCTCCCCTTATTCATTTTGAATTTGATTTACTGCTTCTATTGCGGCATCATATGGACTGCTCTGAAAGCCATTTAGGATCATTAAAAGATAATGTATTGGCAGAATCTGCTGTTGCATTTTCCGTCTCTTTGCTTGCGTTATACACTTGAATGGAAAAAATACAACTTCTTACAGCATACAGTAAACACACTTCTGTAACACTGCAGCCTTCTCATGTAAAAAAGGTTTGTTGAATTGATAAGAGACTTGAGTCAATTCATTTATTATCTTGCCCTTAGACAGACTGTTACACCCAGATCTTAAATGTATTTAGGTAATATCCTCTCAGCTTGTCTAGCAATGGCAATTACATCCCATGGAAGAAGAACATTTTAGCATTAAACATATTAGTGTTCAGCAAATTTCTGATCACTGTGTAATGTGAATACTGATTTTCTTTTTCAGTGACGCTATTCCTTCCTAGTTCTAAAAGGAGTAAATTGGAAATATTGTTTTATCTTGTGGCCATAATGGATGCATTCAAAGCTTTCAACAGAACTAAGAGCTTAAAAGAGCATGCATACAAAATAGAAGATGGATGTAATTACCAAGAAGTTGCAGCACAAAGTAGTTAATATCCACAGAAAATCAGAAGAACTAAAGAGCAAAATTAACTCAGATTTGCAAAGGAAATGAAAGCCAAGAAAAAGAGCTATTTCCTATCATACTAATAAAAACAAAGCAAAACAAAACAGGAAGGGGTGGGTGCAGTCCTATGAGAAGATGGTAAGAAAATAATACATGATGGGGAGAAGAGATGTCAACGTTCTTTAGTGTTCTCCCACAAGAATTATGATCAAATGGACCGAAATAGAACAACTGCAAAAGAAGAGAATGGCAACCCTAGGGGTGTAAAAAGGTAGCTAGATCAATGTTTTCTCAATCTCTGTAAGGTGAAGATGGAGGTGTTTAAACAGAGGTTGTACTACTTGAGAACACGAAGACTCTGAATTCTAGTCCATGTTAGGCATGGAAGCCAATTGGGTTACCTTAGGCAGGTCACTTTGTCTCAGCCCAGCTCAGATTACCCTACAGAGCTGCTGATGTGGAAAAATAAATCAAATGAATACCTATGCCTGGCAGGAAGTTTGTACTTTCAATCCTTAGGTCTGATTCCATAAACTGTAATAAAGTGGGGTGGGAAAGGAAAAATGGGGTGTAAATAGTTTGTTAAACTTAAAACCGAATGTTTTAAGAACTGGTAGTTTTAACTGAGAAAATAGTTTAGAATAAAATATTACACTTTTTTTCCCCAGCACCTCTGTAATTTTGAAGCTCCAATGGAAACAAAGTGTTATGGAAAATTACCCCAAAAATTTTCAGCTAGGGTTTGTTTGCAAACAGCTCAGTTCCTGAAAATTAAGTGGATCTATTCCATGAATAGATTTCTATTCAAATTTGTTTAATTCAGTTTTAAAGGAGTTTTAAATGTTGTATGGTGCAGTTTTATCATGGCTGAACACCGCCGAGTCCTTCGGGAGAAGGGGGGTATATAAATCTAATAAACGTAACAAATGTAACAAGCATGAAAGAACAGACTTACACTTATTTAAAATTAATATTATGTCATAGACATTACATTACCATTGCATACATCATGCATCACATATTACCTTACATCAAAAATAGGTCTTACATATTTAAGTATTCTATGCACAGTTTATCCTGAAATTCCAAGTTATTTCCTACTTAATGCAAAGGTGATGGTACCCCGTTTTCGCTTTTTTAGGTGGTATGCCTTGTTAGAAAATGCAAGTAAAGCCAGCGAGGTGTTACGTTTCAGTAAGTGGCTTGGATTTAAATCTTGTTTCCATTTTCCTTCTTTCACCAGCTTTGACTGTATTTGTGTTAAATTACAGTTTGTGAAGCTAACTTACAATTATGTTCTTTATAAGCCACACGCTTCATTTCTTTCCAACGGAAAAGCAAAATCCTTTATGAGGTATTTGATATGGTAATAACGTCCCAACGGCAAATCCCCTGGTACAGCACTTCAGGCTGCGGTTTGTGCGCGCTGTGAACAGACATCCGCACCAGATCACAAGCCTGTAGGAGGCCAGCGAGAAGCTGTGCGGATAAATGTGAAAGTGCATTTGTGTAAACAGATCGATGCGACTGCACTCAGGACAGGAGAGCTTTTGGTTATAAAGACAAAGGAGTTGGGGTGGCTCAGATCCGCAAGCACGACGCCCTGCGTGCCAAAAGGGGAAAAAAAGGAAGAAAAAAACTTGTTTATGACTGCGAGGGCGTCTGTGGTGAAAGACGTGGCAGACTCCGCAGAGAGAGAGGGAGAGAAGGAGGGAGAGAGACCCTTGTGGACGCAGACTTATGAGGTGTTTTATCTTTACACCACAGCGCAACGGAAACTGGTTGTGAACGGAAAGAAACAGCGCCCTTCTGGAAACGCGCCGGGCACCCCCTCTTTCTGCAACTCCCCTGCCTGGGAAGGGGGAGGAAGAGGAGAAGGCGGAGGAGGAGGAGGAGGAGGCGACGTCCGCTGCAATCTCGGCCGGCCCCCTCCCAGCGCCGCCCATCCGCCCCCAGCAGGCCGCGAAGGATCGACACATCCTCGGCGTCTTTCTACCTCGCGCTCGCCGCCGCTTCGCCGCGCGCTTTTTGAGGGGGCTGTGCTGAGTCGCGGTGGCGGCAGCGGCCTTTCGCACCGGCCGGCCCGGTGGAGGGGCCTTAGCAGCGCCTGGGAATGGGGTGCTGCAGCTGTTGCTCTTGCTTCATCGCGGGACTTGTCCCTTCTGGCAAGGCCGCGGTGTTTTTGGTCGCCGCCGCAGCCGCAGCCGCAGCTTAACCGCCGGGTAAAACGAGACCGCCGTCTGCGGCTGGCCGCGCAAGAGAACAGCCTTCGCCTTCCTCAGCCCCGGCGCCTTCCTCGGCTGCGGTGGCGATGAGCGAGCGGCCGCGTCTTCATCCAGAGAAGCGGGGAAGGCGCAGCTCTCCCTCGACCTTCGCCCGCCGGCGGCGCCTCCGCCTCGCCGAGCTCAGCTCGCCGTAGACACCGGAACGCCGGCGATGTGGAGCTCCGGGGCCGCCGCGTTGCAGCTGCTCTCGCGAGCGACCAAGCACGCCTTCGCTCAGGGAGCCCGGCAAGACCTGAACCGCTGGTTGCAGCCTCTGGGAGCCGCGGGCGAGCCGACGGAAGCGGCGGGCAGAGGGGCGTCCGGCGAGCAGCTGCTGTTTGGGGAGCAGAACGGGCTTTATCACTGCCCTCCGCCTCCTCCTTCTCAGGAACCGTCGGTGGAGCTCCTGCTCTGCCAGCTGCCCGAAACAGGACACGGTTTGGGGGAGAGCAGGACGTGGCATTGCTCGGGATGCCTGCTGAGCACCTGCTGGTGCAAGAGTTGCCTGAGCGTGTGTTTCCTGGCGATGTTGTGCTTCGCCTCGCTCGCCTTGGTGCGCCAGTACCTGCGGGACCTGATGCTCTGGGCCGAGAGCTTGGACAGCCTGGCCGGCGTGCTTCTCTTCACCGTGGGCTTCATCGTGGTGTCCTTCCCTTGCGGCTGGGGCTACATTTTACTCAACGTGGCCGCCGGCTATCTCTACGGCTTCGTGCTGGGCATGGGTCTCATGGTTCTGGGTGTCCTGATCGGCACCTTCATCTCCCACGTGGTTTGCAAGAAACTCCTAGCCCGATGGGTGCTGGCTAGGATCCAGGGTAGCGAGAAGCTCAGCGCCGTCATCCGCGTTGTGGAAGGAGGAAGCGGCCTCAAGGTGGTGGCCTTGGCTAGACTTACACCGATACCTTTTGGACTTCAAAATGCACTCTTCTCTGTGAGTAACTGTCAAGGAGCTCTGGATGTGCCTTGTTTAACCAACTGCAGGTGAAAGGCTCCTTCTCGAATCCCAGTGCCGATTCCAGTTTAGGGCTAAGGTTGCTACTTTCCAGGTTTCTTGTATTAGTTTCCACCAGCTCCATCTTGCACAGGATTGTGCACCCTATAGTTCAGAAGAGCTGGATAGTACGAGATTGGCTATCCCACCAGTTCAGATCCAGTTACAGGACTAAGAGGTTGCAAAGAATTGGTTGATCGATCAATTGTAGAGATAGGAAATGTCAGAACCCAGAAATATCAGAATATATGCTTTCTCCCCCCCCCCCTCAGGGTTTTAGAAGAGTTCTTAAATCTGCACTGATTGTTCAAAGAAAATCAATATAGGTCAGATATTCCTTGCAGATGCACGTGATGATAACCCACAATAGGAAAGCTTCCTTGAATGTAACTTGACACAGAGAAACAAGAGGAGAGGGATATTTAGGTATTTTTCTTGTTTCAAACCTCTGTCAAATAGCATCATTTCCTGTGTAGTGTACAGTTTATTCCCTGGAGACAGAAGGCATTGCTAAACATTCTTGCATCTAGAAAAAAAATAAAGCTGTGCTATTCAGGAAACAGGCAGAAAATGGGTTAAATTATGCTTTCTTGCTATAAGTTCTCTGCTTCTGATTATCAGAAAGCTGTGGTTTTTAACATTTTTACAACTCTGTTAGTATACCTTTCCTAACCAATGAGGGCAATGCACATTTAGATATTGGTAGACTTATCCTACTTACTATTTCAGTGTTTAGAAGACAGCATATGGCTTTTAAATTTGACAGAACTTGATCCATCACAAAGAAGCTTCCAAAACAATTCTGATATAGTTGTTTTAACATAAGAATCAACTTCTCTTTCCCCTACTTACAAGAAATTGTGCTTAAAATCTGAAAGCCAATTTTGTGCTGGGTCTGTATCTTATGAAGGTTAATTTGGTATGTTTTTTATTTTTCTAAAATGAATAGTTGGTTTTAGCCTGTAATATAACACCTCTGTATTTTCCTGCATTCAAGGCAAAAGGTGAATATATATTTAGTACTTTTGTTTGGTCTTTGAAGTAGTTTACATTTTATGATTGATTGGGAAGCCTGGGTTGTTATCAGAAGACATCTAAAAAGGTTTTATTTGGGGAACTGTAGAAGCATATGGAAGGCTATTATCCTCTGTTGTCATGATTGTAGTGCAATTAATATGCAAAATGTGTTTTCATTTCTTTCTTTTTTTTTTGGCTTAGTGTACACAAATAGAGAAAAAAAAGATATAAAAAGGAAAAATAAAGTGAAAGAAAAAGGAAGTTGTATACTTTTTAAACAAAAATATAAAGGAAGAATTAAATCCTGAGCAGATGGAATAATATTGATCAATCTTTCCATTACATCAGTAAAAGGCTAGTTCATAAACAGAGAGTGAATCTAAGTCATCAGTCCAAGATTGTAATTGAGGGTGGCATTTCATACATATAATATATTTCTATTGCAAAGGAATAATCTTTTTTGCTATGTTGTAGCCTGGTAAATCTGTAGTTCCCTCAATACTAATATGTTTCAAGATGTTGATATATGATTCAAATCATATTCATGCCTTAAACGTCTCTCTTCAAAGCCCCATTTACAGCTAAAAGATACACAAACAAAATTAGAACAATAATATATACATCTAAGCTTAAATGTGCCCTCTATCATTTTGTATAACCAGTTCAAAGTAGACAAAAATTATTTTAATGCATTCTTTGAAGTATCCAATAAAAATGAAAAAAGTTGAATGAGTATCATCCTGAAGTTATAAGTAACATACTTAATATTCACTAAGACTCTTATTCATTGATTTATGAATATAGGATATTCTAATACTTTACTCCAAAGTACTTTAAAATAACTGAAAACACATTTCAATAATGGTTTTCAGGATTTTGAAGTGCATCTGGAATAAAAAGTTTTCAATAAAAAGTTGTTTTAATTAAATGTCCCACTGATCTTAATTTTTAGACAATCCCAAATCCCCTTTGCAATAATTCAGATTTAAACAAATTAAATTAAACAAATTTAATTCAGTTCTCAAACAGTTATGTACAGTGGAAATCTCAAATTTAAACCTCCTTTCCCAGAAGTCACTTAAGTCTTGACACCCCGGTCTCACCTTCTGTTCTTTGAAATAATGGGTTGCTCAAGCACATTGTTACCTATCTTTCTTCCAAGAAACACTTTATTTGACGTTCTCCCTAAATATTCCTAAATGGGAATATTGACTTACATATATCCATCCTTCAATAATACTAATTTACAATAATAATATTTTCCTATAAGCCCTTTAGGATTTTGTCTATGGAGCTTCTCAGTCATCCAGATCATGGTTGTCCCAAAGGTGCTTTTAGTCCATTTGCCTCTTGAAAAAGTATCTTTGGGATCTTTAGGATTTTAAACATCTTTTAATAGTAAACTAAAATTTAAAAATCGACAAAAATCAAACTAAAAAAAGGGATATTGCCATGGGTAATTATTCTCAGGTAATTGAAACAATTTTCCCACCAAGCCAGCTGGGTGGCCTTGGGTCTGTCAATCTCTCTCAACCCAAGCCAAGGGCATCTTTTATTCAACTTCCTCAGGATATCTCAGTGTGTGAGTAAATAATTCCAGTTGTAATTACCTTGCTGAGGGATTAAAATATTGTATATCAAGGAATATTACGCCAGAATTTAAACTGGCATATCAAGGATTTTTCCACATTCATCAAAACCTCCATTGCCAATTCCAGTTTTTCTGAGCACGTATCTAAAATACCAAGGGGTAATCTAATATTATGTTAGGCTTGAAAATCTGTTATAAAACCATATTGCATAGAATAGATAATTGAAGGTAATATTGTCTGTAGGGCACAAAGAAACAATCTACTGCGAACTCTGTATGGTATCAGGAAGGGCATTGGGCCAGTAAACATTCAGCTCCCGACTCTGCTTCGATTTAAGGGAGTACAAAATCATAAAAAAGGAGTTATTGTCTGTAATCTGTATGACAGGTTTGTAATGAAACAACTGGTACAACATTTAAACAGGAAATTCTGCAAGCTAATGCAGTAAAGGCAGAATTCTTACCAGCTTCAAATCATTGTTATATGCAACACATTAAAGGACGTTGGAAAAAATATTTTAAAAGAATTAATTGTAAACTTCAAACAGTACAGAATTAAGATAGTCCTGAGGAGTTTTCATGTTTTCATATATTTAACAATATTATTCCCTGAAGTGATAAAGGAGCAGTTAGACAGCTGGTTCATTTGTGATCTTCAGAAGAGCTTTATTATTTACATTTATTAAATGTAAAAGTATAACTGTAATTAAATGTAAAAGTATAACTTAGGCTCATTACATTTATGAAATGAATTGTCTTTAAGCATGTTATTAATTTGTTACATATAAAACTATACATTGCAAAACTTATTATCACTTATTTTTGTTAGTTTGAAAGAAAAAAATAGAAAAACAAAGCTTACAAGACCTAATAGAATTAGGCCTAATAGAATTATATATTTTGGGTCTATCAAAAGCAGATATGCCAACCTCTAAATAAAAAGGCAGCAGTAGACAAGCCCACATCAAAATCTGGCCAAATACAGCAATCTTTAAAAAAAAAGATAAAACCTTTGCAAATCTACTCAGATAATTGATACTCCTGCATTCAGTGGACTAACTTCATATAACCAGTTACTAAATATGAGCCTTAAAATTTCAAGCTTAGGCTGTTGCTGTATTATTTCTGAGTTGAAACCTACAGGTAGTCCTTGAGTTAGGACAGTAACTGGGCCTGGAAAATCTGTTGCTAAGAGTTGTGGTCATAATTTGCAACCAAATCACTTAGCAACAGGAATCCCATTTACAATCATTAACCAAATCCCTGCTAGACAAGACAACTTCCTGCTAGTTTCCTACAACCAAGTTAATGGGAAAGCTGGCAACAAGTTGCAAGTTCCAGGTAGTTTTACAAGCAGGATGGCAGGCAAGTAAGTGGCTGCTGCTGGGTGGGGCACAATGCAAAAGGGGCATGATGAAGCTCAGGAACAATGTGTAAGGGTATGAGGGAGGCTTGATGAAGCACAGGGTGGGTCCACAGTGATGTGTGAAGATGTGAGGGAGGTGCAACAAGACTTTGGAAGAGTGCAAGGATGTGTAAGGATGCAAGGGTTAATGAGGATGCAAAAGCTGCATGACGGTGTGAGGAAGGCATGGTAAGGGTTGGGGAGAATATAAGGCGGTGCACAAGTGTTCAAGAGAGATACAGCAAGGGTCAGCATGGGCCAGCAGGTGGTACAGTGCAAGTGCAGAGAGGCTGGGGAGGGTGAGCTAGTAGCAATAGCACTTAGATGTATATACCACTTCACAGTGCTTTACAGCCCCCTCTAATTGATTTATAGAGCCAGCCTATTGCCTCCAACAAACTGGTTTATAGAGCCAGCCTATTGCCTCCAACAAACTGGGTCCAAACCTCAGAAGGATGGAAGGCTGAGTCAACCTTGAACCAGTGAGACTCGAACTGCCAAATTGCTGGCAATCAGCAGTCAGTAGTCAGCAGAATTAGTCTGCACCTGCAGAATTAGGTACAGGGGACATTCCCTAGATATGTGACCTCCCTGCTAATTTTCCCATTGACTTTCTGAGGAAGCAGGCAAGAAAAGTGCAAATGGCAATCATGCCACTGAAGAAGGGTGCTTCAGTGGTCATAAGTGTGAGTTGGTTGCCAGTTGCCCAGATGGCGATCATATGATGTGGAGGCCCTGGAATGGCCTGTAATTTCAGGATCAGTCATAATCACCATTTGTTCAGTGTCCTTGTGACCATTGAAAAAGGGTTATAAATCAAGAACTATCTATATTTGTTATTTAAAATAATGTATTAGTGCAGGAATATCTAATGTTTGAATCATAATAAGCCATTAGCAAGATGTGATTATTACGGGCTATTGACTGCACCAAGAAGTGCAAAATCAACGCAGGTGCTATAATTTAGGAGATGCAAAATAGTGTCTCACCCAGTTCATTCAACAGATATACAGTATTGTATCATGTGCTAAAACTACCTGAACTCCATAATTATCTTAATTCTGAAGTGTTGAATATTCATATTCTAACAAAATAAAAATGTAATCCCTTTAGTCACATGGGACAATTCCATCCTGTCTTTATAATAACTACCAGCCTTTTTTATAAAGTTGGATGCTTAAAGGTAAGGTAAAGGTTCCCCTTGTACATATGTGCTAGTCGTTCCTGACTCTAGGGAGCGGTTCTCATCTCCGTCTCAAAGCCGAAGAGCCAGCGCTGCCCGTGGTCATGTGGCCAGCATAACTAAATGCCAAAGGTGCACGGAACGCTGTTATCTTCCCATCAAAGGTGGTCCCTATTTTTCTACTTGCATTTTTTACTGCTGCATTTTCGAACTGCTACTCCTCTTAAGATCAGGCTCTGGTTTAAGCCCTGGGGTTAATGCATGTAGCGGTTACCTATTATTGTTATGATTGTTATGATTGTTTCTTTCCGAAGTGATGTGACAAAAGAAAGAATATCGTACTTTCTGTGTGTAAGTTGGGCAGTTTCTAAATTTTATATATAAATAAATAAAATAAAATGAGGAAAATATCAGTAGGTGATCCATAGTTTCAGCCAAATTTCAAACATGGAGGATTTGGGCTGCTTGTTAATAAGTTATTCTTGTCTGGTTGTAAATCAAGTTGTAGTTCCTAATTTGTGTCATATTAAACTTTCTGTTTGGATTCCGTAATAGGATTCTCAAAATTGTCAAAATGTGTTGTCCTAGATAGATTCTTTAGCCATTACAGTAAAATTTGAAGCTAAAATAAGCAGGCCCTCAGGGTCCTTATTATCTGCTAAAATCATTACAAAATAACATTTACCTCACATAACTGAACATCACTAAATTATAGCTATCTAATCTATAAAACGTATATATAATTAAGTGAAAAAACTTATTTAGAAAAACATGGATTTAAAAAAGTGATTTCTAGCTCTTACTGTATATAGCATGGTTGGATAGTTTGTCAGGAAATTTATTTAACATTTGAATAGAGTTAGTGAGTAATGATAAATATGGTGTGAACCTATTTCATTAAATTTTCCTGTGTTTTAAAGAAAACTGAGGCTTTAAGGAATTAAAAAAATAACTTTAGGTAGGCCTACTGTAGAATTTAAATTAGTTTCCTAGATTAAGACAGTGCAAGTTTACACCCTTGATTTTCAGCAATAGCAGTCTGCTTCTGCTGAAGAAAGATGTATGCTGAGAATGGTTGCTGTACCCTCTCTGATGCAGAGGAAACAAGCTTATTGGAACAATGGCACAGCACCATCAAACTCTTGCTCACTTCACAAATATCTTCTTGAATATTTATTTATTTATTATTTATTTATTTATTACATGTATTTATATGCCGCCCTTCTCCCGAAGGACTCAGGGCGGCGAACACAAGTTAAGAAACATGTACAATAAAATCGTATTTTAAATCAAATAACTAATTAATGATAAATAATAAACCCAGAATCAGTCAGCCTATTTGCTTGAAAAGCCAAGTCTTCAGCTCCCGACGAATATCCTGCAGGTTTAAAGCGTTTGCTTCAGCAAAAGCAGCCATAGCAGTTTATATTTCAATTTAATAATCAGATGTAAAAAATAAAATGTATCAAGTGTCATAAAATGGTACAATCTCTTAATAAATAATCCCACAGTCAAAAAGTTGCAAAACAATACTATAGAATGGCATCAGCATTAAAGAAGAGACAGCAGATCAAAATACAGATGTAAATGTAAAGTTTATATTCCCCCCCCCCCCCCCCCAAATATACCAGAGTTAGGGGAAAGAATTCTGTAGAGCTACAGCTTGAAACTACTATATAGCTTTGGCAAACTGTTCTTTATCTTTCTGAATAAACATAAGATGGACAAATTGTGTTTAAGCATAGTCAGATGCTTTCTCTCCCCCACCCCACTTTTATCTTTCTTGAAATGTGGGGTTGTTAAATTGCTGTCATTTCAGCAGGAGTGAAAAAACTGATCAGACGTGCTTGTCTAATGAATAATTTATATGTATTCCTTTTGTTTAGATCACAGATCTTTCACTACCAAACTATCTGATGGCTTCTTCCATTGGATTACTTCCAACTCAACTTTTAAACTCCTACCTGGGAACTACCTTGCGCACTATGGAAGATGTTATTGCGGAACAAAGTTTTAGCGGTTATTTCATTTTTAGTTTACAGGTAAATTGTTTCAACCTCACAGCAATTTATTCTCATAGCATTTTAGGTTAACTTTTATAAATTGGTGCATCTGTGTGGTACTTTCTTGCTGTTTGGGTCTGGGACTTCTTCCATAGTGTCTTACTTGACTGTATTGATAGAAATTGAAGTACAAAATTTTCTATCTAATATCCCATAGTGCTGTGTGGAATTTACTTCTTCATTATAAGTGTTGTTAAACATATACAATTGGATCCTTCCATGAATAGAAGTTTCTCAGCCCAGCTGAATATCTTGTCTAACAGAAAGGCTAATTCCTAAATTTTGATTGAATGCTTAGGGAAAAAAACTGTTTGGCCCATTCTAGAAGCCATTGTATTTAAATAATGCTTTAATTGAAGCAAGCTTCTGCATTAAGAAGGTTTTCAGATATTTGCTTTGGAACCAAAGGCAGTGGCTCAGCAGTTAAAGAAGTAGCTCCCTCTCATATTTGTTATTTTGTCATTTTCCTCAAACCCAAAGTTACAACACTAGGACTTTTATTTATTTTTGCCAAAGCTTTTAAAGCAATATCTTCTTAGTGTTAGCATATATGACAAAACTATGTGTGACAAAAAATAACTTACATTTTTATAAGTCGGACAAATGTTCTATAAGTATAGGTAAAACTCTGAGAAGGAATACATAATAAAATATTGGGAGCGGTTTCCTATTACATTCCATGTTACAGGTAGTTCTTGACTTATGACCATAATTGAGATCACAATTTCCATTTTAAATTGTTATAGGTTGAGTCATCACATGATCTGACCAATTTTATGACTAATCTTATTATGGTCATAAGTCAAGTCATGCAATCATAAATTGAGTCATTCAGTTATAAGTGTGATTCCAGTTTAACCCATAGCAAATTGAATAACATGATCACGGGACATTGCAACTAATTGGAAATGTGAGCCTATAGCTAAGTGCCCCAGTTGCAATCATGTGACTGCAGGGGCAGGGTAATTGTCATAAATTTGAATTTAGATTGTAACTGACATATTTGTAGGCCATTGTTAATTTGAACATAATTAAGGACTTCCTGTATTGGCTTTTTAAAGTCATTTTCTGTGTGATCCTTGGCAGCACTTCGGTTCGGTGAAGGATGCGACACGTAGGGAACCTTTGCAGTGGGGTAAAAATCTGAGATTGACAGAAAGTATTTGTATGCAGAACGCATAATCATTCATTAACTAGACTTTCCAAACTGGCATCCTCCAAATTACAAATTACATAATCTCAGCCCATGCCAAATTGGGAGAAATATATTACTTAATTTGAATATATGACATAATAGTCAGATGCTTTATCTGAATTTTTGGCATAGAGTGCTGAAATATTAGTATGTGTGACATTGTGAATGATACTTAGGAACACCAGGTAGTTCAGCATGATATGTGCAAGTCTTTCTAAAGAATTTTTCCCAAGTTAAATCAATATATGGCTTCTGTGAAAAGCTAATATTACTCTGTTGAAACAAATTTTATTTGTATTCTGTAATAAGATACCGTATGTCTTTTGAAATGGCATTAATGTTTTAGTATTTGAGAGCTGTATTAATGCCAAGATCACTCTTTAGACCTCAAGTTTGTTTTGTTTGTTTAAGCCTAAATTGTCTAGTGAATTCATGGCAGAAATGAAATTCAAATCAGTAGTAGTATACAGTAATTTATAGCTCTTCTTTTCTATATCACATTATATCCAGCTACAAATTTTGTTACATTAAACTAGACATGGGATATAATTTTCTTAAATTTTTCATCTAAGTTAAAATTACTTGTTTATTTAGCTTAAACTACTCTTAGAGTGTTGATAAAGGTTGGCCATGTATCTATATCAAAGACATAATTTATTGCATACCTTTTGTCAGCTGTTGCCAAGAGCAGTCTTCAATATTGGTACAGGTAGTCTTCAACTGATGACCACAATTGAGCCCAAAATTTCTGTTGCTAAGTGAGACATATGTTAAATGAGTTTTGTCTCATTTTATGACTTTTCTTGCCACAGTTGTTAAGTGAATCAATGCAGTTAAATTAGTAACACGATTGCTAAATGAATCTGGATTTTCCATTGACTTTGCTTGTCAGAAGGTCAAAAAAGGGGAATCACATGACCCCAGGACACTGCAACTGTGTCAGAATTCCAAGTAACATATCCATAGCAAACAAAATTCTGAGGCAGGCAATTTTGTCAAAGAATAGGTTTATTGGATATGTCATATTGGCACAGGCTGGTGAAATCCAACTCTGAATTCCCCCAGTTTTCACCTAATTAAAAGTAAAAGTTTGTCACTTTCTCAAAACAATCAGTCACATGGTCCAATCAGTATACTGTCCATTTGCTAGGTGATTCAAGTCGCATCCTTCCGAGCACCTGCAGGAATTCCTTGGTTCCCAAGAGAAAGTATTTTGTTTTGACTACAACACTCCAACTATCTCTATCTCCCCCCCCACACACACACACACCAATCCTTCTTCTCCAGTGTGTCAGCACTGAAGTCAGTCAGGCCAGCTTAGGGGTTGACAGGTAGCCCCCCCCCCCCTTAATTGAAAAGGAGTTCCTGGAAGAAGACAAGAAAAGAATACAAATAGGTTAATCAAATACAAGCCTGACAAACTGTCATAAATATAAGTCAATTGTCAAGCATCTGAATTTTGATCACTAAAGTTGTAAATGTGAAAAATGGTCATAATTTATGTTTTTCAGTGCCGTTGTAACTTTGAACTATCACTGAATGAACTGTTGTAAGTCAAGGACTACCTGTGTTTTGATTCTTAATCTTGCATGGTAATTTATGGGCACTTGACAATTCAATTGCAGTAAAAAGCCACTTTAAAAATTCACTTTCTTGATGTACTTTAGATATGTTTATGTCCAGTTAGATATGTTTATGTTGCAGCTGAAAATATTAAACAAGACAATTGTATCTGCTTCATTCACAGGTTGTAATAAGTATAGGCCTCATGTTCTATGTTGTCCACCGAGCTCAAGTGGAATTGAATGCAGCCATAGTTGCATGTGAAATTGAAATGAAGACATCACTTGTGAAAAGCAGTCAGACCAGCAGCAACAATTCAACATCTTGCAACAAGAGGACACTTGCATTTTCTGGAGGAGGAATCAACATTGTGTGACTTCCTCTCATTTTCTGCAGTATTATCTTAGGTTTGTGAAACTGGGTCATTTAATTTGTTGCTTATAACTGCTGGACTTTTCAGCAAAACTTAAAATCCAAGTGGCTGGAAGATGTACTGAGATAAGAAGTACGTAGCAGTTTTTATATAGTAAACTGGCTAAATTTTTGTAGGGTTCAATAGTAACTATAAACATAGATGCAAATCTGGCTGCACCTTTGTCTTTATTATCATGACTTATAGTCTGCACTTTAGATTTTGTTTGGTGTTTGCTTTTATAAACTGAAGAATACCCTGATACAATTTTCTTTTTGCTTAGCATTATTTATAAGACTGACTAATAAATAGTAGATCTTTAATACTTATAAAAATGTAAAGTATGCAACTTCATGTGCAGAACTCTTAAATATGTGTGTTTTTGAAACTCAGTGAAACCTTGATCTAACAGTGCAGTTTGCAGAATGGACTTTGCTCCTTCTGAATGCCCATGAAACTTCTAATTGCATCATTCCTGGTGATTTAGCTACCTGAGCAAATAATTTATTCTGCCACAAATGATGTAATACTTGTTGAAAATTACAGGCCTCCTTTAGATTATCTTGGATGGAAAATTCTTGTCCATTAATTGGCAGAAAATCTAGAGAGAAATTGACTCGCTGTATCTGAAGTCAAACAGGTATCCACTAAATTGAGGTTTCACTGTATTTCTGGAAAATAGAACCTTTTTTCAGAATTGAGAACAATCAATGCAGGAAAATTCCATTTTTCCTAGCTGGGAGGATAAGATGAGCACTTCCTCATGAGAAAGCTCTTCTGGAACCCAGAGTAATCTTCTTGTTTGTAACAGGTTAAAGGACATCTCTATACTTCTCTGGGGTTACCTGCTTAAAGAAAGGGAGAACATTTTTGCTATTTTGGGAACTATTTGGTTTCCTTACCTTGTTTTGTTAAAAAAATCTGAGAACAGAGAGAGAAAAAAACCCTTACATAAATGTTTAGTTGAATGTATTTTTGTAAGCCTCTGAAATGTTCTGGAGCCATCATAAATGTTCATATAAGTTAAAATCCTACATTGTGGGACTGAAGTGCTCTTATAAAACTTGTTAAGTTATACTGTATAATATGCAAAGTAAAAGAGAAACTACAGAGAACTTGCAGATTGTGGAAAAGAATAGTGCGAAGAAGAATTTGCAGGTGAAATGCAAATCTTAGAAAGGATTTATCCTTGTGAGTAACAACAAAAGGGCTCTTCCACTGTTTCTAACTAGCTCTGAAAAGATTTTAGGAAACTACATCAGATTTGCTTCATTCTGCACTCTGTAACACGAGCAAAATAGGTGGAATAAACCTTTCTGAAAACATAATGATACTAATTAATCATGTGGCCTTTATTTTTTAGAAAAGACTTTTTGGTTTTTCTTTTTTGAAAAGCTTTAAAAATCCACACAATTCCGCCCTGCATATATTTTCTTCTGATCATAAAATAATGCTCTTATATAAGTTTTCTGCAGTATTTTAAGATTTGTATCTTTGAGGATGTGTCCCCCTTTTCTTTCTTTCTTTTTTTAAATTAAGAAAAAATAGAGTTTCCATCTTTAAAACATTGACTAGGAAATGGCAGAAATGTCTTGAGGCTCAGGAATCTGTAAACATTTAAAAAAACAATTTCATAAAAAAAGGTTGAATTCTCTTCAGAGAATCACTAACTTTGTTCAATAGGTTTAAATGAACTGGAATAAGCATAACTTGCTTATGTGCATTCATATCATAATTCTTTATAGATTGCATATTTGTATGTCTGAATGAGAATTCACAAAGATACTTCATAGCAGTTTGAATCAATTCAAAACCTTGAACTCAGTGTCATTTTTGTCTGAACAATAGAGTCCATTTCTGGGCTCTTGTACTTTTGCAATATCCCTTCCATTTCCTCCTAGTTTTTTGTCATGGTGCAATGATCTGTGAAAGTTATAGATTCTTACAATACAAAATCTGGCCATTGACTTCAACAAGTTGCTTTGTGTTGAGGCAAATTGTCTTCAAATTTATTGTGCAGAATAATCTGCTCACACTCTACCATATTTGTTAAATAGTTGAATAGGTAACTATGCCATATCCCCATATAGCTTAAAATATCACAATATTTCAAATTTAGTGATAAATATGGAACTATTGGGAAGACCTTGTTTGGGAAATTTGGTGTTGTTCTACAGTTGAATTGTTTTTGTTACTTAAAAATTGGAAGTTTGGCTATTATTTTATGACACTTTGATAGTGAATGATTGCTGATCCCTTTATTACTGTTGCTTTCATTTGAAAAGTAATACCAATAGGCACTGTAACTTTAATGTTACTTCACCCAAGATTTTATTAATATTTGTTATTCTGTGATCTCCTTTGTTAACAATAATAAAGGAATCTTTGTAAAGTTATATTTTCTGGAGTTTTAGTTGTGCTTTGTTTTTAAATTGAGATAATTTGTACAAGGATTTTGAAATTGAATCCTTTCAAAGTTTTTGCATGCAGTGTGGCATTTATGTTCAAGAATGAATTATTATTTCTTTACATTTCTGCCCATTTTACAAAAGTGACTCTGTGTGACTTTGATAAGTCTTAACTTGTCAAGATTTAGATTTTAGATTTTATTATATTTCTATACCGCCCTTCTCCCGAAGGATTCAGGGCAGTGTACAGCCATATTAAAACAAGACCAACACAAAAATTAAAAACCATTAAAACTGTCAAAAGGCATTTGTACACTAAAAGAACTGTTTGCAAAGGAACCAGTGCTGAAGCATCCTGATCCCGAACAACTCTTCATTATCCAAGCAGTCGCCAGCAACATGGCTGTGGGAGCAGTGCTACTCCAAAGAAATAGCCAAGGACCTACAGTCCTGTGCCTACACCTTCTGCAAACCCACGGACAGAAAGAGGCAATGGCCCGCATGGGAAAAAGAGGCTTTCGCAGTGAGCTGGGCACTGCTAACCTGGTGCCACCTGCTGGAAGGCGGGCAGAGACTGTTCAAAGACTGGACTGTTCCGAAAAACCTGGAGGCCCTTAGGACCCCGCGAAAACAAGTCCGCTGGGCTCAATACTTCAACCGGTTCGATTTCGTGCTAAAGCACATCCAAGGGGAGAGGAACTTTCTACCTGATGCCCTCTCCCATATGCCCCAGTACAAATGTGAATGGGAGGAGGTAGTAGATGCCATCATCTCCCCCTACCCAAACAGCCGCCTAAGTGACCACCAGACGACAATGCCGCAACTGGCAACCCATAAGCGATCTAACCACAAAACTCAAAACCGAACTGCTAGCAGACCCCTGGTTCCGAGACAACCAACACATCTTGACAAAAAGAGATGACCTAGTGTGGAAGGGGACGAAACTCTATGTTTCAGAATCCCTATGCATCCTAATCCTCCAAAGGAGCCATGATGTAAAACTGGCAGGCCACTTCGGGTTCCTGAAGACTTTACACTTAGCTTGAAGAGTGGCACAAGTCTTAACCTGGCGAGCTGGCCAGAAGTTTTTCCGGTACGTAGCGGACTAGGGATATGTGGTTGTTCATGGTCTCAGTGTAGATGAGGATGTCGCCCATGTAGACGAGGACCCTCTTGTAGGGGTACTCATGCAGCACCTTGTTTATTAACTGCATGAACACCGCTGGGGATCCCTGCAGTCCAAAAGGCATCACTTTGAATTGGAAACTCCCTAGGGGGCAGTTGAATGCTGTTTTCCATTCATCTCCCTCCCTGATGCGGACTTGGTAGTATGCTTCTCTCAGGTCTAATTTGGTAAAGACTTTTCCCTTGGCTAGGTTAGGTAGCATATCCTTCATGAGAGGAAGGGGATATAGGTTATGTACAGACACACAGTTTATTGCTCTAAAGTCTATGTATAATCCAATAGATCCATCTTTTTTTTTCTTTGAATAGGACTGGAGCTGCAACCTGTGGCTTGGCTGGCTCGATGAACCTTCTTGCTAGGTTTTTGTCTATGTATTTACACATTTCTTGCCTTTCCTGAGGCGTCATGATGTACAGTTTGGGTTTGGGTAGTTTTGCCCCGGGGATGATTTCGATGGCGCAGTCTATCTCATGGTGGGGAGGATACCCTGATATACAACAGGTAAAAACAATCCAATAAAACTAATTAAAAACTAATATATAAACATATAAAAACTATATGCAATTTTAAAAGCAGAATTAAAAGCAGTGGCAGATTTCATCTTACCTGACTTAGTCATTGCAAAAACAACTCACTATTGCCAGACCCTAGACACAGCAGCAGAGCCATATCTTTACACTCTTAGTGGGTTGGGGCTAAACTAAAGTCCATGGCAGAAAAGGATCTCTACTTAGGTCCTGCCAGATGACACCTTTTCATAGATGGCATCCATAACATATTTTTTCTGTTGGTCCTGATGAGATGGGGAGAGGCAATCATTCAAAGCAGAATCATGCATATGGAGTTTTATAAGTCATAACAAGCATTTGAAGAGAACTTGGAAGCATACTGTCAATCAATGTGGATTGCAGAACAGAGGTATAATGAGTGCTGATTGGGGAATGCACATAATTGCCCATGTTGCCAAATTTTATACCAACTGCAAGTTCCACATGTTCAAGAATTCCACCCCATTCAGAATCAAAGTTGCTGCGTCTTGCTAGGGTTGAGTCAAAGCTAGTTGTTTCCTATTCAGAACCCTACAGCCTTGAGACACCAGAACAGGACCCTAAAAGCACTGCTTAATTTGCCAAGGATAAGAAATACAAACTTGAATATCAACATACTGATGATGCCTCACCTCATGGTGACCCAGCTGTTTCATATAGATGTTAAACAGTACCGGAGAAAGTACCAAAACCCTAAGGAACTTCACAGTGCAGAGGCTGAAGATAGGACCTTCCTGATGAATACCAATGCCAGAGGAAAGAGGAGAACCAGCAGAAGCAGTGCTGCCCACCCCAATTCTCAAAACTGGTCCAGGATATGTTTTGTTGGGATTGTCAGAAAACACTCAATCTGGCAGAGAGGGGGGCTGAATTGAAGCATGGATTTAGTCTGGAGGCACTGCACAATCATGAAAAGGATAAGGCTGACCTACAAGCCGAATTCCTTGGAGCCTGAACTATTTCCAGGAAAAGACTGCCAGTCTGGGGATATTCCTGTATTATAGGCAGAACAAAATAGTTAGCTTGAACTCTGCACATATAGATATATGGTTGTTTATGTCTGAGAAGGGTGAATGCACTACCTTGCATCCAGGTTATCCAAAAGACAAACCAATCAGTCCCATAAGCAAGCCTAAAACCCAACTGAAACAGTTTAAATAATCCAATTCATGCGGGATCTTCTGAACCTTTTGCATGATCACCTTCTCCACAAACTTCCCTAAAACAGGAAGATTTGGAAAGAAAATGGTCCAGTATAGTTGGGCTTAGTCATGGTTTCTTGGGATGGAGAAGAACAAATACCTTCTTAGAAGATGAGCAATGAATCCCTCCCTCAAGGAAGAATTAATCACTACTAGAACACCACCACAGGTTCTCCCAGAAGGCTTTCACCAACCATGAGAGCCATATATCTAATAGACTGGTGGCTGAACTCACCATCATAAGAACCTTGTCCACTTTGTGTTCCGCTTCCTCTTCTAAAATATGCTTAAAACTTTCCCTATCTTGCCCAGCTTTAAAAATCTGGATGACAACAAATGGCAGCAAATACTGTTAAGCTTATCACATCAACTGGATTTTGAATATTGTTGTTGTAGTTATTTCTGTTAATATGCTTAATAATTCCAGGAATCTAGCTTGCTGCCGAATAGTATGCTTGTCTCAAGCATCATTCATCTGAGGCATTCCAAGAAAAAATATAAAAAATCAATGGGTTGCTGAGACTATAAAAGATGGCTAGGGTTTCTTCTCTTATATCTTATGGAATGTGTGTTTTCTGACTGACCACATTTTCTGCAAAACAATTTGTGATACTTGGCACGCCCCACCGTCTCTAAATAATTGTGGATCTCTTGGTTAGTAGGTTGCCACTTGGAGGACAATGTAATAAAAGTTTGCAAATGAAGACCAAAAACTCTATTAAGCAAATGTATCAAGAATGCAAAAGTTTATTAAAGTTTGTTCCATTATTAAGAACAATATGATTTAGATTACTAGATCAGGGGTGTCAAACTCAAGGCCCGCTGGCCGGATTCAGCCCATGAGGTGTTTAGATCTGGCTCATGGGCTGCCCTGGAAACAGTGAAGGATTACCCGCAGTGCTTCTGTCAGCAAAAATAGACCTTGGGAGGGCTGTGCATGGTCCTCTTGAGCTCTGTTTTCAGCTGTGACGGTCTCCTGCAACCCTCTGCCAGTGCGGTCCTCCAAGCTCCATTTTCACTGGCAGAGCGCTCAGCCACCCTGACATGAGTGACATTGAGCTGGCCTCATCCACACTGGCCACACTGCCCTCCCCCAGGTCAAACACAACCCTGATGCAGCCGTCAATGAAATTAAGTTTGACATCCCTGATCTTGATTATTAGTTCATCAAATTCAGGATTATAACAAATAGGTTTTCTCTATAGCCCCCCCCCTCCCCTCCCCAAAAAAGGATTCCTTCACAACCAAACTTTGGATCTATGGGCAAAGTGTATATTCTGCCACTGACGTATAGCCTTTCTCCCAAAATATTGAAATGGAATCCGTTATCTAGAATACTTTAATTTTTCCCTGTATAATACATATATCACCTGCAGGGTGCCTGTAGTATGGAATTTGAAGACATTAAGACATTGAATAAAATATTAAGAGGATTGTTAGAATTCCTAATCTGCAGTGTTAAACACACCTCTCGAATATATTTCAGATAATTTCTAAGGGTATAGCAACTGAGACTGAACTCAGGAGAATTTTCTTTCCTGTGCTTATTTTTTATTTACATTGTCTGCTGAAATACTACTGTTACATTGTGCACTTTATTTTTATGCAGTTATATTACATACTCCTTTATTATTTAAATGTATTCTGTACCTCACCTGGGGTTGCATTGCCTATCAGCTAGTATTTAAATAAACATAAAAGTAATTAAAACATCTCAAATAAGATCATCTGCTAGCCTGTGTTTTAATAAGTATCAGTGGAAAAATGCTATCAATGCATTTAGTGATAATCACACTCCAGAAGGTACTGAGGAAATACGCCCCAAACCTGTGTTGTTAGGGTTTGAATTTAGTACCAAACATGAGAATTAAAAATATATACAAGTCTTGTATATCTGAAACACCACAAATTAATGTAGTTGTTAATAATGCCATTGTGTAAAGCAATCTTTGCCCCCAGCCTTTGCAGATTTTTAGTAAATATTAAAGGTTAAATACATCCAAGCATTTAATATTATTGTTTAGTAGATAACAAATCTGTTTGTATAATGGATCGACTTAGATTTTTAGATTGTTATATTTCAAAGAAAGATCAGATTTTTTAAATTAAGCATAGCTAAAAATATTTTTTGCCTTTAAAAAAAACAACCCAAAGTAGATTTAGGACAAAGATGTATTTTTGGGCTTTGCCTGCTATATTTTCACCTATTTGTGCCTACCTGCAATGTTCCTGTTTAAAAGAAATGTATGGCATAGCTATTTCAAGCTATTTGAATTTTACTCACCTGCTGTTTAAAGGTTTACTGTAAGAGTTAGAGTTTTAAATGTGTGAGGTAAAAGTTAGGCTGCATGCACCTGCTGTTTTAAGGCTTCAAATGCATATGGCACATAATTGGAAAAATTTTGAGAACATGTGCTTCTGTGTCATTGATGTGTTTTTCATAATGGTGTCTCTAAAACAAGGAATTGCTCAGCTGCTACGTATAAATGTATTGAGCTGGTTGCTTCTTTTAAACTTCCTATAGCTTGCTGCTTTCATAAGTTAGGCATCCTAATTATTTTCTTCCACCTTTTGCATTGATACCTTGGATTGTATTAATTGTGCCCATCTTGTCAGGTTCAAGCAATCAGAGCCATTTGTAAATAGCTAAAGTAAACTACTTTATTGTCTTCTGCCTAAATTACAAGAATATCCCCAGATTGATTACCTTTTCCTGTGGATGACCAGATAAGACTTCATGGATCTTGAGGAAAGTCAAACTTATGTTGCTTACAGCTGCATGACGATTCTAAGCAGGTTCCTCACTTGACCCCTTCTTTCAGCCTAGCTGGCAGTTTTCCAACATCTAGATGTTTATCAGTGGAGTGGAGTTACTATCTTTCAAATCTTAGATGTTCTTCTCAATTAATTTGGAACAATGGGGGCATGTGGGGAATGGAGAAGTAATGCAGAAGCAATTTATGTACTATATGTAGACTGGTTCTTTTTCTGAGAATAAGCTGTAGAACAAAATAAGCTTCTTCATAGGATTTTATAGTTGTTTTCTAAACTAGAGAAACACCAGACCAGATGAATAGCTTGTATGTATTTTAGATTCGTTGACTGAAATGGCAAAAAGGCATGTATAGTATATAATAGAAACAGATATACCGGTAGAAGATGATAGAAAATTTAGATTGGAACGTATTTACTCAATTATCCATTGGTTAGAGCCATATTGGTTAATTGGTATGGTACGGGTGTGTGTGAGAGAGTGGAGTGATAAGACTTCTCAGAAAATGTATTTACTCTGCCTTATAGCTAGCTGTAAGGCAGCTAGCCTTACAGCTAGCTTGGCAGAGTAAATACATTTGGCAGTTCAAATTCGTTGGCTCAAGGTTCACTCAGCCTTCCATCCTTCTGAGGTGGGTAAAATGAGAACCCAGACTGTTGGGGGAAATATGCTGACTCTGTAAACCACTTAGAGAGGGCTATAAAAGCCCTATGAAGCAGTTATCAGGGGTGAAATCCAGCAGGTTCTGACAGTTTCTGGAGAACTGGTAGCGGAAATTTTGAGCAGTTCGGAGAATTGATAGTGGAAATTTTGAGTAGTTTGGAGAACTGGCAAATACCATCTCTGGCTGGTCCCAGAGTAGGAGTTTTTGCAATATCCTTCTCCCAGGAGTGAGGAGGGAATGGGGATTTTGCAGTATCCTTCCCCTGCTACGCCCACCAAGCCACACCATGCCCACCAAGCCACGCCCACAGAACCGGTAGGAAAAAAAATGGATTTCATCACTGAGTGGTATATAAGTCTAACTGCTATTGCTGTTATAAAGTTAATATTTATAGTTCAACAAGGGAATATTAAAAACAGGTGGTTGAATGGCCCAGCCCTACCATTAAACAAAGGACAAGCCAAACTCAAAATACTGAAATGATTCCTGATCCTTGTATTACATTTTTCCTAAACAACGAATCCTTCTTGAAAAAAAAACATTGTGATACTTCAAAATAATGCATTTAGTATTGCTGATGTTAACCATATCTCTTTTACATGTGAGGTCTTTGACAATTCCCACTTTCTCTCCCTAATATATATATATTGGCTGTAGATATCTCTTTAGTCTTGGAATGGGTTAGCTTCTCTCCTTTTGAAACTGGTGTCCGGGATTCACAACACCATCTGATGAAACAGCTGCACCTGTCTCCACATCAGGAGACCATCCAGACACTCATTCATGCTCTAGGCATCTCACAAATGTGCTGTATGTGAGGCGGCCCTTGGAGACAACAGGTGATCCAAAATGCAGCAATTTTGGCAATCATAGGCCTGCTGTGTTATGCCCATGGGTCACTACCGCTGCACTTTATTGGTTGCTACTTTGCTTCCAAGTGCCTATATAGGTCTGCAAGGTATAGGCCTGGTTATTTGAGATATTGCCTGTGTTTTGGCAGTACTTTCTGCCATTCTACTAAGATTGGGTACAATGGCTGTCCTCCACATCTCATAGATTAAAAAATGTCATTTTTTGGGATCTAGGAAGCATGCCTTTTTTGTTGCAGTGCTTGCCCTGTGGAACACCATCTTCCAGAGATCTGTATGGCTTCCACCCTGATGATATTCTGAAAGTCTGTTCTCCCATGCTTTGGAGTAGGTAGAAGGTAAACCACACAGAGTAATCTGGACTCAGGTGGCCTACATATTTAAATGAATAAATACGTTTGTATGCACAATCTCAAGTTTCAGCTTACTTAAAGGCAACATTTTGGAAGGAGTTAAATGACAGGTAGGTAAGAAGGGAAGTAGATGATAGCCAGCCAACCAGCTGGTCAGCTAGCTAGAGATAGATAGATAGATAGATAGATAGATAGATAGATAGATAGATAGATAGATAGATAGATAGATAGATAGATAGCAAAATGGGCACCCATATGCATTTGTTAATGAGTTCTTTGAAAGCCAAATTGTATTCAAGTATTAGCCAGAGATATTCTATTATACTTTCTTCTTGAAAATGTTGTGTTATTTTTTGGCAAGTTTTGTCAACATACTTGGTCAATTGTGTATAGCTGCAAAAAAAAGGGGGGGGATGGTGAGTGTCAAGGGAATAGCATCATTCCAGTTCGTTCTAATCCTGTAGAAGAAGAACCTGCTTCAAGATGAATCACAAAAACAGATTCATCACTTTTCTGAATCACCTTGTTTTGAGAATGTAATTACTGTTCAGTGATGTTAAATAATGTGTACTCTATAGTGTGTCTTGTAGAATTTGAGATTACTTCCCACCATCACCACCTTGATTTATTAAATGGCTTCTTATACTGAATGGTAACGTGTCCTTAGTACTAATTACAGAGACTTGTCTCTATGTAGATGAGCCAGCTATAATTACTTTTACTGTTCCTGCCTTTTGCGTCATCACGTTCCATGTAATAACAGATGGAGCAGAGCAACTGCTCTTACTGCAAAAGGGTATATACAATGAGCTGCTCTGGTATCTGTGCAGTCAAGTCTCAAACTTTTTAATGGCATTAAAGGATCTTTAAACTCAAACTATGCAGGAGATCATGATAACCAGTCCTCAAGAAGTCATCCATGTTCCAGAAGCAATTTTGTTCCTGCATGAGTTACAAGTGGATACAATACACCATTCCACATTTATGGGGATTTGGATATCCAAAAGAAAGGCTCTTCTTCCAATTTTTTTGAGCAGGTTTTCAACAGTTTGTATGAGTAGACATCCTTTTGTCTTTCGCCATCAATGCATGTGAAGGATAGTTTCCTGGGCTTGGGGATCACAAAAGGTTGTGAGCTTAAACTCTGTGTTGTATTACATTGTAATATTTTAGACTGATTCCCAGTACATTCTTCCATTCAATCCTGCATCTTCTTTTTCTTCTCTTCATATCAATATCACCCAGATTATCCAGGATAGTCCAGAAGCTACCTTTAAGTAGACAGTATTCATGGCAGTGTATTAGTGATGCTTCTGTTTATGAAATAACGTCTGTCATCACTATCACCCTTTTTATGCTCGTTGCTCTAAATAATTTAGTATCACTAGTACATTTGTTCACTCATGGTTCATCGCCAATTTCTGATCTCTTCTGAATAGTAAGAAAGCATCAGTACAGATCATTGGAAGATTCCCATGTTCATATCTTTCCATTTAAGAACTTTTCTTCTGTCAGATTTACTTCCCTAAGAGGACCTTGATCAGATTTCTAAGTGCACATCCATTTTTTTTTAAGAGAACTTTATACTTTCCCAGTTTAAATTATTCTGTTTTTTTGGCACTTTACTCATAATATTAGAATGTGCAGAAATGAATAGATTAATGCTTGCTAGAAAGAACAAACTGAATATTTGACATAGGAATTATTTTATGAATGGTTGGAAAATAAAAATAGAAGTTAGAAATAAATGGAGATCAATGAAATATAGAAAACATGTTACGATAGAGAAGCAAACAATAGGATGATTTTTATTAAATATGACTATTAAGATTATTGCATTTAATATTATCTTATTAGAAGATACGTTAAGAGGGAGAATTGTTGTATTATACTTGTTATTATTGTAAGATTAAAGAATCAATATCAATGTAATGAATACTGTTGTAAATTTTTATTGTTATTGCACAGTGTTATTTGTACCCAGATGACACATTGTTTAATGGAAGATGGAATGTTTAAGTTAATTTTTTTAAAAAAAATCATAATATTATTGTGCACTTGAGTTCCCACATCTGTACACCCATGGACTAACTGATGGATGTTCTTTCAGCTCAGTTCCCCAAATCCTAATCTATAAAGTTTCCATTGAATAAATTGAAATACTAGAGTACTTTTAGGTTTGAAGGCAGTGCAGTGGGTCACTTACATATGGTGGGAACTCTCTGCCTCCAGGTTCCCTTCCTACAGTTGAGATGTTGAAGACTCTGCATCCTCTTCTCTAGTTTGCAGAGCTAGTCAGTCAGCAAAAGTGATAAACAAGTGAGATAAGGAAGGCAATTGGACGCAGGTGAGATGTTACTAGAGAAAGACAGCTGGAGAGAGACTTGCAGCCAGGACAACTACTAATCATTGAGAAACTAGATCAGAGTTTGAGAAATGAAAATGCAAAGTGATAAAAATGGTCTCAGTTTGCTTTGAGCTCTTAGGCGAATAAATGTATTACAAGCCAATTCAAAGTCCAAATAAATAGTAAGTCTCCCAGGTAAGCCAGACAAGGAGCACAATCACATGAGCTAATTCTGCTTTATTGTAAGGCCATATTAACAGAATTTTGTAAGTCTGAAAATACAGATTTCCCACCATCACTTTTAACAGTCTGATATGTAAAGGTGAATCCTTTTTAAGTTTCTTTCTATGCCCATTAAGCAGTTATGGGGTTTTCTCACTTTTTTTTGATCATTCCTTGGCAGTTCCCCTCATCCCTCAGAATAATTCCCACATATCATTACAAGCCAGATTCATAGTTTGATGAATAGAATTAATAAATTATGCTTTTAGGATAACAAATGTTCTTTTTTCTCAATGCTAACACAAAAGAGAAAGGCACAGCTCAAGCAACCTCATTGCATTTTTCTCTTTCTTGTACATATAGCATTGTTATATACTGCAAAGGTTATTTTCCTATCTATAAATACTTTGCATCGCTGCACTTGTTGACAATCTGTAATCAACAGTTATTTGACTGCTGTTAAGGAATCCCATGAGAAATATAATAGGGTTTAACTAGCAGGGTGCAACCTGCTTCAAGAATGTAAATGAATAAGGGGAAATATTTTTGATACCTCTCTGGCACATGAAAATAATTGTTTGGCATCATTACCAATAAACTGACTTTTTAAAAGTTTCTATTCTATCTTTCTGGCTGATTATGAAAAAAGTCAAAGCATTTCCCTAAACGAAATATTCACAAAACAAAGCAGGAAGCTTATTGTTCCCTTTCATGTGGAAATTGCAGCCAAAACAGAGCTTAGGAGAGAAAAAGAGGGTGGCAAACATGGGAAAGATTTACAGTAAAGATTTACAATAAAGATAAATGAGGATTTGGTGACAGGTAAACCTAATGAGACTTTGAGCATAGTTGGTAACTCATGTTTGAGAAAAGGAAAACCCAAGAATTTGGAGCTGTAGACAGGGAAATAGAAATTACAAGAAGAGGGCATTGTTTTCCAGCTGGAAATGTTCTATCGAAAGGTTGAAAAAATTATAACACTTTGTCCAAAGCTCATCATATCAAACCAGAGTGAAGGGAAAAGACATGATAAGATTGGAGTCATGAGGAAGATCTGAAAATAACAGACTGGTGGAAAAATATCTGGGAGGGAACCCATCAGTTACCCTTGCAATGCCATTCCCAAGATTGACCATTGCTATTGAGAACTCCTATTGTGTGTTTCTATTCAAAATGACCCTCTGATATTTCCAGGAAGCACAATGCTTTATCTGAAGAAGAGCTGAGAATCGTAGCTGCTAAGTTTGTTCTTTTCATGGAGTTGCTGACAGGAGAAGAAACGGGGATGGGTCAAAATTGTAAAAGAAAAATAAAAAAAGAGAGCAATTCGGTAATTGTAGCCATCATCTGGACACTTTTGCCCCCTGGCCCTGGGCCCTGTGGCTGCTCCTAATTAATCTTCTAGCCATCCATGTGCTTTATCATGGCTTTCAGGCAACAAAGCAGCCCTGTTAAAAGACAAGCTCCCATGATATATATGTCTTTGGTTTGATAAGATTGAATATGGAGAGGATGAGTAGGGGTGGAGAAGTGAAACCCCTCCGAAAGAAGGAAAGATCCCTTTCTTCTTCAAACTTGTTGGATTGTGAAAGAGAGCTCAGATCCAAAGCTGCTCAATTTCATTCTTATTACAGTATTTCAAATTTTGCTTCTTGCCCAACAAGTTCAACCAGACGTCTGAGTAAACTCTCACTTCAACCTCAAAACCTAGACTGGCGTAAAGCAGATTCTATCCCCAAGATCATTAAAAGGGAATCTGGGAAGGATGCCCACAGAATTGTTTTCTTTTTGCTTTTGCCTTGTCATTTTTTTCTCATTCTACCCTGAGGTGATTTCCTTTTGAAGAGTACACTGTTCTCTCCCTAGTCCTGGCAGCACCCAATCACATTAACTAGGTCAAATATAATAATCTGGGAAATATAAATTCCCACCCATTTTCTGGAGAGCATACCTGGCCACCTGTGAGCCTGTGGGACAGGTGAGGTCTTACTAACTCACCAGCCTCCTCCCTTTGATCAGGCTTGCAAGAAGCTGTGTGGCTTAGCCATTGCAGTAAATCAGTAGCAAGCATGTTCTGTGTTGCCAGGTTTTGACAGTGAGCTCTGGATTAAAGAGGCTTTTTTGTTGTTATTTCTCTCCAGCTCTTTTTTTTTTTTTTTTTTGAGGACAAGATGGGCAAAACAGGATAATGGACTGAGCTGTGGTTTTCACATTACACAGTTGACTAAGATTAACCTTATACATAATTGAATTTGTTGGTGGGGGGGTAAATCTAATTCTCTGGAGTTAGTAAACTACATAAATTGACCCCTTTGGGGTATTGTTATAAGTTTAACTCTGGTTGATTCCTTTAAACATCTTGTGGGTGCTGGGCCACTATAAACTGATTGAATCCATTATTGTTGATCCAGATGAAAAATGGAAAAACATTTAGGAGCAAGTTTTAGATTTATGGATTACAAGACAAAAATCCTTGAATTATTAAACAGTGAACTGTAAATGCATTTGCTGCTGCCATATGCATTAGCTGTGGAAAAAAATGACAATACACACATACAATGTCATTCCTGATCTAATCTACTGAATAGTAGATATTCAGTTTGTACTGTAATATAGCATTTTTATTATGCATGTTATTTGTTTTAAATCTATACTTACTGTTTTCTGATACATACTGTATATAACAATTCTACTTTTGGATGTTTTACTGTACCTGGCCTTATGTCTGTAATAAAATGTACAGCATTTCACAACTTTGTACCCTCTAAAACAGGGGTGTCAAACTGGCAGCCCACGGGCCAGATGTGTCATGTGCAGGCCATACCCACCCCAGCTCCGTGAAAGGAAAAAACGTTGTGATATGTCATGTGACTGCAACGTGACACTGCGTGTTTGACACCCATGCTCTAAAAGTATGGACCAGCTTCCAGAATTCCCCAGCCAGCAAGGCCACTGTGAGAATTTTGGTAATTGATGTTGGGAAAAGGTGTTACAAGAAATACATACATGGGAAGGATATGGTGAACCAATCCTACTAGTCCTATAAATTCTAAGGATTGAATGGGTTTATTCCATTATTAGCAATAAGTTTTTATGAATTAAATTTTCAACATTGTTTTGGAAACATGATGAAATCTGTCTGTAATTGAGCCTTTCAGATTTGGTCTAGACTTTTAAAATGAATGATGGCATCCTGTTATTCCTAAAGTGAAATAACTTTTACCAGATCCTGGTCAACCGTAGTGAGCTTCTATAAAAAATAAAACAAGGCTTTATTTTATTTCCATGTGGCAGTACTCTTTATTGTTAAAGTCTCAAGATTTTGTTCTATTATATTAATTCAATAAAACAATAAAATTACTGCAGTTAGTCAATTACTATTTTCCAGTACTTAAACAAATGGGGTATGTTATAGATGGAAATTGGCTAGTGAAGCATGTGAAGGCACAATCATGCTATAAATGCAAGATATCCATAAAAGCATGGCTGACAGGTCATAATATCTTCCTACTTGTGACTGTCACATTGGACAGTCTATCTTAAAAAATCAAAACAAAACAGCAGTTTTATGCACACATACATGGGGTATATATTCCATTGAACTCAGATTTTTTTTTAAGGAATCAGGTGTATAAGGTTGGGTTTTGCTTTCCCTATTCTTTTTTTTTTTAAGAACGTATCTACAGAATGACAAAGATGATTACAAAGCTACAATGATGGGATCCTCCCGGCTTAACAACTGGTTCAGTGATTGTGCACATTGCGTGTGATACGCAGTTTGAACAAATCTTCACTTCTGGGTTTCTACAGAGGAGTAACATAGCTGATTCATGCGGCAATCGGCTCTGCCACACGAATCAGCTGAGGAGATAAAGGTAGGAAAATAGAACTGGTCCGAACCAGTAGAATCCCACCACTGCAAAGCTGCCTAGGACCCATTCTTTTCTCACACATAGAAATGGGCCTTTTTTAAAATGATATTTCAGAAAGTCTGATCTTTCTTTTGACTGTGAATTTCTGCTGATTAGCCCTGGTTACTTGTTTCAGAAAGCAAAAGAAAGAAATTGGCAACATTTCTGCCCTTTGCTTTCCCCACAGTCTGACTAAGATGTTAGAGACAAGGAAATTGATAGGAAGTTTGCATGAAAGAAGAAATATTGCTGTAAGATGTTTGCTGGCTTCTGTGGATAAACTTAGGAACTGACCTAAATATGATTCTAGGTCATTGTAATTTCGGTATCATACTAAAAAGCAAATGATTAAGACTGATTTGATACTAGGGCAACTACATAAATTATAAAAATATTTTATCATTAGGATTTTTATAATCCAGATATGATTGTCCTATTGACATTGATCTTGATTGATTATTACGTTCCCAAACTGCAAACTATTTTATAATTATATATCCACAGTAGAATGGGGATAAAATATACACTTCTTACTTTATATTTTTCCTTGTGCGCATCTTACTTAACCTTATATCCAAGATTTTTAATGTTGGCAAGTCTTGCTTTCTATTTTGCCATTTCCCTGTATTCAAAACAATAGATCCTCTGTGAATACAATCGTGTCTGATCTGTAATACTAAGAAATGCCAGAGGATGGTGTCCTTGTGTCATTTTTAAAAACTTACTGTCTTCCCACAGCTTGAAAGCTATTGTTAAAAAGTATTTGGTAGGAAAATTCCATCCTCTGCTATTTACATTCATACTTTTTAAATGACCCCAAGAACATGAATATAAATAACAGCTTTTCTAAGTTAAAATGGGTAATGCCATCACTCTGCTAAACAAATAATTCCCTCAACACTATTTACTAAAACTGCAGTATTATTAATCTTCTCATCATTCCTATCACCCATCTCCTCCCACTTATGACTGTATGACTGTAGCCTTGTTACTTATGATTTATAGTGACTGTTTCCTAATATAATTTGATTGTTTATTTGTACCCTATGACTATCATTAAGTGTTGTACCTTGTGATTCTTGACAAATGTATCTTTTCTTTTATGTTCACTGAGAGCATATGCACCAAGACAAATTCCTTGTGTGTCCAATCACACTTGGCCAATAAAGAATTCTATTCTATTCTATTCTATTCTATTCTATTCTATTCTATTCTATTCTATTCTATTCTATTCTATTCTATTCTATTACACTCCACTCCACTCCACTCCACTCCACTCCACTCCACTCCACTCCACTCCACTCCACTTTATTCTAACACAGTATTTACAGGCTTTTATTCATGTATGAAAGCTAAAGGGATCCATCAGAAGTATTTCAGAGTTGTTTTAGGGTATTTTCGATACTAATCCTTCAAAAAAAAAAACCAATTTGAATATAATCCATCATCATTTTCAGTTGAGAAACAAGGAACAAGAATGATTGATTATCTGTAAGCTGCTACAGATACTGTTAAAGGGAAATAAAATAATTTACACACACTCTCTATCTCTCTCTCCTCCCACCCCTCCCCTCCAGTAGGTATTTTTCATGTTTTATGTGTTTTATCTGGTTGCATGAAAAAAAACCTCAGAAATTCCTATATAGGCAGAATTGAAAAGACATCAAGTACCCTTATTTTTGAAAATCTTGACAAGTCAGGGTTTAGTTTCTGCAAAATCAGTAACTTGCTGGGAAAGTAAGTAAAATTCTGCCTACTATGAATGGCCAATTCATCGTATTATATTGGCAAATGAACAGTTTGAAACAGTGTGATGCAAGACCAGAGCAATTCTGAGGAATGCTTGAGAGTTCACGAAGACAAGGATGATAAACAAGAACTGAGAGACATTAGGAACAGTTTTGAAGATCAAAATCTTCTGGAAAAATGCTGACAAAGATTCTGAACAAAAAAGAAACAATACAAAGCAAGAGCATCCATGAATACATTGCAGCAGACACTAGGCAATACAGTGTGATAAAAATATAAGAGAGCTGTTTCAGAATATTCTAGAAGCTGCAATCATAAACCACAAGGTGTCAAGGGAGTCTTAAAAGTAATGGTTTTCTGTGAGCAGTCTGAACATATGAACACATAGTGTGAGTTCTTCCTAGGTAAAAACCAGTAAGAATAATATCGGCTATCTTTCCAAACATAAAATCTTGTTAAAGGGATAAATAAATCCTGCATATCCGGGAGTTTGTCAGCAATCAAAAGCTACCATTTAGAAGTTGCCCAATAACCGAGAAGCCCAAGGCCTTTTTTTCTTTTTTTTCTAACGAAACGACACAAAAACAAAAAAGCAAACAATTTTGGATGCATGAGAATGTTAAGTATCAACAGCAAGGCTAACAAAATTGCTGAACTATATTAATCTTACTGAAAACTTCAGTACTGAAACGAAACTAGCATTGCATCCTATTTGATATTGAGACACACTATCTCTTCCAAAAGAATCTACATAGTAGATTTGGTCATTGTACTTTATTTTAGGTATAAAATCATTCAAACAAAATTTGTGTTAGTTTGAATTCATGACATATGAACTACCCCAAGGTCTAGAGAGCTACAGGTTTTTTTTTAAAAAATGCAAATTTTGCAGCCAAGCTAACAAGTAACTGTTTTAAATTCAGGAAAAAGCATAGGACTGTGGCTATCTAGAGCAGGGGTCCCCAACCTTGGCAACTTTACGACTTGTGGACTTCAACTCCCAGAATTCTTAAAGTTGCCAAGATTGTAGACTCCTGATCTAGAGCTACTTTTTAACTGGTGTAGAATCCATAAGCGTGTAGAGCAAAAGGTGATTTCGTTCAGATCAGGTGTGTTAGCTACTGGAGATTAAAAGAAGGTCAATATCTTTGAAGATACATTTGCACCAGAAATAAAATCTTATGGATTTTACAGTATGCCTGACAGCACTGTGGGTCTGAAGGAGGTTCTTTCACTATGTGCAAATTTCTTAATGCAAAGTGAGAAGTTCATTCTTTCTCCCACTGGTGTACTTGGGACCATCTTCCTAAGAACCTGAGGGACCTCTCATATCCTACCAGTCTACAGAAAATATTAAAATAGACACTCTAATGGTCTCAACCAAATTCTCTCTCTTCATATTGCATAAGATCAGAGTACTCTTCTTCCTTCTAGTCTGATCAGTCAATATTACAGATTAACAGAGTTGGAAGGGACCTTGTAGGTCATCTAGTCCAACCTCCCGCCCAAGCAGGAGACCCTACTCCATTTCTGACAAATGGCAGTCCAATCTCTTCTTGAAAGTCTCCAGTGATGAAGCTCCCACAACTTCCGAAGGCAAGCTGTTCCATTAGTTGATTGTTCTCACTGTCAGAAAATTTCTCCTTATTTCTAGGCTGAATCTCTCCTTATTCAGTTTCCATCCATTATTCCTTGCCTAGCCTTCAGGTGCCTTGAAAAATAGCTTGACCCCTTCCTCTCTGTGGCAGCCCCTCAAATATTGGAATACTGCTATCATGCCTCCCCTGGTCCTTCTCTTCACTAGACTAGCCATGCCCAGTTCCTGTAACCATTCTTCATATGTTTTAGCCTCCAGTTCCCTAATCATCCTGGTTGCTCTTCTCTGCACTTTTTCTAGAGTCTCAACATCTTTTTTATAGTGTAGTGACCAAAACTGGATGCAGTATTCTAGGTGTGGTCTTACTAAGGCTTTATAAAGTGTTATTAGTACCTCACTTGATCTTGATTGTATCCCTCTGCTAATGCAATTTAGGATTGTGTTGGTTTTTTTGGCTGCCACTGCATACTGCTGGCTCATATTTATCTGGTTGTCCACTAACAGTTCCACTATAATATAACATAATAATAGTGTAAAGATTTGTGTTGTTCAATCATAAAATGATTTTAAAATAAGGCTAAGATTCAAACATATTAAACATATATCATTAAATATGATGGAGTAAGTTTACTAAAATTGAAATCTTGACAGATACAGTGCTTGGCCAACCTTCCCTGTATCAAGAAATTAAACAGGATCAAATTGAGTTAATACTAAAGTGGGATTTTTCCAGGAAATACTAGTACTCTGGGTAGGATCAGAGTTTATAGATATAATAAAAATATTTAGCTGGGGGAAAATTTCATCCATAAAAATATTTTAAAATCTATTTCCAAATTGTCAACTGAAAATATGCCTTAAATGCAAATAGTTTTGTTTCATGGTTCAGTGTTGCTTTTTTATTTTCTCCTTTATTCTGTTTTATGTATGCATCCATTATTCTCATTTATGCTGATAAATTGCTGGAATACCAGGTTGTTATCTCAATTAGTCATGAAGAAGTTTTTATCTATGGTCAGTTTATTAGAAGACATTTTCCCTTTATAAGTAACAACTTAAGTTAATTAACTGTAAGCAATCTATTCATATTCCACTGTCTGCTGCATCCTAGATAAAACAGAATAATAAAAACATTTCCTTCACATTTCAAATAACAAGAGATGAAGATATCTTCTGAGAATTGAAGGCACAGAAGAACCAAAGATAACAAGCAAAAGATGGTGCATTAAATACGTTTCAGGATCAACTACCTTCACAGGAGAAGTTCATCCATCATCAATTGTGAAGCCAATATGCTCAATGCCATACAGATGGTCGTATTGTTAAAAGCATGCTCAACTTAAGAATTTTGTTGATTATTTCACATAATTTTCCATTCATCATTTCATGGAGACTGCATCAAGAAACATCTTAGCTTTGGGAATGAGAACTATAAAACCAGAATAACATTTGTAATAAGTACAATAAAATGTAGCCAACTTGATCAAAATCTGCTAATCCCAGCATTTGAAACCACCATTCATGCTAATTTGTGGCGTCTTTCTAGCATGGTCTGAATTTAGTGCTTTTGTCTGACCCCAAAACTAGGGAAGACATGTGGTAATAGTTCCACAAAGTTCTTTATTGTTCCACACTTCTAGACAGAATCTTGCCAAACTGAAGCATTCTACTGTCTTCATCAAGCAAATACTCTGAAAACTATTACAGAGGGGCTGTCTTCAACCTCTTTCTCTCACATAAAATATCTGGATTGATTTCTGTCTTATTCCTCTGGAATGCACGCCTGTTTCTCCTGGGAATACAGCTTGCTACATTCCGTCCCAGGTTTGTTGATTTCAGATCAGGATCCTATCATTGAGGAATATTGGACTAGAAAGAACAGGACAGCTGATATAGGAGATGACCAGGCTGAGCCTGAGGGCAGGGTCAAATGCACCATCTGGAGTCCCTAAACCCCTGAAAGAGACCTAAATCCAGCCCTTCTTGAAGTCCATTGACTTTTATCTGTCACCAATTTGTCTTGACTATTAGTAGATCAGAATCTTGTATGTGCTGCATGGAATAACCTGATAGTGCTTTTGAACTCTATTCTGGTTCCTAGTTTCTTGCGCTTGACAGTTGATGGGAATAAGGGGTTGCTTTATTTACATAGAATCTGTAACTGGCATGATGTCGGGGTTCCAACGGATGCCGTAATTAATTCATGAGCCATGAGTCAAGTTTCAAAAGAAATCCAGTTATTTATTAAAAAGGTAAAGGTTCCCCTTACACATATGTGCTAGTTATTCCCAACTCTAGGGGGTGGTGCTCATCTCTGTTTCAAAGCTGAAGAGCCAGCGCTTCCGAAGATGTCTCTGTGGTCATGTGGCCAGCATGACTAAACACCAAAGGCGCACAGAATGCTGTTACCTTCCCACCAAAGGTGGTCCCTATTTTTCTACTTGCATTTTTTACATGCTTTCAAACTGCTAGGTTGGCAGAAGCTGGGACTAGTAACAGGAGCTCACCCCATTACGCGGCACTATTTTATTTTTATTTTATTTATTTAATTTATTTTATTAGATTTATAAACCGCCCTACTCCTGGGGGACTCAGGGCGATGTACAGCCATAAATAAAACATATAAATACAAAAGTTTAAAATAGAATAAAATGAATTAAATAATTTGGCTGACAATTAAAACCCCAATAATTTAAAACAAATTAAAATTCATAATTAAAAGGGGAAAATAACTTAGGTCAGGCTGGCTTGTTGAAATAGGTCTTGAGCGCGCGACGGAAGGTGCACAGGTCCGGGATCCTCTGTATATCCGGAGGGAGCTCATTCCAGATGGTAGGTGCTCCCACAGAGAAGGCTCTCCCCCTGGGGGCCGCCAGCTGGCATTGTTTGGCCGACGGCACCTGGAGGAGCCCCTCTCTATGGGAGCGTACAAGCTGGTGGGAGGCTATTGGTGGTAGTAGGTGGTCCCGTAAATAACCAGGTCCTAAGCCATGGAGCGCTTTAAAGGTGATAACCAAAACCTTGAAGCGCACTCGGAAGACCACCGGGAGCCAGTGAAGCTCGCGCAGGAGGGGTGTTACATGGGAGCACCACGTCGCTCCCATAACCACCCACGCGGCCGCAATCTGCGCCAGTTGGAGCTCCTCAAGGGGAGCCCCATGTAGAGAGCACTAGGGATTCGAACTGCTGAACTGCCGACCTTTCGATCGACAAACTCAATGTCTTAGCTACAGAGCTACCACGTCCTCTAGTTATTTATTATACTGTAGCAAATAAACATCCATGATATCAATTATATCCATGGATAAAAGCATTGCATGTTAGGAATGTGGATTAATGAGTGGAAAATTCTGGTTTTCAATTAGATAATTTGGAGGCAGTTTGCTAGTCTACAGATTTGTTGCTGACCTACTTCTTTTAATTTAATGTAAATAATTTTGAAATTTTGGTTTACATGTTTTAAATTAAACAAATAGGCATAATTTTGTAAAAAGAAGCTCCTTCAACCTTCACCAACCTTACAACTGCCAAATTAAAAATTGGTTGTGTATCTTTAAATAAAGAAGATAATTTATTCTGATTTTCTAATAGGGCATTTGAGGTTAAATTCAAACTTTCAAGTAATAGGTTCATAACAATCTCATAAATAATGTGTGTATTTCATATGAAGTTCTGTTTAAGTCTCTAGTATAATGCAAGCCTTTTAGTAGTGTATTTCCTGAATTAATAATAAATATTGATATATAGCCAATACCTCTTAATTTAAATGATAAGGGAGAAAAACAAAAACTTGCAAGTTAATGTCATCTAACATAGCAGCTAATATTCATTTATTGTGTCTGGCATTCAAGTTACTAATCAAACTCAGATTAAGAGTCATCAGTAACATGCTGTAGATAAATTGGCTGTCAACTTCTTTTTTAAAAAATGAGATGGAGACAAAAGAAACTGAGTGGCTGAAGATATTATTTGATGACTGTCTAATGCAGCATCTGGAAGGACAGAACATATGGAAAATGGACATGACACTGTTTCTGCCTGACTGTGTGATTAAAGAGAATGGCATCAGCAATTCTTCATGATCTGAACATGGACATTCATTTTGTCTATGCATGTTGGAACTGGCCCCCAAAGTAAATTTGGGAAGCTTTTCTTGAGAAACTTGATCTGGCAAAGCTGCCCATTCCCATTTAATGAGCCCTAAATACAAGCTCTCTTTCTGCATAATTCCCTCCCCACCACTTCTTCACCTTCCTTAAGAAGAACCTAAACAGAATATACCAGTGAAATTTATACAGATATTCCCAGCTCTAGAATTCCTTTGTAACACTATGTAGTGCATAATCTTAGAAAGGAATTTTCATGTCTTACCAAGAGAATCAGGTGACAAAAAACTTTGTCTAACTCTGTAAAGAACTGTTGTTGGTGAAGGCAAGCAATACTGAGTTTCTGAGGATGACTTCATATAAAATTATCCCTTGTTTCTCCAAACTAAGAGAAAAGAAAGAACCCATACACATAATTCAACTTCCAGAGTATGATTCTGCACTATCCAATCATTTATTGCAAGTGAAAGTCAAAATTTTAGGAGGAATGAATATAAAACCCTAATTTTGAGTAGGAAAAATCAAAGGCATAACTATAGTTGGAGGGGAACAATAGCGGGTATAGTCTGCATCAACAAAAGTATAGTGTCAAGATCCAGGAGAGTTCTTGTTGTCTATTCTGTGGTCAGACCACTGAATATTGAATGCAATTCTTGGCACTGCACATTAGGAAGGACTCTTATAACATTTATTGTCCTGGTCTATTATTATTGTCTTTACCATTTGTCCTTGAGTAGTTAGTAAATAAAATTAAAATAAATAAAATAAACTGCAGAGATTTGATTCCTTTTGTTTACAATATGTTCTCACGATGGAAGCATAATTTATAGGCAATGGAATTCTTGACATAAAAATGCTAATCTCTTGAGCAAAGTTGTTCTTTCTTGCTTGCTTGCTTTTTCTTCTTTCTTTCTTTCTTTCTTTCTTCTTTCTTCCTTCTTTCTTTCTTTCTTTCTTTCTTTCTTTCTTTCTTTCTTTCTTTCTTTCTTTCTTTCTTTCTTTCTTTCGACTCTGACCCCTGAGCCTGTCTTAACAGAGGGAGAGGACTCAGAAGGTGAAGGAGAGGATTTGGCAAGGCCTCCCTCTCCTCTCTGGCAATGCCTCAGGTGTCCTCCGAAGGCCAAGAGATATGCCAGGAGCAAGGCACTTTGGAGCAGCCGCAGATAGAGAGTGATGGGGATGAGTTTTGGCTGGATCACCGACAGTGTCAGAAGGATAAGCGCGCGCAGCAGAGAAAGAGGTGTGGGCGGGCCAGAGATTGAGCTGAGTCACTGAACCATATCCCACAAGGGATAAAAGGGGGTGTGTCGGCTATTCAGGACTTGTGGTGGACAAATTGAAAAGTTTGGAAGTCATATTGTGTTTCTAGAACCCTGTTAGAAGCTCTTTTTGGATTCCTTTGGACTGGACTTGGACAATTCTTTGCTTTGTGGACTTAATTTGATATATCGGACTGAGGAGAAAAAATCTCCCTTAGTGAGTAAAATCTTTTGGCAGGCAGTTTATGTTTTTACTGCCAAGCCTGTTATCTTAAAAGAATTCCTGACTGTGTAACTTCATTAACTGTGCGTGCGATGGGGACAGAACATCCTGTCTGTCTGTCTTTCTTTCTTTAGAAAAACATCGTTGGCCGACAATATATACATTTCCCATATAACATGCATATGATTGAAAGATAATCTTTCTGTAAGTTTAACTGACCACATATTTGTAACTCCTCCCCCTCATTTGCACATTCAGAATTTTGCAAAATCTCTAAAATGGATAGAATAATATTATACCGTTCAATTTATTTACTTTAATCAAGTAATTCTTCAGGGTGAATTACAGACAATATTGATCAGGGGAAAGGAGAGACTGAGACCTAGAACCCTGCTTTGAGGATTCCTTAGGGATTTACCTACTTCCCATTCCTGTTAAACATCTATATGAAACCAATGGGCATGTGGTGAGGTACTATCAGTATACTGATGATGCTTAATTTCCTCTGCCCATCTCAGGTTGATCATGCTATGCCAGTTCTTTCCCAGGTAGGAAAGGACAGGTCTGAGTTAAACCTTAATAAGTCTGAATAACTGGGGTTTCAGATTCCCCAAAAGATTTTTCACTTACCAGAAGAATGAATTTATCTCTCTCTCTCTCTCTCTCTTCCATTCATCCAATTTATTACTCTCCCATCTTATCACAGAGTAACTCTGGGCAGCTTACAATATTGAGGGTTTTCTTGTATTCATATCTCTTGCTGCAAGAGCAAATGCTGGCTATGGCCTGGAAAGCATTTGTGCAACTTATCTTGAGTGCCAATTATGCCCAGTCAGGATTGAGAGTCCCCATTCACAGTCACTCATCCCTTTGTCACATCCAACTTGTATTATTGCAATGTGCTTTACATGGAAACATTCTTGAAAACTGCTTGCAGGCTGCAACTGGTTCAAATGTGGTGGCATGCATAATTATGAGCATATCTCAGTATGGTCACACTACACTGTTTCTTCACGAGCTGCATTGGCTTATAATAGGCTTGTGGATGCAATTCAAGATATTGGATATCATCTATAAAGTCCTCCATAGACAGGACAAGGTCATTTCTGGGACCACCAATCTTCCATTAGTTCTGTCCATCCTGCCAGATGTGCATGCCCATGGTGCCCTTAATCAGTGGTGGGATTCAGCCAGTTTGCACCACTTCAGGAAAACCACTTGTTAACTTTCTGAACAGTTTGGTGAACTGGTTGTTGGAAGAAATCATTAGGGCAGAGAACCGGTCCCTACCACTGCCCACCACTGCCCTTAATCATGCAGAGCCATCTGCTGGATCTGAAGGGTACCTCCTCTGTTGTGGAACAGTCTGTCATCCCCTTGCCCACATCTGGATGGCCTAAACCCTATTAGGCTTTCCTAAGCACCAGTTGTTCTCTTGGGCATTGGGAGAGAGTGCTAATTGAGTCCATATCTAAGAAGTCTGGTAGTACATTGCCAACATCTTCAGTGGCCAAGTTTTTCTGCTGTAGATTGACAAAATTGTTTGACAATAATAATATTATCCTAGCCCAAAAATAATCCTCGCTGTTTGAATGATGCAAGCGGTAATTATGGATGAATAAGGAAAATTGTATTAATTCAAAGTTTTGTGCCTAGAAATAAACTTCTTGAGCACTATATAAAAAACCTTTCTCCCAGAGTACTGGATAAAATGAATTCATTGTTTTGAACTATTGCAAATCTCCATGGATTTTCTAGCATTCTAGGCAAAATGAATATTATTTAATTGGGTTCTTACTAACAAATCCTTAATCTCCAGCCTTCATACCCACCAATCCTTATTTTCTGTCTAAATGCACATTTAGACACAAGAGAAAATGATGGTTATACTGGACTTTAGTTCCAGTGGTGGGATTCAACCAGTTCACACCTATTCGGGAGAACCGATTGTTAACTTTCTAAGCAGTTCAGAGAACCAGTTATTGGAAGAAATCTTATTTTGTTTTTCCCCTCTTTACAGATCCTGTAATCCTGTAAGGAAGGCAGAAAGGAAACATTCTGGTATTGTTTCTAGCCTAATCTTTATTGCCCTGCTTACAGAAACTGCCTCTCTGGTTAACCCTTATTACATTGTAACAGCTAAGGCAAAGCGCCCATCGACCTGAGTGACGTTCAATTGGCCATGCCCACATGATCACATGACCAGTGAGCCACACCTACCCAGCTGGTCATTAGGGCAGAGAACTGGTTGTTAAATTATTTGAATCTCACCACTGTTTAGCTCCAATCATTATTACCTTCTAAAAGTTGGTAGGGTAGGTTATTATAAGAGTTTATATTCATCATATCATTTTTCAGAATGCTAAATGTTTTTCTGAACACATGAATTCATTGTCTGCACAGCATTCTGTTTGTCATAAAATACAGATCATTCTTCCCAATAGACCAAGAATACAGTATTTCTGATCTCTTACTATGAGAGACACAGATCCACTCCAGAATCTTTCTCTACCTAGGAGCAGTTCAGGAAAAGAAAGATTCAGTACAGAAAACTTCTGCGATAAATAAAGAGGTGACACATGCCCAGTCTCTCCCAGGCACTGCAGTTTCCAAAAATAACGTGGAGAATAGGACAAGAATGCTGATGATCTGGTTGTTTTCCCAGGATCAAAGTGATTGTGGACCTCTTTTTGTTTTTTCTCTTCTACTTGTTTAGTTGCAATTTGTTTCTTCCTTTTCGAATACTTTGGACTTCTGGTCAGTCCATATTTTTATATGCTTTTATAGATATATTAGTTTTTTAAAAAAATTTAATTTATATGCTGCCCTTCTCTGGAGACTCAGGGTGGCTTACAATGCGTTAAGCAATAGCCTTCATACTTTTGTATATATCTGCTTAGTAGGGCTTTCGCCCCCCCCCCCCCCCAGCAGTGTTCTTTTTTATACAAAGTCAGTTTATTGCCCCCACAATCTGGGTCCTCATTTTACTAACACCACTTTAAGCTGCTATGCCACCAAGGCTCTTGTTGTGAGTCACCCAAGTTACTTGAGAGCTGGGTGGCCTATAAATTAAATTAATTAATAATTTAAATTAGGTATCAGCCTATAACCAAAAAGACCTAATGGGACCTTAATGAAATATAAAATATACAAAGAACATTGAAGTATCATCCTACTACTATGCAATCTCCTAAAACTTTCCAGACCCAAATTTCCACATTTTTGGTCTTTGTCACCTTTTGAGTACTTTCTATCAACCACCATTGCAGTGCACATAACAATCTTGCTTTAGAATAGAATAGAATAACAGAGTTGGAAAGGAGCTTGGAGGTCTTCTAGTCCAACCCCTGCTTAGGTAGGAAACCTTACACCACTTCAGACAAATGGTTATCCAACATCTTCTTAAAAACTTCCAGTGTTGGAGCATTCACAACTTCTGGAGGCAAGTTGTTTCACTGATTAATTGTTCTAACTGTCAGGAAATTTCTCCTTAGTTCTAAGTTGCTTCTCTCCTTGATTAGTTTCCGCCCATTGCTTTTTGCTTTCTTTGACTACTATTATCATTTTCTTTTTATATACATTCATGCCTATTTTTCTCTTATCCTCATTTTTGCAGCAATTATTCTCCTTTTGCTCCATTGTCATCTATAGCTCTTTCATTTACCATTCCACCAAGGACCCTTTTTCATATTTTCCATTACTGTAGCATCTTACTTCTGCAGAACTTTGTAATGTAATTGTTTTTACTCCGTTGAAAGCATATTCCATTTCTATTTTTAATTCATTTTGTTAAGCAGTAACAACTTCTAATACTTTTTCATATCCCGCTCACATTTTCTCATAGTCAATTACTTTTAATCTAACTACTTTCCCTTCCTTCCTTTTCTTCTATGTTAATTTTTCCTCAGTATTCACACCTGAAACTATCAAGAAACGGTCTGTCTAATTCAAAAGTTTATATCCTTCACTAATACTCTGTTTTCATCATAAATAGCCAATCAATCAGGCTTTCAGATTTATATTCATTCCTTTGCCATGTGTATGCATGAATAGACTTATACTTAAACCACCTATTTAAAAGAGGCCTCTTTCTGAGCTGATGCTCCCATAGCTATCACCATTCTCAATTACAAATGGATCTCTGAATGGCCCAATCACTTTTTCATCACTCCCCAGCCATCCATTCATATTACCTAACTCCATATTTTTCTTTGTGACCCAGGAATACTTGCCATTATTTTACAAAGTTGGCAGTATCATTGTAGAGGGAGTTTTATCTAAAGTCATCTAAGGAGAAAATTAGATGTCTGAGGAGAAAATATAAAGATTTCAACCTCGCTGTGAGTGGCTTCCTCACGTATACTGTAATGGGTTTTATGTATCTTCTCTTGTATCAACTGCAAGCCTCCCAAATCTGTTTCAGTCAGCTTCCTGATCCTAACCCCCAAACATAGATGAGTATTTGTGTGGCAAGGATTGCTACTGCATGTGTACAGTACATAATTTCTTGGCTTGTTTAGGCTTGTTTAATAATCACAATAGTTAAGTGCCCTCATTAAACCAATCTGACTCACATTACAAAGTACATGATGATGAGAGAGAAAGAGAAAGAGACAGAGACAGACAGACACGGAGAGAAATTAACCAATAGCCATTTTTGGGGTGTACAAAAACCTCCTAGTTGCCACATGCAGACCATGTACTGTGAATTATTCACTACTGTCTTAATATAGATATATAAACCCAGCAACTATGTGTATCTATTTGCAGTGCTTTCAGATGCACTTACTATGTGACCACTATAAATATCTTTGTACTGTGGTCCCATCTTTTCTCCAGACCCAGAAGAAGCATGATAGAGGTCTTCTCTGGATTTCGTAATGGGACAATTCTGAAACTTGATATGATATTACAGTCAAAACTCCAGCCTTTTCCTGACATTTCCGGCAGCAAGTCTTAGTATATTGCTTGTTGGCCATTGTCAAGTAAAAGGAAACCAAAATGTAAATAATAGAAAAACAAATCTTATGAATGAAGCGAGTTATCACATTGAGATTTCTAACCTTCTTGAAACACTAAGAGTTATATCCTTCTCTTTCAGCAGATGTTTCTGCTGTATTACCCTTTGCATGCCTATTGTTAGTGTATGCTTTATTACCCTGGCATTACCATGGTAACTGGGCAGAACCTGAAACAGCTGCCCAAAATGATTTCTATCCAGCTACAATAATACTGAATTCACCTGTCAGTCCTGACGTGAAAGGAAGCAGGCTTGAAAGTAGGGTTGACAGAAATAATTACCATGATGGTTATGTTTTGAGGGGACTACCAGTTACAGGCCCAGAAACTGTTTTAATATCAACAGTGTGATTACTATAAGTGGGGGATTTCATTTTATCTACAAGTGATTTCCTTTCCAAGATAAATACCCCAGTGAAGTCCAGACAAAATCACTAAGAGAAATCTATCTCACCTTGAGTGCAGAGGAAACAGTTTATTTACTCTGGAAACTGAATGAAAGTTGGTCTTTATGCTTCCTCAAACATTTTTCTTCTTCAAAGTAATCAATTATAGCCAGGAAGCATCCTCAGAATATGCAGCAAAAACACAAGTATCATCAACAAATTTATCTTCTTAAAAAGAGGATGAAGTATGTTGACTTAATTACCACCTGTCTCAATTAATCAGAGTAATCCCTGGCACTTAATTAAGGATGATAATAGATTTTTTTTATAACAATTCTCTTCATTTGTTCTGCTGATGTCTGATTTCATACCAGATCCATGCTTCTGAAGTGCATACTTTAAATGATGGTTAAAGTATGAATATACAGTGATCAAAATAACAATGAAAATAGAAAATCAATCAATCAATCGAGACCTGCAAAAAACATGAAACACGTATTATTGAAAACATACATATATGTAATTTTAAGAAATGATACACAAGTTAAACTTCCATTTTCAGCAGTTTTAGAAAATGTTTATAGAGAGATAAGTAATCTATTAGGAACTTCATTCAAGTAATCTTTATTTAGTCAATGAGCAGCACATTGCCTCATTGAGACTGACAACGTTGCAACCCGGCTCCAAAAAATCTCAAGTAGGAGAGGGAAGTAACCCAATAGAATATATTACAATACTAAAAAAATCTGTAACACCACAGTTAATATTAAAATTATAAAGAAACTAAAATCATCACAAAATAGTTTCTAAAACAATAACACTAAACAAAATCTAAAACAAAACAATTAACAGTATGACTACAAACTATATAGTACTATGAAACTAAATTTAAAATTAAATCATCCCTGTATCAGCTTTGCCTTATTTCCATATTATTGTGGCCATACAAAACGTAGTTACTGACTGAGTGATAGGTTTCAAACTAAAAGAAGTTTCACAAAATGCTTGTCTGATCTTCCAGCATGTTTGCATAATAAAGATAATATAAGATTGATTCAAATGGCTTTGTAAAATTTAGAGTAGCGCTATGTGGGTGTTTCTATCTCACTGGCACTATGTGGGCATGTTTTTTCAATCAATGAAATTTACCTGCCTTCTGTTAGGGTTAGGTTAGCATTAGGGTTGGGTTGGGTTAAGGTGGGAATAATGTTATGTCTAGCTTCAAAGAATGCTTGTTTTCAGGTTGGGAAAAGTTAGAGGTTATAAATAATTTGTTGTAAAGAATTGTATACAATGGGGAGTTCCAACTAACTCATCACATTTGTATCCCAGGTTTTAAAATGAATGAGCTGGAAGGGACCTTGGAGATCTTCTAGTCCAGCCCCCTGCTCAAGCAGGAGAACCTATAGCAGTGATGGCTAACCTTTTTGCTTCCTCGTGCCAAAAGTCGGGGGGAGTGGGTGGTCCACACGCGCATGTACCCACACCCATAATTCAATGTGCCTCATCCCCCTGTGCATGCCCATGTGACCCCACCAAGCTCCCTCCGCTTTTGGCATGGGATGGCACGGTGGGCACAGTAGGCCCATTTTTTTGCCCTCCCCAGGCTCCAGAGGCTTTCTTAGAGCCTAGGCAGGGTGAAAACGGCCTTCCCCACCCCCCTGGGAGGCCCTCTGGAGGCCAGAAATAGTCTGTTTGCTGATTGTGGGTGGGATCTAGAAAGCCTCTGGAGCCTGGGAAAAGCAAAAAAGGGGCCTTCCCTCTGCTGGAGGCCCTTCAGAGGCTGGAAACAGCCTGTTTCCCGACTTCCGGTGGGCCCGGAAGGCCCAAAAATCAGCTGGCTGGCATGCGCATGCGCGCTGGAGCTGAGCTAGGGCAGTGCTCGCGTGCCCATCAATATGGCTCCGCGTTCCACCTGTGGCACACGCGCCATAGGTTCGCCATCACAGATCTATAGCATTCTTCACATATTTTATAATATATAAAAGTATAGAAAACAGATGTGTATCATTTTGTAATGCTTTCTTTTATTTTAAATGATGGGATATAAACCATTTTTCAAACGTTTTACTTGCTCTTGTTTACTAAATTCAGTTTAAGTTAGATCGCTGAGTTAAAGAAGAAAATATCGTATTTGTCTCATTTGAAACCAAATTGGAACTCTGGATGTTTTTGAGACATTTTATATAATAATAATGTTATTTCTTGTTTAGCAATCGGGAATAATAAGCAGGAATATTTTTTAATTTGACAAGCTACTCATTTATTTATTTATTTATTTATTTATTTATTATTTCAATTTATAAACCGCCCTTCTCCTTGCGGACTCAGGGCGGTGAACAGCCAGAATAAAACATGGTATACAAAAGTTAAAAACAATTAAAAATTATTAAATATTATTTGGCCGAGAATTAAAACAACCCAATTTAAAATCAATGTCAAATTTAAAAACGGAGGATGGGATCAAGCTAGCCCAGCTAGATGGAACAAATGGGTTTTAAGGGCCCGACGAAAGGTCCAGAGATCTGGAATCCTGCATATCTCCGGGGGTAGGTCATTCCAGAGGGCGGGCGCTGCCACAGAGAAGGCTCTCCCCCTGGGAGTCACCAGCCGACACTGTCTGGCCGACGGCACCCGGAGGAGGCCCTCTCTGTGCGAGCGTACTGGCCGGTGGGAGGCTATTGGCGGCAGAAGGCGGTCCCGCAAGTACCCAGGTCCTAAGCCATGGAGCGCTTTAAAGGTGGTCACCAACACTTTGAAGCGTACCCGGAAGACCACCGGGAGCCAGTGCAGCTCGCGCAGGAGAGGTGTCATGTGGGAGCGCCACGTCGCTCCCATAATTCCCCGCGCGGCCACATTCTGGACCAGTTGGAGCCTCCGGGTGCACCCCAAGGGGAGCCCCATGTAGAGAGCATTGCAGTAGTCCAGGTGGGAAGTCACAAGAGCATGGGTGACTGTGCGTAGGGAGTCCCGATCTAGAAAGGGACGCAACTGGCGTATCAGGCGAACCTGATAAAAAGCCCCCCTGGCCACGGCCGTCATGTGTTCTTCTAAAGACAGCCGTGCGTCCAGGAGGACGCCCAAGTTGCGAGCCCTCTCCGTGGGGGCCAATGTCTCGCCCCCAATAGTCAGCGATGGCGTCAGCTGGCTATATCGGGACGCCGGCAGCCACAGCCACTCAGTCTTGGAGGGGTTTAGTCGGAGCCTGTTTCTCCCCATCCAGACCCGCACAGCTTCCAGACACTGGGACATCACTTCAACGGCATCGTTGGGGTGGCCTGGGGTGGAGATGTACAGCTGGGTGTCGTCAGCGTACTGATGGAATTCCACCCCAAAGCCACGGATGATCTCACCCAGCGGCTTTACATAAATGTTGAACAGAAGGGGCGAGAGGACCGACCCCTGCGGCACCCCACAAACAAGGCGCCTCGGAGTCGACCGCTGCCCCCCTGTCAACACAGATTGCGACCGGTCAGAGAGATAGGAGGAGAACCACCGTAGAACGGTGCCCCCCACCCCAACCCCTCCAACCGGCGCAACATGATACCATGGTCGATGGTATCAAAAGCCGCTGAGAGATCTAATAGGACCAGGATAGAGGAACAACCCCTATCCCGTGCCCTCCAGAGATCATCCACCAACGCGACCAATGCCGTTTCCGTGCTGTGCCCAGGCCGGAAGCCGGACTGGAGCGGATCTAGATAGACAGCTTCATCCAGGAACCGGGGAAGCTGCCGTGCAACCACACTCTCAACAACCTTCGCAACAAAGCGAAGGTTGGAGACTGGACGGTAATTAGCCAAAACATCTACTCATCTGCCTTGAATATTAATTTCACACTGTTATTCTTACAGTATATAATAAAACACACTGCAGTTACAGTATATAAAAAAACACACTGGAATAGTAGAATGGTATTGTAAAATGTTGTGCTTTTATAAAATAAAAATGATTTACCAGGAAGTTGAGAGTATTCTAGACACACATGTTACTTAACATTGCTGGAATTTGAATATTTTTAATACAAGATGTCCTTGGGAGATAAAATATATGAAGGTGTTTCAGAATTGTTTTCACCAGTTTATGAAAATACATTATAATCACAAGAATTCATTTAAGCTGTATCCGTTGTTATAAACAGACTATAAAGTTCATTTCTGCTTTCTGTGTTCACAATTTTCTGCTAGCTTTAGGTTTACTCTTGTTGTTTACTGGCTTGCCAAAAGAAATGAGAATTGTTTTGGTTGAAAGAGAAACAAAGAGAAAGCAATTCTTTCACTGTATGTCACTCAGATTATAGAACAATGGAGGAAGGTTCTATTTTTGATGCTTGCAGAGAATAGCAGTGTAAATCTATGAAAATTCAACAGACAATTAATGAAATTTTCTATTGACAAAAAGGTATAATAACCCCCCCAAAAAAGAGACTGTGATAAGTCAGAAAACCAGAGATCTATTTGAGATTTCTAATGTTATGATTAGCACTCAATGAAAATAGATTAAACCGAATGGAAGAAATCTTTAGCACCTTATCTGTTAATACCAATAAAATAAATTAGGGGAGTTTTATATAGTGCCATATAAAACCACAACATTTTGCTTCATCACCCAGCAATTTAAAGATCCTTATTACCACCAAAAGTATTTTCCCCCCAACTCATCTACTACCTGCCAAACAAGGAACATTATAAGAAAGCTTTGAGGACTTTGATATATTTGCTGTTGCCTTTAGATATGAAGAATGTATTTAAAGTTGTACTTTTTTAAAAAAGGGTGAAGATAATATATTACAATAGTGGCCAAAATCGTGGAAACCTTTTGGGAAAAGTGTATTTTTGAGGTTTAATGGCTAATAACACCACTTTTTTTTAAAGGAGTTTCAAGATAATCATATTCCAATGCTGGAATGGCATGCGAATAGTCCCGACCTTAACCCAATTGAAAATCTATGGAGCCCACTAAAGAAACTTATTAGTCAGAAGCGACCCAGCAATAAAACCAAGTTAATAGAAGCAACCATTTAATCTTGGTTTTACATAACAGCTGCAGTACTAAAAGACTTAGTTCACTCCGTGGGAAGACATTGTAAGGCCATAATCCATGCTAAAGGTTACCCAATTAAGTATTAACTGACGTGATCATTTTTGTATATCTTGTTTTTTCTATGGTGATAATTTTTGTATATCTCATTTTTTCTACATGTTTCACTTTTCTTCTTTATACTGTAACTGCTATTCTAATAGCAAATCCTTCATAAAAGTTATTGCATTACATTCTTGATTAAATTATCTTTCCATTGACATATAATTTTATGGTACTATTACTAAAAAAAAGTAGTGTTATTAGCTAGCTTTAGAAAATACACTTTCCCCAAAAGGTTTCCACAATTTTGGCTACCATTGCATATCTACAGGTAGTCCTTTTTTATGACCATTCATTTAGCAACCATCAGAAGTTATCATGGCACTGAAACAAGTGACTTATAACCAGTCCTTGTACTTAACAGTTGTCACATGATTGCTTATTCAGGCACTTGGCAACTGAAATGTATTTGTGAAGGTTGCAGCAGCCTGGAGTCACATGATCGCTATTTGCAACCTTCTCAGTCAGTTTCTAACAAGCAAAGTTAATGGTGGAAATTAGATTAACTTAATGACCGTGGCAAAATGTTGTAAAATTGGGCATTGTCACATGATCATTCATTTAACAACTGCAACAGAAGCTCCAATCTCAATTGTGTTTGTAAATTGAAGAATATCTATAGTTGGACAGTATGGAATATATTGCTTATGCTCTAAATCAGGGGTGTCAAACTCAATTTCATTGAGGGCCGCATCAGGGTTGTGTTTGACTTAGGGGTGCCAGAAGTGTTGGGTTGCCCCCGGTTTGCACTGCTTCTATAGAACTGGTAGTAAAACCGGCAGGAGACTCCACCCACCGACCCCATCATCATCAAAACGCTTCTGCGTATGCGTAGAAAAGCATGCACGTATGAGCGAAGCAAGCACATGCGTGCAGCCCCGCTGCGAATCGGTAGTAAAGGTAAGTAGACCCACCCCTGGGTGCCAGGTGATCATGGCCAGCGTGGGCATGTTGGGGGCACCTATGGCGGCCCTCCCAAGCTCCGTTTTCACTGGCAGACTGAAGATTGCAGGAGGCTGTTGCAGCCAAAAACAGAGCTCTGGAGGGATGGGCATAGTCTCCCCCGAGCTCCATTTTCGCTGGCAGAGGCACCGGGCGGCGGTACTTCACTGTTTCCAGGGAAGCCCCATGGACCTTCAGTTTGACACTCTTGTAATGATTTAAATGCACTTCTCTGCCTTTCAGCATTTATGGTCTAGCTCAGTTTTGGTCTTGCTGAATTTTATTCAGTTGAGGAAAGTTTTGAAGGGGCAAATTAGGCTAGCAGTCTGCTACTTGATCCAAACATCCATGGCTCTCCCCTAGACAGAAAAGTCACTTGAAAAGTATTCAAGGGGGGTTGATTTTCATAGACGTTGCTCAAGCAGAGCTTGGGGTATTCAACCTTCCAAGTGCTTTAAAATGGATGCCTTTATACAGCAGTGAGTTGGAATCAATGTCCCCTTTCAGTCATATTCCATGAATATACAAAGTTCAGGACTATTTACCATATTTCACATGTGGAAAAGTTTTGGAGAACTTAAAAGCTTGTGCACTTCTTGGTTTTACTTTGATCCCAATTAATATTTTCCTAGCAATCAATTCTATATATATTTATTTCTTCAAGAATTATTTTAATTTTCAACCTAAATTAGTAACATTTGTGAGTGTTCTTGGCTGAACAGCAGCAACTGCAAAAAGATAAAATAATCTTTCTTAAATGGTATCTTTCAGAAACATTGGGAGTACAGTATAGTTACACTGGTTAGTCTGAGAAAGTAGAAAATATACCATACAATGCAATTCATATATAACTCTGCAATTGTATAGCATTGTTTGCATTTGAGTGGAACTTTGATTCATCTCCAAAGAACAAGAAACAATGCTGCTATTGCTAAAGTCCAGGGGTGGGCTCCAGGGGGTTTAGAGAACTTCTACCTAAGATTCTGTGCAGTTTGGAGAACCCCCAAATCCCACTCCTGGCTGGCGCCACCCACCCTGTCCCTCCCAGGAGTCCCCAGGTGGCCCATTTTGGATGCAGGTAAGTGCAGGGCATGCGCAGAGGCTTGAGGAGGGGACAACCAGGCCTACCGGACGTTAGGGAAGCCTGGAAATGGGCCTGTTTCTGGCCTCCAGAGCCTGAGAAGGCCGCTTTCGCCCTTCCAGAGGCTAGAGGAAAGCCTCCAGAGCCCAGGGAGGGCAAAAATGCCCTCCCCCCAATTGTGGTTCAGGAGGCCGACTTGGCCATACCCACCCAGCAACCAGGCAGAGAACCCCTTGCTAAAATTTTTGAAGCCCACCCCTGCTAAAGTCATAAATATAAATAATGTTTACATTCATTCCTCATGGATTTTTGATGTGCTCTATCTGTGGTTAATTCATGTGGAAATGCAAATATAAAATTTCCATTTGGGTTAGACGATAGACCAGGGGTGTCAAACTCAAGGCCCAGGGGCTGGATCTGGCCCAGGGTGGTGGTTAGATTTGGCCTGCGGGGCCATCCTGGAAACAGCAAAGGACTGGCCTGTGGTGCCTCTGCCAGTGAAAACAGAGCTCTGTTTTCACTGGCAAAGGGTTGCAGGAGGCATCACAGCTGAAAATGGAGCTCGTGAGAGCTGCGGCAGCCCTCCTGAGCTTCATTTTCACTGGCAGAGGGTTGCAGGAGGCTGTCACAGCTGAAAACAGAGCTCAGGAGTCCATTTTCACTGGCAGAGTGCTTGGGCTGCCACAGGCACCTCCAACACAAGTAACATCAAGTGGGCCATGCCCACCCTGCCAGGCCCCCCCTGGCCCCCTGAGGTCAAACACAACTCTGATGAGGGCCTTAATGAAATCAAGTTTGACCCCTCTGCTCTAGACATTCTCTTTTCAATCTCCAGTTGAAATATGGAAGAGCTTCCATGGATCACTCACACCCTCTCAAACATAAAGTATTTAATATTCCTCCCATGATGTTCTATGTAGAGCAATTATTATTCAGGTTTTATACTTAGGAGTAAACGTAATATGTAGAAAATAGTCTCTTTCTAAACAGTAATTCTGATTCCATTACCTTCTAGGACAACCCACCAAACTGGAATGCTTGGATAGCAATTTTTTCATTAACCAACACTATTTCTTTGTTTTCTTGTTTGTGGAATGTAATTAATGCATTTATTTACCACCTTAATCCCTTAGGACCTAGATTTCTCCAGAAGATATTAGAAACGTAGGCAACAATCCTTAAATATTAAAAATTGGTGCCCTCTGAGCTTGGTTATTTGCTTGAAGGTCTTTTATTACCTGACAAGGTAATATTATCATCGACAGTAAGGATGGGATTCACTCCTTGTTTACATACAGTAGTTTGCCCTGCCAGCATTAATGGGAGTGTGATTTTTTTCCTGATAGTTACTTAATTAATTAAGCTATGGTTTCTTGCTTGATTGTTTGTCTGGTGTTAATCCCTGCCCATCTGGGTGTTGACTTCTGGAAAGGATGTGTTCTGGGCTTTTGTTTCCTTCTTAGCTTTAATTGTTGTTAAAACAAAGCATTTTGTTTAACAAGATTTTATTTTAAAAAGGCACAAAATGAAGCCGAAGAGAGAGTTGGTTAGTTAGTTAGTTAGATATGCATCCATCCATACATACATACATACATACATACTGGTCTTTGGTTATCCGGGTTTTCTCATGCGTAAAATTGGAAGTGTCTTGGCGACGTTTCAACGAAGTCTAATTCGTCATCTTCAGGCTGGTGTTTTCAGCTTCATGCTTCTAGGAGCAATGTGTGATCGCACCTGTTTCTTCCTTTTAACACCTCCACCCAATCAGAACACAGCCAAGCTCCCACCCAATCAGTTCACGCACACCCACTGGCAGTTAAAAGGAAGAAGCAGCTGCAATCACACATTGCTCCTAGAAGTACGAAGCCAAAAACACCAGCCTGAAGATGATGAATGAGACTTCGTCGAAACGTCGTCAAGACACTTCCAATTTTATGCTGGAGAAAATCCAGATAACCAAAGACCTACATACAAACACCCATATGTTTCAGTTGATGTCTTCCTACAGTACCATAATGCATTCCCCACTTGGAGGGGGTGGAAGAGAGGAGCAGAATGGCTCAGTGATTAAGACGGTGGCTTGTTGGCTGGAAAGTTGATAGTCCAGGTTCTATCAAGTGCTACATGACGAAGTGAGCTCGGTTCCTGCCAATCTAGTAGTTCAAAACCCTGCAAATGCGGGTAGATAAATAGGTACCACTTCAGTGGGAAGGTAACAGCATTCCATGCAACTTGGCATATAGTCATGCTGGCCACATGACCACAGAAATGTCTTCAGACAATGCTGACTCCCTTAGCTAAGAGAATGAGTACCACTCTTTATAGTAGGAGACAACCGGACATGGGGAATCTTTACCTTTATAAACATAAACATAAAACAGTTGTCAAGAAGTCAGTGGACTAGAAGCTCACCAAAGAGAAAAAAACCCCAGTTTTCCATAGCCTGGCAGCCTTCAATGTGCTATATATTTCCAATGTTTCTCACTAACATATTCCATCTTATCCTTTTTCTTCTTGATTATTTTTAGAAACTATTAAAAGCATTGTTAAATACCAATACCAAAGTAATGAAGAAACTAGAGTGATTCTTTATCAGCAGGAAACAACTAACCTGGTCCTTTTGGTAGAAAAAGAAACAATTGCCATGGCAACACACATACATTACACAGGAATGAATGAAAGAGAGATATTTAAGGATGGCAAGTCAATGAAGATAGCCAAGCCATTCACCAAAATAAACATGTGTGTGCAAATAGATGCATGCATGTGCACACACATACAAATCCTTGACTTCAAATTTCAGTATAATAGCATAAAGGCATCAAATTAACTACCACAAAAATAAGTGTGCACCATTTATAGACTGACACATGTCTATGATATTATAATAGTTTTATGGAGAGCAAACTTCTGACATTTTCAAGTGGAAGTCTAATAAATACATGGAATTATATCATCTTCCTTGATATAATAAATAATCTACATGTTGTTACTATTCTTATAGGTTTGTGATAATGCTTCCCAGTTGTTTTATATTTCAGTATTGAGAATACTTTAGCACAGAGGTCTCCAACCTTGGCAACTTGAAGACTTGTGGACTTCAACTCCCAGAGTTCCTCAAGTTGCCAAGGTGGGAGAGCCCTGCTCTAGCATGCATGGCCATAAAGGTAGGATTTCTTAGTTACAGGTGGTGCTATTGTATTTTATAACAGATAGCCAAAAGTTTCAAAGAAAATAGTCTATTAACCAAAGGGGTTGAAATAGCAACTGGTTATTATTTCAGATTGCTCAACTAGTTCCAGAATTTTCTAATGGGAAGAGACAGCTGTGCCAGGGTACTTTTAAGCAATCTTGATAACAAGCTGCTATATTTGGCCTTGAAAGTGGACTACAGTGCAGGGGAACTACCAAACTCTGGGGAGTAGGATGCTAAGAGAGGAATTATCAAGCAAAATAAATGACTATTATTTATTAAGTAATTGAGTCCAAATCCTTTTGATTAAATCAAGCAACCTACATTACCATGATATTTTTAGAACTGCTGGTCCCTTGAGATGAAAATCCTATTTTGCAGGAAGGAATGGCTGTATATTGCATTAATCCTTTTATAATGCTTAACAAGACATGGATGGAAGCTAACACTCCCTCTCCAACCCCACCCCATCTCAAATCCTCACTTTCTAGGCTAAACTCTGAAATAACAACAGTTTACATCTGTAAGACAAGCTTGAGTATATCATAGGTAAAGGTAAAGGTTCCCCTCACACATATGTGCTAGTTGTTCCCGACTCTAGGGGATGGTGCTCATCTCCATTTCAAAGCCAAAGAGCCAGCGCTGTCCGAAGATGTCTCCAGGTCATGTGGCCAGTATGACTAAATGCCAAAGGCGCATGGAATGCTGTCCCCTTCCCACCAAAGGTGGTCCCTATTTTTGTACTTGCATTTTTTACGTTCTTTCAAACTGCTAGGTTGGCAGAAACTGGGACAAGTAACAGGAATTCACTCCATTAGGCACTAGGGATTTGAACTGCTGAACTGCCGACCTTTCGATTGACAAGCTCACCGTTTTAGCCACTGAGCCACTGCGTCTCTGTTGAGTATATCATATCACAATTAAAACAGTTCCCCCCACTTTTGAGACTATGAAAGTCGGGGACATTGGAAGTGAAGGTGGAATATCATGATGGCGGTCGTGATTGTGCATGGAAAAAAATGGGATTGTTTGTTTTCATTCACCATCTTGAATTTTTAACTTGTCCTGCTGTTGCCACTGAGAACTGAAGACCAACCAATCCCTGTCACGTTAGGGAAAGCCGATTGACTAACTTTCTTACAATGGTATTTAAATACTGCAAATTAACTACATTATTTTAACCTAGTACAATGATGGCAAATCTTTTCCGCTCGAAAATTCAGAAAATGCTACACACACACACACAAACACGCACACATACAAAAAACCCTATCCATTTAATTTTTTTTTTTAAAAAATGCAATCCAATCATGTGCATGATCCCAAGAAAACACATTTCAACGAAATGCATCACTAGCAGTTTTATGTTCATTCTCATTCCAAATTATCCCTAGCATGGAATTTTTTTGTAGTCAATCACTTTGGGTGAATCAATGTATAATCTTTTTCTTCGACTTAAAACATCCAGTCAATGTTTTATTGAGTTTTAGTTTGTTAGATTTTTAAAAAAACTTAATGCATCTAAAGTTTTTAGTCTTAAATTTTAAATTTAGTCTTTACTGTGCTTGATTATTTCTGAATGTTTGATTTCTAAATTTAATTTTAATTTCGGGAACTCAGAAGTTCCAATTTAATTAAATTAATTAATGATTTTGGTTAGTATCCTCCTCCTTGTTTATTTCTGAGAATTTATTTGGCTTTTATAAAATTGCTGCAGCTCCAATTCTGGCATTGTAGAACTAATGAGTTTCCAGGAAAACTCATACACAGAAGAAAAAAAGCAAATAATTGCCTACTTATTTTAGATTAGAAGATCTTTTGCCCCCAAGTGGCCAGTTATGAATATTGCAAGTACAATTGCAGGCTTAATGATAGTGCTTCAATTTATTGCTCAAAGATTGGCTGTCTTGAGAGATTCAGACTTAGTAAGAGAGATCCTTCTTGTCCTGGACTAAAAACAGAAATCCTAGATCAGTGATGGCTAACATTTTCTGGACCAAGTGGCCAAAGCGTGCGCGCATGTTCGAATGCACGCACACGTGCCTGAACCCCCAAAAGGCAATGTGTGTGTGGCCCCAGCACATGCACCCTGTGGCCCCTTGCATGCACCCTGCACCCCTGCACATGTGCATGCCCCCCACACATGCCTTGCCCCTGCGCATGCACAGCAGAGACCCAAAGATCAGCTGGCTAGCGGGAGGCGCGTGCACATCTGCAGCAGAGCTGAACTGGGGCGACGGCTCATGTGCCATCAGAAAGGGTGCTGCGTGCCACCTCTGGCATACATGGCATAGGTTTATCATCACAGTCCTAGATTTTCAAAGATGATGTATTGGGTTCTAGAAAAAATAATAATAAACCCCATTCCACTCCTGTCATCCTCAACCAGTTATCAGTCCAGATAGTATAAGGAATGACAAGTATTGATCCATTAAGTTACCTGCCCAGACTTTGATATGTAAGAACCAATACATTTGTTGTGGCCCTGTCCTCTGAGCCTATCCCATTGGAGGAAGGAAGCTCTGAGCAGGAGGAAGAGGAGCCAGCCAGATCTCCCAGCCCCCCCCCTCTGGCACCATCTCAGGTGCCAGCTGAAAGAGAGCCAAGTAGTGGGGAAACAGGTGTCTCAGATGAGAGTGAGGGAGAGACGTCATTCCTGGACGCACGCCAAAGAAGGCGAGAGAAGATTACCGCAGCTGCGGCGACGTATGAGGAAATAGACCTGAGTCACTGGATTGGAGTCACAGGATCAATGAGTCACTGGACCACACCCAGAGCCTATATAAGACAGGATGGTGGGTCAAGATGTTTGTGACGAACAAACAAAACAAACATAGCAACCTCGTAGTCTTGGAAGCTAGACGAACGGCAAAGCTACGTAGGTGATTTTCCTTTTGTGTAAACTAATAAAGTCCTTGGCAGACGGTGTGCATATCGCTGCCAAGTTTGAGATAAGAACTGTGGAGTGTGCCAAGTGATTCTTAACCCTCGACTGGCTGTGTTTTTGTGGGTCTCTGAAGGGGGGACAGATCAACATTTCATATAGGGTTTGGAGATGGTAAATCATCTAATCAATTTTATATTTGTGAATTACATTCGTTCTTTTCGGTATAAAATCTTTGTGATGCCTTGTGTATTCCATTCCATTTCAGCCTTCTATAATTTAATTTTCATTTTTCAAGTTTTTCATCAGGGAACATATTTGAGGGTATGTAGATATGAATTCTGCCTCAACACCAACATTATATCCGAAATATTCACAGCTCTGCAAAAGCAAGCTGGGAATAATGCAGGCTAGTTAGAACTGTCAGTATTGGTGGTGCCTCTTGATCTGAGAATCCTAAAATTCTGTATTTAATGATGCTTCCTGGTAACTCTAATTAGGCAAGACATTGCTACTCTGGAGACAAAGGTTTTATACTAGGCTAATGGTTCTTCCATTTTTTAAAGATGATGCATGTAAAGACTTCTTGGCATCATTTTATTCAATTTATTGACTTTAAAAGTCCAAAGTATAAGCCTTAAAATAAAAAGTGTTAATATGATGAGCTGGTGTTTAAAAACATAGCATATATAAGCAGCAAATATAGATATCTTGCTTGGGTGGGGTATAGAATTAATTAGGAAAAGGCACTGGGATAACAATCTTTTTAGGAAAAAAATGTAAATAATTGTGCTAGTATTTTTTTTTCATTTTTACTTCCTGCTAGGAGCTCATATTGTTATCATATGCAATCAAAGAGAGACTGGTTTGATATTGGTTTGATGAATGGTTTGATATTGCTGCTCCAGTTCTGAGTGATCAAAAAGAGGCATCTCCTGCTGTTCTCTTTCTTTTTTTTCCTAGAAATTAGGGCAGCCTTTCCATCACCTATTTAAATTTTTGCCTCTTCTGAATTCATCGTCTGATTGAATATAGAGAAGAAAGTTTTGCAATTGTAGTAGAAAAGGCCCAGTGGACCAGGCAAGGATGAAAGGGGGAATAATTTTAGTTTGCTGAAATTCAAAAAGATGGCAAAATATTCTGGATGAGAGATACAAACCTTATTTGGGCTTTGCATTTTGGTTCTCTGCTTCAGGAGTGAAATCCAGTAGGTTCTGACAGGTTCTGGAGAACCGGTAGCGGAAATTTTGAGTAGTTTGGAGTAAGTTTGGCTGGCCCCAGAGTGGGGTGGGAATGGAGATTGTGCAGTATCCTTCCCCTGCCATGCCCACCAAACCACGCCCACCAAGCCAAACCATGCCCACCAAGCCACACCCACAGAACCAGTAGTTTAAAAAAATGGATTTCACCACTACTCTGCATAGAGGTGGGCAACCTTGGATGAATGGGGGAGATCCTTACTTTTTTTGGGGGGAAGGGAGGAAGTGGGTGCCAGAAAAGGGGTGTCAAGTTAAATGTCTAACTCACAGGTATAGCTCTGCCCATAGCACCACAAGGGTTAATTTATCACACACACATCCCTCCACCCATATAACTTCTCCTTACCTCTGACTCCACCTCCTGGGTATAAGGTAATCCAGCAGTTCCAGTTGTGTACCTGCAAGTAAAGTGACAAAGGTCAGTGACCATTGACTGAATAGGCCTAGGATCAATTCAGGCCTACACTAAAAGGATTAAGAAAAAGATACCAAATTGTCTTGTGAATTATTGGATCAGATCCATCCCTTCACAAGGGGTATGTAGAAAGCTGTAATTTCCAGTGTGTTTTCTTAAGCATAATAGTGCTTAATATCTGGGGAAATCTAAGTAGAGACAAAGTGAAGAGAGGAAGTCCCTTGCTTGAGGTTTTCACTCCTACTCAATAGGATAAAAATGTAAAAAGGTTGATATTTCTTGAACGGCTTCTGTATCAGAAATTCTCAAGGAATTACTCTGGGTTGATTGCTTTCTTTTAACAGCAGAGTGAGTTGAAGGTTCTCAGTAGTTAGTTAGTTAGTTAGTTAGTTAGTTAGTTAGTTAGTTAGTTTATTTTATTTTGTCAAGCATGTATGAGAAAACAAGTATAAGTATGAACATAACATATAAACATATAAGTATAAACAGGTATAAGTATATACATATTAAATGAGTACAAATAAATGGGGACAGTAGGACAGGGACGGTAGGCACGCTGGTGTGCTTATGCACGCCCCCTTTACTGACCTCTTAGGAATGGGGTGACGCCCATGGTAGACAGTTTAAGATTGAAGTTTTGGGGGTTTGTGGATGTAAAAACAGAGTCAGGTAGTGAGTTCCAGGCATTGACCACTCTGTTGCTGAAGTCATATTTTCTGCAATTGAGTTTGGAGTGGTTTACCTTAAGTTTGTATCTATTGTGTGCTCGTGTATTGTTGTGGTTGAAGCTGAAGTAGTCATTGACAGGTAGGACGTTGTAGCAGACAATTTTGTGTACTAAGCTTAGGTCAGACTGAAGGCGGCATAGTTCTAGGATGTCCAGGTCCAAAATTTCAAGCCTGGTGGCATAAGGTATTCTATTGCGAGCAGAGAAGTGGAGGACTCGTGAAATACCTCTGGACTCTCTCAATTGTATTAATGTCCATTATACCAGGGATCTCCAACCTTGGCAACTTTAAGCCTGGAGGACTTCAACTCCCAGAATTCCCCAACCAGCAAAGCTTTGAAGTCCTCCAGGCTTAAAGTTGCCAAGGTTGGAGACCCCAGCATTATACAGTGCGGATTCCAGTTGGTCAGGCAATCTTAGTCACTCCCTTACATTCATCTTAAAGAAATGGAAATAACTTACACATTCAGTATCTAACCCTAATGATATGGCTTAGCAATAAATACAATGTGGTAAGAATGCAACAACCCTGAAAATATAGCTTGTGTTCTGTAAGCAATTTTGTATTTTCCCAGTATATATCTCTCAGCAAACAGTATGAAAATAACAACAGTCTGACAACAGAAATGGTAATCTTAGCCGGATTATCTCCCAGAGTACTGAAATTAATGAAATGCATTGCACAACAAAATAGTGTTTCTTCACATAAATCAAATTTAATTCAATGATAATTGAAAGGTAACATGGTAAATTCTGTCCATAGCATTCAAAATATTTAAAACACAGGTATAGGCCTAGAGACAGCAATGGTGAATATTATTAGACAACGTATTTCTTAGATAATGTAATATAGTTCAATTTCCAAACTGCCTTAATTAATCAGAATGTTTCTTACAAAAAGTGATAGGATTTTTTTTTAATTCATGGGCTGAATCAAGTATAATTTTTCCACAGGTTTACAAGGACACCATGTGAATCTAAATATAACTGCAAAATGTATTTCAATGTTATTACCGTGAAGTGAATTGATCTGAATTGACAGGTTGGAAGTAATGAAGAAATGCTGAATATCATTTATTATTTAAATTTGTAATAGCTGCCAAACTCCAACAGACTCTGGCCAGTGTACAAAACCAAAAAATAAAATAAAATAAAATAAATAAAAATATAAAACCACAAGAGACTGCCTGGAATAAAGTAATGATATCAGCAACAAGAAATTACAACAGCTCCCCCTCTGTAGGAGAGGAGCAGACAGAACTGGAAGGAGGAATAAAATGCACCCACAGTTTAGATTCTTTGCATTGCCACAAGAGACCCAAGTCAATCAGCTGTTTCCAGAGGTGAATTTTAGCAACAGGTTCCTTGGTTGTGAAGGCCTGGAGAAAAGTTGTCCATGGGATCACGATGGGTTGGACACAACTTCGCAACAAACAACAACTATTAGTATCAATTATACTTCCCATAATTTCTTTCCCACATAGGAATAATGATCCTCAATTGTCTGAATCTAAATTGTAACAATTATTTCTGAAGGAAGTCCTAGAAAATAGGTCATTCCATTATTGTGTTCACGCTTGCTCAGTCACCACTCAGAAATTAAAATGAATGTGTTTTGAACTATGAAACCCAAATTATTTATTCTGTTGAATGTACAAGGAGGAACAAAATATCCCAAAATGCAAAGAAAAGCTATGACACAAGTAGTAGAAAAGATTTAATAATGATGTTTAACTATATAAGTTTTAGATCTTTTAAGCCAATGATCTTCATTGGGATGAATGAATAAGTAATCCATATACTTATTCTAAAATTAAAAAGTAAATCTTATTCAGCCAATAGAAGAAAAAAGAATACAAATACACATAATTCCAGAAACATAAACTGTACTTGCTTACTGCACTTTATAAGAGAAAATAAACACAAAATGTGAACATCATTCATATTCTGGGAAGTTTGTAAATGTAACTTAAGCAAGAAATGTTGATTTCTTATACTTCTTCTACACTGAAACATTATTATTATTTTTTAAGACACATTTTATTAAATTTTTCTGTTACATACATATTTTATGAACGGAGTATTGACCGGGTCACATCTTTTACAACTTATAACATAATTATATATTGATTTTTATAATCAATTCCAATCTTCTTTTTTTGTTTTTTTCAGATACAGTTTACATATTTCATTTTTGCCATAACATTCTTTTTTCTCTATTTTTTTATCTTATCTTAATCTCTTCTTAATACTTAATATATAAACAGTATCTCCATTCGCCCTTGAAATCCTAATTTCTTAGCATTGCTTCAATTAATTATCTTATTTCTCCATTTATAAAATATATTTCTTATAATCCCCATCACATTTTTTGGTTATAAACAATAAACTTCATCTGTAGTTTATTTTACACTGAAACATTATTGTGTTAATGGATAGACCTGAATCTACACTCACAAGCATGTGTGTTTGAAGAGAAAGAGAGAGAGAAAGAGAGCACGGGCATTTAAATTACTTTGTAATTGGAATAAAGAGGCTGAATTTTTAAAATTCTTAATATGTTAATATAACATTAGATTACTTAAATCATACAACAAAGCCTGATGTAAACAAATGCTATTTGGAAGAATACCGAACTACTATTTTGTTTAAGTTAATTATTATAGTTTTCAGTAAAAGGATTTTCATAAAAAAGTCTAATCAAATTAAATCTAATGTGTTTTCTATCTAATTAGTAGCAAACAAATTGCAAACATATTACATTTAGGGAAAATTCTGGTGGCTTCATTGAAGGCTAACTTTGTTTCCTCACAATTTCATACAATCAGCAGTGGGTTTCACATATTTTTACCACTGGTTCGCCCTGTGTGTGCACTCTCGCTTCGTGTGTGCACCTTCTGCACATGCACCCGGTCTTCCACGCATGCGCTGTGCTCATCCGTGTGCCTTCTGTTTCACGATAGTCTTTTTATTATCTCTTGCCCACAAATTTAATATAAATTTTGAATGCCTCTGGAAATGTTAATTATTGACATTATTTATTTATATATCAAATTTAGTAATTTCCCATCTCCTTTACAGAGGGACTTGAACTGATATCTTAAGCACGGGTAGTTCTCAAATTATGCCCACTGTTTCAGTGATCATTCAAAGTTACAATAGCACTTAAATTTATATACCATTTCAAAGTGCTTTACAGCCCTCTCTAAGCCGTTTACAGCATATTATCCCCAACAATCTGGGTTCTTATTTTACCAACCTCGAAAGGATGGAAAGCTAAGTCAACTTTGAGCCGGTCAGGATCGAACTCCTAGCTATGGGCAGAATTAGCCTGCAATGCTACATTCTAACCATTATGCCATTCGGCTCTATATCACAATATCACTGAATAAATGATAGTTACGATCAGTCCTTGAAGTTGTGAACATTGCAGTTCCCCCCATAATTATGCGTTCAGAATTTGGTGCTTGTCAGTTTTTCAGCAGCACTTCCAATATGAGCTACAAAGCATTCATTGTGCCTCTAGGAAACCCTCATCCTTCTCTTTCATGCAGTTTCACCACTAGGTCTGACACCTGAAACAGCGCTTCCCACGTAGCCGCCCCCTTCATTTGGGGAGCCCTCATGGCTGGCACATCTCCTGCCTTATCCAGCAATGGAATCTGCTGCGCCTTGCCAATCTGTCCTGCTGTATTCTCCATGATTTGGGGGCTATCACTCCTAACACAGATGGTGGAAGACTGGGCTCCACCACCTTTCCTCCTCCACTGGCGAAGTCTGGTAAGGTCCTCCTCTGGCGAAGTCTGGTAAGGTCCCAGAAGAGGTCCTGCTGGGCTCCCACCCAGTGCCTGGCTTCCAGATCAGCAGTTGGAGAAAGAAGACAGCCAAGGTCATCTGGGGGATGGCAGTGATGGTAGACTCAGTTGTGATAGATAGCAGGCAGACAATAGGGCAAAGATGGGAGGGATAGATGGATGGAGAAAGTTGAAGCAGAGGCAGTTAGTGCAGGGCAAGAGAAATGTGAGGTCTTCACCTAATGACCACAACTGGGACTTCCAAGATTGCTCTCACTAAGCAGCAAGATCACATGATGCTTTGTTTCATGCCTGCTTTGCTTTTGCAAAGGAAATTCTGGTCCCAGTTAGGGTTATAACTTAAGGACTATCTATATTGGCATATTTTGGGGGGATAATGTAAACACATTAGGCAAAAATTTTCCCCACTGAAAGAATCATAACTGGATCGGAAACAGTGAATCTGTAGTGCATCCTAAATTTTATATTATATTAATGTTATTCTGCAGTATTGAAATATATTAGAAATAACATGTGGGTCAAATCATATACAGATGTTGAAGTTGACAGTACAGTACATTTTCACTTAATAGTCTAATATATGTTGCTACACCTTTGAATGGAGAGCCATTTTGGTGTAGTGGTTAAGGCATCAGAGTAGAAACCAGGAGGCCATGAGTTCCAGTGCAGCCTTGGGATGAAGCCAGCTGGTGACCTTGTGCCAATCACTTTTTCTTAGTCCTAGAAAGGAAGCAATGGCAAACTACTTCTGAAAAACCTTGCCAAGAAAACTGCAGGGATTTGTGCTGGCTGTCTCCAAGATTGGACAAAATTGAATGGAAGAAAAAAAAAAGAACATGCCTGAAAGGAGAAAGGGTAATGCATCAGAAAATTCCTAATTCTCACTGAATTTTGGATAAATTAAGCAAACAACATTCCCGATCCAATCTTCATATTTTATGAAATCCTTTAAAATTTGATTACCAAGTAATCTTTAGTTTTTTGAAATTCTGAATTTGAAAAACATCAGTGTAGAACTTTGTGCAGTGGTTTCTAAATTATCGTTTTTTCATAAGTCTGTAAGAAGCAATACTGTAGCCGGTGCCAGATTGGCGCTAGTTCTAAACACATTGATGCCAATCTTTCTCCTCACCCGGTGCCACACATGGCCCATCCACATTGTGTTTGGCAGTCTGGCCGAGGCAGCTGCCACCATTATCACAATCCTAACTTATTCATGGACTAACCACTCCTCTTCCAGAAAAGCACAAATAACAAGCTTGCTTGGAAACAAGAGCTAAATTGATCTTGGGCACAGCACTGTTGAATGTACAAAGTGCCAGAGTCTCTGTCTTCCCTTGCACAATATGACTGGCCAGAGCAACAGCATCCCGATAAGTATGAGTTTGACTAGGTTTGTCAACCTGAATCACATTAATAGCAGGAAAAAACACACCAATATCTATTGTTTTAATATCTGGACTTTAGGCTCTTCAGAGTATTTTTTTTTATTGCTTAGATAACATGTCAGAAATACCCATTCATGATCCTACTTTTCTTACTAGACTATTCTTTGAGTGCCAGTAATTTTGAAACTACATGATTATGTGCCAGCTTAATTACCTCTTAGGTTGACGGTTGCCTCTTCGGCTTATGATAGTGTATCCAATTATTTCTTAATGCAAAGCATATTTTTATGACATACAGAGACACACTCATGTTATATGTCCAGATAATCCTGCCCTTGACTGAATGGCTCAGAGAAAATTTATTTAAAATTTTATGAAGAGGAGGAAAGAATCTTCACTAGGAAATAAAGGAACTGATATTTTATGTCTTTCTTCCAAATCAAAGCTTTCATAAAGTTTCTTCCTTCCTTTCCTAAAGTCAGAATCAGCCACTCTTCAAATACAGGGTGCCTTGCTAAAGCGATATGACCTTCGTAAAATGGGGTACAGGTAGTGGAAGGTGATGCTAGAATTGTAACCAATCAGAAACAAATGTTCTCTGTTTGTTTAAGTGTGTCACAGACAATCCCATTTAAGACTTTGGAGTGATTAAACAGTGGGATGCAATTTTGTTCTGTTTTGTTTCGGCACATACAATAAATCGAATAGGAGTTGAAATTTTCATACAGTACATTTGCAGGGAAACAAAGAAAGATGATGGATGCTAAATTAATTTCAAGTCTTCTAACATTTCTTATAAATAATTCAATGCCAATGTTTCTGTGAACCTGAAAGCTCAGTCCCAGCAGAGTGGTACTTTGCCTAGAGATGGCAGTGCAAGTCAGGCCAGAATACTGCCCTGCTTCCTTATTCTGCTTTCTTACTCTTGCATATTCTTCTGTTACCATTTAAGCCCCCATCATATCTGCTTGTATTAGAAAGGATAGGCATTCACCAATGAAGAATGCTGATGAGCATTGATTAGCAAACATTGATGCTCCTACCCAGGAAAGCTTATATTCTTTTTTTTAATATTATCCTCTACAAGTTTTATATAGAGAGACTAGATGATAGCCCGGCATTGCCCAGGTATTTATTTATCCCAATCCTGACCAGCTGCAGCCGCAGCCTCACCCTGAGCCCTGCTTTTGGCGAGAATTAAATTACTTAAAAATGTTTTCCCTGTACCCCCAGAAGCATGAAGTAAAATGATGCCACCTTGTTGTTTTGCTAACTGATCCATGATCATTTGGTATGCTTTTCTCTGATCTTGATTTAGAAGTGGCTTCTAAATATATGCACTACACTTTTTGACATTGTAGTTCTTTTTCTGTATGTAATCTGCATGAAGTACGTCATGTCGGTCTCGTAGCGGTGCAGGCAGGCCAAGTTGCAGTAATATTTGATTGATCATGGCCATACATTTGTCCTCAAGAATAATCAAAACCTTGTTGAAAATGTCCAGACCAAAAGTAATTTCTAATGTTGGATTTTCCCCCTTACCAGAGGGAGCCCCCTTGTGGAGTACTGTGAAGCTATTACCATGGCAATTCCACTGTGCTGTACAGTAGAATCCATTTTAAGGCAGTACAGTAGAAGCCATTTTAAGGCACAACAGGCCTGTATTTTAACAGAACACACAAACACACACCAAAGGGTGTTAGGGGTGTCTTACCCCCACAGTATTTGTTTTCAGAAAGTAAGTCATCTGTGTACTAAGTTAGGTTGAAATTGTTCGAGGCATTCCAGAGATATGCTGGAACACACACACACACACACACACACACACACACACACACACACACAGCCAGATAGATAGATAGATAGATAGATAGATAGATAGATAGATAGATAGATAGATAGATAGATAGATAGATAGATAATTCAGCTTATTTTCTGGATCCTGGCTATTAATTTCTTTTCTTTTTTTAAAAAAAACATCCAAGTGAGGCTATTAGAGAAAACAGAGGTGTTATTCACTACTTATTACTACTCTTTTGGTGATATTTCCACGCTGTGTACTACTGCTATTATAGCTTTCCCCTCCTTCTATAGCTCTGGACCACAACTATTTTCCTCCTCATGAGAACTATGGATGATGGGTCCTGTAATCCAATACCTTTGAAAGGTCTCAATAAGGAAATTTCTCTGTAACTATGTAAAATGTATCCCTGTTTTTCATATAAGGGAGATGAAATTCTTTTTTATTTAGGGAAGAAAGGGTGAAAAAAGATTGAGCCCAACCTCAGTACTATCTGCCTGACGTGATAACCTGACCTTGAAGATTTCTGTTAGTATATGGAAAAGCCAAATTGGAAGGACAATGCAAAATATTTTTTTTTATTTTGTAAAATACGGGAAGTCCTTGACTTACAACCGTTCATTTAGTATAAATAGTATAAAACGTTATTTATGACCGTTTTTCACACTTACATCTTTTGTGACATCCCCATTGTCACATGATCAAAGTTAAGGCACTTGGCAACTGACTCATATTTATGACGGTTCCAGTGTCATTTTCCAGTGTCCTGGAATCTTGTGATCACCATTTGCGACTTTCTGACAAACAAAGTCACCGGGGAAGCCAGATTCATTTAATGACCATGTTATGAACATAACAGTGCCACAATTCACTTAACAACTGTGGCAGATTCACTTAACAACTTAACAATTGCTGTGATTCGCTAAGCAACTGTGGCAAGAAAAGTCATAAAATGGGGCAAAAGTCAACAAATATCTCACTTAGAAACAGAAATTTTGGGCTCAATTGTGATCATAAATTGATCACTACCTGTAAATAAATATTACAATATCTCTGTATGGATCATTTCTTAACAAATGGCTTGTGGTTCAGAAATATGGTATTATCCTACGACTTCATCTTCTACTACTGTATGGAGAAAAATAATTTGCACAACATTTTTCACATGTTCAAAGCACAAGGCCTTTGTTAGGATCAATAAATTATTGGTAGCTGTAGCTGTTGATTTTAATTAGTCTGGCAGCTCAAAAATCTGACGTGTGCTTTACAAAGAAAATGTGAAGTAGCTATTCTGCAGCTCACATGCTGGGACTGAGATCATTAAAAAGGTAGATTTTTATTTCATTCTTCTTGTTAATAAATGTTTTGTCTGGATCACCTATTTCTTAGCCCTATCATCCTTTTCTTTTCCTCTCCTGGTATTGTTGTTGATGGATATCAGCAAATATAAATACCAAATATAGACCTGCATTGTTTGGAAATGTATATATAGTATTTTGGTACTGAAAGATGGAGGGTTATGAGGATTTAGGAAATAAAGCAGGAGCTTTCACGTCTTCAAGGGCTTCTTTTGTCCTCTGGTTGTGGCACTGCTTGTATTTATGGTAACTGAGTGGCCTGCCTGCTGTAGGGGTTTAATGCACAAAACAGGGAATTCTGCAAAAGGAAGAGTTGCTAGTCCTATGTAGATCTGATGTATTCTGTGAACAGAGGTACTGTCAAATTAAAAACTTCTGAAGAAGTTGGAAGATTATTTACATTTGCAAATCACAGAGTGGAATCATCAATGGTGGGATTCAAAATTTTTTACTACTGGTTCTGTGGGTGTGGCTTGGTGGGCGTGGCATGGTTTGATGGGCATGGTTTGGTGGGCATGGCAGAGGAAGGATACTGTAAAATCTCCATTCCCTCTCACTCCAGGGGAAGATTACTGCAAAATCCCCATTTCCTCTCAATCAGCTGGGACTCGGGAGGCAGAGAATAGATGGGGGCGGGGCCAGTCAGAAATGGTATTTACTGGTTCTCTGAACTACTCAAAATTTCCGCTATCGCTTCTCCAGAACTGGTCAGAACCTGCTGAATATCACATCTGGAGTGAATGAATTGGAGGAGACATTGTAAACCACTTAGTCCAATCTTCTCATTTCTCCCTAAATGGTGACCATCCACCACGTTTGGAAATTCTAGTAAGGGAGTGGGGGAGTCTGATACCATTCTAGGCAGGCTATTCTATTTCTTAGCATCTCTTTCTGCCATGGAATATCTCCTTATGTTCAGCCTGCCTCTCTATCCCTTTTTTTAATTTCAACTTGTTAATCCTTGTCTTGCCCTCTGTTTTAACAGAGAGCCCATCTGCCCTTCTTATATCTGGCAGTCATTTAGATATGTGTGGACTGTTATGTGACTCTTATAGTAGCACAGCTAAGTTCACAATTGGAAGTCTGCGGGCCTCAAACCTTCTCTCTTATGAGCCAATATAGATAACTCCTGACTTCCTGCTCAGGTATAACTACTTGGTTGTTATTGTTGTCACCATCTATCATCCAGTGATCTCCTCACTTGGCACTTTCTTCCAGTCCTGGTATGAGAGAGGCATTGGATTCCTACCACTTGTGCACTTTACTGGGAAGTAAAAGAATGAAAGTGATAAAACTAAAATTAATTACACAGAGCCACCCCATTGCCCTATAGGTCTGAATGGATGATTAGGAACATTAGCTGCTTCCTTTGAGCAAATGGTCATGAAGGTAACCAGGATGTAAACTAAAAGGGCTTTTATGCCAATAAGAAATATTTGATTGGTATCAGAAAAGCTGTAGATATCCATGGTGCAGCAACTAATGGAGAACTGTTATTTTGCTGAATCAGCTTTTATTTGTCAGAATACAAGCTGCCATATTTATATCAACTGAAGTTTCAGAGTAGTCTTCAAAGTCAGCCCCAACTACAGCTTATTGCAGTAATCTAACTCAAGATGATGAAGGTCACGAGTGACTCAAGCAAAATCTTCAGCTCGAAGACTGCAAGTAGCTCCATCATTGAAGATGGGTAAAAATTCTCTAATCAGAGCCTCCATCTGCTGTTTCATCAGGAGCCCTAAATCCAGGCAAACTCTTTCAGGAGGAGAAAGATGCTATACAGAATCAAAGTTGGAGCTTTTTAGAAGGCAAATGTTTCTGAACAAACTTCCACACCACACCTTGTTGAGTTGGTTGTTCAGTCTGTAAGAACTTCCAGATGCAGGTAAGGATATCCATTGCATCTTTTGTTCAGACTAGGCAGAGATGACTAATGTATGATCTTGCCCAGATTATGTCATTGTTAAATAAGATGGGCTGAACTCTGTAGCATTCCATGTAAGAGTGGCTGGGTTTGAACCACTATTCCTTCATCACTACTGAATGAAACCTCCCACATAAAAAGGAGAACCACTAAAGAACCACTAGCAGGCTGTTAAGAAGATATGTGAAGAAATCTAACAGACTAGAAAGACTACTTCATCCATCCAGGTCTCATTGTAGACCATCCACAACGGAAACCAATGCAGTTTTTGCTTCATGCCCAGTTCTGAAATCATTATCCCTAAAAATATGGATCACTGGTCACTGCTTACTCAAATGAAAGTCTGAATTCATAATTAGACTAAGCTGAGAACTGTGGCTTACCAACTCCAATGGCAAGGTTAACCATCACACACACACAAATATATTATCTCACTATTATCATTCTGATAGCTGGAGTTGTCATGATCAGATACCTGATTCCATTTAACCATCTTAGATGAATTAAATGGGTTGGTGGGGAAAACAGTCAGTAGGCAAAGAACCAAACAAATAAGGGCATAGCAGAAGTGAAACTGACGGGGTCAGTTTAGGTGGAAAAGACAGAAACATGAACTTGATATGGAACTTGAGAAGATACCATGGGATAGGTATTAAAGGAAAAGTAATATAGTCTTAGAAGAAGGAAACTGATCCTGCTTAACTTTGTGTAGACTAGTGTGGTGTTAGATACAGAGCATAGCCAGCTGGAAAGATGGTAGCTCATTAATTATACTTGTACTTCATTTGGAACAAGTCATATCAAGGATATCTTATGAACTAAAGACAGAGAAAAGAATTTTGCAGTACCATAATATTTCAGGAGCTCAGTTGTCTAGGATTCTACCATGCACACTCAGCAATTATTGCTGTTATCATACATAGCAACATGCATAGTGTCCTTTTTATTTTAGTCTTTTTTCTAGATTTATACTCTATTGCAAGTAAAATAACAGGAGCTAGCACACACACACACACACACATCATAAATTGCACGTAGTTTCTTTTGCAATTCATATCAGTCAGTGCTTCAAAAATTGCTTTGTACAATAAGTTGAATTACCAGATTTGTGTTGTAAAATTCTGGATGATTACACAGGCAGCAAAATGATAAGGTTTTCTTCCTTTTTCTGTCATATACTAGTTATTTTCTGGCTTTTGCAGCACAAATATGGTATCATATATAAAATTGTGTTTTATCTCTTTTACCAAGACTACAGAAATATGGATGACCTCTAGATGTCAGCCAGAACATTATAAATGGAGGTTAGCAGCTCACATCTGATATGTTAATCACACTTTATCAGGCCATTTTTTCAGGCAAAACATTATCCAGATAGTTCCACTGGTGAAGGGTGATTGGCCTTGTTTTGAAAAGCAGATAAACAGTAAGTCCCTTGAGTAGACATAATAAATCTACATTTGATGATAACCTATCTCCATGTTTTGGGTATTTTTATCATTTTATTAAATTGAAGGCATGATAACTTCTCTTGAAAACTTTAAAATTTGATTAAGTTCCCACCAAAAATGGAAGATTTTTTGCAATTTCTTACCAATGTAAACTTTCAGTATATTACCTGCAACAGCATACAGGTATTATAACTCTGTTACAGTTACAGTTACAAAAATATATTCTAAATTATAATTTTCTGACAAAGTTAAATAAGATTCTTTTTGGAATGCATCTGGACTGCTCTATATGTATAATTTTTGGTATACCATAATTAAAGATGGTTAGCTTACAGTTTAGTATATAATATATAATTTGCATCCAGCACAAAATAGGTTTATAAGAAGCAAACTCCTGTGAGTTCTTGCCTGGCTTAAAAATAAGCCTGACCTTAGAACTTTTTCAAGATGTTGGAAAATCTTTTCTCTGCTGCCAACTGATTATATATTAATAAAACTTCTGGAAATAGAACATCTTTATATCCTTCATAAAATTCTCCAAAGAACCCATCTGGATATGGTGATTTTCCATTTTTCAAATCTTTGAAATTGTTTCTCCTTTGCTGAATGATGCTTCTAAAAACTCCAAATTTTGAAAGTATCTGTTGCTGGAAAAAGATGAGATTTTTAAGGGTAGATAGAGAGAATCACCCATCAGGTAGGGTATATTGGGAAGTGAAAGGAAGGATGTACCCAGGAGATGCTAATGTTTGCATCTACACTTATGACAACAGTGATTAACCCATAACTATAGACTTGCGGTCATCGTGACCACAACACTTTTCCAAAATGTTCAGAACACCCGTTTTTAGAAATGGACCATTCCAGTGGCGTATAGCTTTTGTTTTCCCACTAATAAGAGTGTATGCAGTATCATGCTTGTGTCAGTTATTTGGTGTTTTCTGTAGTGGCATTTAAATTTGAATTTTGGTCATTTTGACCGCAGATCTTTAACGTTTTTTTAATAATGTCAAGGCCAAGTTTTCCACCAAAAAGAGTGCAATTTGGTGATCCAAACTTCTAAGAAACTGTTCTAAAATGGTATGGCAAAGCAGAGAGTGATCTGGGTGAAGTGCAATCGGATTGTGATGAAAATTTTGTAATGGAAGATGATGAAATTGATGACAGGTACAATCTACGTTGTGCAATAATTTATATGGCAAGAACAAATTCAAATGGTCTTCTGCACCTTTTGGAAGCAATAGATCCAGAACAGAATAGTCACAATATTGTTGTGCAATTACCTGGACTACGGCCAGCAGCTAGAAATCTTGGAAATTCACCTATTCCCCTAGAGATTTGGAAATTACTATTTTCTAAAGAAATTATTAGCGCCATCATTCAGTGGACCAATGTAAAAATTAGAGAAGAAAGATTGAAGTTCAAGGATGGAGAAACAAAAAGTGACTTGTGCGATGTGGATTTGATAGAGATCAATACATTTTTTGGTTTACTGCTTTATACATCAATGTTTAGATCCAATCATGAAAACATCGAATGTCTTCTTGCTACTGAGGTCATTATGACCTCATGTCTGTAATAGCGTAATCGAAATAGTACTTCTGTGGTTAAGGGTTAAAGAAGAAAACCCCAAATGAAGAGGGTGATATTATAGACAATGCAGGATACACATTGTAGAGAGTTGAGCGTCTGGTTTGGTTACTGGTTTTTTTCCTCTGGGCATGAACAAAGAATAGTCAGAGAACTTGGATATTTGCTTAGTCACTTAGCTATCAAAGAGGACTTGCCAAATACAGCTAATGCAAATATCCTGCTTAAATCTGCCTATCATCTTATTAAAATTCCATAATTCATGCCAATGTAGAGGTCAATAGGACATTTTGACAAGGTCATTTTGAGTATTCTTAAGTATCATTTTATTCATTGTTTGGCCAAATACTGTAGGCAGGGGAAGTAATTTGGGGAGAGGGGAAAAAAACCAAGTAATATGTACAATATCTTCCTTTTGGGGATCAGCAAGCTGCCAATTCAGATATATGAATCAATATCTTCAAAAGGCAAAATTCAACCCCACCCAGGAGTAAAATCTAAAATTTGTTAATATCAGTTCTGTGGGTGTGGCTTCGTGGGAGGGTAATGTGTCTGGGTGGACGTGGTCAACTTTTTTTTTTACTTTTAAAAACTTTTTTTCTATAACCTCAGCTGGCAACTCAGCTGGGATCACCAGAGGCTTTTAAAGGCATTTTTTTCAGCCGAAGAGGTTGCAGAAAAAAATGCTTTTAAAAGCCTCTGATGATCCCAGCTGAGTCGCGTGATCATCAGAGGCTTTTTTTTTACTTTTAAAAGCATTTTTTTGACTGAAGAGGTTGTAGAAAAAATGCTTTTAAAAGTAAAAGAAAACAGCCTCTGATTGCGCAGTTCACTGGGCATGGAGGGGGGGGGGGGGCGCAGGGATTTTTGCTACCAGTTCTCCGAACCACCTGCTGCCATCACTACCGGATTGGGCAATCCAGTCCGAACTGGGAGCATTTCACCCCTGACCCCACCAGCCTCTTTCTTTCTGGGTGGAAGAGCTTTTGTTCTTTGGGAAAGTACAACCAGAACTCTGAGAGGAAAGGAACAAGAACTTGGGGATTAGGAAGAAAGTAGACTCTCTTTAGTTCTTCAAAAAGGGGGGGAAAGTATACAGGAAGTGACGAAAAAGTCCATACAAATAGCTTCAGGTATCAGTCACCTTAAGAAACAGGTAGCATGTCTATTTAGAAGTAAGACTGTTATTTTAATGCCACGTATATATTTAAGTCTCATTTATTGTCCCTGGTGATTAATGTCTTATGCAACCTCAGTTCTTGTTTGCTTTATGGAAACTGACATCGCTTTACATCAGAACAGTTTCTAAACTAGGAACCAAACCAGCTTTATCTTCTGATCTTAAGAATATTTCCTTGTATTTTTTTTTCCTGGGCAATCCTTTAAGATACTGTCTGTAGATACTTTATTCTCCCCTTCTCTTCCTCAGGCTGGCTCCACAGAAACCTCTCTTATCCTACCACCTTCTCTCCCTCAGCCTGGCCTCATAGACCCTCTTCTCTCCCTCAGCCTGGCCCCATAGATTCTCTCCTCTCCCCTTCCCTCCCTCAGTCTTGCCCCATAGAAACCTCTCCCCTTCTCTCCCTCAGCCTTGCCCCACAGAAATGTCTCCTATCGCCCTCAGGCTTTCTAGCCCCTTCTCTTCACGAGGCTTGCCCCACAGAAGCCTGTCCTATGCTATCCCATTCTCTCCAGAGTTATTTTCAGGGGGGGGGGGAGTAGAACATCTAACTAATTAGCACCAGAGTGTGTTATAATAATATAGGAAATACTAATGCTCTAATGGTCATTTCAAAAAATCCTTTCTTAGTGAGCACCTAGAAGCCAAGAGGAACATACATGGCAAATTTCAAGTTTGTAGACTTTACGGGTCTGGAGATTTCGTGATTAATGTGCGAGTGGTTTTCTCTTTTATATATATATATAGATGACACAAATATTTTTTTAATCTTTTCACTTTTTCTCTTTTAATAAAATTTGATTCTGTTTATACTGTTAAATTGTTGAGGCTTCCAACATTTCACCTTAGAGATTTAGTGCTGCTTCTAAAACATCAGATATGGAACAATAGAAGGAAACCTAAAGAGTGAATTTGAAAGGAGATTCTAATATGAAACTAGAATTATGAATACAGTGATTAATGGAGAAAAGTTAAAAGGCAATTAATTGAAAGACGCAGCCATTTACGTAGTAGAGTTAAATGTCTAGTTTGATTGAAAGTTTTTCCTCTGGACACAAACATATGCTAGGCAGAACATCTGGTTGTTAACTTCTTTAATTATCATGAAGATTTATCAGATATACCTAATGGAAACGTCCTTCTGCTAATTCTACTGGTCTCTTGTTAAAATTCCACAATCTGCCATGCCAATGTGGAGGTAAGACAATGATTGAACAACATTATTTATTTATTTGATTTAATGCCTTAGGGAAAGTTACCCTCAGTACTTATTTAGTATCATTTTATTTATTATTCAGCCAGAGTCAAATATTTAGCTGAATTGGTGGTGAAATTGAGAAAGGAAGAGAAAATCATGGTAACTTGGGAATTATCTTTGTTAGTGGACATGGTCTTTTATAATTTAATTTCCATTCAGAGTTTTCTTTCCTAACAGAAAGTTTCCTTCAAGTCAGGCTTTAACTGCATAGCATGTCCATGTCATTTTCTTGGCAGCAATACAGAAATGGTTTGCTTCTGTTTTCATTCAATTTTTTTTCAAGACAAGCTTAAAGCCCTGGTATTTCCAGGTGGTTCCCCATATACCCTAGGCCTGTAATTCAAAGATCAGGAAAGCAAATGGTGATAGAATATTTGCATATTAACATTGCTGTCTTCTAGCCTGCTTTGTTTATTTTTGTGATTACTTCTGGAATGAAATATTAAGTATCAACCTTGGAGGGGAGCACAGTACTCACCTTTTGAATACAGATAGGCATCAGATTTTGGATTTATTTAATATTAAAAATAACATTTTTTTTCAATTGCCAATTTAAAATGTTCTATTTTGCAAGCAAAGGCAATTGCCATGTCTGATATAAGTTAATTTTCTTTTAGTTCCACTATCTCTTTATGTCTGGCCAGTAAATGCTCAGCTTCATTTAGTTGCCCCGACTCTACCCCGATGCAAGGAATTAAACAGTCCTTAAAAGAAAAAAAAGTCTACTATCTCTTTAGGATAGTGTTTTTCAACTTCAAGCAATTTTAGAATATGTGGACTTCAACTCTCAGAAATCATCAGCCAATATCTGGCTGGAGAATTCTGGGAGTTTAAATCCATGTATCTGAAAGTTGTGGAAGTTGAGAGGGGTGTCACACTGGGCTGGATATGGCTCATGGAGGCCACACCCACTCTGGTTCTGCAACGGCGAAAAAACTCCTGATACATCACGATCCAGCCTGGAGGTTTATCTGTGTCCTTCAACAAACCTCCAAGTGCTTCAACGAACCTCTAAAAGGATGCAGATTACCTGCTGTCTGCAAGGAATATAAATCCTTTCATTACCCACTATCCTGTCAGAGCTGAAGAAGCTTCTTGGATGAGAAGCAAAATATCTTCAAAAGAAAAAAAGAAGAAAGTCCAGTTGCCTCCTGAAAAAGCACCTTTGGGACAACCATGACTTGGATGACTGAGAATGTCTCTTTTAGCACTGATGATGTTACTTAGTTTGGGTAATGAAATGTCTCCAAGAAAACAGCCAAGCTCAGAAAGCATCAAGGATCCTGCACCCTTAGTGGTTAGAATTAAGTGAACATGCAAATGACTTACACGTTTCTCATGTATACTACAAATAGTTGCTTTAAAACAGATGCATGTATCAGGAATGGGTTGCACTTACCTTTACTCCCGGTTTGCAACAGGGCTGCATGCACGCTTCTGCACATGCGCAGAAGCTTTCTGATAAGGTCGGGGTTGGTGGGCGGAGCCTCCCGCTGGTTTTACTACCGGTTCTTGCAAACTGATCTGAACCGGGGGCAACCTACCACTGGCATGTATCTATCTAATATTTATTTAGTTCAGCCATCTTACTCTAGCGGAGTCTCACTTGGTGGACTGCTCTGCTGAGGTAAAGATATGCAATCCCAGGATCATTAGAGTTCAATCATCTCAGGCATCATCATGGTCAAGTTTAAGATGGTCCTCCTGTGGCCAAGTAAATAGGCCACCCAATCCTCCGTTAATAGGACTGTTAGAGGTAAAACTCCATTGGACACCACCAGTAGGAGAAATGACTATAAAATGGTAGACAACTAGAGACTCAGAGTTGCCTGTCAATAGTAGATTGAGCACCTGGTCACTACAGTAAGATGTATTTTATTTCTATTTACAGCATAGTGCAAGTAGTCCTTGTTTAGTGACTGTTAACAATTATGATAGAGATTAAAAAATAACTTTGCAGATCTGTAAAGCAAAGGAAATCTGAAGTAAGTCCATAAGCACAGTTGTGGTTTCACTTAAGACCAGTGGTGGATGCTCCCGGTTTTGTCTGGTTCTATAGAACTGGTAGTAAAATCGACACGAGGCTTCACCCACCTGCCCAGACATCATAAATGATGCGCGCGGCCCTGTTGCAAACCGGTAGAAAAGGTAAGTAGAACCCACCCCTGCTTAGAGACCACTTTGCTTAACGACCGAGTTGCCTGTCATAATTGTGATTGCTAAACGTGGATTACTGTAATTAATTAAAATTTTTATTCTTAATTCAACACACACACACACCCTTTTTTTTAATTTTTATAAACCTCTGTCCTTTTTTGTCTACAGTCTAGCAATGCATTTCTATTTCACTGGGTCAGGGGAATGACATGGATGTTTCAGTTTGTTCCTAAAAGAAAGTAACATCCAAAGTTTGCTTTGCTTGAGCTTCCATCAAAGTGAAGAAATCCCCTTGAAGATCTGTACAGCTACACAATCCATTTTTCCCACTCTGTCAAAGCTTTACATTTTAGTACAAAGACAAGCAAAGACTTACATTCAACTTTAATTGCCCAGATCTTTTTTTAAAAAAAAACACTGGAACTGGGCAACTTTGAAATAAATGGATCCAAGTTCATTATTAAGTTCTGGAAAATGATGCACATGGACAAATATTTGGTTTGTGGAAACTCTGTAATTGGAGAAAGTAGAAAAACAACATTTTGTGAGGAAAAAATGTATTATTTTACTTCTTGGATTCTTGTAATCTTTAAAGTGCCTGATAATGTTAGCTGTTATTCACACATTAATGGATCTGTACAGTTAATAATTGTGCAGTTGGGATTTTTTTATCTTTGTCTACTTTGATTGTTACACTTGGCACTTGGGCTGTGTGGGCAGGGATAATCCCAACCGTTCTTTCTCCAGTAACACATTCAACAGCATAGAGATTCTTAGCTCATTTAGGAAATCTCCTGTTTCGCTAGAAACAATTTGGGTCTACCTCCTTGAAAGAAATGGAAAGAGTAGCTTGAAAAATGGAAAATTAATGTATAACATGAATACAGGCACAAAATAGGAGGAGCAACTGAGAGAGTGCTCGTTAGAAGGCCAGATCCTGAAGATGAAACTCAAATACTTTGGTCACCTAATGAGAAGGAAGGACTCACTGGAGAAGAACCTAATGCTGGGAAAGATTGAGGGCAAAAGAAGAATGGAACAACAGAGAATGAGGTGGCTGGATGGAGTCACTGAAGCAGTTGACGTGAGCTTAAATAGACTCCAGAGGATGGTAGAGAACAGGAAGGCCTGGAGGAACATTGTCCATGGGGTCACGATGGGTTGGACATGATTTCGCAACTAACAACAACAAAATTCATTTAGAATCAAACCTTGCTGTAATTTCTCAAAGGGATTATCATATCTTGTGGTTAGTAATAAACACAATATAAATGCATTATTAGTATTTACATGAACTATAATCCATTCCAGTGATTGCATATTTAGTTCTGTTAATTTATGGCTGCTTTTCCTTTCTGAAATGAGAGAGACAAATGCCACAGTTAAAGTTACTGCTACCTTATTTTCTTCTCACATGAAAAAATTTTAATGAAGCCCTTCAGGATGGAAAGATATACTTGCTGTATCTTTGAAGTGGAGAAAAGGTCAAAACTGGCTCTTAATCCCTTTCCTCCAGTCAGCATGTGTCAGATCTTCTTGAATTTCTGCAGCAAACAATCTCAGTTCAAACACTAAGCCAAACCAACAGCACTAGCAGGCAGGTGAGTTATACGCTGTGAAATAACTCCCATTATTCAGACAAGCACTGCAGGATTGGTTTCATTCCTTGGATAAAGATGGATGTCATGGGAAGCATGGTTAGGAATTTGCCGAGGCCTATATCCCAAGAGGGCCCTTTGTTAAATCCCAGAATTTAACTCTTCAGATTCTTAATTTTCCTCACTCTGGCTACTTGTGCACTCCCAACCTTCATTTGTCCCCTGCTCAGCTGACCTCAAAATGCTTGGAGCACTAAATGAGCCACCCCAGTTGATAAACAGAGAGTAGTTATGAGAACAAGGAAAAAAGAAATTTACTGTGTGTTCTTTTTTTCCTTTTCTCTTTATGGGTAGATTATGCCTAGAGCAAGAGTATAAGTAAAAGATCAGCCATTTTAATGGCACAGAGGTGGATCAACTAAACTACTCATATCAAAATATACCTATCCTCCCAAAATTTTGGAACTATCTTTATATTCTAAGATAGATATTTATTAGGACTTCACTGTCCAGAAGCTTCTATGAAACTGATAATCCAACATTCTGAGAACAGATTGTAATCAACAAATAGCTCGTTCTTCTCATTTCCATGATCTTTCCCAGAAGCAGAACTGGATTCCTGCAGATAGATTATAAAACAGGTAGTCCTCAATTTACAATCATTCATTTATCAACTGTTTGAAGTTATGATGGCATGGAAAAAAATGACTTATGACCAGTCCATGTGCTTGACTACAGTGTCCCTGTAGTCAAATGATCAAAATAAAATGAAAACAAAAGCATGAAGCAACCTGTTCCAGAACAGGGGAAAGTTCAGAAAGCAAGTGAGACAATATTTATACCATAGAGAGATAGATTTACTGTATATACTGTAGATAGATAGATAGATAGATAGATAGATAGATAGATAGATAGATAGATAGATAGATAGATAGATGGACAGATGGATAGATGGATAGATGGATAGATGGATAGATAGATCGTTCTTAGGAACCTAGATGGCTGCTAAAAGCTTAATTCCATAGTTAGTATGCGTTGCAATAAAATACATACATACATACATACTTATTCCCTGTTAACTTAAATGGTTTAAATTCACAACTCTTTTTGTATCTTGCATTAAGCTGTAGTGTTCAAGTATATGATGTTTCAAATCCCTTCTAATTCCAGAAATCTATTATTCTATTCTCTTACAACATTTACTCCTACTATTAAAATAATACACACACACACACACACACACACACACACACTTCAGAGAATTTAAACTTTATTAATGTTACAATTTTCTTTTCAATCAGATAAAATCTTTTTGTCAATACTTCAGAAAGATTGGCAGAAAACATACGAACCTCCTTACATTTTCACTTTGCCTTATAATAATTAGAACTTGTGGTAGGGATAAGAATAGAGCCTTCTTGGAAGTGGGCTTTTAAGAGGAAAAGGGCCACTTCAGTCTGACTTTGAGATTTCTCTAGCAATTTTATGAAAACGCACTTTTGAGTCTAAAAGTTTACTTTTATAATTAGCTGTTAGATAGCATAATCCAAGGTAGAGTGGTATATGATCCTTGAATTTTATTTTATAATTTTACTCATACTTTTATTTTTATCACACCTCGGCTTCACTATTGGGAGAGTATCATGATGGACAGTATTTATAATTGCATAATATCTACAAAAGACAAAGAAGTCTCTAAAAGATAGTGGCCTACCTACTGGATTTAATCTTGGGGTGGGGGGGGGGGAAGAGAGAGAGACAAGGTGAGAGGACATTAAATGTTGACAACTCAACTGCTTTAATGCTTGCCTTTATTCTTCCTTTTGTGAAGTTTCCAGCTGTGCCTGCAAAATGTCTTGTTACTGAAGGGATCCAATTCTGAACAATTCACAGTTTGTGGCTGCAAAGTCCAAGCTGACTGCAGAGAATTCTCTGCAGAACTATTGTGCTGTAGGTATCTTTGAGAAGGGGCTGATTCAGAATTGCCCTTAAAGCTCTTGGGTTTCAAACTGAGCGAGGACAGTGCATGCAACGTAGTCAAAGTTACTAAAACAGATAAAAATCACCTTTAAATATCACTACACTTCATCAGACTAAGTGATTGTGCTCAGGGAGTTGTGCATTTGGGGATTTAAAAAAACCAATTGCTTTTTTTTTTGCCCTAAAATTAATCCAGATGAAAAACTAAAATTTAACAGCTGTTCCTGGTGATAAAAGCCAATCCTTGGCTCCAAATAAAACTTTGAAGAAATGATTTCATAAAGTGATTGTCCACCTGATGATTTCCAGGGGCAGGGTTAATTTAGAACCAGGCAAGAGTTTGGGGGGTCTGTGACACAGTAATGAAACCAGCTGGTGTATAATGTCTCCTAGAAATACTTTCAGAAAGCTTCCAGGCCCATTCCCAATATTGAGCTGGGTTTCAGTTATTCCAACTCCAATTCTAGCTCAGTCTCTTCTCAAAAGTACCCACAATTCCTGAAGGCAAGCTGTTCTCACTGTCAGGAAATTTCTCTTGAAAATCTGCTAGTAGCCCATCAACCACCTCCAGCTCCTTTGAAGCCCCAAGCCAAGTGGCAGAGCCAGGTTTTCAGACCTTAATGGAAGATCAGGAGGGTGGGAACAGATTTCACCCCAGGGGCAAGAGGTTCCAAAGCCACAGCAAAGAATACACTTCTCCTGGACCCCACAGCCAAAATTCCTTGACCGACAGGATCCACGGCACACCTCCTCTACTGGTGTGGGTGGGGCAGCATTCTTTTCATTCTGGAAATCCAGTTTAAGACATAGTTAAAACCTAACATTTCTGTTCACTGTTATGAAGCGTTAAGTGATTGAGGAGAAAATGTAAAGGTATTTGGGAATTCAATTAATCTGGGGTGGTTCACTATTCAGTGTTCCCATTTTAAGACATCAGCTTTGATAGAATGTAGGGGATAAGGGAGCAAGTCTGGTGTATTGATAAGACATCAGGCTAGAAACAGAGAGACTATAATTTTTAAGCCCACCTTAGGCATGAAATCAGTTGGGTGCCCTTAGGTTGCCACTCCCTGTCCTTTTCTCCAAAAGAGAAAAGAAAAATCTTGACAAGAAAACTGCAGGGACTTGTGCAGATAGTTGCCAAGAGTAAACCCTGACTCAAAGGTGCCATATAATAATAAATTAATGGAAATGCCCTCACATTGATAAATCATATCACTGTCACAATTTCTACTTTCACAAAAAAGCTAGAATGTGATTTTTTTGAATAATGGGACTAAGGATTTTACCACATTACCACATAAGGCACTTTGCTGTGACTAATTTTATCTTAAAAGCATTAAATGTAGACGGTTGGGAAAAAAAGTTTAGCTATTTCCCATACCTAAATGACCCAGTTTGTAACAGACAAGCAAATGAGACAGACAGACAGAGAGGCAGAGAGACAGACCAACCAACCAACAAGCACTTGCAATTCTGTTAGTGTTTGTCAACTTAAGCCGGAATTTGACAAGATAATCTTTTTCCAGTCATTCTTATCAAAGTCTCAGTTTTTGTGTGGAATACCTTTAATACCTTTATGTTACTTTGCTAAACTGATATCATTGTTACCTCTTACCTGCCAAACATGACAATTATCAGAAATGCAAGAATGTATGACCAATATTCTGCCACGTGTTTAGGTACAATGCAAAGTTTTCATCAAACATCTCTAAAGATTTAAATATGAAATTGAATTATAGCTGGTTCAAAATAATCCAAAACAAAGTCTATCTGCTAACTGATAGACTTAATTCTCTTTTAATAGAAAGGGAATTAATTACATCCAAGTAACTTATTTAAATCTGTGATTCTTCTGATGAATATTCTGGTGTATTTTTGCTGAATGGTGTCTTGATAAAAATTTGTAAATGCTTTCCTCAAGAATGCCCAGTTGAGGTTAGTGGTAAAATGTTCTGAGAACTGGTTCGTGAATCAGTGTGGTTCCTACTCCTGGATCACTGTGGTATTGTCAGATTTTGCTGCTTAGCAGCTATTTGAGGTTAGACAGCTGTCTAAAGGCAAATGTGAGCCAACTTGTCAAGCTCTGTGAAAATGTAAGGATATTGTGAATGAACTGCAGATTATTGAGGCCCTATTGGATGTTCACAAACTGTGGTGATGTGTGAACACCTATGACTGTGCCATTGACTGGAAGTGTTTTTTTCAAAATTAAAGTAATTTAGGATAAGTAGAAAATAGCAGACGGTCCCAATGTGCTGTAGCTGTGGGTTGCTATTGGTACTGATTTTCAGGACATTACAGATAGTCTGCAGATTTGAAGACATCTCTATGAAACATGAAAATAGTCACATAAAACATGGTCCTATCTCATTGTTGATGAAGATCTGAATGTTGGATGTCTCACTGGAATCATTGGATAAGATTTTTAAAAATAACTGTTCAAAGATAATTTAGATATTTCAACCAAAACCAATATAGTGCTGACCAATTCTTGATTTTCCTTTCTCCACCATTTCTGCTTTTATTACAAGTTCTTTCAGTTCAGCTTCTTTTGCATTCTTATACACTTCCTTTATACAAACGTCATGCTTATTGTATTTCTTTGGGATGACCCATAGCTGCAGCCAGAACTGCAACATTTTTGCTTGTCAGGCATTGACACTGCAGTCTTTCCATTGATGGATTGGTAGAAACATTTCTGATTCTATGGAAATTGAAGATCCTGCCTATAGTATGCAATTTGAGCTTTGCTATCTGCTGATCTTCTTGGCTATAGCTGTTATTTGCTGCTTAATTATTTAGAGTACTTCTTTATTCTTCCTTTTTTTCTAGGTGATATTTCTTAATCAGGTATTCATTGTTCTTCATGTTCTTCAGCATCTTTTCTTTCATCTGTTCCAGTTTCCTTGCATCTGACCTAAGCAGGCTGATCTTATTTCCCAGTCTGATCTTCCATTTTGATGGCACACTGTTTGGCTTTTTTTCTTCTTTGTAGATTTTGCATCCAAGACATGCAGTTATAACTGTAGTCATGCTGTATATTAATTGGCTTGTTTCTTGCACTGAGCTGCTGGTTATATTTAACATTACAATATTGGCATCTTTTAATATGTATGCTAGCTGTTTCTTTATGGCAGGCTTCAATGCAGGCAATCTTATTCTGTTTTTTTTGTACTATTCTAATACTTAATTATTCTATCTTTTATCTTCTATCTTCTTCTTCTTCTTCCCCTTCCCCTTCCCCACTTCCCCCCCCCTCCTCCTCTTCTTCTTCTCCTCCTCCTCCTTAACAAGAATTCCAAAATCAAGTGAATGTTTGCAGCTTGATGTTATATTTGGAAGTGTGCTTATTGCCCTTTACAATGACAAACTATCATGAGGGGGTGGGTGAGTGGCATAGGACAACCTGCTTATGGTAAGGAGTGCTTTCTGTTTTGTGTTAGGTTATGTTCATCATGGTAGCCATTGGTTAAAATGTTCTTAGCATGAGTTCAAAACCCAAATGTAACTACTGGATAAAAAAAAGTTACCCATCTATGATATCTTTCATCCATAGTCCTTATATATCTCCAAATTTACTAATATATTTATTAGGTTAAGTTATAAACTTATATTTAGCAAGTAGGGCACCCTTATAAGATTTACTTGTGAGCGTTTATTTCTGATTCTTATGGTGAGGGTGTCCTTCATGCCCTCTCACCAAGTTATACAATTCCCTTCTCTAACAGGCTTAATTGCAGGAAGATCATCAGAGTTTCTGTTTGGCATCAGAGTTTCTGTTTCCCAAGGTTTTTAAATTGGGATATTATTGCATTTTAATTGCATTTTCATTTATATTATTTTAGTCTACAAATGACCTCCTTACAGTTGCCTAGTTTATATGGTATTTTTATTTTGCTTTTTTTTTTTTGCATGTGTTTTTATTCAGACTGTATTTTTCAGAGAGTTTTCTTTTTAAACCATCAAGAGAGCTTCAGCTATTGGGCAGTTTTCAGCAATTTAATGAAACAAATAAACAAAATGGCTGGGTATACCATTTTGAAGAAAACAAATATAAAAATTCAATAAAAATGTTCCTGGGGTGCATCCAATATTTTAACAATTGCACTGTTTCTGCAATTAAATACTAGAACCCAAAATTTGGCAGTTGTTACCTCTCCTCTTCCCCTCCTCCTGCCTTTTTTTTTTTTTTTTGGACTGTTGTTAAAACTAAGGTAGAAGATTATGTCATTCAACAAATGAATAGCCTGGGCTCCTCATGATGTGAAAAGCACACAGTGGAAAAAGAAAAAGGCTGAGTAAAGAATACTTGTTACTTATCTCAGAGACAATGTGTGCGTTTTGGCCCTTGAGTAGTTTGCTCTTTAACATGGTAGTATAAAGTGTCTGGACAGGGCTATTAAAGCTAATTATTTCCTAGTGTCCCTGCTAAAGTCAGCAGGATTCTCTCTGCTGTTTGTGGTTTTATGGGGTTGAGAAGCCATAAACACCGCTACAGGTTTCAGCTCTGTAACCATTAGCGTAGCAGCAGCCGTGAGACAGGAGAAAGCAGAGATGACTCATGTCCAGGACACTTCTGCTGTGAAGGGCTGCACTCTTCGCTTACTTCTGTGAGTTGGGAGTCTCCTGGGACTTTCAGCTGCTTCTAGACCAACAGGTAGAAGCTGTTGCCATGAGGTCCTTTACCCAGCTGCAATTAGTTTTGTTTTGTGGGCCTTGAACTGTTGGGAGGAAAGGACCATTTTGCCTACTTTATTCCAGCTCCATGGAGGTTACTTGTAGGCATTCCTATTGACCTACAAGAACATAACCGAACTTCTTACTAGCATTGTCATTCTCTTGCAACACTACTTAAAGATAGACCTCACTCATTATTGAAGCTCTCTCCTGCTTCACCCTGTGTCCCTCCTCTATGCCTAAGAACTGTAAACCGGGCTAGTTCTAGAGACAGGTCTCTGACTTTAGAAGATCCTACCCCTTTTTGAGGAACAGTCCAGATGACAGATCATAGTACTAGAGCGCCTCCATGCATATGACCCTCAGATGGCTTGACAAGTGAACAAACATGCCATTCTAGTGACCCACTATACTTCCCTCTTCTGTTCCAGTCCACATAAGAGGCAAACACTGCGGAAAGGAAACAAAGTGATTGCTTTTCTTAACTTGTTAACTGCATTAAAATTGTAATGTGAGCACCAGGCACCAGCCTCATTACTTCAATTGATTATGGCTCAGCAATCAGCAATCATTATTCCCAAAAGTTATATCAACGACTAGGCACTCTGGGAGTGCCTATAAATTGGCTCAGAATCAACCAGCACATTTCTACAAATTAAAATAGCCTTTATTTGACAAGGGGTGTCAAACTGGATTTCATTGAGGGCCACCTCAGGGTTTTGTTTGACCTCAGGAACCTGAGTGGGAGTGGCCAGGGTGGGCGTGGCTAGCTTGACATCCTGCAGCCCGCACGCAGGCCTCCCGAGCTCTGTTTTCACTGGCAGAGGCACTGCCAGCTGGTCCTTCGCTGTTTCCAGGGCAGCCCCATGGGCCAGATCTTAACAGGATCTGGCCCATGGGCCTTGAGTTTGACACCCCTGGTCAGGGACAGGTTTCAAAACCCATTGCTACCAGTTCGCTTGTGGACACACGCATGCTCACATGCTCATGCGTGTTACACTTCTGTGCATCCGCAGAAGCTTCTGCACATGCGCAGAAGCATCCAGGTGGGTTAGTGGAGCCTCCCACTGCCGCTGCTACTGGTTTGCCCGATCTGGGGTGAACTGGTAGCAACCACCACTTCCCCTGGTGTAGAGTTTCCTGCTTGAGCAGGGGATTGGATTAGATGACCTCCAAGGTCCCATCCAACATTGTTATTCACCTTCACCATGAAATAATATTCACTCTCCCAAAATATAAGAATTACTTTTGCTATTGTATTTTAACTGATTTGATTTACTGCCTCAAATAAACACTACCTATTCAGCTTCTTGTTTAATGACCACACTTTGAATGAAGGGTCTTTCATCTGTGGTAAGCCAGGGCAAGCCTCATTTCCACCTCAAAAATGTCCCTGAACGCTTCTCTTTAAATGACACTCGAGGCTAGTGGTTTAATTGATGGTAATCTAGGAGGAAATTCCACTGAGAAGAATGAGCGTTCCTAAGCATCTCCTAACATTGGACTACTGAGTTGTGAAGGTGGCTTTAGGGACACAATTTGACGGCTCCCTAGGTGGCTCAGTGGCTAAGATGCTGAGCTTGTGGATCAGAAAGGTCGGCGGTTCGAATCCCTAGTATAGGTCCCCTAGGTGAGCAGGGGATTGGACTAGATGACCTCCAAAGTCCCTTCCGACTCTGTTATTGTTACTTCGAGAGGCTTTGGGATGTATCATGGGAACTGTCCAACATGAAGTGTTAACAGAAGCATTATAATAATAAATGAACAAACAGAAATAACCAAAATTAGCATGTTTGTCTGCAGTTACTCCTGTTGTTATTTTCCTCCCTAACTCCCACCAGAGTCACCAGGGCAGTTCTTATGGAATTGACATTAAGTGGAAATTAGCAATCTTATTACAATTTATGATGAAAGATGGGCGTCCTTGGATTGTGCTAAAATGACCCCACTTAACTTCATCATAAGTACCTGTGATAATTACATCAGTATTAAATGCAAAAACAGAAAACATTTTTTGAATGCAGTGCATAGTCGATAATCTCCCCGTCTCCCCCCATCCTGGGCCCACATTCAGAGGCTTTCAAAACTGACAATTCACTCACCAATTTTAAATAATGCACTTTCATTTTGACCTTATTATAATTGATCATTTCTCGACCATTTCTCCTGCATTTCAGCGAGGCATGAGTTGAAATTTGCTCTTACTTAGAGGGAAAATTGACTGCTGAATATAAATTGGAATATCAATTGCCTATCCTGAATAAATACTTCTCCAATTAAAGTAATTGCCCTTAGTTACATCTTCAAAAGCAACAACCACGTATCAAAACTGGAACAGTTTGAGCAAACTCTCGTGAGAAAAAAAAGTATAGAAACATCTTTAGATGTTTGGATGGACAGATACACAGGCCCAGCTTGAATTACTGGAAAGTTAAATTGTGCTAAAAATAGGCACAGAGAACTTATTTTGAAAAATGAAATCTCACTGCTCAGAAAAGTATTATTGCTGCTCTTTGTATTTTCAATTCCAGATAATATATTCAGTTTACAACTTCTATAACAGAGCTGGTATTGGTGTCTTTGCCTTTGCCAATTTTCCTAAGTTTAATTATTTACTATTCTTATCATCAGCATCAGCATCGAGATGGCATGTTACAATGCTTCAGTTTGTAGTGTCACCATATTTACTGGTGTCTTTGCATTTGCCAGGCTCCCTTCCCTAAGTTTAATTATTTAATATACTATCATCCTCATCCTCATCCTCATCCTCGAGATGGCATGTTACAATGCTTCAATTTGTAGCATCACCTTATTTACTAGAGTGCTCAAATCCCAAGGATATTCTTAAATTAAAAATGGTTAATGGCTGTTATCCATCAGTGTAGCTGTATGAAAGCATATCTACCTATGAAGAAAAAATGAAAATAATAAGCTGCGAAGATATCAAAGTAGAATGAATGATAGAAGCAATATTTTGCAATTAGTCACGCCCACCAGAACAATTGTTTTGTGACTCTGCGACAGGCATTTTGTGAGAATGCCACTAATAAACTGTCAAAATTCCAGATATGGCCATCATCCCAAAAAGAACTTGAAGATAGTCCTAGTTGATCAGATTTAAGTCCATCTAGACCTGTGATGGTGAACCTATGGCATGTGTGCCAGGGGTGAACGCAGAGCCCTCTCTGGGCAAGTGAGCTATCACCCCAGTTCAGCTCTGCTGCTGAATGCATGGGGGGCGTGGGTGGGGTGCTTGTGGTGGGGCCATGCAGGCATTCATGGGGGGCAGGGTGCATGCGGGGGCCATGCACAGGGGAATGTGCATGAGTGGTGGGCAGGGTGCATGTGCAGGGCTACATGTGCATTGCATTTTGAGGTTGCACGCTTTGGGCACTCAGTCCGGAAAAGATTAGCAATCACTGATCTAGACAGTATTCTGTCTAACACAGTGACCTACCAGATACATGTAAAAAGTCCACAGATAGGAATTTGAGGCAGCAATGTTTCTGTGCACCTAGTATGTAATGACAAACTGCTCTTGTGCCTGGAGGCAGCACCTAGCCATCAAGACTAGTAGTCATTGATAGAACAGTCCTCTAGGAATTTGTCTAGTCCATTTTGAAGTCACTTAAAATAGAAGACCACAACTTGTGGCATCATATTTCACAGATTGTTTCCACACTGGATAAATAAATGTTGCTTCTTGTATTACTAATCAGCCAGTACTTCTATATTATGAGAAATGAATAATAAAAAAGAATATATATACTCTTTTAAGGTAAACAGCCTCAACCACTGAATCCTGTCCTCATACAGAAAGTATTCCACATACCCAGTCATCTTGGTTACCTTTTATCCATGTTTTCCAGGTCCACAATATCTCTCTTAAGATATGGAAACCAGAATGGTGGAGAATATTCTAGATGTGGCCACACCCTAAAATTGTAAAGTGGAGTTATAATAAGGCTGATTTATGGTATATTTGTTTTCTAATTATCCTTCGTATAATATTTATGGTCATTATTTATGGTCACTCTACACTATACAGAACTATCTTTGAACTATCTAACTAAAAGCTCTTCCTGGATTGGCAGTTAAAGTAACTAGCTGTCACTACCATTTTATAAACTAGGCATTCCAATATGCAACATTTTACACTTCCTCAGGCAGTCAATTTTTAGTTGTTATGGAAAGCATCAGATTATTGGTTATTTATTATTGGTTATTTATATTGTAGAGATATCAACCTATGAGTTTATGGCATATCAAAATTACTTGGCTCCCAAAAATAACTTCCCCTTGCAGTAGCCAATGTACTTGTCTGCAGAGAGCCTCATTTCCTATTCAGTCTCTGTCAATAAAATACTTTGAGCTGGCCCTGCATCAAATTGATCAATATGACAATGATATGCTGTATTACCAGATAAGAGATAATAGAGAAAAGTTCACAATTCTATGTTGTTGTGTCCCATTGGCTGCCAGCAGAGCTAGCAGCAGAGTCACAGAAGGAGGAGATTGAGGGAGAGCCTGGGCCAGGTTTGGAGTCTTTGGAAGGCTCTGGTAAGGAAACAGAATCAGAAGTAGAGGCGGAGGCGGAGGCGGAGGCGGAGGCAGAGCTGGGGTCTTCCATCCTCCCCCAGGTGGAGAGGTAGCTGTCTTCGGGGCCTGAGCTGAGTGAGGGAGAGGAACAGATGGGGCCCATCCCAGATACGTATATGCATAGAGAGGAAAGGAAAGGAGAGCAAAGGAAAGCAATAAGCCAGCTCTCCGGGAAAAGCAGATGTGGATGCTAGCCAGCCCCTTCCTGATTGGAAAATAAATAGTAGGGGAATTGGAGTGGCCAGTTGTCCAGATAACCATTTGCTTTTAGGATGTAGCAAGCAATTCGGATTTCTTGGCCAGGTCTGTTGGGATTAATTTCATTTGATTTTTGTTTATCCACGTGAATAAAAGACTGTCCCTACTCTATTTGAAAAGGGGTTTGTTTTTACTCGCAAGTAAGTGGCTTATCATAACTTGCTAAGGCTGGGTCAGAACGTATGTATAGGAAGATGTCCTATCTTTCTTCAGATTAATGCCTCAAATCAGGCCTATCAGGCCTCTACTTTCAGTTATATTCCTAGGGCAAGGTTGTTGTAGACGAAAAATCAGAATATATCCAGAAACTCACTCCCAAATATGAAAGTTTGATAATGCAGCTAATGAGGCACATCACTTGAATAAAGGTTTGCAAATGGCATGCAACTTGTCAGCTTATTTTTCTTCTTTTCTCCTTGAATCTATTAGTTAAAAGTCAAGTTGATTACCCTTCAGGATTATAATTAAATTATAAGATAGCCAATCTAGCCATGATACTTTATATGTTTCAATAAGGTGACACGCTTAACTCTTTGGATCTGAAGAATTCTTACAAATATGCAGCAGATAGAACTTTATATTCTGTTCCCCAACATATTGCTTGAATTATGTTTCCATAGACAAATTTTGACTCATAGAGAGGTAAGGAATACTTACATAACTTTAAAATAAATACACTAGCACAAGAATGTTTGATTAATCTGCTCTTCATTAATTTGCATGGAAATCAGCAACATCAGACCCAGCTGCATTTTCTTGAATTGAGAGTTGTGACAACATTTAATTATCCTCTTACAAATGTTCCTTGTTTGTTTATATTTACCCACCTACTTTAGACCAAGCATGATAATTGCTCTACATATGTGCAGTCCTTGGAGAATGTGCAACTTGATGAAAAGAGTTTGCCAGACTAAAGCCAAGATTAATAGTTATTGGGTAGAAGTTGAAAGTTTGACCAACTTCACAGTATAAAACAACCATCTGACTTTATGGATGGCTCTTTATTATGATAGAGATGCAGAAAGTTGGGAATGGCCCCATCTTCACAACCAATGGAGAATGTTCAGAATGAAACTATAGATAGATAAAACTGAGTTTTGATGGCTCAGTGTCACTGAAACCCCGGAAGAATTCAAACTGTAGAATTTGTGTGCTGAGTAATTTTTACAAGAGGAATTTATCATTTTAAATCTCATGTCCATTTGATTTACTTCTCAACACTTCTGGATAATTAATAGTTCAAAATCTAGAATTTAATAATCAAAAGTTTTAAATTTTCTCTGGGAGTAGAAAGTTCTTTTGATTCACCTCCAACTAGAATTCCTGCTTTGCTTTCTTTCACTTGAAAGATTAACAATTAATTTATCTCTATTTGGAACCAGCTTTTTCTATAGTTTATGGCAGCTGTCCCAAATTTGAAGTTCATTAGATTTGTGGACTACATTTCCCAGAGTTTCCAATCAGTAGAAGCAAGTTGAGAGTAGTGATCTAGAACATCTGAAAGGAAACAGCTTTATGCACTATGGAGAGATATATACACAATAAGCATACGTATTTAATTATATATTTAATTAATGTATATGTGTGTGTAAGTATCAGATTGGATATAAGTAATTTAGTTTTCTGAATCAAATAGTTAAATAAATATTGGACTGGATCAGGAAAAAAACACCCTTTCTAAAGATGTATGTGTGCAAAAGATGATTGAATTATTGGCTTGATTTATAAGCTAATTCAATCTGTCTGAACCAATTATATGCTTAAGAAAGTCAACTAATTTTGGAGATTCCTGCACACTCCTTTTGAATTAGATGTCTTAGTAACTATCATCAATCTATTACAGCAAAAGCAAAAGAGAGTCTTGTGGCTCCTTAAATACTGTATACACAAAAAATTATTCCTCAAGCGGATAAACTTGGTAGAAATTGATAGCCCTGATTTTTTTCCACTTTCTAAATCAGGGGTGTCTAACTCAAGGCTCGCAGGCTGGATCTGGCCCATGGGATGCTTAGATCTGGCCCATGGTCCGGCCCTGGAAACAGCGAAGGACCGGCCGTGGTGCCTCTGAAGAAGAAAAAAGAATGAAGAGGGAAGAAAAAGAGGAAGGAAGGAAGGAAGGAAGGAAGGAAGGAAGGAAGGAAGGAAGGAAGGAAGGAAGGAAGAAGGAAGGAAGGAAGGAAGGAGACAATGGATCCCCCAGCCCTGCCCGGACCACCACAGGTGCCCCCAACACGAGTGACATTGAGCTGGCCATGCTGACTGCAGCTACGCCCTGACAACCATATGTGGCCCTCAATGAATTCGAGTTTGAAACCCCTGTTTTAAGAAGTCTATTAAAAAAGAATCCCTGGATTTTACTCATATTTCACCATATAATCAATGCAAATTCAGTTCATTATTTACTTATATGTATGCCCAATGATAAATTTATTTGATGGAGGTTCCAGTTAATTCATATGAACTGTAAAGTTATATGGGTCACACAATCCAACTAAAACTGTGTGTGTGTGTGTGTGTGTATTACTGTTGGGGTTTTAGTCGTATTTAGAAAGAAAGAGGCCTCACATATTCAGTTTTACAATTTGAGCTCATATTCTAGGCAGATTCATTCTGCATCAAACCTGCTCTGATCCGATCTGCTGTTTCCATTGTTCGACTCTGCAAAACTTGTTTTACTTCTGAATACAATGAAGTCTGGAAAGTTCTGAACAACCAAGGTTCAATTTAATCATTCAGAAACATCCAGATACCATTGAACTAAAAGAAAAATGTTTAATCAGTTGCACTTAAAGTTTGTGACATTAATAAGTCCATATCCATGCTTTATGCAAACTTTACTTCTGAGGCTAATTAAGAATGAGCTTTGTGCTATGTGCATACACAAGCACTCAAATTATTCTGTTCAGAGCTGCTATGCTTGCTATGAGACCAGCATGGCTCTGCAATGCCTTAAGAGAGAAGGAAGTTTATGAGGAAGACCGAAATTGCTGGATTGAATTGGTAGTTTATACGTAAAATGCAATTCTAGCAACCCATATATACAAACTGCCATTTTGTGGAGCAGGCAGCAACAGTTTCTCATATGATGTAGCTCAGAAACATGCACAAATGAAGAGTTTCCATAGCAATGCCCTGTAGAGTGTGGCACTAAGCTCCATGTGCCAATCATGTTTATTACTGGCAAGCCAAATGTTGCAAATGCAGGGCTCTAGTCTTGCACAGAAGTAATGTTTTGATATAATATTCCACTGAGGATGTGTCCTAAATCACAGGTGAAATAATATAAAATGAGAGGATATTATACTGCTACCACTGTGAATACTTGCAACAAGTAAATAAAAATGGATGAATTTTGTACCAGTCTACATATGCACACACACACACACACATAGCATGCACAGATCAGTAGTGGGTTGCCCCCGGTTTGGCCTGGTTTTATAGAACTGTTAGTAAAATCGGTGTGAGGCTCCACCCAATGACCTGGACGTCATCATAAGTGATCTGCGCATGTGAGCGAAGTGAGGGCACGCGCAGAGGCACGATGCGAACTGGTAGTAAAGGTAAGTAGAACCCATCCCTGGCACAGATGCATACATTTGCTTAAGCTAGCTCAATGATGTGCTTTAGTTATCATCTGCTCTTTCACAGCTAGGCAGCTTTATGGTAGACACTGCTTCACCAGGACTATAGCAATAAAATCGGTTACTCCCATGGTGTGGTTAGAGATTCTACTGAGCATTTGGCAAAATAAAATAATACAAAAGGGTTGCTTCCCAATATACCATTTATATATTTTAAATTTGGTTTTAAAATATTAAGAAACTTGCACTTTCCTCTTCTTTACTCCCAATTAGTGGCTTTTATTTTTTGGCAGTGCCAGGATGCATGGATTACTATGTTAGGAATAAAAACATTGGATGAGTCCATAAATATTGCTTTCCCCATAAATTAGGGTTAACAGAAGTATGAATTAGGTTAATGGTGAGAACCGTTTTAGCTACCAGAAGGCACATTCAGCTGTACAATCTAGAAGGCTCTCTGAAAGCTGCCAAATGCAAAATGGAACTGGGGGCCGTATTTGCCTCATGGCTTGCAAATTGCCCATCCCTTGGAAAGTGTGGTATCCAAACTCTGGTTTTCACCAAACCTTCCACTTATTCCAAGGCCAAAAAAGTCAAACAAAGTAGCAATCTAATACATTCAAGTTATCTGTCTGAAAAATATTACAATTAACTCTTTTAACTTAGAAAATTAGTTTTATCTTTTGTTTGTTATAAGGACAAGATCCTTACATATATTCTGAGGAATGTCTATCCTGTTTCCCCCAAAATAAGACATCCCCTGATAATAAACCTAATCAGGCTTTTGAGCGCATGGCAATAAGGCCAAGCGCTTATTCCAGGGTTCAAAAAAATATAAGAAAGGGTCCTATTTTCAGGGAAATATACTTTTGTGACACATATAGTATTATAATGAGGAGTAACTCTTTTTAAGATCCTGTGAAGGAGAAAAGTTTATCCAGAGTGATTTTGAAACTGTGACACATGTAAACTGATCCTTCAAGATCCTTATCTGCAAATGATGGGATATTTTTCCATTGTACGTCATAAGGATAAAAGCAGTCTAAAGTCTCAAGTTACCCATTGGCATAGGACAAAACCTATAAAGTTAAGTAAAGAGTTTATTGGGTCATAAAAAATAAACAAGACTGCCGTTCCCTGCTAGTTAGAGCAGCAAAATACTTTTAAATGAAAACTGATAGACAGTTTAAAATCACTTTAGTTCTTTTAACATAATTACTACTTGCTATCAGGCATTGGTGCATTATATATCATTCACACTCACAATATATATGTTAAAAAGCGTTTCAATTAAATTCAGTTTGCTTTAACTCTGGAAGGTGCATAAATTAACTTTATTTAATTTTAATTAAATGTAGATATAAGTGAAATAGAAAAAACACCATGAAGCTACATATTTATTTTCATGTTCCACTCGTAAGAATTATTATGGTTCCGCTCAGAAAGATTAAAGGTGCCCCAAACATGCTAATAATTGGTCTACAAAGACTGAATCAGAAGGTCAGAAATGTAATTGGGCCAGTGTTACCATATGCATATGTTATTGATCACAATGGCATGGAAATGACAAAATGTACATTGTGACATTACATTGCAAATTCTACCCTTTCATACTTACATGAGAAAGGTATACATAAGGTGAAATGTTTGTGTTGCCTACTTTTTATCACTCCCTCCAGCCCATGGCTACAAGTTTGCCACATCCTCAAAGGACAATCTGAATTCCATTCATTAGAATTCATAAGAATGTCACAACTGGAGTAAAACTAGGCTCATAAGCTAAATTTGACCCATAGCCAGAAATAATGAGATTGTTACCATGAATCAATAACCCAGGTCTGGTGCAGACCTAAGGAAGATAAGGCATGATCCAGAGGGCATCCATGGGCTGTATTAGCTATCCTATTACAATCTTCAATTCAACATTCATTTGATAATTCAGCTGCAGACCTAAAGCATTATTCAGCCTTGCCAGTGAATTATGATTGGCCTTCAGAATAAAATTAATTCTCCCTCTATTGACAGGAGACAATTAATTTTGCCTTACAAAGGAAAGAGACAAGGTGTAGCTGTATGGATAGCCACAGTGCTCTCTGTGACAATTAATTTTTTGCTTTAAGAGTTCAGAATTATAATGAGAGGGTTGGTTTTTTTTTTTTTTTTTGGTTCCTTCTGTTCAGTCGTGTCCATTTCTTGGAGTCTGTCTGGACAAGTTCCTGCAGTTTTCTTGGCAAAATTTTCAGAAGTGGTTTGTCATTGCCTGTTTCCTGGGGGTGAGAGAAAGAGTGACTGACCCAAGGTCATCCAGCTAGGTTTGTTCCTAAAGCAGGACTAGAATTCACAGTCTCCCAGTTTCTATCTTGGTGCTTTAAACACTACATCTAACTGGCTGTTTATAATGAAAATAATCATGCGTAAATTTTGTACATTTAATATGAAGTGTGATAACATCTTATATCACAATAAGTTACAGTGAAACAGATGCACTTACAAAACATTGCAACGAGGGCAATAGGTTGAAACTTTGCTTGATGGGGATAACCCTAATCGTAATAGGAATGCATATTTAGATTTCATGCTTGGTTAATTTGTAGGCAGCGAAGAGCAATTGGTGTTAACCAGCCTGCTGGTATATTGCCTACAGTGCTACTAACTTGTTAATCAAGAGTTAAAAATAGATCACAGTAAGTGAAGTGAACTGTATCTGATCTGGCTAGCTAGATCCATTTCTTTTTGCTTTTAATACAAAATAGCACAGAATGCTGCAGATGGTCTCAGTTTGATTAAACAGGAATAATTTCATGCAGATATGGAAAGAAAGATAGAAACACAGAACACATGTATTTTATTTATTTATACTTCTCTTCTGGTTCAGGCCAACATAATTATAGCTAAAACTGATTCTGGAGATAAACTTGCCTGTCCCCCTCCCCCACTTCACATAATGAGAAGGTTGATAACCTCAGTTCTATGTTTGTATAGACCCCCACAGAAGCCTTCAAGTATGGGTCTCAAAAGCTTTTAAGAGTTGCTATCAAATTGTAATTTCAGTTAACAGGAAAATATTACTTGCACAGCAGGAAAGCAAGCATCTTTGCTATATTTAATCCAGTATAAATGAAATAAAGGTTTTGTCTCAACCTCATCTACCATTTTGGGGGAAAGTGGAAAAGATATGTGCAGCATTCATTCAGAAAAAAACGTTTGCACCATGAATAATCATACTCTTGCAGAAAAGTGAATTTGTCCTGGAAAATTTCAGCAGGAGATTGGCAATTCTTCATAAATTAGCCTGTAGAATTTGAGACTCACCAATCCAGAGAAATAGCTACAGCCCATCATCGGTGGCATTGGTGGCCCATCATTTGTTTTTGTGGTCTCAGGCAAATATCAAGAGTGAAGTTTGCTGGATTTTATGGATGACATATTGGGACTTATTGATAGTTGAAAAAGAAGGATTCAAGATAAAGACAAGAGAACAATTAGTAAGTGAAGGATTTGTTTGTGATCGGTTTAATTATAGAATTTTTGAAAAGTTTAAACTTGATTTTAAAAAAAGTTTATTTTCACAGGAACTACATCTGAACTGGATGTCAATTTTATGTTCTGGAAATGACCACTTGATCACTAAAGTATATAAAATGTTACCCAAGATGAATCTGGAAGATTGTCAAAGATTGTATGGTAAAATCGGCAAAAAAACCCTTTTGGGTATAACATAATGCTAGATAAATGGGAGAATGTATGATTAATAGACTAAAATGTACATTGAATTAGAGCTTGGAAGAAGTTTTCTATAAAATGATGTATCATTGGTACAGGCAGACTAGTGAAAAGGTATAAAGGGATTTCTAATAAGTGCTGGAAATGTAGCCAAAATCCAGGTTCATTTTATCATATGTGGGTGTCTTGAAAATATGTGAAAACATTCTGGATAAACATAATAATGATAACACAGAAAATATGTAAGATAGAAATATTACTAAAACCTGAATCCTTTCCTTTAGTTATTATTTTCCAATTGAAAAATAATTTGGGGTGCAATTCCTTCACATGGTGAGTGTGACTGCTCTGAGGATTGTACTTGCCAAGCACTGGAAAAGAAAAGAGATGTCAATTGTTGAAGAATGGATTTTAAAATTGACTGAATTAGCAGAGATGGTGAAATTAACTGCTTTGATCAGACATAATAGACTAGACAGTTTTATAAGAGACTGGAAGCTGTTTGCAGACTTTTTATGTGTTAAATACAATAACAGATGGTTAATAGAGAGATTTGAAGATTAGTGTAATGTTTAGTTTAACCTGTTGAGTGTTCTATATATAGAGTAATAGTAAACAGTAAACACACACATACACACACACACACACACACACACACACATACATACACATACCAGTGGTGGGTTGCCCCCGGTTCGCACCGGTTCTATAGAACCGGTAGTAAAACCGGCGGGAGGTTCCATCCACCAACCCCGACATCATCCAAATGCTTCTGCACATGCTCAGAAGTTTCTGTGCATGCGCATGGCCCTGTTGCAAACCAGTAGTAAAGGTAAGTAGAACTCACCCCTGACACATACATACACACTGTATATATATTTACTTTTACTTTTTGCAAATATATATATTTGTAAAAGGGGAGGATAATTTATTGCTTTTTCTTTTTTTCAGCATCCAGCCATGGTGAATTCTATAATGTTTAATGTTAAATTATTTTATTTTATTTGATATTTGGGTCATCTTTTCTCCTTTTTCGTACACCAATCTTCTTTCTTTTTTGTTTTTAGTGCTAGGTGTATTTTTTTTGTTCGTTTGTTTTTCTGTTTTATATTTTATCTTTTAGGATAAAAACAAAATAAATATGTTTAAACAAGAGTGAAGTTTATTGGCATAGTACTGAGTATTTCCCATGTACGGTCGGTGGACTATGTTTAGCTGGAAAGGAGAAATGATGATTATATCTGCATTAAAGAAATGAAATGCTATAATCTTTTGAGGAATTATTTATAAAATATGCTGTGCTAGTTTAATAACCTGCATCTGTCTGTGTATGTATGTCTGCAAAAATACAATAAATTAAAGTTTAAAATCAGCTGTCTGAAGTATAGCATTTCCACTGCACCCTTGCACAATTTGTGGCCTACCAAACTTAATAGTGTGTTGTCTCAAGGTTAAGAAAAATAACGTGTTTGATCATCCCTTCAGTGGTCAGTGGCTTTATAATCTTGCCCAGGGATTTTCTCAGATAAAAGAATTTATTAATTAAAATTAAAAATAAAAATATCTGAACCTTGATCAAGAGGCTTTCTTCAAGTGAACTTTAAAAAATTTATTTAGTGATAATAGTCTCCAACGGAACACAAGCTCTTGTGAAACACTAGGTTTTTATGGAACAGTTTAAAAACCCATGACCTAGCTTACAGATGGTGATTTTTTTCAATGTATAAGTGATAAATGATCATGAATTTTTAAATTTTTGTACTCCTGCATGACTTCTATTTTCAGAGGTGAAACCCTACATATATTTATAAATTATAACTCAAGAGCCATTGATGTCATTGTATCAGGAACTACATGGAAATATTTGGGAGAAGACTATTAAGTGCATAAACATAAGGTAAAGGTTCCCCTTGTACATATGTGCTAGTCGTTCCTGACTCTAGGGGGCGGTGCTCATCTCTGTTTCAAAGCCAAAGAGCCAGCGCTGTCCGAAGATGTCTCCGTGGTCATGTGGCCAGCATGACTAAATGCCAAAGGTGCACAGAACGCTGTTACCTTCCCACCAAATGTGGTCCCTATTTTTCTACTTGCATTTTTTATGTGATTTTGAACTGCTAGGTTGACAGAAGCTGGAACAAGTAACGGGAACTCACCCCATTATGCGGCACTAAGGATTCGAACTGCTGAACCGCCAACCTTTCGATTGACAAGCTCAGCATTTAGCCCTGAGCCACCACATCCCTTAAACATAAATGTATTTACTGTTTAACCCAATCCTCTCTTATGTTGGCTTGATTATAAACCAGTTTAAGAAAATCCTGCCAAAAGTGAGACATTTTAGCAACAGTTTATAAGGTTTTCAGTCTGAGTATCCTTCCAGAGAACAACCTCCTTGTTTCTGTGCCTTCCCACTTTTTATTCTATTTTATGGAAAGTGATAAAATACAGCATCACTGGATTTAAATATGCACACAAGCATACACATAAGGAAAAGTTTACCTTGCTCAATAGTGGTGACTGTGAAAGGAATATTGGAGTCCTAGTGGACAACCATTTAAATATGAGCCAGCAGTGTGCAGCAGCTGCCAGAAAAGCCAACACAGTTCTAGGCTGCATAAACAGAGGGATAGAATCAAGATCATGTCAAGTGTTAATGCCACTTTATAATGCCTTGGTAAGGCCACACTTAGAATACTGCATCCAATTTTGGTTGCCACGATGTAAAAAAGATGTGGAGACTCTAGAAAGAGTGCAGAGAAGAGCAACAAAGATGATTAGAGAACTCGAGGATAAAATATATAAAGAACGGTTGCTGGAACTGGATATGTCTAGTCTTATGAAAAGAAGGGCTAGAGGTGACATGATAGCAGTGTTCCAATATCTCAGGGGCTGCCACAATGAAGAGGAAGTCAAACTATTTTCCAAAGCACCTGAGGGTAGAACAAGAAGCAATGGGTGGAAACTAATCAAGGAGAGAAGCAACTTAGAACTAAGAAGAAATTTCCTGACAGTTAGAACAATTAATCAGTGGAACAACTTGCCTCCAGAAGTTGTAAATGCTCCAAAGCTGGAAATTTTAAAGAAGAAATTAGATAACAATTTGTCTGAAGTGGTGTACAGTTTCCTGCCTAAGCAGAGGGTTGGACCAGAAGACTCCAAGGTCCCTTCCAACTTTGTTAAAGTATTAATTATTAATTATAAAAAAGTGAAAATCTCAGAGAAAGAAAAATAATATTTTTTTAAAAAAATCAGTCAAGTTTCAAAAGAACAATATTTATTTGCAAAGAATGTAGTTATTGGGACACTGGGTATCATATCAAAAAGTCTTGGACAGCACTTATAAAATGTGAGCATTAATAAAATCTTCATTTGTTGATTACAAAACTTCTTGCTTTGAAACAAACTGGAAACTGTTAAGGGACTAATTAATAGAGTGACTGTGTGAACTGCTCTAATATTGGCTATCTTGGGACATAACTGGGACATTGGAATTTGGACAGATTACTGAGTAAAATTCTAAATTTATTAAAATAAGGCAAAATGGGACTGCAAGGGGAAATAAATGTTTTACTAAAAGGAATTTTATTGATGCTCCAAGGTACACAGGAAATGATGACAAGGAACCATAGGGAGATAAAAGAATTGATACATGATGTAGTTCTGAGACCAGAAAATTATGACCAAAAAATATTAAACAACAATCATGAAATTCAGGAAACAGAAAATAAAATAGAAAGAACTGAGGAAAGGACAGGGGAAGGAAAATGACAAATGATAAAAAAAGATAAAAAAAAAAAGAGAGACAGTCAAACCTGAAATAGAAATGGTGAATTACACTTTAAGAGATCAAAAGTTAAGAGGGAATACACAGAAAAACACCTTGGAAGTGAGGAAAAGATCATTGAAAGGCGTATTGAAGGTTCAAAAGAATGAGGAAGTAGTAAGTAGTTAGTAGAGACAGAAGAAATACTTAGATCAAACATGAGTGAGATAAGAAGATATAAGATCCCATGGGAGAAGTATGGGAGATGGTCCAAGAAGTCAACAAAAATTGAGATATGAAAACGGGCAAGAGATGAGGGATAAATACAGAATACTGTTTAACATAGGAGCTATACCATTAAGAATTAGTATAAAAATAGAAATTAGAAATGGGGAAAATATTACTTTTTTAATCTGGGAAGTATTCTATTAATGGGCAGGAAATAGTAGCAGAAGTTAGAAATCTAGATATGTAAACAAAGATGAAATAATTTGTGTAACTGAATAATGAATATTGAATAATTAAGATAAGTAAACCCTAAGATTATTGGAGGTTAATGGTTACAAATGTGATATTTACTTGATGTTTATAATGCTTGATATTATTGTTAATAGATTATAGATAAAATAGAACAGAGGGCCTAATCAAATAACGCAAAATAGAACAGAGGGCCTAATCAAATAACTTCATCAATAGTAAAGATGAAGATGAATAGGTATTGAGAATAATAGTCAACTATTGTGTTTATAAGATTCACTATCTATATTCAACAGAGACTGTAGAGATTGTACCCAGACGGTATACTGTTATTATGAATATAGAAATGTTATTCATAACCAAGAAAATTGTACAATAAATAATAACAATAATAGAACTGCTTGGATTCACACATATACTACACCAACACATTATGACAACCTAGGGTCTTGGGAGGAACCTGATGCAAATGAAAGCCAACACTAACTAAAGAACTGGCACTTGGGATTTCACATTGCTGTATAAAAGAATAATAACTTTGATAGGTGGATAGAATTGCCATATCTAGTTTAAATAGATATGGGCCTGGTGGCTCAGAAGACTAATGCATTGTAATTAACTCTAGCTGTCTGCAATTACTGTAAGTTCGAATCTCACCAGGCTCAAGGTTGACTCAGCCTTCCATCCTTTCTAAGGTGGGTAAAATGAGGATCCAGTTTGTGTGGGCAATAAGCTGACTTTGTATAAAATATACAAAAGTATGAAGGCTATTACTTAACGCATTGTAAGCCGCCCTGAGTCTCTGGAGAAGGGCGGCATAAAAATCAAATTAAAAAAAAAAATCTGGTTGACTGTGTGAGCAGCAACAACAACAATCATAATATCAAAGAGACAAACCTGGCCTATAAAAAAGACCAAATGAAGAATGGAAATGAGACATGGTAAGGCAAAATATTACATGGCCAGTATATTTAAAAAAAAAAAAAGCAAGCAAAGCAGATAAGAACAAACAGAGGGTCTAATTTTGGCTGCACAAAACTAAGCCTTAAGAACAAATGCATTCAGAGCTAGAACTGGGAAGACAGAAGCAGGCAGCAAATACAAGAAATACCATTTGCCTGCAAGTAGGTAATAGAAAATGAAGAAGCTAAAGTGCCCTGGACTTTGGAATTCAGGCAGACAAGCAGTTGTCAGGCTTAACAATTGTTGATAAGAAAGACAAAATAATCTGGATGGTGAATGTTGCAGTATCTAGAAACAACAGAATAGATGAGAAAGAACTGAAGAAAATCACAAAATACAAAGACTTGTAAATTGAAGTAGAAAAACTGTGGCAAAAGAAAACAAAGATAGTACCAATGGTAATAGGCACCTCTTGGTACAGTCACAAAACCTCTGAAGCACCACTTGAACACCATTGGCACTGACAAAATCCCCACCAGTTAATTGCAAAATGCAGCTTTACCTGGAACAACTTTCATACAGTGATGATTTCATTAACACCATCAAACAACAACATCGACTTTTCCCAGGTCCTTAGGAAGGATTGGATAGGTGGATAAAAATGTCAAATATACTCTAAACATCTGGCTGACTATGCAACGAAGCAGAATAATAATAATAATGTACTTTGGAAGTGGAGCAGAAAAATGTATCCTGAATTCTGGGGTTTTGTAATGGCAGGGGGATTAAAAAAGGGTCACGCACCATATGTTTCTGTTCTGCAGAAATGGTCGTCTGCTATTCTACTGTTGGGACAACTCTGCTGTGCAGATCAGCTCTAAGAAAAGTCTAGTTAGGAGTTCTTTGCCTGGGGAATGATATAAAACAGCAGATCATTTCTGTTTATTTCTCATTCTTAGTATTACCACTTGCTTTATAACAGCTACTGGGATGGCAGTTTTGTACATTTTCTAATATTTTTCCTAATGCTAATTACTGTTTATTTTATTGATGTTAGTATCTTCTAATTAATTTAAGTTGTAATCCACTCAGATAACTGTTTATTGGATGGATTAAAACTACAATAAATAAATCAATCATAGAGTCATTCGAGTACATCTTCATTTAATTAAAACTTAATACATAAATCCAAGTCCATAACTTGTGAATATCAGCTGCTGGAGCATAAACAGCAAAGGAGGTAGATTTCCTGGAGAAGAGTTCCTGTAGTTTTTTAAGACTGTAACAGAACTATTGGTTAATTATAGCAGCGATCTTCTTTCTGGCATGGTGGACTGGCAGCGTGGAGAGGGGAGGGTTTGGGGTGACCAGCAGTGCATGCATGAGCATGCACAACTCCATGTGCAAAAATGGGGGCACATGCGGTATTTCTGAGTGGGCCATGGCATGGGGTTTGGGGACCCCTGATTTATAGGTTGTCCTTTTGTAGACATTTTCAAATATAGGTAAAGGTAAAGGTTCCCTTTGCACATATGTGCTAGTTGTTCCCGACTCTAGGGGGTATTGCTCCTCTCCGTTTCAAAGCAGAAGAGACAGCGGTGTCCGAAGACGTTTCTGTGGTCATGTGGCTGGCATGACTAAATGCCAAAGGTGCACGGAACACTGTTACCTGCCCACCAAAGGTGGTCCCTATTTTTTTACTTGCATTTTTTACGTTCTTTCAAACTGCTAGTTTGGCAGAAGCTGGGACAAGTAATGGGAGCTCACCCCGTTACGCGGCACTAGGGATTCGAACCGCTGAACTGCTGAACTTTCAATCAACAAGCTCAGCATCTTAGCCACTGAGCCACCACGTCCCTGTTATTTTCAAATATAGGCTGGATGATTATCTAAATATCTATAGAGATTATGTAGCTCGGGCTCATTATAATGATTCTTTCATGTCTCTGAAAGAGTAGCTGAGAACCAGGAGTGAAATGTAAGATTTGTTACTACCGGTTCTGGGGGCATGGCTTCGGGTGGGAGTAATGTGACTGGGTGGGCGTGGCCAACTTTTTTTTTTAAACTTTTCAAAGCATTGTTTCTAATGCTTTGAAAAGCCTCTGCCGATCAGGCAACTCAGCTGGGATTGTCAGAGTGGCTTTTAAAAAAATACGTCTTTGATGATCCCAGTTGAGTTGCCTTTAAAAAATACCTTTCTGCCGATCAAGCAACTCAGCTGGGATTGTCAGAGATTTTTCAAAGCATTTTTTTAACCACCTCTTCGGCCAAGAGGTTGCAGAAAAAAATGCTTTGAAAAGCCTCTGATGATCCCAGCTGAGCCGCATGATCATCAGAGGCTTTTTTTTAACTTTTAAAAGCATTTTTTTGTCGGAAGAGGTTGTAGACCTCCTGGGCATGTGGGGTGTGTGTGTGCAGGGATTTTTGCTACCGGTTCTCCGAACCACCCGTCGTCATCACTATCAGATCGGGTGATCCGGTCCGAACCGGGAGCATTTCAGCCCTGCTGAGAACTCTTCCAAAACTGTGATCGTATTACAGGTAGTCGTTAACTTGCAATAGTTAGTTTAGTGACCATTCAAAATTATAACAGCACTGAAAAAAGGGGCTTATGATCATTTTTCATACATAATGACTGTTGCAGCATCCCCCTGGTCACATGATCAAAATTCAGATGCTTGGCAACTGACTCATTTATGATGGTTGCAATGTCCCAAGGTCATGTGATCACCTTTTGCAACCTTCTGACAAAGTTAATGGGGAAGCCAGATTCACTTAACATCCATGTTACTAACATAACAATTGCAGTGATTCACTTAACTGCAGCAAGAAAATAATAAAATGAGGCAAAATTCACTTAACAACTTGTTCCGCTTAGCAACAGAAATTTGAGACTCAATTATGGTTGTGAGACAAGGACTTTCTGAATTTGTTTGGATTCCTGCCACTGCAAAAAAAACAACAACAAAAAAACCCTGTTGTTCTATTTTCTTAGAAACTTTTTCTATAATTTTGAATGTTGTCCTCTTTCCGTCTAATCCCCTCCCCTTCTTTGAATAAGCTTAGGATTTAGACTCTGATTCAATTAATGTTCCTCAAGCTTTATGAAATAGGATGAGATTTGCACATGATTTTTCAAAGACTGATTATGAGATAATGTCCCATACCCGGGGGGGGGGAGGGCTGCTGGGGGTTCACAGTGGTTTGGGAGAACCTCTAGCTAAGATTCTGTGCAGTTCAGAGAACCCCCAAATCCCACTCCTGGATGGTCCCACCCACCCCGCCCCTCCCAGGAGTCTCCACCCAGCCCATTTTGGATGCAGGTAAGTGCAGGGAGTGCACGGGGCAAAAAACAGGAAGTTCGGGAAGAACTCCCAGGGGGTCTCCAGAGCCTGGGGATGCCATTTTCGCCCTCCCGGATGCTCAAAGAAAGCCTCCGGATCCCAGGGAGGTCAAAAACGCCTCCCCCCCCACTTTGGTGCAGGAGACCAACAAGGTCATGCTCACCATGCCCACATCCACCCAGCAAATGGGCAGAGAACGCCTTGCTAAAATTTTTGAAGCCCACCTCTGCCCATACCTGGTGTCAGCTTTTTGGTAGATTGAAGCAAAGAAGTGTGCATGTATTTAGATGGAGCCATGCCTGAATTATTCCCATCCATAACTCAAAATATTGTACCAATAACTGCAGGGCAATTAATTCTGAGCCATGATTAATGTGAGGACTTTAAATGCTGCACTATATCTACCCTGATATAATGAACAATAAAGATAACTTTCTTTATGACTTCTGAATATTGAGTCTGAGATACTACAGCAGGATACAGATAATAACTAGCCTTCCGGGTGCAATTCAAAGTGGTGGTTATCATCTTTAAAGCCCTTCATGGCTTGGGATCAGATTCTCTGAGGAACCATCTCTTGCCGGTCATATCTACCTGACCCATCAGAGCGGGGAGGCAGGGAATGTTGCGGGTCCCATCCTCAAGGGAGATACACCTTGTGGGAGCCAGAAGAAGGGCCTTTTCCATGGTGGCTCCTTCTTTCTGGAACATCATTCTCTCAAAGATTAGAACAGCCCCCACTCTAATTCTCTTCTGGAAGGTGCTGAAGACCTGGTTCTGCCATGGGTCCAGGGGAACCCAGAACGGGATGGAGTCCATTTCCATGGAGTTCATGGTATCGGCTGTCGCTGGGGCAGGAGGTGGGGGCTGGGGGTGATTTTATTACATTAATTTATTTGATTTTTTATTAGTTTTACTGTTTTTTAAATGTGGTTTTTATATTCTGTAAGATGCCTTGAGTCACCATGGGTGAATAGGCGGCAATATAAATTTAATAATAATAATTATTAATAATAATAATAATTAAAAAATAATTAATTTAATTGGTAATATAACATGTGTAAATTTTGGTTTTGTGGTATGCCACCCATAAGCACCTTATCTAAGATGGGTAGTCATCTAAATTTGATTAAATAAATAAATACTTCATATCAAGTCATGTTTTTCTTATCGGCAAGTTACTAAAGTAATCAGTTGATTAGTTGTAGAATATGCTAAGCCATTAACTATGTTTTACAAGCCCCAATATTTTAATTCACATAATTTAAAACTAAATAGCAACATAATAATTTAACAGAATGGGCAAACCCAGCCTGGATCAAACATCTTTGTGTGGCAGCTGATCCATAGCATCCTGTTAATATTTTATGCAAAAATTAGCATCTTCAACAGATCAAAAAACAAAGAAATGTGTCATTAATAATGCTGTAAGATTTGGGAAGAGATCAAACAGTACAATAAGGTATCTTTTAGTTGTGTGATTCTGTGGGGTAGAATTAGAGGTTAGATTGCAAAAGGTAAATTTCACACAAAATGTGAATACATCATCCAAAATGACAATGGCCGGAAAATATTTTACAAAGGAAAAGACATTTTAGAGAACAAGCCAAATCCTTTTCGCCTTTTCTCCAATTTTGGAGTCACAATGTTATGTTTATAACAGTGTTTTTCACATTTGGCAACTTCAACTCTTAGATATAAATTGACGTACGTGACATAATGAAGGATATAAGATTTATATAGATCTGACTGCTTCATAGAGATTACTTCAGATCAGAGGTGGGTTTCAGCAGGTTCTGACTAGTTCTGGAGTACCGGAAATTTTGAGTAGTTCAGAGAACCAGTAAATACCACCTCTGACTGGCCCCGCCCCCATCTATTCTCTGCCTCCCGAGTCCCAGCTGATTGAGAGGAAATGGGGATTTTGCAGTAACCTTCCCCTGGAGTGGGGAGGGAATGGAGATTTTACAGAAACCTTCCCCTGGAGTGGGGAGGGAATGGAGATTTTACAATAACCTTCCCCTGCCACACCCACCAAGCCATGACCACCAAGCCATGCCACGCCCACCAAGCCACGTGCACAGAACTGGTCGTAAAAAAATTTGAATCCCACCACTGCTTCAGATGATCGTCTGATTGTTTATTGAATCAAGTTTTCACCTTATTTGTAATGCAAATATAATAAGTTATGCTCAGCCTACAGAAAATTTCTTCAGAGCAAGCAAAGGAGTACATATTGTATGATCCTTGGAGCAAAGGAGTATGCACTGTATAACAGAAGTAATAATGTCTTGTTTTGAAGAGTTTGCATCATTTGCAGCAAACTCAAGATTCTTTGCTTGCAAAGACTGTTGGTACTGATGATCACATAACAGCAGTAGCAGAGAATATCAGTTCCCTGGGATTTTTTTGTGGTAGCAGCTAATCAGATGGTGGATTGGAAGAGAGCAAATAAAGTCCAGTGAGAATGGATCAAAATGCCCAGATATAGCCCATAAATATGAATAAGCAGGTCTTCTGCTTCTCTGACATGAGTTCCCCCCGCTCCCCATGGAATGAAATAGTTACCTCTCTCTTTTAAAAACAAAGCTATCTGTAGGATTGTGAGACAAGAGTAGAAAATTATGAAACTTGGTCTTTAATAACCAACTCATATAGAGAGAAATTGAACATTTTTCTCTCTGTGTTGATACCAAAACAATTTTTTGTAGGAGACCATACAGTTAAAAATACATATAAAATAGAATTCTGAAATAACCTAATTCTAAGGCAGTGCACAATTGATAAGAAGGAGTAAAACCTGGGAGCAACAAATTGCTGCTTTCCAGAAATAATAGATTACAATTTCCATCATATCCTGGCAGATTGGCTGAAGGCATCTCCCTAGTTACCACCAGTGAAATGTCAGGAGAGAGCTGAAGATCTTGATCCATGTCAAAGCACAACCTTTCATGTACCTGGACCAGGGTGACACCGAGGGATTTAAAACAAGCCTTGCAGGGGATTTATGCTTTGAAATGGAGTCTCAGCTTTTGCAACTATTTCAAATCCAGGAAGATGAAGCATTCTTTAAAGTATTTATATGTTTTCTGTTCTAATATTCCAAGATGACCGAAAATGAAATTGAAAACTAAACATACTAGAACACAAGAAACAAACGATAGATAACACATGATGTCATTCACACAGAATTAAAAACCTCTATTCCATCCTTTGAAAACACAGCATTCAGGCAATGAGCTTTTAAAACACCAAATATTTGGGGGGGGGGGAATAGTCTGAACATTCAATTTTCTTAAGGATGGTTCCAGTTATTAATGGAGCAACTATTATCTGAACTGATTGAAGTGATTGAAAAAATCCCAAAGTTAAAAAATTCTGGATCAATATAAAAACACAACTGGAACAAATAATAACTCTAAAGGTTCCATTAAAACCAGAAACTTACTTATTAGGAATACCTACAAGCAAATATGAAAAAGAAATAATATATTTAATAACACACATTTTGACTGCAGCAAGAATAATATACGCACAAAACTGGAAACAAGAAGAGGTACCAACTCAAGAGAAATTAATATCCAAAATTATGGAATGCGCGGAGATGGATAGACTCACCAAGGAGATCCAAGGAAAGGAAGAATCTGAATATTATCTGGTCTGGCAAAAGTGATATAAATGGTTAGAGGAAAGTAAAAAAAAAAAAAAAGAGAGAGAAGAAGAAAGAAAGAAAAATTAAAGAAAAGAAAAGATATCAATAGAGTAAAATAAATTTTTACATCAAATAAAATTTAAGGAAGAGACACCAGATATCAATAAAATAATATCATTATATAAGGTGAGAGAAATAATGTATTCTGAAGAATATAGGATATTGATATTGTAAAAATTTCAGATATTATAGGTAGATGTCATTAAGATGATGCCTGTTGTATATTGTTTTACTTGTATTTATAAATGTATTTTGTGGTTTCTTAAATTAATAAAAATTTTAAAAAAGAAAAGAAAAAGAAAAGAAAAAACTTCAAAAGCAATGTCATCTAGCGGTGCCCAGGGGTAGGGCATTCTCTGTGGGTGCTCCCACCCTCTGGAATGAATTACCTACCGAGCTCCGGACGGCTCCTGATCTCCGCTCCTTTCGTTGGGAGCTGAAGACTTCGCTGTTCAAGCAAATAGGCTGACTCTGATTCTGGGTTTATTATTTATCTTTAATTAGTTATTTGATTTAAAGTGCAATTTTATTGTACATGTTTCTTAACTTATGTTCGCTGCCCTGAGTCCTTCGGGAGAAGGGCGGCATATAAATACATATAATAAATAAATAATAAATAATATAGCAGATGGTATTAATCTTATCTGCAGGATATCAAGGCAGATATGAAAGTGACCAAATCATTTCTGCCTAACAAGAGGATGATATTCAGTCTTGGTACCTTTCTAGAAATATACAGGTAGTCCTTGAGTTACAACCACAATTGAGCCAAAAGTTTGTTTGTTAAGTGAATTTTGCCCCATTTTATGACCTTTCTTGCCACAATTGTTAAGTGAACCTTTGCAGTTGTTCAGTTGGTAACATGGTTGTTAAGTGAGTCTGGCTTTCCCATTGACTTTGCTTGTCAGAAAGTTGGAAAAACTGATCACGTGACTCTGGGACACTGCAATCCAGTGGTGGGTTGCTACTAGTTCACCCCAGATCAGGTGAACCAGTAACGGTGGTGGCGGGAGGCTCCACCCACCCTCCCAGACGTTTCTGCGCATGTGCAGAAGCATCACATGCATGCATGCACGCAATCATGCACGCACCCACAAGCAAACCAGTAACAATAGGATTTGAATCCCACTACTGCTGCAATCATCATAAATATGAACCAGTTGCCAGAGATCCAAATTTTGATCACGTGACCAAGGGGATGCTGCAACAGTTGTAAGTGTGAAAAATGGTCATACGTCACTTTTTTCAGTGCTGTTGTAACTTTGAACAGTCACTAAATGAACTGTTGTAAATCAAGGACTATCTGTACTTTGGATTTTGAGTAAAAAGAAAAAAGATGATTGGATTTAGCAGAATTCATCATCTTCTCCTTTTCATCACTTCAAATGCAAATTGGTTTCTTGCTCTCAAGTTAAATCACGGGTGCTTTCTCCTTGATTGTTAGGAATAGGGAGAAGAAAGATGATTAAATTTCACCCACCATTTGCATGACATTAGGAACCGTGGTAGCACAGTGCTTAGAATGCAGTATTTCAGGCGAATTCAACTCACTGCCAGGAGTTTGATCCTGACCAGCTCAAGGTTGACTTAGCCTTCCATCTTTCTGAGCTCAGTAAAATGAGGATCCAGATTGCTGAGGGGAGTATGCTAACTCTGTAAACTCTGTTAACTACTGTTGTAAAGCACTATGAAGTGGTATATAAGTTTAAGTGCTATTGCTATTGCTATTATCATAGAGACAATGATCACATTTTTGAGGGCTTTCAAGCCTTAAGAAGTACTGTTCTAGGACAATTTACAGAAATTTGAGAATCAAAAATTCAGGTCAAGATTGTGGAAACATCTTGACCAGCCAGCCCTTGAACCTGTAACTATGTCAATGCCTCTAGGCTGAGTTTTCCAAATATATTTTTAAGCATTCAAATAAAAAAAGTACCTTATCCCTGTAAATCTTTGCCCAACCGACTGCTTAAATGCCTGAGGACTTTATAAAGGGCGCTTTAAAGCAATCATATAAATTTCCATCGCTACAAGTAATCCGGTTTTGTTGAGAATTAGCACTTTGTCTAACAAGAGACTTTTATTATACCAGCACTTACGACATTGTGCTGAATAAGAGGTAAGTTCAGCAAGTGTTATAAGACGAACCTATTCACCCATGCAGTCTGTTTGCTATAGTTATTGGTTTTTCCATATTATGCTTTATTCAGACTTTAGTCAGGTAATTATGCTGTTTTTATGTCACACAAGTTGACCTGTAATAAAAGTATTTGGCTGAGATAATCCACTTTTTCCATCATTCCACCGAAGGTGGGGAATATCTATTAAAACATCTCGCCATACTCTATAATTCTGCTTGAATGGATGACTTCTCAGTCAATAATTATGCAGTAATAAAGGAGATTCTTACAGTGTAGAGATTGTCCTGGACTGTACTGGCAAGAGTACAAAAAAGAAAAAGAAAAAGCTAAAATTCAATGGCTTATAGCTGTTATAATGGAAACATATTTATAAGGTAATAAATTTTGTTTTATTACTCTGTAGGCAACAATCTTACGTTATTGATAAATTTTATTCCTGGGAAGTGACAATAATTAGTACTAGCAAAGACAATTCGATACATATTTTTAAAGTCTGGTTTTAATCAGTCCAGCACCTAGGATTCTCTGTGTAGACTACACATTCTTCTCTGCAGTTAAATCGCATTGTGATCAATGGGATTTGTGCTCTAGTAAGTGTGTTTAGTAGTTTCACTAAGATATATATGTTCCATTGGCATACAAAAAAAAAAACCCCACCAGTTTCCAAGGGTTAGCATATGTCAAACCTGATCGTGTCATAGGGTGGATTATGATATATCGTGACTTTTTTGCCTTTGCAGAGCCAGGGTGGGCGTGGCCTATGCATGAGGTATCCGGCCTGCAGCTGACAGCTTGAGAGGCCTGGATACCATAGCTTAATTTTTTTTAGAAGCTGGAGCTGCATCACAATTTCTTCAAATATGCAGATTTGATATAAGGGAGGCCTAGATTAACACTTGAGTGGCTGCTATAAACTGTTAAAAAGAATTTCAGAAAGGAGTAGAAGGACAGCCATTAACACTTGAGTGGCTGCTATAAACTGTTAAAAAGAATTTCAGAAAGGAGTAGAAGGACAGCCAACTTGCAATACCTTATGGGGAAACACCCATGATGGTTAGATATTTGTGTATTACTCAGACTGACACTCAAACGCTATTGATTCATGAGCAGCTTTGGTTTTAGCTTTTGGTAGATGCTCCCCTGGTTACAAATACTATTTTATTCTTAAACTGGTTTTAGGTTGCGTATCTCTGTTTGGAGCAATGGACATCCCTCATCTGCAGTTGCAGCTCATTTAAATGTTTTACAATGCAAACATCTAAATGATATCCTGTTTATATAACAGGATATCTTAGAAGTTGTTTGTAAAAGGGTCAGGAAGCCGATTGGCACATCTGCATTTTGAAATTTCCTTTCACACTGACCACATTAATCTAATATAGCTGTTCAGTAGAATTAACTGTGTCCCTTCAAGTTTGTGCTGTCTGGAAAATAACATTAAGACAATCAATACACCCTAGAAGTCTTTATTTGTTTATTAATTTATAGGACTCATAAATCACCTTTCTGCCTTCTCCCCAGATGAGGAACACTCAAATGTCCACATATACAAAGCAATTATAACTCATTACAGTAGGTAGGTTTCAGATTTTTGAAACTCTGGCAGATTTTCACCTAGAGAATACTCCTCCTAATTTTGTCCTGTGATTCTGCTTTCAGAGAAGGTGCCTTAAACTTCAGGTATCATTATTTATGTACTGATACTTAGTGTATTTGTAAATATACCTTCAGTTCAGTTTGACCCTTGGTCATAGCTGTCCAGTTTTCTTGGAAACAGTATAGAAGTAATTTTCCATTGTTGCCTTTCGAGATTGTTTTAAGATTTTGATAAAAACCTTGGAATGTCATATGATCTCCCATTCAAGTACTAACCAGACATCATCCTACTTAGTTTATAATCCCAGGCAGCCTTTTTAGAATACAGAATAACAGAGTTGGAAAGGACGTTGTAGGTCTTCTAGTCCAACCCCCTGCTCAAGCAGAAGACCCTATATCGATGATGGCGAACCTATGGCACATGTGCCACAGGTGGCACGTGGAACCATATCAGTGGGCACAAGCGCTCAGCTCACTAACTGATTTTCAGGCCTTCCCTACCGGAAGTAGGGAAAAGGCTGTTTCCTGTCTCCGGAGGGCCTGAGGGGTATGGGGAAGGCCCGTTTTTCTCTCTCCCCAGGCTCCAGAGCCTTTCTAGGAGCCTGGGAAGAGTGAAAACGTCCTTCCCCGCAACCCCGGAGGCCCTCTGGAAATGGTCCATTTACCGGAAGTTGGCAAACAGGCCTTTTCTGGTCTCTAGAAAAGGCCTGTTTGGTGAGGAAGGCCATTTTCACTCTGGAGCCTGGGAAGGGCAAAAAATAGGCCTACCGAGCCCACCATGCCATCATGTGCCAAAAGCAGGGGGAGCGCAGGGGGGGGGGTCTTGTGGGCACGTGCCCACACAACCCCCCCCCACGCTCCCCCTGCTTTTGGCACACAATGGCAAAAAGGTTAGCCATCACTGCCCTATACCATTCTGGACAAATGGCTATCTCATCACTTCTTAAAAACCTCCAGTGATGAAACAACTTCTGAATACAAGCCGTTCCACTGGTTAATTGTTCTCATTGTTAGGAAATTTCTCCTTAGTTCTAGGTTGCTTCTCTCCTTGATTAGTTTACTTCTCTCCTTGATTAGTTACTTCTTACTTCTTCTCTTCTCTGCGACAGCCCCTCAAATATTGGAAGGTTACTATCATGCCATCCCTAGTTGTTAAACTAGACAAATTCAGTGCCTGCAACTGTTCATCATATGTATTATCCTCCAGCCTTCTAATTATCTTCGTTGCCCAATAGACCACTCTGAGCACTGTAGTCCCAACAAATCTGGAGGGTAACAGCCCACCTAGCAATTCGAAAAAATGCAAATGCAAGTAGATAAATCTTTGATGGGAAGGTAACAGTTCCGTGTTCTGTGCACCTTGACATATATTCATACATGACCACAGAAAGGTCTTCAGACAATGCTGGCTCCCTCAACTAAGAAACAGAGATGAGCACCGACCCCTAGAGATGTACACAACTGGATTATTGTTACCTTTACTTTTAGGTTGGACTATACTGGCATACTGTATAGTAAATCATTCAGTCTTTTTATACATCTTGTTAACCAAAATGTATACAGGTAGTTCTCGACTTACAACAGTTTGTTCAGTGACCGTTAGAAGTTACTGAACTGTAAAAGTGACTTATGACCATTTTTCACACTTCTGATCATTGCAGCATCCCCATGGTCATATGAGTTACATTCATATGCTTGACAACTGTTTCATATTTATGACGGTTGCAGTGTCCCAGGGTTACATGATTACCTTTTGTGACCTGACAAGCAAAGTCAACGGGAAAGCCCAATTCACTTAACAACAACTTAACAACCATATTACTAATTTAACAACTGCAGTGACTCACTTAACAACTGTGGCAAGAAAAGTCGTAAAACTCACTTAACAAATTTCTCACTTAGCGACATTAATGTTGGGTTCAATTGTGGCCATAAATTGGATACTACCTGTAAATATGCTTACACAGAAAATCAAATAAAAAGAAATCTGAATCAGAAATAATGAATAGCTTATTTTTCTTTATGCATTCCACATAGAAATGTCAGCTGTATTCATGAATCAAAGGAGCCTTGAAGTTACCCACGAAGGAAATAAAAATGCAGATTCCAAATGCATCTATTATTTCTGCCTTCAGTAGATTAGTGTCAAGGCAAAGTTATCTGAAAAGAAGAGCTTGTATGGAGCACTTTGATGGATTTTTGCCTGAGTTGGGACTCACATTTGGGATTCTTAATATTTGGTAAAAGCATTTTATAGTTATGCTCACCAGATCTCTACTGTACTAAAGCAGAATGATCAACAGTCTTTCTTCTTCTTTCCCCTGTTGTATATATAACCATTCCTGAATTTATGGAAACTTAACCTGTGTATTAATTTTCTAGTATTTGAGTTTAAAAAGGAAAGTTATTGCAGAGACTGAATTTATAAAGCCAGGTGAAATATATGTCCATCTAGAGCAGTTTTCTTGCTGGGGAATTCTAGGAGTTAAAGTCCACACATCTTAATGTGGCAAAGTTTGAGATACATTGTTCTAGACATTGCTGAACTATATTTCCCAGACATTCCAATTGCCATAATTACTGATAAGGAATGCTGGGAAATGGAGTTCAGTAATATCATGAATGCCACATGGGAGTTCACCTTAGGGGGATTTCACCTTATGGGTGAAAAATGAATAAATGAGTTAAGAATACTAACGAGTATTTTTGGGAAATATTTTTTCTCTGTTTTCAAATCACAGGATGATATGACAGACATATATCCCCTACAACACTCCTGAGATAAAATTAGGCTAAAGAATTCTGTATGCCCCCTAGTCATCCAGCAAGGCTGATCGCTTGCCATGTTTTGTAGTTTGGGTCTGTAAAATCTGTGCTTCGTATATTTTCACCCAAATGCCACACACTCTTCATTTTATTTTAACAACAGAAAAACCTCAAAAATGGAACAGAAAGATAATACAATTTCCCCAGAAGGGATCTCTGAACTGTTACTGTTGTCTTAAAAGGAAATGCATTGTTGCAACTGCAACACAAAACTAACCAGAGACCAGCAGAATCATGGAAGTGTGTTAATCGAGCCCCTATATTGTTTCACAGAGGGCCATTTAGCTGCTTTTGGAAAGTTCACTTGTAGGGCACTGTGCTCTCCAGCAACTGATGTTGCAGGGCTTTTAATCCTAGATACAACAATAGCTATCCTTTCATATCCAACATTTTAAACAAAGAGCATTTTAATCCAAGGTAGGACAAGAAATAGCATCTGTGTAAAAACAGAACTGTGTATATTGAAGATCCAGACTTCTGACACAGGCTGGACTTGACATCTGTTACTGTTGTAGGATGTTTTTCTCAGATAAATATTCATATCCCATATACAATGAAAGAATAGATGTACATGCTAATAATGGAAAAGAAATGAAAATAAGTATCAGGTTAGTCAGCAGCTTTACCTCAGGTAGACATATTCTTGGTATACTTCAAGTCCAGTCTGCCCTACTCTCTATCCCCAGAAGAAAAAGCCAAGCTACAGTTGCCTAGCAACCACAGGATAGATTCCTGTTCATTTATTAGAAACTTTATTGTAAACATGAGATGCCTTCTCCCCCAAAATACAAAAAGCAATCTTTTTATCAAAAATGGATTGTCGCTCCCCTTCATCTGATACCCCCCAAATGTGTTCGACCAAAAAGTAAAGTTAATGAAGTCCTGTTGATTTCTTGGACATGTTATATGCATGTGTTTTTCATGGCAAACACTATAGAAGAGAATTGTTATTGTCTTCTAAAATGTTTTTAGGGTATTTCTTGTGTAGCCTATACCCCATGCAACCCCTGATCAAACTGAACCCTTTTTTAACTTTTTGAGATCAATCATGATCAGCCATGATCTGCTATGGCTACTACTTCTATAAATTTTGAAGTATGGATGATATAAGTTGTCATTCAATATTTCAGGAAGACATCACCTTGAACAAGGCTAATTTGGGAAGATTAGTATGTTGCCTTCAGTAATGTTAAGAGAATATTGTTCATGGAATTGAAAAACAGAAAAATGTAAATAGTTGTAACATATAGTACAGTTCCCCACTGAAATGAATCACATGCTATGTAAATCCTGCCTATTCATGCACTAGTGTGGGTTGAAATTATTTCAAGAAAACTAGCTTTTTTGCCAAATCAGATAATGATATTTCTTTCTGCTAAACTTTTAAACTTCTTATTTCAAGATTTATTGGAAAACTTATACCACAAGTAATTTATTTAGTCCAGAGAGTTTATTCTGGAAGATTTACTCCCGAAGGTATCTTTGAAACCAAACTTCAGTTCTACAGATGTTTTATGTACATGTTCAACTTCAATTTCTTTTTTTAAAAACACCTAAAATAAAACCAATAAAGCTATTCAAATAAAAATTCAAGCTTCGATTAAAATTAGATTCTTTTCCCTTATGTCCTACCCATTTACTACCCAATTTAAAGAGATAAAAAATAGCTGAATAACTTCTGAAAGATTTTCTATAATCAATTCTATGCCTCCACACGTATATTTATATGATCCCTATACTAAGAAATTGGAACCAAGTATATATATTTATTTTAAATATAAATATCCTGTATTTTAATGTTGCATAATATGTTGCCCTACAGAGGTTAAAGGTACGACTCACTGCACACAGAAATTTGCCTCTAGTATATGGAAAAAAGGATATAGGATAACCCATAATTGAACCATTAATATTTCTGCAAAAATTTGGTGTATGTTAATTGTTTTCTAAAAATAGATTGGCTGCTTTCTGATAATCCTTGCTCTCAGGGACAGTTCTCGTGTTTTTAGATGCCAAAAGAGATATTTTTTACAGGAATTCTAATTGCTTTTTCCATTGTGAAAGGTAGGTATGATTACCTAGAAATATCTGTATCTTTATCCATATCTATATATCTATATTTAAAGTTCTGGGTTTAATTAATTATTTGCTAAACCTGGCAAAGTGACAGAAATCTGAAAATAAGAAAATTCAGTTTGTTAATAAAATGTTTAAGGAATGATTTTCAATGCTCAAAGGTTTTCTTTGCAAGAAAGGTTATTACGTTTATATAAACCTTGCTGAACATTCTTAACTAAGAATGGACATTTTTCTACCTGTTGTTTAAAAAGTCCACTTTCTAATAGTATGGGCACTGGCTAAGAGGGGAGGATCTGTGATCTAGAACTTCTAAAGGATTTCAGAGTGCCAAGTCTTGCACTGAGTTTCCATTAATAATGAAATTCTAAAGCTTATTATGTGTTGTGCAAAGATATACCTGTCACCTGTTGTCCTTATCTTATTAGTACTTATTTTTGTTGGATGATTCCTTGTCCCAAGTTGTAGAATTATCTAATGTAAGCCTATGCAGACATTAGATAATAGTCACAATGTTGCCTTTCTATCAGCTTCACTGGGTATTTATAAACAGTCAGTAGACTGTGAAAAATATGATGGAATTTGTGGTTTCATTTTATTTGCTATTGATTTTTCAATTATGATTTTACAGATATCCAGTCTTTAATGTTTTAGTCTTTACTACTGTAATCTTATTATTATTATTTGCCTGGGGAAATATTTTTTTTTGAAGGGTGGAGTGGATACAATAAAAGGGTGGAGTGGATACAATAAAAAAAATGCCCCATAACTGATCCAAAGTATGATAAATTGGTTGCACAATTAATTTACAGAAACAAAGTAGAGTGACAGGGTTTTCCAATCTGTATTGAATAATAGATCTTTTTTGGCTCTATGTGCAGTTTTCAATATTGATGTATTTTGTTAAAAACAAAAGAATATGAAAGTTCATTCCTATAAACATAGAAGCATCAGCTGTGAATTATTAGGATGAGATATTCATGGGCATCTTTACATGAGAACTTTATTTGACTGACTCTTTCTGATAATATTCTATTATTTTGCCTTTGCAAAATAAAGAGATATAAGTACCCGTATAACTAAGATTTGTGGGAAAACAGTTTGCATACTTCCTTGTTTTTTAATCTGAGGATGGATAGTGTCAGGGTTGAAGTGTGGCGTTGATTGTGTTGCTATTGTTGAAATTTTGTCCTATTGGTCAACTGGAAGGACTAAAAACTACTGACTATGAAGAACTATATTCTTAACATTTTGAGATTGGAGGAATAAAAACATTATGGATCAGTGCCAGTTATTTTGGAGAGACTGGAAAATAGAAATCATACTAATAGGAAGTGCCGTTGATACTAATAGAATTACAGATTGCCCGTGTATATGCATTAAACTTTCTATAGCCAGCTTTCCCTCAAAGTGGAACACTAGCTGTGAAATCCAAAAATGAGTTGGAATTGGAAGTAGGTTAATGGATAGCACAAACATGAGGGAAATCTATGTGAAGACAATATGAAATATAATGTTAAAGATTATTTCTCCCCACTGGCATTGTTCTAAAGTGTTCATGTTCCTTCTCTCAATCCATCACATTTTTTTTGAGGGATTTTTGAGACACACCATTATCAAGTGCTTGCAAATTTCTCCTGGATAGTTTGGATGCCTGGATGTTCAATGGTCATAATGAAAGTGGAACCATTCTCCATGGAAACATGACTATAGATTAGCTTAGTCCATGGAAACAGATAACACTGAGCTTTTGCTATTTGTAGAAGATAATTATTTCACTGTTTGGTACTTTGCTCTCTCTCTCTTGCTAGCTAGGAAAATGAATGAAAGACTGTTACTGAAAAGAGGAATAAAGAAACATTAAAAAGTACAGTACTCAATTATAGTTCATACACAAAAAATATACCACCTATCAGTTATTTGTTCTAGATTCAATGATGAAGAATAATCGCTATATCCATGTTCCAAATTTATGATTCCTAATGAAGATTAAAGTAACACAATGCAACTTCTAATATACAATTTTTCCTATAAAAATAGTAATGGTGTGGAAATAATAACTAATGATACTATTTTATCTTTCTGTTTGTTGTCTATTGCCCATAAATATTTAATAACTAATGCAGTACATAGGAAAAGGTTAAGCCATGTCTTAATCCTGTTCCATACTGGAGCTTACATTTTGCTTCTTTTCTTTCCCCTGCAGCAATTGTGTTTAAGCATTAAGATTTAATTTGTTCTCAGAATCTTTGAAATCTGCACATTTTGGGGTCTGTCCCTATATGTTTTGATTTATCTTTCATATTTGCTTAATGTGCTTATTCCTAAAATACAGTACAAGTTGAATTTATGGCCTTCCAAATATCATGGTTTCTCTCTAAGGATATTAAAAGTTATTTCAATGGAGATTTGTAACTCACACAAGTATTTCTCCAATGTAAATGTCTGGTTCCTTTATGTCAATGAGCAAAATTAGTTTTAATCAACCAACATGCCCTGGATCATCTCTTTATATGGCTCTATAACCGTGATGGCGAACCTATGGCACGCGTGCCACAGGTGGCACATGGAGCCATATTTGTGGGCATGCGAGCATTGCCCTAGATCAGCTCCAGCACACATGCGTGCGCTGGCCAGCTGATTTTCTAGCCTTCCGGGCCCACTGGAAGTCAGGAATTGGGCCGTTTCTGGCCTCCAAGGGAGTGGGAAAAGCTGTTTTCGCCCTTCCCAGGCACTAAGAAAGCCTCTGGAGCCTGGGAAGGGCGAAAAATGGGCCTACCAGGCCCACTGTGCCATTGTGTGCTGAAAGCAGGGGGAGCACGGGGATGTGTGTTGCAGGTGCATGTGTGGGGGGAGGGGCACATTGAATTATGGGTGTGGGCACACACATGAATGAACCCCTGCACTCCCCCTGGTTTTGGCATGCAATGGCAAAAAGGTTAGCCATCACTGCTCTATAAGGAACATAAACTTGATTTCTTTACTCAGCAATGGGAGTGTGCCCTGCATGGAAGAGTGGTTCCCACAATATAAGAGAACTAGTACAGATTCATTTTCACATGCATGAATGCAAATATTCACCTTTGCTGCATCATTATCCCTAACATCCCATTATACTTAAATTATTAAGTATAATTCGTATCTTTCCCACATAGTAGAACTCTTCAAGGTACAAATGAGCTGTAGTCAAACTCATATGTAGATGCTTTGTTTGGTCAGACTGATATACAGTTTGATTTTCGTAGCGGCAACACTTCTGTTTTAATTTATTACACAGGACATTCCATAAATGAGTATGTCTATGTTGTAGAATATACCCAACTATTTTAAACAGTTAATGCTGAACTGCAATACAAATTTAATTCAGAGATTATTAATATAAGGTTCCTGACAGAGTTTGGGCTATTCCTGGGGGCTCTGGCTCACGACTCGACTGAAGAACTGGTGGCCGCCTGGGATAAGACGGCTGCTGGAGCTTTGGACTGCGTCGTGCCTTTGTGGCCTCTGACCTGGTGTCAATCTCAATTGGCTCCCTGGTTCTCTGAGGAGCTGAGGGAGATGAAGTGCTGGAAAAGACACCTGGAGAGTGATTGGAGGGCCAGCTGCTCTGAATCTGACCGAATACTGGTGAGGTCTGACATTAAGACCTACCTAGTGGCGATAAGAGCGGCAAAATCTAACTATTTTCCCACTCTTATTGCATCTGCAGAGAACTGCCCAGCTGCCCTGTTTAGGGTGACCCACTCACTACTTCATTTGGGGGCGTGGAAAGACCCCTTGCAGGGTAGGGCTGAGGATTTTGTGCAATACCTGCATGACAAAATTGCTCAGATTCAGGAAGGTTTGGACTCCAATTGGGTAGGTTCAGATGGGGTGACGGAGGTGGGTCTTGAGAGTGTTATCTGGGAGGAGTTTGACCTTGTGACTCCTGAGGATGTGGACAGGATTCTGGGTAGGCTTAGCGCTGCCACATCTTTATTGGACCCATGTCCCTCCTGGTTGGTGCTGACCTCCTGGGCAGTCACACGAGGCTGGCTCCAGGTGATTATTAATGCTTCCTTGAGTGAGGGTCTCTTCCCCTCCACCCAGAAAGAGGCAGTGGTGAGGCCCCTCCTCAAGAAGCCTTCTCTGGACCCGGCTGTATTAGCGAACTATCGTCCAGTCTCCAACGTCCGCTTTGTGGCGAAGTTTGTTGAGAGTGTGGTGGCACGACAACTTCCCCAGTACCTGGATGAAGCTGTCTATCTAGATCCGTACCAGTTGGGCTTCAGGCCAGGATACAGCACAGAAACGGCATTGGTCACATTGGTTGATGATCTCTGGAGGGCTTGGGACAGGGGTTGTTCCTCGATCCTGGTCTTATTAGATCTCTCAGCGGCTTTTGATACCATTGGCCATGGTATCATGCTGCACGGGTGGAGGGGTTAGGAATGGGGGGCACTGTGTTGCGGTGGTTATCCTCCTTCGTCTCTGGCCGTATGCAGTCTGTGTTGGCAGGGGGACAGAGGTCGACCTCGAGGCGCCTTGTTTGTGGGGTGCTGCAAGGGTCGGTCCTCTTGCCCCTCATGTTCAACATTTATGTGAAGCCGCTGGGAGAGATCATCTGTGGTTTTGGGTTGAAAACTGATGATACTCAGCTGTACATCTCCACTCCGGACCACCCCAATGATACCCTTGATGTGATGTCCCGATGCTTGGAGGCCGTGAGGATCTGGATGGGGAGAAACAGGCTCAGACTCAACCCCTCCAAGACTGAGTGGCTGTGGTTTCCAGCGTTCCAGTATAGCCAGCTAGTTTCATCGCTGACTATTGGGGGTGAGATCTTGGCCCCCTCAGAGAGGGCTCACAACCTAGGTGTCCTCCTGGATGCACGGCTGTCTTTAGAAGATCACATGATGGCTGTGGCCAGGGGGGCTTTTTATCAGGTTTGCCTGATTTACCAGTTGTGTCCCTTTCTGGACCAGGATGCCTTGCACATGGTCACCCATGCCCTCATCACTTCCTGTCTGGACTACTGTAATGCTCTCTACATGGGGCTTCCCTTGAAAAGCATTCGGAGGCTCCAACTGGTCCAGAATGCAGCTGCGCGGGTGATTATGGGAGTGACACGGTGCACCCATGTAACACCTCTCCTGTGCGAGCTGCACTGGCTTCCGGTGGTCTTCCGGGTGCAATTCAAGGTGTTGGTTACCATCTTTAAAGCATTCCATGGTTTAGGACCTGGATACTTACGAGATCACCTTCTGCTACCGATGGCCTCCCACCGGCCAATACTCTCCCACAGAGAGAGGCTCCTCAGGGTGCCATCAGTCAAACAATGTCGACTAGCGACCCCCAGGGGGAGAGCCTTCTCTGTGGGGGCACCCGCCCTCTGAAATGAATTGAGACACGTATGATTCCCGACCTATGTAGCTTTCACTGTGCCCTTAAGACCTTACTGTTTCAACAGGCTGGGCTGGCTAAATAACGAATTTTATAGGGTGTTTTAGTTTTTGAGTTTTTAATATAAGGCCAAATTATTTAATATGTTTTAAACTGTTTTTTAAATTTTGTGATATATGTTGTTTTATTGTGGCTGTGCACCACCCTGAGTCCCTCGGGAGAAGGGCGGTATAAAAATTTAAATAAATAAATAAATAAATAAATAAATAAATAAATAAATAAATAAATAAATAAATATTCTCTGCAATGCTGTTTCAGTATATTATTTTCCATTTCTTCCTATACTTTCACTATAGAAATAAAATAATTTTTAAAAAATAAACAAAAGCCTAAATTCATTAGCATTTACCAATAAACATTGGATTCCACAGGTTAATTGACTATAATTTGGGCTGATTAATGTAACAATTAAACTAATAGTTCTACTGCAGATCAATCAAGTACATTAAATGTAAAATTGCATTTTATTCTTCCCTGAAAGGAAAAAAACCACACTGAAATATGTGAATTCTGTAGGAAACACTACCACAGTTAGTTATTACCTATGACAAATATCTCATTCTGAAAAAGGTTCACTCTTCAGTATGGGTATAATTAAGAATAATTGATCTGAACTCATCCAGCTTTCTCTGAATAAAGGATCAGAGAGACCAATGGAAGACAATGCATGTCCTGTTGTTCACCGTGCACTGCCGGTAGCTACTACCAATATCAACAAAAGGAAGATGACAATGGAAACTGATTCAATCTTGAATTTCTACTTAGATTACTGCTACAAGATGAAAGTTTGCAGTGTGCTGAGAAGTTGAAATTACTTGACAGATATAAAAGGTCATCACACAGGACAGGTCCTCATCATCCAGTACTATGTCTTAGCCTTCTAATTTTCTCTCTTTCAGGCACATTGATTGGCCTCAGAAAGCCTTCTGACAAACATGATTTCGTTATCCATTGAGAGTACTTCTCTCTTAGGCATTGCTGGCACAATTGACAGTTAATTCCCTGCCATTTCTGTGTCTCTGTGGGAACCAAGATGCCTTTTAATCAGCAAAATATGTTGCAAAATTTCTTAAGGCAGTCTATGGATTTAAACACTTGTTGGCCATCAATTTCCTTTGCTTTTTCTTAATCAGGTGTCAGAAATTCTCCTGGGAAAGTTTCTATGTTGGGAAAAGTGTTGGGCTGTATGAAAATATATATTTAGTAGCACTCTGCACAGCTGAGATGATTGTTAAATATAAAACAAGCAGATTTACTTGATGGTTTTCGAAGATTTTGACTCAGAATGATTTCCAATTACTTCTTTTAATCATATGTGGCAAATGTTGTGGAATACATATGTATTAGCCTTAAATTCCTATGGTTCATAAATTCTGAGACTGCACGAACATCTTCATGCCATTTATTCTGAATTCATCACTGTGGAATAATTATTCCTTCCTGCTTTCTCACAATGAATTAGTGTTTTACAAATAATGATTTGGGAGGACAAGGTCAAAAAAGAGGTTTTTTTTAATGAGCTATAAGTAATCCTTATTTACTAACCATTTGTTCAGTGTCCATCTGAAGTTTGAACTGTACTGAAAAAAAGTGATTTGTGATCTCTCCTCCAATTTCTTCTGACTGTCACAGCATCGCCAAACTCATGAGATGTTGATTCAGGTGCTTGGCAACCATCATGCATTTATGATGGTCATAGCATCCTGCAGTTATGTGATCACCATTTGCAACAAGCAAAATCAATGGGGAAGCTGGAATGATATGAACAAGGCCAGTAAGGACACTGAGCTGGTCAAGGATAATGGCAGCTGAAATCCAACTCATTTGGATAACACCTGATTGGGGATAAGATAAATGACATAATTCATAGAGAGAACTATATCAACAGTTATTATCTAATTATCTGGTGGGAAACTCCATTTTAAATTCTTGGCTCACTGGAGCTGGAATAACCAAGGTTTATATTTTCTTATTGCCAGACAAACACATTGTCCTGTGTTTTCATTTGGTTTACAGAAAGAGAATTTGCTTCAGAATGTATTTCAAAGAAGCAGAAAATTTTGGAAAAATTACAGATGGAAAGGTAGAGTTCTTTATGCAGCCAAGCTGTGCATGTGTGATATTGAAAATTAAATACTGAGGAATAATTTCCTGAAGGAACTTCTTTCAGAGTCTTTTTCAGTTATAATGATGTTATCACCTCTAGTGGGAAATTTTGCAATCAAGACAACTTGGTAGAGGAATTATTTTATTCTTGGCGGAAAATACTCAGATAAATTGCCTGCTGAATTCCTGTATCCACTCAATTCCTCTGTCCCCTGACTGAGTGGAAAACTTTAACAGGCCTTTTACTCCTGTCATTCCAGAAGCATGATCAATGGGTGTATATAAACGCATCTCGACCTGGACCACAGATGTGGAGGTCACATTTTCTCACATCTGGAAAGCACCAAGTTGAAGGAATGTTGGGCCACATGGACTTTTGGATTGTTTCCATTTATTTAAGGTGGAAAATATGGTTCTGTAGGGAGGAAAGTGGGAAGATTCCAGAATTGGATGGTCCTCATTACTTTTTTAAAAATAGCATTAAAGATGTAAAAGGTGGGGAGGGGAGTTGACTTTATGGAGGCCCTCCTGCTTTGCAAGAGAGGAGGATCAATGAGAGAGGGGGAAGGGGAGGAGATAGAGAGAGAGAAGAGAGACAGAGAGAAAAAAGAGAGAGAAGAAAGAGAGAGAGAAGAGTAAGAGAGATGAGAGAGAGAAAAAGAGACAGAAAAGAGAGAAAGAGAGAGAGAGAGGAGAGAGAGAGAGAAGAGAGAAGAGAGAGAAAGATGAGAGAGAGAGAAAGAGAGAGAGAGAGAGAGAGGGAGGGAGGGAGGGAGGGAGACGGGGGAGAAGGGAGGGAGCGCTCCAAGGGCGGAGCTCGGAGGCAAAGAAGTGGATAAATAGGGAGTCCTCGGCTGAGAACGAGGAGAACTTCTCCGGGCAGACAGCCGGTCAGCACCGCGGACAGAGGCACCCAGCAACCGCGCCATTGACCTTCCTGCTTCTCTTGCGCCCGCCCAAGACTCGCGCCATGACCGCGGAGGCTTACCTGCAAGAAGCGACGGTCTCGGCAAGCCAGTTTTTCGCGATCTGGCGCCATTACGACGCTGACGGTGATTGATTACAGCATTGTCCCATTCTCCTAACCCCGCCAGGCTCGGAACTAAAGAGGGAGCGAGGGAGGGGTGGGGGTGGTTGAGAACGCTCAACTGCAAAAGTAGGCGAGGGACTCGGCGTCTTCCTCCTCCTCCTCCTCCTTTACTGTAAGCAGGAAACTTTTGTCGGGCGCAAGTTCCAACTTCTACCTCTTTCCATCTGAAACGAGGGGACGTTTGAGAAAACCGACGTTTTCGGAAGGACGAGCGGACCAACTTCCGAGCGGTCGGTCGCTCTGATGGCGTTGCGACTTCTAGCTATTTATCCTTCCTTCGTTCGGCAGCTGAAAGCCTCCAAAAGTCCGAAGCGCCTCCCGTAAAATACAGTCGCGTAATCTAGAAGGAAACGGGGCATTCTTCTCGGAGAGGCTGAAACCAAAAGACTGCAACCCTTATAAGTATTTCCCGAAGTCTGGTTGCATTCAGTGGGACTTTTGAGCTAAGCATAAGATTGCTCTGTTAGTTTGCAAGTATTGTTATATACCGGCAGGGAGGAAAGAGAAATCACTTAGAGCTGTAACCATTGTGTTCTCTCTCTTGGTGTTTCAGGCAATGGATACATGGATGGAAACGAACTGCAGGGTTTTATCCAGGAACTGCAGCAGGCACGGCAGAAAGCTGGCTTGGTAAGTTAAGATGGGCATTTTTTCTTCTTTTGTAAATATAATAAGAAAAGGAAAATGTCCAGACTAGCTGGGAGTTAGGTGGCATATAAATTTAATCATCATCATCATCTCCAGTAACCATGCTCCAGTAATGGATGACTATGATTAATATACAAGTTTGGTCATGCACATTATCAGCTTAAATGCAAATGGATAAAACTGGAGAAATGGAAAAGTTGTGGCTGGAAAATATAGATAAAAAGCAAAATCTTGTGAATCATCCCTCAACTAGATCATTCCAACTCTGGGTTGATATTAAATATCTTACAGCATTTACAAAAAAAAAGACAGAAACACTTTATTCCAGTCATTGCTAATAAAAATACAATCAATGAAATGAAAGCTATCCCCTAACAACAAAAACTATTAACAACCATTTGTGAGTAAACCTTACGCATATTTTTGCAACTTTTAGAGAATTTAAATTTATCTTTCTTATTTAACATATAGGCAGATAAAAGCTATCAGAGTGCCTTGCAATCTGAATAAAACAGGTGTGATCAACTTCTTGTGAAAGTGCCTGTAGAACTGGCAATACAGAAGAACATGGGCTGTGGTTTCTATAGCACCCATATCACAGCGGCAGTATTGGGTTTCATATTGGGTTTTCCTATACTTCTTTTGCAGGATAGCTGTGGGGAAAACATTAAATGGAGCTAAGGATAAAACTCTCCTAAATTGGGCTGCTGTAATATGATATAAATATGAAACTGGTTTAGACTAATATTTGGATTTCCAGTTATGTTGTGAGAAAAAGCAACAACTTCTGTTTGACCTTCTACATCTAAGATCCTTTGCCTTAGTATTGATCTGGCTTGATCTAACTTTAGGATGGCATCGCTGGAGAACCATAGAGTAACATCCAAAGGTCCTTTTTCAGGAGGCACCTGGACTTTCTTGTTTTTTCTTTTGAAGACATTTTGCTTCTCATCCTTCTTCAGCTCTGACACAATAGTGGGGGAATAGAAGGATTTACATTCCTTGTAGACAGCTGCTAATTTGCATCCTTTTAGTGGGTTGTTGAAGCACTTGGAGGTTTATCCCAGTTTCCTTGGATTGCTATTTCTCAGGAATACATGTAATTGTCTGTCAATATTAAATGGGCCAGTATGCTAGAATGGTGAAGCATTTTCAATCAGTAGGTAAAGATATTTACCCAGAGATTAGTTTTGAATTTATTGACTTCTACTTCCTATCAAAGTACTGCATTTGAACACAGCAGGTAGCCTGAAAGATATTTCTTAGAAATTTTGCTTGAATCTTTCCTTTGGCGATCATATGGTCTTAACTGAGCCCCATATAGCAATTTTGCTTGGGCTTTAGCTTCAAAAACTTAATTGCAGCAGGAATAAACTGTGATCCTCTGGAAAAATAATAAGTTTATGTAGTTGATGCAGATCTCTGTGCATTGTGGGAAACATAATCCAGGTGATCATTTTCAAGGCAGGTGAGGCTTGAAAAACTGTTCCTAGATATCTAAACATCTTAACCTGCTCAATGGACTGCCCACCTAAATTCCAGCTTCTCTATTTTGGGCGTTTAGAGAAAGTAAGGATCTTGGTGTTAGCATACTTTATTATTAGTTCCTCCTCAGTGCAGTGATGCTTAAATGATCTCAGAGCTCTTTTAAGGCCAATGAAGGTTAATAACAGGATTATTGCCTCATTGGCATACAAAAGTAAACTGATATGTCTTTGGGCTAATTTAGGAGGATGGAAGGTAGGGCTACTTAGGTGAAGAATTAACGAGTTTACATAATAGTTGAATAAATCTGGAACCAATACACAGTCCAGTCTATCTCCCCTCCTTACAGGTATTTCTTTTGTGACATGGCCTGGATTATTGCACCTAACCATCAGTCTTATCAGTTTTCTCATGCATTTTGAGGAGCAGCAGGAGTAGGCATTTGTCATTTGTGGTATTTTTTTAATGGATGCCAATTTAATTAATTTATGCCAATTAATTAATCTACACCAATTAATTTAATCTGTGTCAAAAAACTGATCTGAAATTGATAAATGCAGCATAAAAGAATTGTCCTGAGTTGTACTAGGTATTGCAACACCGACTCTAATGTTGATTGTCCTGCTCTAAACCCAGCCTGTTCATCCCTAAGGATATCCCTAAGATTCAAGCCCGTCGATTAGTTTTGCCTCCTGCAGATATTTGGCATACATTGTGCTAATCTGTTTTAGCAAGCTGATTGGGCGGTAGTTAGCTGGATCATCCTTTTTGCCCTTCTTGGTATTATAATAGTCAAGCCCCAATCCTTTGCTATCATGGCCGAATGACCTACTGCTGTGAAAAGTGAAGCTAACACTGAGATCCACCATTCCAAATTATTTATTATCAAAGATAATAAAGTTTGAACCTGGGGCTTTATACCTAATTGAAACTGTTCAATTATATTTCTGATCTATGAACATGTGACAGGCTCAGTGGGGAAGATAGGTCACACCCAAGTCGGTCAGGAAATTCTCTGTTTAACCCTGTAGGGCAAGAAAATGGTATGCAATAAAGATCTATTGGTGCTATTGGAAAAGGATGGAATTACCATTCCACAAAAGATGGCAGCATTTTTTGCACCGGCAACTACAATCAAGAGTTACCAAATACCCACATTGCATTCCTCCCTCTTTTTTTAATAGATTAACTGTACTGTTTTTTTTTAATTTCACTAGGTCAGAAACTGAACAAAATTTCAATTTTGTTTGTTTCAAAATAATTTTAGGTGACAATTTAGAGAGTTGTAAGCTTCACAGGACGTGTTCTTGGATCATGCCTAACTGTAATTGGTCAGGGGGTAGTTAACAATGATTTAAATAATTTGTTAAGCTATTGAAACTAGCCAGAACAATTACAATTATCTTGCTATCCACTGTGGCTGAGTAAAAAGATTTGGTTGCCTCCCCTCAAACAAAGTTGGTGATTATTGCTGCATGCTGAAGTGTCTATTTATTATGAATAGGGCAAAGGTCATGGACCATTGTTGCAGTGTGGTAAAAGGGTAAAAACAACCTGTCAAAAATTTTCAAATGCAAAGTAATAAAGTTAGATAGATAGGGAATTAAGCTTTAGGAGATCCCAGCATAGTCTAATTGGGCAGTATTGCTACTGGACCCGTGGCTAAACTTAACTGGATAATCATCACTGTTGGTCCCATTTAATACTATCAGATGGTTTTGTAAAAGTTTGAAACAGGACAACGTCCTCTACAGTCATTGTGTACAGTACATCCTTTGATTGGTGGAGTAAAATAGATGTTATTACAGGAAACAATGGCTGGCAATGGAGTTTACAGTGATTTATTGTTTGCTCCAGTTCTTGCGTTAAAGTCACCACTAGTATTAAGTATGCAACTGGGAATGCAGCCCTTAAATCTCCCACATAGGTATATATTTTATCCCTTGTTTCATCTGTAATCATATTTGCAGGGGTGGAATATACTCATTAATCACGAGGAGTTGGCTCTTCCTGAATTGCAGGAGAGTTGCCAATGCATACCAGTTTGATAGCTGTAAACTAGTTATTTGAGCTTGTAATGAGGCAGATGTTAGAATACCTAAGCCCCCACAAAGCCTTCCATGTCCTATGCTAGGCACAGCTTCCAATGTAATTGTCTTAAGCCTTTCGACTAGCAGTTTAGCCACATATAATGTTTCCTGGAAGAAAAAAGTACGTCATAATTAGAAATATATGCCAGAAAAGATGGGTCTCTACTGCTGGATTTCCATCCTGTGATGTTCCAGGAAATAAAAGCCAAGGAAGTAAATATTGATTGAATGTCATTCAGTTGGGCTGGGCAAAGTTATTGCTGTAAGCATTTCCTGAGAAACACTGAGAGGGGAGTTGTATATCCCACGACTCCTGCATTGTCAGCTGCCTCACTGGAGCAGGATACATCAGATATCCAGGTGCCATTAAATGAGGATGAGATGGAACCCTGTAAATTCTGATCTGCAAACTCAGTTACTTGTGGGACTAAGTTAGCAGCTTCTGGTGGTATGTTGGGTTCTTCAATGACACTGTTCACCGCCCTGAGTCCTGCAGGAGTAGGGCAGTATATAAATTTAATAAAATGAAAAATGAAAATGAAAATGAATGACACAAGCTAATTGTTCGTCTGATTGCCTGTCTTTGATGAACGTTGGAGACAAGTTCATATTAATAGCACTTTTGAACCTTCTGCATGGGGCACAGAAACCAAATCAATGGGGCAGTTGTCTTGTCCACTGTGGATTAAATTTGTGTAAGGTTCTGTAACTTCTTTACTAAGTCCTCCTGTTTGTAACCTGGCAAGGTTCCAAATTTCTGCTTCTAGTGGTTCAGCTGCAATTTGTCCTTCTCTGTCTGCCTGAAGTTGCTTATCTAAATAAGCTTCTCCCAAGAAGAGGGTTGGTTTGTTATCTTTGCAACTGGGGCAGCAGCATCCATTCCTGGATTTCTGAAAATTAAAGAATGGTAGTGTCTTGATGTAATCGTTCAATGGGTGGAGAGATATGTGCCTAAAAAAATACACAGTGGAAATATGAGGAAAATGGTCAGTATGGACTTAATTTTGATAAGCATGTTTGGGATTATAGACTGCTTGAATGTCAATAAAATTTGTGTACAATTCATCTTGCTAGGCAGCCATTTCACCCAATGTAAGTCAATTGCACAATAATGACACAGAAGTAGCTGATTTAGGGAGTAATGTATTGCTTTCTTGAACCTCACCATCTACTGCTAAGTCTATTAAAGCTGATTTGTAAGTAAATCTGATTAGTTTGCAACACACGGTTGCTTTGATCTTGATTTTCAGCCCTCCTGTGCTTCAAAGTTTGGAGGGAAGATTTATTTGGAGTCTGTTCCTTTTTCTCTATCAGTTCATGCTATACAGCTTGTGTTTCGCATTACAGTAGCTTGAGCATTTTTGGATCACACTTTCCTGCTTCAACAAGGTGAGTCCATTTATTGTGGAAGGATTGAGTCCACGTTCAATTTTGTTTCTGTTAAATAGTCAAAAATTAGTAACGCGGACCATGCAATCAATGAGCTTTGCTTAGATGCAAATTCTGTAGTCTCATTTTTAGAAATCTCTTCCTGGAAGGTTTTTTTTTTTTAATAGGAGATGCTGCAGTTGAACATGCAGCTGCTTCAGGAGATTAGTTATATCTAAAGTGCCTAGGGAATTTGGTTCCTCAGTGTTAGAAGTCCTCTGTACTATCATCTTGTATCTTGCTAAGTCCCAATTCACATCTGTTTGAAGCATGTCCAGGAGTTTAGCGATAATGCTAATGTAGTTGCGGTCATTACTTACATTTTGGTTTTCAGACGCCTTCTTTTAAATTCCATTATGTCATCTGTTTTGTTGCTTAGATGATTTGAGCAAATATCTGTATGACAGAACTCATTCGTTGTCATTTCTTCCTCCTTCTCATGCGTTAATCTCTTGGCGATAATGTGTACACAGTTCTTCTCAGCTAGTTGTTTAGAGATTAGTCAAATACGGTTTTGCACCAGAACCAGTAATTTAAAAAATGGATTAGTCTGATAATATAAGATAAAAATAGAAAATTACCATGCACTCTGATTGCTAGATGTTTTCACTTCACCATCTTGGTTCCTCATTTACTTGCATTGTTTTTTTTTAAAGTGTGGATAAAGGAATTTCTTTTAGTGTAAGGATACAACCTTACTATATAGGCTGAAATATATTTCTGCCCCTTTGTGGCCAAGAAACAGATCTGCACAGTTTCCAAAATGCAAACTCTCACACACTTGCATATCTACTGAATGGTGATAAATTGGAATCATTAGGACTCCATGTGTCTAACGTAGATGTTTGAAAATGCTTTCTTGAAAGAAAAATAATATAGAAATAAATTGATTTGTGACTTGATATTTTTAAAAGTTGTTGAAGTTGTTGACACTCATAGCATATAATAGATATTTTTCTGAGTATTGCTGAGAATTATTTTTTACTGGTTTCTGGGCAAAGTTTATCTGTAATGGCTCTCCTCATACTGAAACATCCTAGAGATGATTTAGGACTACAACTTGTAGGATGACTATCTTAGCTGGGATTTTTTTTTTGTTCACTATCATAATTTAGTTAGATGATGTTAGTTTAAGGAAGATGGCTTATTGAGAATTTGCTTTCTGATGAAGTTTATTTCTAATCAATAAGTGCCCAGTAAAATTATCACAGAATGAACATAGCTTGGTACTAATGTTTAATCATTAGCTAGTTGCACAGCTACATTTAGTCGCAAAGTCAATTTCATTCATGCCATAGTTAATTGCCTTAAGTTCTGGATGCCTTTGTCCCATTTCAGATTTGCTTTAATTATAGGGAGAATGGAAAAATCTCCCTTCACCTCTCCTTCTTTTTGTTTGACTTTCCAATATCAATTTCACAAAAAAGCCAAATCACTGATAACGCCAAGTGTTCACCATTGCATTGATAAATAATTATAAATGATTATACTATTTTTATACCTTCCAATAGTTTCTCTTCAGGATCTATGAGAATCCTGTGTCATTATTCTGCATTTCACATTGAAACCATGATGCTTTAGTTGTAATGTATATGAATTGTTGATTGAAAAGTTAGTAATTTTTATTTGGTACACCATGAAGGCTTAATGAATAACAGAGAAACCAAACTGTCCTACAAGAAAAACCAAATGAAGAATAGAAGAGAGACATGGCAAGGCAAAGTATTGGATGGCCTGAACATAAAAAAAAAAAAAAAAAAAAAAACCTAGCAGGCAAAGCAGATAACAAGACATGGCAATGGCTATGGAATAGAACAATTATGGCAAAAGAAAGCAAAGATAGTACCAATAGTAATAGACACCTTAGATGCACTCTCAAAACATCTGGAGCACCACTTGAACATTATCAGCATTGACAAATTACCATCAGTCAATTGCAAAAGGCAGCTTTATTTGGAACAGATTTCATTGAAAAGTGATACTCTTAATACTATCATGCAACAACATCTGGTCATCTGCATTAATATATCCTCAGTATTCCAGTACTGTGTAACTGAATTCTCTTTGTCTGAGAATTGTCAGCATTCACATGCAACATATGGTGCTCATTGGTAATAATGTATACTGTAACTACATGTCAGATCCAAACATAGTCACGCCTAGAGCAAACCCATAAAAATCATAGGGAACACTAACTAGCTTAATGTAGCATAGCTTAATACAGATTCACCTCAGGCAGAAAATGAGCTTTTACAGTGTACCAGCCAAAGTGAGTGCAGTTTAAACCTTCCCACTGACCCCATTCTGAACAGAAAGGAAATAGATGTTTTCCCAAGAAACTGGCCAATCACTTCTGATTATGTTCTGCTGTACTGATGGTTTCATGGTTTGCTTGTGCCAGTCTTTAGTCATATGCATGATTAGTTTATGTTAAAAAAGAGAGTTATTTGGCAATGGACTGATCCACTCTTCCTGGATTGCTGTGTGCATTTAGAAGTATATCTGAATGGTTATTGTCACCCATCTTCTGCATACTCCTGGTTGAGTACGTATGACTGAAGAGTCAGGGGTGGGTTCTACTTACTTTACTACCGGTTTGCAATGGGATCATGCTCGCTGCGCATGCGCAGATCGCTGATGACATCTGGGGTGGGAGTAGGGGGCTCCCGCCAGGTTTACTACTGGTTCTTGTAAACTGGTCCAAACTGGGGGCAACCCACCACTGGAAGGAGTAGATCATTACCTTTTCTTGAACACTCAATGTAAAGAGTAAATCTTTTCACATACTTTGTCAAGAGGCAAAAATAGATCCTGTAAAGGGAACACCCTGGAAATGTGAAAATGGCAAGAATACAGAGTAGTGACTAATAGTCATTATAGCTAGATAGAACAAGAATTCTGATTTCGTTTTTAAATCATAGATTTCTTTACATATTTAAGTCTTAATCTGAAATTTAATCAAAATTGAACAGAAATTTTTCACTTTATAAATTCATTTTTCAGCCATCCACAAACTTAATTCTTTTTTTTAACAAAGCGCCTCTTAATGTTAACGTTAATATCTTAATGAATTAGGTTACACCTTTTCTTTTTTAACGAGGTCGGCCTCTGTCTGGAGGTCAGCCTTTGTCTACTCTGCAGTGCAATAATTCATTGTTTTGGAATTGGGGCAAACTTTCCGGGATTGTGATCTTGCCTCCTTTTTTGTCTTTGCCTAAAAAAAATGATAATCAACAAATATGCTTTATATTTACAGGGCTTAACCCCAGAAATGAAAACTTTTGTGGACCATTTTTCAAAGAGTTCTGATGGAAAAATAGGAATTGTAGAGGTAAGATTGCTTCTTATTCTGCATTAATTTACATGTTGTGCAGTCATAGCGTGCAGAGACACAAAATATGATATTTATTTATATTTCATATTTCTAAACCACCCGTCTCCCTCAAACAGGGTGGTACTGTAATATAACCAATAAATAATGTATAAAAATTAACATTAGAAATCCAGCCAGAACTATCAGGCTCGTGCAAACTGGTAGCGCCTGTGGCAGGAGACTCCGCTCAACCACTGGGACGTCATTACATCCCATTTTTGACCCTCTGCACATGCACAGAAGAGGCATGCACATGCTCCTGTGTGCTCCCATTCCTGAACCAGTAGCGAAGGTAAGTGGATTTCACCGCTGGGAGAATCCTAAAATGGCCACTAAGCATTGGATTATTATAGGCAGGGAAGAGCTCTCAAAGGATTAGCCAGCCCCATGGTTGTGGAAGGCCAAGAGATTGGGGAACTTTCCTCACCTTTGGGAACAAGATGTTCACAAAGCAGGGGGCAGCGGCAGAGAAGTCTCTCTTCCTAGACCGCATCAGTCAAAAATCTTTGACTGACGTGGTCTGTAGCACATCTTCCCTGCCTGATCAAGTGAGACTGGCTGCTGAGATTGGGCAAAGCTGGTTCGGGAGGTAACCTGGTCTTGTGCCAGGTTACCTCCCGAACCAAGGTGTGATAACCAACACTTTGAAGCAGACCTGGAAACAAATTGGTACCCAGGGCAGTTGGTGGAGTAAGGATATTATGTGAGACATGTATATACAGTAATACATGTATATTTTACAGTGGTTACTAATACTAAAGTACAAGATTATACAGCCATCTTTTGTCTTGTAGCCCAGTCAGATTATAGTTCTGTAGTCTGAAAAATGGAAGGGGTACTATTCATATAATCTATTTTCCTCCTATGTGGATGTTCTCATTCTGAAGTCAACTCATTTGTTATTTGCATGTCATCTTGAGATGATTTTATAAAATAGTAGTGGGATGGTGGTAGATTGAATTTGTCCTGATATATATTCAATCAATACCTCTGAGCAAACTGTAAACTCTTAGTTGTGCTATCTCTACTTGCCATTCATGCAACTTAGCAAGGGCATTACTAATATTTCATCATAAACTAAAAGAGGATAGATTGATACCATTTACTCCCTTTCAAAATATTAGTGCAACTGAAGCTTTCATCATATCTTGATCAGCCTAAATTTAAATCTGTGCTCCCCAATCAAGTATAACAGCTTGCTTTGGGATTTACTTTGTTCAAGCAAAAATAGAAAAGTGTGTCTTTTAAAGAAATCTATAGGAGAATATTTAAGAATTATTTTCTGATAAACCATGGAAAGATGCAAAACCATTTTTGTTAGATATGTATCCAGGTTGCAGCAATGATCATGATATATGATATTCTCAAGACCACATGATGGTTCGAAACAGACCATCTTACAAAGTTTATGTCTCTTCTTGGGGGTCTGTTCAGATGGTGCAGTTTCATCTTTTGGTCATTGCTGCATGACAAAGTTAGGGGATCTACACTCCTTCAGCAGCTGTTGCACCACAGAAACTGTTGGCATAGTAGTTAGGCTGCTGGGAATTGGAGTCTAAAAACATCTGAAAGAAAAATAAGCTTCTGGGCCCTGCCATACAATAGTGACCAAGGGCTGACCAAGTATTCCATGATTTTTCTGGAAATCAACTCCTGAAAAAAATCCAGATTCACTATGGGAAGTATTCCGGTCACTCTCAAAAAAGACATTTGTTACAGAAAATATTTACAATATTAAAATAGTGTCACTGCAGGGGTAAAATCCAGCAGGTTCTGACAGGTTCTGGAGAAACGGTAGCAGAAATTTTGAGTAGTTTGGAGAACTGGCAAATACACCTATGGCTGGTCGCAGAGTAGGGTAGGAATGGGGTCTTTGCAGTATCCTTCCCCTGGAGTGGGGTGCAAATGGAGATTTTGCAGTATCCTTGCCCTGCCACGCCCACCAAGCCACACCCACCAAGCCACACCACACCACCAAGCCACGCCCACAGAACCAGTAGTAAAAAAATTTGAATTTCACCACTGTGTCACTGGATGATTTGAACTAGACCTGAAGCCAGCAGTTCTCAGGGCAGGGATTGTAACGGCTTGATTTCAAGACCACTAAGCATCTTGTCAAGAATCTGTTAGTTCATGGGAAGTGCAGGAAGAAGCGAATTGAAGCCACAGTGTGTAAAAGAGTCACTTGCACATTCTTACTGCCATAAATCAACTGTTTTGTGCAGTTTCATGATAGTCTGCAATACACTATTTCTTTAGTCACACTGACTCTGAGTCTTCTACCAGGTCTAGCCTAGCAGTTGACCTAAATCATAAAATATCAAAAGATTGGTGAACTCCTGCTGAGTCCTGGTAATGAACAAGGACTTTTAAGATTCCAAGATGCTCATTAGAAAGAATGTTTGTTTCTTTGCATTTTATCTTATCTTAGTGTAATTTTTCCCACATGTAGGGCTATCAGTCCACCAAGGTCAGTGGCTTAGTAACTCCAATATGGGCGAAAGCTCAAAATATTAACATTACTCTTCAAATTTCATTTTGACTTTGTTTTCTATACTGAATTGAAATAATTGATACATCATTTTGAAAGTAGAACATTCCTTGGATGGCACTACAAGAAAATAAACCAAAGGCAAATACTCCTCTGAAAAGATCTTGAACGCACTACTTCTTTCTTCTCAGACTCCTATTACTGGTTTTTCTAGATGTTCAATTCATCCATCCTTTCATCATTTTTCCACTGTTAAAAAGTTAATTTCTTCTTTCTTCCTCCCCATTTTTTTATGAAACTATATTTAAATAGTATAATTTAAAGGAAATTGTGGAATACAATGTAGAATCTATCATTCTTCCTTCCTTCTTTATCTGAAGCTTATTGAAATTTGAAAATATTAGTGGAAAAGACCTCAACTTTTAAAAACAAAAATTAACATTTTCTCATCTCCAAAGCCATAGTAAAGGTTATTTTGCTTCTCTTAATAATGAAACATCTTTACAACATTAAGATTTCATTAGCATGTGATAATCAGCCATTTGAAAATTGGAGAAATTTAGTAAGGCAAATTACTGATTTAAATGTCTTATAGAAATTGGCAGGTTGGATCAACAAGCTGAAAACTCTTGGCTACCTTACATATCATTGCTAGCAGGGGTTAAATCCAGCAGGTTCTGATAGGTTCTGGAGAACCAGTAGCAGAAAATTTGAGTAGTTCGGAGAACCAGCAAATACCACCTCTGTCTGGCCTCAGAGTGGGGTGGGAATGGAGATTTTGTAATATCCTTCCCCTGCCACACCCACCAAGCCACACCCACAGAACCGGTAGTAAAGCAATTTGGATTTCACCACTGATTGCTAGCCACTTATAAAATGTAAAATACACATATTGCATCAAGCTGAAACAAAATCAATTACATTAGGACTCCTATCATTTTATACTTACGGTTTAGTGATGTGATAGATAGTGTATTGGAAACAGAAGAAATTATTCATGGATTGTACCAGGTATTTACAAACTACTAAACAGTTGTATGAAAATGTTTCTTATTTCCTTCTGGAAACATAGTGCAGTAATTTTAGTGCATAGTGCAGTAAAGTAGAACTTTATTCTTCTTAGAATAATAATTCTAAATCAAAGTTATTTTTTTTTTCTCCAGCTTGCTCAGATACTGCCAACAGAAGAAAACTTCCTATTATTCTTTAGATGCCAGCAGCTGAAGTCTAGTGAAGATTTCATGCAGGTAATCCACATAAATTTAGTCTTGTGAAAATTTGCATTGGCAAGGTACAAAACTTTGCATATCGATGTATGCAACTTGCTATTTTTTAAATTCCAGACGTGGCGAAAGTATGATAGTGACCATAGTGGATATATTGATGCTGAAGAACTTAAGGTAAGGAAATCTCTATAATAATTTCTTAAATATTTGGGGCATTCTACATCAAAGGTATTTGCAGAAAGAAGTTGCGAAAACAAAACAAGTCTTTAAAAGTAGAGGCAGTACAACACAGAGTTTATTTTACTGTACTGTTTCTGTCCTGAGTATAGGACCAGCAACATTTAAAAATTATGATTCCAAAGAGGAAAACCTACAGAATGCAACTATCAATTGCTTTAGTGCTGAATGTTTGCTAGTATAACCTCTCTGAAACCAGCTTTGCAATACATGAATGCCTGCAGACTATTGTTTCTGGATTGTACCATTGTTCTGACGGGATTGCAGGAATAAACACTGTATGGGAAAACAGAAAGCTAAACACCAGGGAGATAGGCCCTAGGCAGCCTAGCTTAAATTTCTTTAAAACACTTCTTTCTCTGTGAAGGTAAGGTATTCATCTATATAAGAGCCTGGGTGGCGCAGCAGCTTAAGTAGTGCTAAAGTGACACCAGCTGCCTGCAATTACTGCGAGTTTGAATCTCACCAGGCTCAAGGTTGACTCAGCCTTCCATCCTTTCAAGGTAGGTAAAATGAGGACCCAGATTGTGGGGGCAATAAGCTGTCTTTGTATAAAAAAGAACACCGCTTGGAGGGGTGGGGAGCGAAGGCCCTACTAAGCAGGTATATTCAAAAAAGCATGAAGGCTATTGCTTAACGTATTGTAAGTCACCCTGAGTCTCTGGAGAATGACGGCATATAAATTAAATTAAAAATAAAATAATATATGCTGTATGTATATATTTACATCTTCCAAGAGCATGAAGCAGTACAGCCTAGGAATTGATTTATTTTTGCTAAAGGTATTTTGCTCTTCAGCCAGATTTAAAGCAACAAATGTATAATAAAATACTGATAAAGATATTAAATTAACAAATAAAATATTTGTTAATATTTAGATATAACCAGATATAACTACATGCAGCATTAATGTCCTAAGCCAGATAATGTCAAGAGATATAGATAGGTTTTTAATGTGTCAACTGGCATAAACCTCTTCAATAATGGATGACTATTGTAATAATAAGGCCTACCGCAAAATAGTTTTACTGAGCATAGACCCAGAAGTATCATTGGATCCCATCAGATCCAGAACAAGTATATTATGGATCTCGTCTGTTAGGGAGCTGCACTTGGCAAAAGCCAGTGAAGCCAGCTCCATCCCTGCTGATTTATGGAAATCCCTCAAAATCAGGTTATACTATCAGACCAGGATATCCCAGGGGATAAGTGAGGTACTGAGGAAGTTCCATTGTAGTTGACATCTGCTGTCCTCAATTTAATTGCATTTTTCCTGGATATTTTTAAATATATATACTTTTATGATATGCCACCCCAACTCACTTTTTTTGTGAGACGGGCAGCCATATAAATTTAATGAATGTGTAAATAAATAAATAGGCCATTGAAAGCTGCTTGCGGAATTGGTCAGATTATGTTTTGAAACACTATCAGAGACGATTTTAGGAAATATGCCCTATCTGATCTTAAGACCTTTCATAGTTTTCTCAGATAGAATAACCAGAATATTCTGGGCTTCTTCTTAGTTAGAATATGAGCAGCCTAGAATAGCCCAGCTGAATTTCCTACATATTTTCCCAACTGTGCCCATTCCTATTAAAAGAAAAAATAATACCAAGAATAATTTTTTTTGTGATAGACATTCATAATTCCCCAGCTCTCAAAACTTCTAGCTTAATAAAGAATTTTATCATGTCACAAAAGTAGGGCAACTGGCTGCCCATCTGGGAAACAAAGTTTTCTTACAAGGTCAGGAAAGCAACTTCGGCTCTGCTAACTAATTATGGAACCTGCATTTAAAAGAACAGGCACTACCAGAACTGACTGATCAGGAATGGCAAGCCTGTAGCCTTAGGGTCACGCATAGTCTGTGATCTAATTTGAAATTACTTTTGAAAAGGCCAAAGGTTTTCCTAAGGGCTTGATGTCCCTCTCCCATAGCCTGTTGCTTGGAAGAAGCCAGTATCAGAGAAAATCAGGAATGTTTGATGAGAAATGACCTTATCCAAATTAGTTCTGACCTCACCTACTGCTTGTCTCAGGCATGCCCAGCATACAGCTACCCAAAGGGAGTCTCATTCTTATATAAAGTTCTGTGCAGGATATGAAACTCATTCAAATGATGTCATTTACAACTCAAAGGAGCACTGTGTTTCAGAAACAAAATTCTAACTTCAAGTTGAGGACTAGTTGATGGGGAAGTGCTAAAGCAGTACTACTTAGTCACATGGATCATGTAGCCCCTTTCCCTAACATCTGAGTTCTGTCCTTATTAAAATAAATTAAGGCAAGTTGTTTGTACTCTTACCTCCAACCATCTTCAAGCATCCCAAATCACAAAACAACCAACATTCATGAAGTAACCAATAGGCCTACCAGTTGGTCAGAGGAATGAGTTGCAACTCCCAACTATGTGACACATAGACTGGAATCTATGTGTCCATAGATTCACACATAGACTGGAATCTATCTATTCCACATAAACTGGAATAGAAGCTTTCTTATGCCTACTAATGGTTGGACAATTATTCTGTAATATAGTGCTATTAATTAGATTTATATTATGGTATAATGCAGGCTAATCTATTGATCATCCCCATTGAGAGGACTAGGCACCCGGAATGTAGGAGACAGATTAAGTTTCCAATTGGCATGAGTGTTACTCACTATACTTCTGTCCGTGGCATTTCATAGGGGAATCCATGATTACTTAGAAAGAAAATCTATTAAGGTCAATGATTCTTACCTCCAAGCATGTATGAATTAGTATTATACCCTTTATATTTTAATAGAAAAGTGAGGAAAAATGTTATTTCTCTATCTATTATTAACTAGAAGAAAAATATTTTATTCTGCAAGTAGATCAGACAAAATATTGCTTTTTGATATATTAATTTCATTTCAGAACTTTTTGAAAGATTTACTGCAGAAAGCAAACAAACAGATTGATGATTCAAAACTATCAGAATACACAGATATTATGGTAAGAACAGTTATTTCTTTATTGAAATTAATTGGCCTACCCCATTTTTAGGTACCCATACAGAACCTACAATAATATCTCCTACTGTAACTCTATTTAGACTGTTACCTCACCCTTTGAGTTTCAATTTACTTGGCTCCATAGGCTTCATAAACAATGGGCAATTAAAAATAGTCTGAAATTATAACTGAAGAAATCCAGCAGACTCATCTATAACGCAGGTCCTTTTGTGTGTACAAAAAGAGTCTGCTATCATCTTTGTCCATTTGTGTTGCATAGATTTCATTTACAGAATTGTCTACAATGACCATACCAGCAGAAAAATCTGGGAGTTGAGGACATCATGTTAGGAAAGTCTGCTCTCAAAATCTTTTGGATAATCAATTGAAACTCAAGAGAGTTTTGGGAATGCCATGTACTGCATATACATAACATAGTTTCAGCTACATTAATGTTGTAATGAATTGCCATTGCCTTGGGAAAATTTTGTCAATATCAGCCTCAGAAGGAAGATTTGGAGAGGTGGTGCGGGATAAATAATAAATTTATTATTTATTATAATAAATTTCCACCTTTTTAAGTCTAACATTTGTACATTTATGTTAAATTTGATCCAATTTTCCTTTGTGAACCTACACTTAAAGTGGCTTAGAATTCTTAATCAATATAAAAAACATATTAGAAAACCAGTCTAAAAGACTGCATCGTCAGCTGTTTTTCTATGTAAATAATGACTTTGGATCTGATGGCTTTTAGAGGAGAACATGACAACTAGCAATTCTCCCTGCATAACTTTCTATACTTTCTTGGAGATCTCCCAAGCTTTCAGCAATGAACCCTAATTGCAGAACTCAATGCCAGGATTTTGGATCCAACCTGATTAAAACAAAATGTAAAAGCAGATATAAAAGCTCTGAAGAATATGATGTAATAAAGTACACATCATTAAAAGTCCAAACATTTGAAGTGGTGACAATGACTTCACGGGAGGCTACTGAGTTTCATCAAGTTAAGCATATTTCCCAGACATGAGAGAACTGTGCTTTCACTCAAACTTTTCCCCTTCTGGTTGATTTTTTTAAAAATAAACTTCTTATATACTATAACTTAATCTTTTCAGCTCAAGATGTTTGATGAAAACAATGATGGAAAGCTGGAACTGACAGAAATGGCCCGGTAAGAATATTTGGAGAAAAAAAGGTAGAAAATTTTGATTGGTTGTAGAACATGACACAATGCGGATGGAAAAAAGGAATCCTGGTACTTCGTGAAAAGCCAGTGCTGTAGGATGTGCTGGAGTGGTTTCTCAAGGTTAAACTGGGCAGTCCATCCTTAGGTGGAAAAGGTCATCCCAAGCAAGCAATTGTCCAAATATGGACATGTGCTAGTTTTTGACATAGAGAAAGAAATGAGAGATTCCAAGAAGCGACAACACTTCTAGGCTCAGCTAGCAATATCCTCTACTCCCAACAATTGGTTTATTTATATCCCTTTATTATTATTAAAAATAAATTAAGGCAGTGAACATATCCAATACCCCTTCCTCCTTCTATTGTCCCTGCAAAAACCCTGGGAGTTTGAGTTGGGTGAAGAGAATGACTGGCCCAAGATCACCCACTTACCTAATTCCATGCTTCAAATAAATACACATTTTAAAAAACTATCTTCTTAAAGGGTATATCTACAAAATACAGAAAGTTTCAGTTCATTTGACTTTCTCAGCATCTGTTAATCTTTAAAGGGGGTGAAATATATGCGTGCAAAGTATTTTGACCTAGAAACAGTTTCAATTTGAAAAACTCAATTTTGAGTTCAACCAGCTGTTCACTGAAGAAGTGGTGTGAGCTGGAAATAATTTCCAGTGGAAAACACCTGCAATGAAACATTAATGTTTTCAACTTGAAATAACTCTAACAAACTGGATATGGGTTGCTTCAAGCATTCCAAAATTGAAATGATTTGCTTCCCTCTGTTCTCTGCTTCCTTATTCACTATGGAATTGTTCTAAATTCCTCTTGTTTTCTCCCAAGGTTATTGCCAGTACAGGAAAACTTTCTCCTTAAATTTCAGGTATGTCTAAAAATGTTCTGTATATTCATATACTGAAATCTTGATTTGTTTCTCTTCTAATATTTGTCCTTCTTTTGAATATTAGGGTATTAAAATGTGTGGAAAAGAATTTAATAAAGTTTTCGATACATTTGATTCAGTAAGTATATTTTTTTAAAAAAATAAAGTCTGTGAATCAAAGTTTTCAATGAATTTCTAAGCTGCAACAAGTTAACGAAAGCAGCAGGAATGAATAACAGAAAAACTCAAGTACTGTTTTTTTTTTCCCCTTTTCAGGATGGGAATGGCTACATAGATGAACAGGAATTAGATGCTTTGCTAAAAGATCTCTGTGAAAAGAATAAAAAGGTAATTCTAAGATTTCCATTTAAGTTGTACTTAATGGGCCTTTTTATCTTCCCAAGTCTAGCCAGTTCAAGAAGTTCTTTTGAAATGCTCTATATTTAGAATTCTGGATACAAAAGGAATGAAATTGTATATGTAATACCAGGCAGCACAGTTTACTCCTACATTAATCTATTCGCATCATTGCTTTAGTAAAACAGCCACCACTTCTCTTAGATGTATCCCCAGGCTGAAAGTATAGTAGGTGTCTTCCTTCTTTGAACTGCATACCTATTAACAATAAATTTGAAAAGGACCACACAATGCTCTGTCTTAACAAAGACAAAAATAGCTGCTCTTTTCACAAACCCCTTTCCAGTTTTCTTTCAAGGAGCCTTTAGGGAGCAGCAATTAACCATATTCCCTTAAGAGGACCATAAATGTCAAACAAGAAGTCCATATCTAGCAACACCCCTGGTAGTAAAATGGTTGGGAACATATACTTAGTGAGAAAAGAATGGAAACACTGTTGTTGGTATGGTACAATGTCACTCCTGGGGCAGGGTTCACGTAGGTTACTAAGATGAAAGTTAGCATCCCATAATAAATAGGCTCTTTGGCCTCCCCAAATGTATTTACTTCTTGCACATTTTGCAAAAATAAATTTGAAAATGTGTGCATGAAGCCTTATTTGATTTAACATAAATGTTTTGATTGTGCCAGTCCAGAAATTCAACCCTTCCATTCAGTGGCACCACATCACTGGCTGTGCCCACTGTGACCCTTGAGAGACAAATAAGATGTAAACAAATACATAAATAAATAATCCTCACTTGCCAAATGACAGTAGGGCTTTTTAGCTATTGACTTTTTTCTTTAACCCACAGTTGACTGGGTAATACTGGTAGTCCTCAACTTACAAACACAATTGAGCCCAAAATTTATGTTGTTAAGTAAGAAATTTGTTAGGTTTTGCCCCATCTTACAACTTTTTTGCCACATTTGTTAAATTAATCACTGAAGTTGTTAAATCAGTAACACTGTTGTTAGGTAAATTTGGCTTTCCTGTTGACAAAAGGGGATCACATGACTCCGGGACACAGCAACCATCATAAATGTGACTAAGTTGTCAAGCATCTGAATGTAAATCACATGACCTTTTTACACTTATGACAATGGTCATAAGTGTAAAAAATGGGCATAAGCAGCTGTGAAATCCAACCAGATCTATCTGGCTCGTGTGAACCAGTAGCTCTGGCAGTGGGAGGTTCCCTCCACCCACCAGGACGTCATTAGGTCCCATTTTTGATCTCTGCGCATGCACAGAAGGATCTGGCATGTGCAGAGGAGGCGCGCGTGCTCCCATTCCTAAACCAGTAGCGAAGGTAAGTGGATTTCACCACTGGTCATAAGTCACTTTTTTCAGTGCCATTGTAACTTCCATTGGTCACTAAATGAACTGATAAGGCATGTCAAATTTTTCAACTTTCAAACATTAGGGATGCTCAAATGTTGTGACATGCCTTAGGGACGATAAAGATATTTTGGTTACTTTAATGTAATTTAGGTGTGCTTGATAAGTAATTACATAAATACTATAACTTTTTAACATTTTGTTTCATTTGTAAGTTGAGGACTATCTGCATATTGCACTAAAAGCAGGGGTTATAATCTGCAAGAGTTGAATTCATAATAACTACACAAAAAACAAACAGTAGTTTAGTTTAGCACAACACATACACACCATCCCAGAAATACATAATGCTTCTCACACTCGCAAACATTTCTAAACCAACGCCTTTCAAACGGCTTGGAATTAACAACTGCTCCTCTTCTCAAGCACGTCCGTGTAAATGTGAGAAATGCAATTCAACACTATTGGAGGATGTAGCGTTGAGAGGAATGATATCTAGTGGCTTTAAAATACATTTTCTTTTTTTGAAAACAGGAATTAGATATCAATAACCTTGCAACCTACAAGAAGAACATTATGGCCTTGTCTGATGGAGGAAAACTTTACAGAACAGAACTTGCTCTCATCCTCTGCGCTGGGGAAAATTAAGAGTCCACCTCTCATTTCCACTCCAACTAGTAATATATTGTATCTTAAAAAACAAAAAAATCCCACAAAATTAACTGTGCATTATAAGAGAGTAGGCTTTATTTCTTTTATACTTTGTAAATTTAAAATCGCATATAGATAATTAGCCAGTTTATGTGGCACATTCTTTTCAGCTTGTTTCGACTATGTTCGTAATGTACAGCTTTTGTAACTAAAGAGGATGTCTTAAATTACCCCGGGCCAGTCTGTCAATGCATTTATCAATAAACATGGCTTTGTTTCTGTGAGACATGGGAGAAGGTTTTAAGAGCACAGCTGAGATTGGTATCGGCTAGGTCTCCATTAAGCAAATAGATTTTCGACAACGTTCAAAATCAGTTTAGGATGAGGGTGGACTTTTTATTTTTTTCCCTTCCTTTTCTTCTAAAGGAATGTAGGACATGGATAAGAGGAAGGCTGTTGGGATCCACCAGAATCATTTGGTGGTGTCATCTTCTAGAAAATGACGGCCAGCCTTTTTGTCAAGTGTACTATAAGTCAATCGGTCCAAAAAGACTAGTCACCTTTTTTTAGCACATGGGTGTCAAACCTGTTGCCGTCACGTGACTTTTTTTCCCTTTGCGGAGCTGGGGTGGGCGTGACCTGTGCATGACACATCTGGACTGCAAGCTGCAAGTTTTGACACCCTTGTTCTAGGAGATATCCCATATCTAAATATACCTGAACCACTGAAAAATGTTTTAAGAAGTTTATTATTAGCAAAGCAATTTCAGTCGAGAAAGGATTTGGGCATAGACACATCAGCAGTGCATTAGTTTACTATGATCACGTCAACTTCCAATATGTTATAAATGTCTTGTTCTCCAGCTTCCTTAAATTCACTACCAAGGTCAAGAGAGGCTCTGGATGTGAAGGTGCTGAACTTCCTGAGTTTTTAAGCTTTCTTGTTGCCTGGCAAGAACAACACTGTATTTTTACTGGACAAATGGCATATTTCTAATCAGTTAAAAATCAACACGCAAATTTGCCTCATATTTTACTTTCAATCTTTAGCATTTGTAAATGCTGTTATGTCAGAGAATGTCAGTCCATTTTTCTAAAACTATTTCCATATTTTGCATAATATAACTCTTGCAAACTGTTGTTTTTACATCATTCTGTGTAATCTATAATTAAATTTAATACGCTAATATACTAGTACACAATTTGTTTGATATTCTGTTTTATCACAGATAATAATAAGGATACACAATCACATGAATCAATTGACAACCCAGCTAATTTTCCAACTCTAGCAAATCTTCCAATTTCCATAAGAAATAGTCAATTTATCTCCTAATTTTTATAAGTGGATGAGGCATATCCATGGCAAATAAAATTGTTTTATCATCCATGTACTGTACCTAACCTAGAAATGACAGAAGGAGCACAGAAAATCATGTATCTGACTCATACCTATATCACAAATTCCATTTAATTATTTTGGGTAGGATTTTGTCATTTAGTTGTAACAATCCAATAAAAATACACCGTATTACCTGTTTACTGCAGAAGAAAACTATAGAGGCTGACTCTCAAATCATACAAATTCAAATGGCATTATATAAAATATTTAAAATATTATCAAATCTTCATACATTCATTTATTTTAATTGATTTTGGGAAACTATTTCATTGGGATGAAATTTATTCACTGCTTCCAATCAGATCTACATAACTTCCAAACAAATGTGATAATATTCCCAAGTCTGTATTAATTTGATTTAACTTGTAATGCATCTATTTTATTACTGTATGTTTTCTTGATCAATCTATTCCTTTATATTTTCAAAGTTACTTAATATAAGGCTGCAGTTTTTCCTACCATATGACTAGAATGTACATTTCACTGATACAAATGAGATCCAACTAGCAAGTGCTTGTATGTTTCTTTAAAATTTGTACTACCTTATGAGCGTTTCTTCATCAGAAAAGTTACTGTATCAAGGTTACTGCTTAATCAGGTCAGAAGGCTCTTGTCTTAATTCTACTTCAAGTATTAACCATTTAAACAATGGTAACTTGTATGAGCTGTTGTATGTTCAAAGGATTTGCATACTGTTTCAGCAATAGGCAGCTTCATATGGTTATGGGACTGTTTAATTATTAGCATTTAGGAATACTGTGAAGAGATAAAGTTACAGTGAAATCATTTAGCTAACTGGAAATTATATCATACATTAGTAAGTCACTTGATATATAATTATGGCTTTTGAAAAAACTTGTTTTACAGGATATTCCTTTTATTTACCATGGTAGGTATTTATTCATACAGGATCAATACTCCTATTGATCAAAATATCAATCTTGAATGACTCAAATATTACTCAAGATGAGCCTATAATTAAGCATCTAAATATACATGCCCTAATTTTTGTTAATACTGTGTGGCTACAAAGCCCACTGGCATTTAATAAGAGCAGCTGCTGTGAATCTTCAGAAATTAGGCCAATGAATATTAATTACCAATTCATATTAGTATATTTTATTATAAATTAAAGCACAAGGGTGCACACTATATTTTGCTGGATGTTCCCTCCCAACTCTTTACATGAAAGAAAAAAAATCTTTATTCTATTAATGTGATTACCTCAAAGTGGAGTTGAAAATGTTAAGGTAACAGTGATACACTGTACATCCTGAGATTGGGTATCATCATCTCTCTCGTCTTTTTCAACTGCACTGCTTTTCTTGGATGTCAAATGAACACATTATCATATTCATAAAAGAAAATAAATTATGTTCTTAAGAATGATCCCAGCACCATTAGTTTTCCTTTATGCCAATGTCATCCAAGGAAAACACTACAGCTTAGTGATAGAAATCATTTTCAGGGAAATTTTCAAGATCTATATTAGATCTCAGCAGGTAGGGCTGAGAAAGATTCCTGACTGAAACCTGGAGACCTTTTTAGAATAAAGGGGATACATTGGTAGTCTTTAAGCATTTTTATCTCTACTTCTGGCCATGATGACTGCAAGTGAGGGAAACTGCCATTGACAACACAAAAAAGGCCATATGTTTCTCCCTTATTTAGACAGTGCCAAGCCAGACAAAACAAAATCTGCTCTGAAGTTGGATTTTTACATATATTTATTTGGATTTCAGAATTAATCTATTTCTGGCTTTATGCAGTACAGGTTTATTAAATTATCCCCCCTCCCCCGACACCACCCCAATCAAGTGGATTAGCACAAATCAATAAACTATAGCAATCTGAATAAAGTTAAAGAGAATGTGAAAATGCCACCAATCCAACTGACCTCAAGAATGTGGTCCAAATTCAGTCAGTGTATAATAGTTTCAGATTTCTTTTACGGATTATTTGATTTACTTTATACAATGCGGTGTCAATTATTGAGAACTGAATCTTGTCCCACCTGCATTGTTCTTAGAAGTCTGTGACAAAATTAGAACTCAGCAGTTGTGCATTAAGCAGACACCAACAAACACATCAGATTTCAGGGCCATCCAGTTTATCCCCCATGTCCTAAATGCCAAGTTGGAATGAAGGGAACTATCACTCCTATAACTTCCAAAAGGTGATCATATTAAATTTGGAAAAAAAAAATCAATTCAAGGATGCATTCCATTTTTTGTCAGCATCAAAAAACCGGAACAGCATCAATTCAGGATGGCATGTGAATTTACTTCATTGCATCAGTGATGTCTGCTGGTGGTTTCAAATGAAGGGAGTATGTGATACAAACTCTCAATTATTTTCAGGCTTTTATAATTAGAATATTGTGTTATGGTTCCCTCTAGTGGACACTGCTCCTTACAATATTGTCAACATGAGATCAAGGTATGATTAGAAGTTTCAATTTCTATACTAAATGTAGAAGCATTTAGATTTAATCCCTGCCTCTTCTTCAATTTCTTTATTAAATGGCACAATTTCTCCTTTTATGTAGACTGCAGCATGATGCTTCCTATAGCCCAAACACATCTTTATTTTTCTTCATTGTAGAAAGTATGTTTCAGTGTATTTTTAAAAATGTTTTCTTACCAATGCTGTAGCTACAATAATTTTATATATTAGCATTGTAATTCAAATGCAATTCCTTCAGAATTATGAACACCTGTCTGATTTTCACTTAATATGAAAGTAGACTGAAAAGATAGTGCCCTATCTCACAAGCCTAATATTAAATGGTAATATTTGTACAGAGGCAACTCTTATCCTTATGATTCTAGACAATTCAAACAAGTGAAAAATCTACTTGTTATTCAAGATAGACTACTGACCATAAACAATAAAACAGTCTTCAATTTACGACCATTCATTTAACAATGTTTCAAAGTTACAATGGCTTTGGAAGTGAGTGATGACCTGTACTCAAATTTACAATTGTTGTACCACTCCTGCAATCACATGACCACAATACAGGCACTTGTCAACCGGCTAACATTTATGACCGGCTGCAGCATCCTGTGGTCTTGTGATCAAGATTTGCAACTGTTTTTTATAATTTCTGGCAACCCCCCCCCCAAAAAAAACCCAACCCTTTGAGGAAGCTGGGTTTGTTTAACAGCAAGATTTGCTTAACGACTGCAGTGATTAGTTTAATGCCTGTCTAAAAGTTGTCGTAAGATCCGGTCCAGCTTGACTTACAACCTCAACAACTTATAATGGAAATTCTGGGCCCAATTGTGATTGTTAAGTTGAGGACTTCTCGTAAAGAAAAAGGAACTATGAATGTATTAACATTTAATAATTTGTGTATGTCTGTTAAAATATTGCCTACAAAGAATGCAACATTGGAGTTTGTGAACATACAATGGATACACATGGACATACAGATAATTATCAGCAGCAGTGCATTTTATTGCTAGAATACAGAAAATTTTAGAAAGAAGCTATATAAAAAGTCACATAAAAATGTAAATTATGAGCCTTTTGTTTTTCGTATCATTTGTTCCATGATATTCCACTGGTCATTGGTGACCTAGCATAGAAAAGAAAACACTTTAGTTGAGATGCTGATTTTTTTAACTATCATCATGTAATGTGTCTCTATAATGGGCATGACCCTGCCAGGGATAATGTTCTTAAACTGCATTCAGAGCAGAACAGATCCTCAAGTGAAATCAATGAGACTTAAAGTTTAGTACTCAAATCAAAAGTATATAGTTACACTTTAAAATTCTAAGAGGAAAAATAACTCTTAAAAGTGGTGGATAGAGGTGGAAATAGCCTATGAGGCCTGGATGGTTTTAACCAATCAAAAGCTGACATTGGGAGGAAAAATGAAGAAATATGATGGGAAGCATAGTAGAATGGAGGGCAGGATTAACTGATTACCATGCCTGATAAGAGTTTTCCATTTTGTAGCCTTTTGTTACAAAGTTTTCCTTGTAAATTATTACCTTACGTAATTCATTGAATTCTCCAGCCATAGACACGTATTCCCCACCATCCATTCTAATGACCTGTAAGATTGATGCAGAGGTTGTTCATTAAGAAATTCAAATTATCAGCTGAATTAGCTTACTTCAGTGGAACATTTGTACAAGAAGAAATACCTTTAAAGTACTCGACTTCTGTGACTTACTGAACTGTACTAAATTTGCATAAAGCATTCTTTCCACTAGGCCGTAGGTAGTTTCTAAAAAGTTAAAGAGTGATTCATAAAGCATTCTCATCATGCCCACAGAGCTTGATGTAAAAACGCTGGAATTAAACGCCTTCAAGGAATCAGATGGTGCTTGGGTGTAATTACACTTTTCTAACAGCAGCTGTGAGCTTTATGCACCCAGGATCAACTTACTGCTCCATTAACCCAATTCGCATAATCACTACAGAGGTAGGTGGCAAGGTTGGCGATCTCTTCCACAGTTCCCAGGCGACCACAAGGAATTCTCTGGATCATTTCTTTCTCAAAGATCCCTGTGGGATCCAGGCGGCTGAAGGCTCCCTGAAGGAAAAAAAAAACCACAACCAGGAAAAAAATGATTGTTGTAGCAAAAAGATTCGTGGCTTGCAAAAAAAAAAAAAAAAGTAGAAGAAAAAAGAACAGTAAAACAAAAGGGAAAAAAATGTGATCACAAAGAAGTAATTCTTAAAGGTCACACACAATTATAGGAACTCCTTGAGTTACGACACAGCTGTAACTCCGGGTAGTTGTAAATCGGGTCACTCATCTGACCGACCCGATTTTACAACTTCTTTTATGGTCTTTTTTTGTGGCCTTTATGGTTAATCAAATTCGCAATCATTAAGCAAACCACTGGCTTGCTATGGACGCGGTTTTGCCAAAAACTGGAGTTAAATCCATACCCAACCCCGTGTGGGGCAGTGCTTCTGGTCACTGCAAAGAACTCAGTTGATTTATTAATGGGTAATAATGTACCTTTGTTTTTATTGGACCTGGTTGAATCACATTGAATCTCATGCCGTATCTACCCCACTCAGCTGCAAGAGACCTAGAAATAAGCAGAAATTAATTAAATATTCTGCATCCAGAGATTAAAATAGCTGCAAAATGTAAGGCTAAATGAGCAGAGACTACAGTTTTGTGAAAACTATAGACAGATCTAAAACAAAGGTTTACAGGATAAGCAGGGAAACAGCTAAATTTGATTCTCTGAAGGAGAGAATCAAAGGTAACAAGAAAAAGTAATGCATTTTTAAGTAGTACTCACTTGCACAGGGCATCTACACCTGCTTTGGCAGAAGCACTTGGTACTACAAACCCAGACCCACTTTCTGCATAGACAGTTGTAATGGCCAGAAATGCTGCCCCTGAAAAATTCAGGAAAATTCAGTTATAACTTTGACCTGACAGTTGACTGAGCTTTTCTTATATTTCTTGTAGAAATCGGAATGTATCAGTCAAGACCGAAACACTAGCATTTACATCTAAACCTTTATGGACATGTAGGTATTTGTGTATCTTTATCTATTTATACAGATGCACACAATGCAGTAATTTCAGTTTTCTGTTTGTAGACTTTAAAAGCATCCATTTCAAAAAGAAGAATGAATACAATTTTTAAAAAGACATTCACACCCATATTTACAACACTGTTTTGGCAACAGAAAGGGATGACAGATACTTAAGAATTGTAAAAATTATTATTTGTACTATTTGTGATTTGCAAATAAGTCACCATCCATTAGACACTTAAATGGATTATTATGTTTTATTTCTTTACTTTGCAGCTCAGTTCCAAAGGCAGCAGTTTTGTTGACTGTTAATAAAAAAACCGATCATATATTTGACCACATGTACTTAATCAATAAGTATGTACACTTCATGTTGAACGTATTACTGGCAATATAAAGTTAAAGAGAAATAGCAATAGCAATAGCATTTAGACAATATACTGCTTCACAGTGCTTTATAGTCCTCTCTAAGCGGTTTAGTCAGCATATTGGCCCCCAACAATGTGGCTTCTCATTTTACCAACCTTGGAAGGATGGAGGGCTGAGTCAACTTTGAGTCTGGTGAGATTCAAACTGCCAAATTGCAGGCAGCCTGCAATCAGCAAAAGTACTCTGCAGTACTGCATTCTAACCACTGTGGCTCAGTATTTATGTATTTAACTATATGACATATAGTTAAATTGCAGATAGTTAGCATAATTATTTATCTTATTTTTTTATAAAAATGTGCTTTACAAATGGTAGCAGTTGCAAAATAACATTTAAGTATCCATATAAAAGTGATGCGGATAGTTCCTTTGTTTTGTTTATAGTGTCTGGTGAGATAAAACCAAAATGGTTTGTAGGAATCTATCTACCTACCTACCTACCTACCTACCTACCTACCTACCTACCTACCTACCTACCTATCTATCTATCTATCTATCTATCTATCTATCTATCTATCTATCTATCTATCTGGATTTATATGCCCCCCTATCTCCACAGGACTCAGGGTGGCTCACAACAATAAACAAAACAAACAAACCGTTAAAAACAAAGTCCATGATAAAATTGACAAAAATCCAATAAAACCCCATTAAGTTCTATTAAAAACCCCCATCAGTCTAGGATAGCTAGATGAAATAGCCACGTTTTCAGCCCACAGCGGAAGGAGCGAAGGTCAGGGGCCATCTGGAGTTCCAGAGAGAGTTGATTCCAAGGGGGAGGTGCGCCTACAGAGAAAGCTCTCTCCCTGGGGGGTCACCAGCCGACATTGTCTGGCCGACACCCTGGCCGATGACATTCTCATAGGCCCTCCTTGTGAAAGCGCATCGGGCGATGGGAAGCTGTTGCTGGCTGCAGATGGTCCGCCAAGTATCCCGGGCCTAAGCCATGTAGGGCTTTATAGGTGATCACCAGCACCTTGAATCTCACCCGGAGGGCAACCGGCAACCAATGCAAGTTGCGCAGGAGAGGTGTAACATGGGAATGTCGGGACACGCCCATCACTATCCGCGTGGCCACATTCTGCACCAGCTGAAGCCCCCAAGTGCAGCCCCATTGCCTGGGCTATCGACAGATGCAGACTGAGAGTGAGGGAGAGGAGTTGGCAAGGTCTCCCTCTCCAGGACCCTCCTCTCTGGCAATACCTCCGGAGGACACCTAAGGCCAAGAGATAGGCCCCCGCAGCCACAAGTGGACAGCGACGAAGGAGAAAAGTGCTGGCTGGATCCTCGGCAGCAGCGCAGGGAGAAGCGTGCGCAGCAGAGGAGGAGGCGTGCCAGAGATTAGCTGAGTCATTGGACCACACCCCAGAGGGTATAAATGTGGGTGTGGTGGCCGGCTCAGTTTGTGATGAGCAAAAATTAGAAATCATCCATGGACTCAGTGTTGCTGAAACTGTGCCTGCTTAATTGGACTGCATTCGGATTAATTCTTATATTGCTGGAACTTTGCCTATCGGAAGGCTTGTGGATTTATCTCTGTTTTGTGTAAGTGAAGTCTAAATTGGCAGGCAGACACTGGGTTGCTGCCAGCTTTATCTTCAAAGTCTCTGTCGTGTGTCTTATTAACTCTGGGCCGCCTGTGAGGGTTGCGTGTGTGAGACAGGGACAGAACACGTGTAGAGAGCATTGCAGTAGTCAATACAGGAGGTGATGAGCGCATGAGTGATCGTGCATAGGACATCTCAGTCCAAATAAGAACGCAACTGGTGCACCAGGCAAACCTGAGCAAATGCCCCCCTGGTCATGGTCATAACATGATCTTCCAAATTTAACTGTGAATCCAGGACACCCAGGTTACGTGCCTTGTCTACATGGGGTAACACTTCACTCCCTATAACCAGAGACGGAATATCTTGTTCGAGCTGAGATGCCGGTACCCACAGCCACTCGGTCTTGGCAGGGTTGAACTGAAGCCTGTTTCTCCCCATCCAGGTCCATACCACTTCCAGGCACCAGGACATCACGTCGAGGACATCACTGGGCTGGTTCGGGGTGGATATAAAAATCTGGGTATCATCAGCATACTGATGATACCTCACTCTGAAACCATGGATGACCTCCCCCAGCTGTTTCATATAGATGTTGGGCAGAAGAGGAGAGAGCATCAACCCCTGGGGCACACCACAAGTAAGGGGACTTGGGGTCGATCTCTGCTCCCCCCAACACCACCTGTGAGCGTCCCAAGAGGTAGGAGAACCACCGTAGAACAGTGCCCCTCACCCCCAACCCCTTGAGGCATCGCAGAAGGATACCATGGTCAATGGTATTGAAGGCCGCCGAGAGATCTAATAGGACCAGGACAGAGGAATATCCCTTATCCCAGACCCTCCAGAGATCATCCACCAGTGCAACCAATGCCATCTCCGTGCTGTATCCAGGCCTGAAACCCGACTGGTACGGATCAAGGTATTCTGTTTCCTCCAGGGCCAAAGGGAACTGCCATGCCACCATACTCTCAACAACCTTTGCAATAAAGTGAAGGTTGGAGACAGGACGAAAGTTGTTCAAAATGGCTAAATCCAAGGCAGGTTTCTTGAGGAGGGGCCTCACCACCGCCTCCTTAAAGGCAGCGGGGAAGTTACACTCGCCCAAGGATGCAATAATCACTGCCCGGATTCAGTCACGCGTAACCTCCTGGGTTGCATAAACAAGCCAGGAGGGACACAGGTCCAACAAACATGTGGTAGCACTCAGCTTCCCCATGAACCTGTCCACTTCCTCAGGGGTCACAGGATTGAACTTCTCCCAGATGACAAGAACCGTCGTCTCCCCTCGTCCAACTCTGCCCAGTCAGAGTCCAAACCGTCCTAAATCTGAGCGATCTTGTCCAGCAGATGCTGACTATACCACTCTGCCTGACACCGCAATGGTGTCCATGATACAGAAGGGAGAGTGACACCCTAAACAGGGCGGCCGGGTGATTATCTGTGGATGTGATGAGGGCAGAGAAGTTTGTGGAGATAGAGGCTTTGCTGCCTCTATCTCCACTAGGTAAGACTGTGTGAAGGATCTTAACTGTGCACGGTCAGATTCGGAATGGCTGGACTTCCAACAACTCTCTAGGCCTCTCCTCCGCTGCTTCATCTCCCGGAGCCCCTCAGTAAACCAAGGGGGCCAACCGGGATCTGCGCTGGATCAGAGGCTGCAAAGGCATGACATGATTGAGGGCCCCGGAGGCCGCCCGTTCCCAGGCATCCACCAGAGCCTTGACCAGGGCGTGGGAAAGAGACATAGGTATCGGCCCAAGCTCCATCTGGAACCACTCAGGGTTCATCAGGCGCCTGGTGGTCGGCCCCCAACCCAGCCACGGCACGGGGAGTGTCATAGTGGAAGCCCAGCCAGAGGAGATAATGATTGGTCCATGACAGAGGTTAATGACGGGCATTCACCCACCAAGCTCCGCACAACATGTTCCAAGATAAAAACAAGATCGGGTGTGTCCCCCCACGTGAGTCGGGGCCTGAATTATCTGAGTCAGGTCCATGGCTGTCATGGAAGCCACGAATTCCCAGACCGCTCCCGACAACCCACCCAGAGAAGGCAGATTGAAGTCACCCAGCACAATAAGTCTGGGAAACTCAACCACCAGCCCCGACAGGACGTTGAGCAGCCTGGGCAGGGTCATTGATACGCAGTTGGGTGATAGGTACATAATCAACAGGCCTAACTGCCCTTGTAGGCCCCATCTCATGAGAAGGGACTCACACCCGTCTATCTACAGAACAGGGACCTCCCACGGAGCCTGGGCCTCCCTAATAACAACTGCCACCACCACCCCCGCCACACCTGCCCTGGGCTCTCGGCTGGTGTAGCACCCGAAAACCTGGCAGGCAAAGTTCAGTCAGAGGGACACCTTCCTCCGAGCCCAGCCAGGTTTCCGTAATGCAAGCCAGGTCCACATTTTCCTCCTCGATCAATTCACAGATGCGGGGAGCTTTGTTAACCACCAACCTGGCATTAAAATAAACCAGCCTGAGCCCAGGGACCTTATATCTCAAACCCCCAGGGAGGCAGGTAAAACCCGGAGGGTTGGAGCAAGCCACCGCTTGAAGACAGTGGGGGTGCGCTCCCAAATTCTGATATTGTCCTCCGTTCCTCCATCTGCCACCATTCCCAATCGCCACCGGGATCAAAGCACCCATCCCCTCCGAGTCCCAGGGGACCCCAAACCCGCTCCAGCCCCGCCGCGGCCCTTCTGGCCTAGACTGCCGAGGGGCAGTCCCGAGGGGCCCCCCAGCCATCCAGTGGGTATCATGGCCTCCCCCCCCCATCCCTTTAAAAGCCAAATTAAAAAAGAAAACAAAGCACTCTTATTAAATTCCCTAAAACTCTTAAAACCCTTATGCCACCTCTCGGGGTCCCAGGACACGTCATTAAGGAACCTCTTGGCTAGACCAGCAGGCCACGTCCAGGAATTGGGAGCATTGCTCAGGGCATGCAATTCTGCACTCACGTAAGTCCGAACAGCCATCATCAACCATGGAAGTGGGTATGACAATGGCGAGTAAGGGTAACAGCATACTAGGCCAAAAATACCACCCAGCAATCAGGGAACATCCACACCCGGGTGTCCTCTCACGGCAACTGACAGCAATGTTCATTGACAGACATCGCCGCCCTCTCACCACAGCAGAGTCTATGTTTGCGTTGGGCGAACACTTGAGGTGGGAATCTTCAGTCGTTGCAGCCCTCTCACAGCAGCACGGCCAGGTTCAGCTGGAAGAACCATAGCTGTCCTCTCACGGTGGTGGGAACCAATACCCCAAGGAGCTAGGCCATTCAAGGAAAGAAAAAGGGAATCCAGGACAGCTAGGTCATCTAGGTCCAAATATGCTGGCCTAAAGGTAAAACCCCCATAGGGTGGACACAGTGGGGAGAAGAGTCCCTGCGCCCCAAAAAACATTATAGGGCTCAGGTGGCCTGGCCAAGTTCTTACTGGCCTATTCGCCTGCCTCGCGCCCAACGCTGGAATATAGGCGTGAGGCATCCGGCCCAAGGCAGCTCCAGCCCACCGACCGCATCGGCAGGAGTCCATAAAACCACCACTGCAGCGGTCAAGAGCCAGCAGGAGGCAATAATGGTCAACATGTTGGTCGTGTCGGCTGCAACAATCCCAAAGCCCCCCCATGCCTCCCGCAGCGAGCTCAGGACCCAAAGCCACTGAGCCCACAGCGGAGAATAATAAAAGACAGCAGTTAACACAGCAGTTAATAATAAAAATGGTAGCCATTTTCAATAATCATTATTACAAGGGTTATATGAAAAGTGCCTAACATTCCATAAAATGCCTACATTGTTTGCATAATTTATATCTATAAGCAAAATTTACTGTATGTGTAGTGTTTAGTTTAGTTTATTGTCATTGCACCTCGTACAATGAAATTAAATGCCATCTTCAATGTACATTATACATAAAAAAAATAAAACAAAATACACATCCTTCACATTCTATTCAACTTAATTGAAAACCCGATATTGCATTCATATTGCACAGTAGAATTCAATATAGTTACTGCTCTGGGATAGAAGCTGTTTTTCAGCCTATTTGTCCTTGTTTTTATTGTCCTGTACTGTCTGCCAGATATAATAGTTCAAAAAAAAAGGGTGCCCAGGATGAGGTGGATCTTTAAGAATGTCTGAACTTTCTTAAGGCAGCGGGAGCTATAAAGATCTTCCAAAGAGGGAAGAGGGCAACCAATAATCCTCTCGGCAATGATGTTAACCCTCTGGAATGCTGTCCTATTTGCCACTGTGCAATGAATTGGCAAACCACAAACAGGTGCAGTAAGTTAAAATACTCTATATGGTGCAACAGTAGAAGGTCACCAGCAGTTTTTCATTCAAAAATTTTTTGAATTTTTTTCCTCAAATTTTTTTTTATTTTTATAAACATACAATACATAATCAATCCATCAGTGAATCATCTGCATGCATCTTTTGTGTCTTCCCCCTACTCAATTATTTCTCATATCTTAAGTTATCATTTCATTTGTTATAACATTTCTCCTCTTTCTTTACAATATTACTTTATACATATCTCTTCTCCAACCAATCATAAAATTGCCCCCATATCTAAAAATACTCTGATTCCTCTCTATCTTTAAATATCAAGGTCAATCTATTCATTTCTGCACAATCCAATATTTTCTTAATTATTTCTTCCTCCATAAGGATTTTCTTTGCTTTCCATCTTTGCGCAAATACTACCCTCGCTGCTGTTATCACATGTACAATCAAATATATATATTCCTTACTAAATTTCTTTGGTAAGATACCCAATAGGAACAGTTCAGGTTTTAAATCTATATGCTGTTGTGTAATTTCTTCTAACCATGTTTTAATTTTCATCCAATAATTTCTTGCTTCTGGACATGACCAACACATACGATAATATGATCCAGGTAACTGACGACATTTTGCTGGGCTCTTTTGATCAGTGCTGCAATGTGAGCACCCCACGTCAGGTCCCTTTTTATGATAACACCCAGAAACTTAAAACTAGCCACTTGCTCCACTTGGTCTCCATTGATAACCAAGGTCTGGATGTCTGATCTATTTCTGCTATAGTCCATTATAAGCTGCTTGGTCTTAGTGGTGTTAAGGACCAAGTTATTATAATGTATAGCAACGGCAAGACGTGAACTTTAAACAGGCTAACAGCAGCTCTTCCTTTGGTATCTGATGACTGTAAAGTAGCTTTTCCTCCAGAAGATGGATAGGTAGAAAAAGTTGACTCATTTTCCCAAAAGGGTTTGTTATTAACTAACAAAATATGAGGCCTATTTTCAGAATAATGAACTATACTAAAAGCTGAAATTTCCGGACATCTGCAAAGAAACAAACATAGATGTCACTTGCATTCAGTGACAAAATAGTGATGTTGATCAATTTGAGCTTACCTTTCTGGGCTTTAATCAATTCTTTTCCAATTTGCAAAGTTACAAAAGCAGTACCATTCAGAACAATATCAGTGATAGCCTTCCATGCATTTGGAGAAAGACGTTCAGAAGGAGAAATAAAATTTCCAGCAGCATTATTTATTATTACCTGAAATAAAGAAAAATACATTAGATATGCATTTGGTATTCTGTTTACTTGAGATAATAAATAAGCAATTTCTACATAAACAAAAGACTAACAGTCAAAACTTGTCATGTCAAGTTATACTTCTGGCTTTAAAATGTGACTATTTCAATATAGTCGTGTGAAAAAACAAGTACTGTATATACTTGATATAAGCCAACCCAAATATAAGCTGAGGCACCTAATTTTACCACAGAAAACTGGAAAAATGTATTGACTCAAATATAAGCCTAGGATGGGAAATGAAGCAGTTACTGGTAAATTTCAAAATAAAAATAGATGCCAATAAAATTACATTAATTGAGGCATCACTAGGTTAAATGTTTTTGAATATTTATTTCAAAGAAAAACAGTAAACTAGTTCTCTAAGTGGAAAAGAGGGTCAACAAAAACAATATGGTATCAACAATAACTTTAAAAGTACAACCTTTAAAACCTTAGCTCAATCAGCAACCAAGCTAAAACGCAAGAGTTAAAATCCTTCAAAACTGGATTTTTGATCTCCCTTTTGAGACATAATAGACTAGTTTTACACTATAAGTAAATTACAAGAGAATATAGTATATATACCAAAAATAATTCAGTAACAATTTAGATTGTTACATTGGGTTAAGTAATGTAGGGCTTGATCTAATTTCAGGCAGGTTCAAGCCTCTGTTAAGAGATACCTGCATTCTCTCTCTCTCTCTCCCTTCCTTTTTCTTTTTTTTCTCTCTTTCTTTGTCTCCTTCTTTCTTCTCTCTCTTTTTTTCTTTCTTTCTCCCTCCCTCTCTGTGAAGAACCCCAGAAGGTCTTTGGTAGGAGGAAGAAAAGCCAGACATTTTGAAACATTTTGTAGCTTACCCTGAGTAAGGATAGCTAGTGCAGGCATTTACAATAAGCTCTCAACTAAAGCTCAGTGTACGTAGGGATCCCCAAACAGTGAGGATAAAGTGTGAGTAAAAGGGTTTACCCTTCCCTCTCTCCCCACCCTCTCTCTTTCTCCCTCCCTCCCTTTCTCCTTCTCATCTGGCATTCTTAGAGCTCCACTACTGATTAGCTTAGACTGAGCAAGGATAGCTAGCAGCCAATGACAATAAACTCTCAACTCAAGCTCAGTGCACCTGGGGATATTCCCCAATTCTTTCACTGTTAATCCCAGTGTAATCATCTTTATAACTTTTGTTATTCACAATATCGTCTCTAAAAACCTCCTTTTTATTATTACTATCCACCTGTACATTACTTATTCATATTTAATCACATTGTCTTTGTCTTCTTTATTTCCAGCCGTTGTGCCTTGTATCTTCATTTTCTTGTCTGCTTGCGTATACTTCATTTCAGCTTCAATGTCCTCAAATTTTGTCCTCTATGTATCATTTTAGTTCACCTGATTCTAATTTTAAGTATTTGAGATAGTGATGAATGTAGGAAGGTACTTATGTTTTCCACATGCAAAATCTGCATTGAGGTTTACTTAAAATTACACAATGGACTAGAAAATGCAAATGTGCATATTTTTTTATATCTATCAGTACTGTTGTATGTTGAAATAGGTTAATAAAATTAAAAAAAATCAATGGTGTGTACTTTTCTCATGACTGTGCCTAAACTTTCTAACTGGCAAGTAAAACTAAGCTAATAATAAAATAATCTACTATTCCTTATTCCAGTGTTTTTCAGCTTGCTATGAGATGTGCAGCTGGAGAAGGAGTGGAATGGAATGCTGGCAATAGCACCATGGCTTCCCAGGGAAGAGACACAACATTCCACAGAGGACCCCAAAACAAAAGACTGCAAAGTCCTGAACTGGCTGGGGAAGGGAAGGGAGGAAAAGGTTCAGGATAACCACACAATACAATCTCTCAGAATATATCTACTAAATTGGGAGATTACAGCTTTAGTCTGGCAAGATTCTGTCTATTAGGTGTAAGGAAATAAACAATTGGATTTTATCAGATCTCACTGCTTTGTCTTTGGACTTGGGCCTGACACTCAGCAACTTTTAGATGGACTTCAATTTCCAGAATTTTTCAGCCAGCTTAGATAATTGTCTTTCCTGTTTGTTTGTTTATGCATGCTTATATGAGTGAAATGTTATATCTAAAAAAGCCTTGACATATGTGGCTGTATATCAGAGGGTAATAAAGCTGATATATTATGATATAATGCAATCTATTAAGAATGGATCATAAAGATGTCCAAAATTCTTACTAAAATGTAAGCTTTAACATGTCAAAATGAGAAAAAGAAATATTAAATAACTTAATAGAAATGAAATCAATCAAAATTAGTTTTTGTCATTAGACCAAGACCAAACTACAAATCCTGACATATCATTCCAAAATCATGACTTTCATTCCAGAAATTAAACCTTAATACAAACAAACCATGCTAGGACTTTGCCCAGAACAATTTGAAGAAAATTCTATCAATATGAAAAATGCTGTACATTAGAAGGTATGCTCATAGTACAAGTCCAAATTTCTACTGGAGATATGTTTAATTAAGAGAGAAGGAGCAACTCCCTGAATCTTATAGACTAGTTTTCTTATAAATTTTTTCATGAGATTCTTATTTGCTGACCTTATGTCATATTATGGCCTGTTCCATTGGATGGGGCTTTATGAGTATTATCAATTAATATGCATTAGTATTCAATTATCAATTAGTATACATATAGATGATAGTTAATACCTTGTTACTGAAATTACAATAAAAGTCCATTTGTATTGCCTTTTGCTTGATTAGTTTACTTATATGACATTCTTTTTTGTTACATCGTACATTATTTTTCCAGGAATAATAAATCAAACTTTTCAGTTACGTACTTCAGGATGTCCAGCTACTTCAATTAATCGACTGACTGCATTGGTAACAGACTCTGGATCTTTCACATCACACTGAATTGCATGAACCTGCATAATTACAGTAAAATAATTACATAACCACCAGCAAAAAAAAAATGTTTAAAGAAATTAAACATTAAAGAAATATAGCTTTGCATATCAGATGATATGCAAAGATACTAATAACAATTTTAATACCTTATTTCCAGTTTTGGAAGATATTTCTTCTGCTGTTTGATTCAATACATCAAGTTTCCTGCAAATAGTTATAAATGTGAGTTCTTATTGTTTACATAACAATAAGCATTCCATATTTATGACCCTATAATCCTTTAATTTGGGATAGAGTTGGAGTTACTGGATGGAGCTGAGAGTTTACTGGCTGTATGTCCTATCTGACACCATACACAGTGTTATAGTGTATATAGTGTTATATAGTTTAGAAAATGCAGTTACAGATTCTTCATATTGTTCCTTATATAACTGTTATTCTGTGCTAATTCATACCAGATTCATGCACCAAAGAAATTCAGAGTCTTAGGGTCTATGGGAGACCACCTTAGGCTGAGAATTTATGAATTTCCTCAGAAAATGAAGAGGCAAACACGCTCTTAGGAATTTCTCTGCCCTTGTAGTAAAAGTCTTATCACTGTTGTGCCTCATCCAGTACATAACACTAAACAAACAGGAGTTTATCCAGCAAGGAACAATTTATCACCCAACTAGGATGAATGGGAAATAAAAGAGAACATGGAGATGTAATAAGTTTTGTTTTTACCGGCTTGCTATAACACATTCTGCTCCCAGATTAGAGAGTGCATTTGTTATCCCTTTTCCAATGCCCGTACCACCGCCTGTGATAAAGGCCACTTTCCCATGAAAAGCATCTGGTGGCAGCATCACTTTCTGAAGCGGTGAAAAGAAGGAGCCTTGACCACTCTTCGTTTGATATAGTACGTTTGTTCCATGGGTGAAATGCTGGTGGGGGGGGAAAAAAAGGATAATTTTAACCTAGAGCTATTTTTCAACTGTAGACATCGCACCAAGGCAACTGATACCGTCAGTAATAAATGATAACGTATATAATTTTTTTTCAAGCATTCTGCTTTACATGTCTTGATGTTCCATGATCCTTAAAAAAACATTTTACGTAAAGTCTGTGACTAAGTTCACTCATTACTTTAAGGTATGTTTTGCTTAACTTAATAAATAAATCAGTATTGGTTTACGAAAGAGTATAGTGCTTTATAAAATAAAACTGTATTCACACAATAACTAAGCAAACATTGCTCGGCAAAGTAAAATTTCAGCTCATAATTGATCCAATGCTCCTGAAATCAATTAACATGTACGAAAATAATCTCATTTCATTGTTTTCTGTTTAGATGATATTACTCTGACAATGCGAACTGCCCTGAAATATTATGCTACAGAGGAAGTAGTCTGCAGAGGAACAGGGATACTCTCCAGAAGATTTCATTCCTAAATTGGTGACTCTTAATCTGAATGTTTATTTACATATGCCACATATTTCTGAAAGATGCTCTGTAACACTACCATTATAACAAAACCAGATTGTTGGCTCTCATTTTAAGACTCTGTTCCTATTTTAATGAGATATTGCTTCTAAGCGTCAAGTATATTGCCCTCAACAATCTGGGTTCTCATTTTACCCACCTCAGAAGGATGGAAGGCTGAGTCAACCTTGAGCTTGGTGAGATTCGAACTGCCAAAGTACAATACCCTGCAGTACTGCATTTTGACCATTGAGACACCAAGGCTCATATGCTTCAGAACTTCAAGGTTGGCATCCAAGTAAGAATTATATATAATGGGGATATAATGAAGAAAGGCATTTGTCCTGCCCTAAAATTTTTGGAGGAAGCGGAAAATAGGTCTTTGACCGGAACTAGTTTTTTCTTCATTTTCTTCAGTACATATAAATATATCATTAATACAGTTAATAATTACTATTTCTACCAAATAAGAAATGCTGGTCGTCAATCTTCAAATCATTTATTTTTTCCCTCAATTTTGAAATAAATATTAAATCATTTTTTTCATTCTCTTAGTTCCAGCTTTAGTCATACTTAAAATTGGTTGCGTTAGTGGATGATCTCTGGAGGGCTCGGGACAGGGGCTGTTCCTCTGTCCTGGTCCTATCAGACCTCTCAGCGGCTTTTGATACCATCGACCATGGTATCATGCTGTGCCGGTTGGAGGGGCTGGGAGTGGGGGGCACTGTGTTACGGTGGTTCTCCTCCTTTCTCTCCAACCTGTCACAGTCTGTGTTGTCAGGGGGGCAGAGGTCGACCCCGAGGCCCCTTGTATGTGGGATGCAGCAAGGATCGGTCCTCTCGCCCCTTCTGTTTAACATTTATGTGAAGCCGCTGGGTGAGATCATCCGTGGTTTTGGGGTGAAGTACCATCAGTACGCTGATGACACTTAGCTGTACATCTTCACCCCAGACCACCCCAATGATGCCCTCGAAGTGATGTCCCGGTGCCTGGAGGCCGTACGGATCTGGATGGGGAGGAACAGACTCAAGCTCAACCCTTCCAAGACTGAGTGGCTGTGGTTTCCGATATCCGATATAGTCAGTTGGCGCCATCTCTGACTATTGGGGGCGAGTCATTAGCCCCCACGGATGGAGTTCGCAACTTGGGCGTCCTCCTGACTCACGGCTGTCTTTAGAAGGGCATATGACGGCCATGGCCGGGGGGAGTTTCTATCAGGTTCGCCTGATCCGCCAGTTGCATCCCTTTCTAGATCGGGATTCGTTACGCACGGTCACTCATGCCCTCATCAACTCATGCCTGGACTACTGTAATGCTCTCTAAATGGGCTCCCCTTGAGGAGCACCCAGAGGCTCCAACTGGTCCAGAATGCGGCCACGCGAGTGGTGATGGGAGCGACGTGGCGCTCCCATGTGACCCCCCCTCCTGCGCGAGCTGCACTGGCTATGGTGGTCTTCCAGGCGCGCTTCAAGGTTTTGGTTACCATCTTCAAAGAGCTCCATGGCTTAGGACCAGGGTATCTTCGGGACCGCCTTCTGCCACAAACAGCCTCTCACCGACCAGTCTGCTCCCATAGAGAGGGGCTCCTCAGGGTGCCATCCATCAAACAGTGTCAGCTGGCAGCCCCCAGGGGGAGAGCCTTCTCTGTGGGGACACCTACCATCTGGAATGAGCTTCCCCCGGAGATAAGGAGGTTACAGGACCTATGTACTTTTCACTGCACCTTAAAAATGTTTTTATTTGAACAAGCTGGTCTGGCTTACCCTCCTTTTTATATTGAGTCTTAAATATTTTATACAATTGGATTTTTAAATTGTTCGAGCCAAATTATTTGTTTTAACCCATTTTTAACTCTTGTATTATTGTATCTTATTTTGGCTGTTTACCGCCCTGAGTCCCGTCTGGGAGTAGGGTGGTATACAAATTTGAATAAATAAATAAAATTGGTCATCACCAATTCAAGTCCAATTAATTTCAATGGATCTGCTATTTTTCATTGTATCAAATAGTTGCTATTAAAAAGGTTAAATGCCAAATTATATTTAACACATGCACACACTTCCAAATCTAGTTTTTAAGAGGTTTTAAAGATCTTTAAACAATATTATGAATCTAGATATTCATGCAGGACAGCGAACAGAGAAAATGGCAGGATGTTCAAACAGCGAGAACAGTTTCCTATGTCTAAAAAAGCCTCTTGAAATTTCTGTTGTTTATAATGTAGAAGAACAGGAGCTCAGAACATGGGACACTACAATTTATTAGCTACAAAATTTACTAGGTAGGGAAGGGATATACAGTCATTTGTACCTTCCGTTCTAAGGTATCAACAAAGATGTCAGCATGAATAAGGCTAAAATAATGGTACAAATTTCTAGAACATTAATGATTATTAGTTGCTGGTTAGCACCATTATCCTGCAGAATCAGATAATTTAGTCAAGTTACACCTATGTTTGCCGGAAGAAACAGATTTAATCATGTGCTAAAATTTACATGGCCTATATGCTAAACGAACAGAATTAAAAGAATTACATCCTTTTATTTTATTGAAAGAGTAAACCAAGATTATTGGACAAAGTGCAAAATGCTGGAGAAGCTAGCACTCAAGTTATACTGTGATGCCTCACTTGACAATTGTTTTATACATCCATGCATGAACTCATATTCTTCTGCAGCTGTTAAATAGACTTTCAAGTCCCCAATACTCAACATAATCATTATCAGAGATATAAATGCTTACACAGCATGCATATCAGCTTCAGTTATATTGCTCCACCATTGGAACTAAACATTATCCTTAACTTTGACTGAGAATGGATGGGGAAGATACAACTCAAAAACATTTTACTGACTGTTAAAGAATAGTCCCTATTAAAGAAGTAGCCTGTGATGTATAAACCTACTACAATGAATTTTATTCCTTGTAGTTCAAATCGCACAATGATGATCTACCTTGATCATCAGCAAACAATAAAAGTGGTAGTAATTGGAGGTTTATATACAAAACTATCTTATTGATTTTCTTCTTACAATTGGCAGAGATGTATGAGAAAATTAAAGTTTTGTTTACTAGATACTTTTCATCAGTTTCTTGAATATGAGTTGCTTGCAAACATATCATGTCTTGATTTAATTTTTTCAGATAGTGAAATAGCTTTTTTCTTTTTTGTGGGGAAAATTTGTCTCATTAACATTCCATGTTAAAATCTTACAATCCATGCATTATGAAGAAGTTTCAGGAACTCCAGCTATAGCTCCCATCTCCACAGCATGACCTTGGTCAGCATCACACTTATCTTTTTCTTTAAGACCCAATTCTTATGGTAATAGATCTTTATCTTTTGAGAAATTGTGCAGTGCTGATCTGTATCTTTCCAAAAAATCCTATACCTTGGGTACTGGATTTAGTCTACATTAATTCTTAGAGGTAAAGAGGGTGAAAAAAGGAGGTGAAAATCTGGGTGCGTTTTATAGTCCGAATGTAGCCTCGCCCAGCCTCTGAAACAGAAACTGAAAAAAAAGCAAGGCGGAGAGCTCACAACCAAAGAACCTGTTGCTAAAGTTCACCTCTAGGAAAGAGCTAATCGGGGGTATTCCGGGAGGCCAATCCATCCCTATCAGTTTTTTTTTCTTATTTTCCTCCCCAAAAACTAAGGTGCCTCTTATACTCCGGTGCATCTTAGAGTCCGAAAAATACAGCAATTCTTCTGACTCTCATCTTTCTTATAACTCTTTCTTTGGGGACACTGTATAGATATACAAACTTTTCTTTTTATGGCCAGTTGTTAAAAGCAAGAAAAGACAGAGATAAAAATTCTTTTTCAAGGGCCAGGAAAGTAAATATTACAATAACAAGGCAGCTGCAAAGGATGGTACTGTATGATCTCCCAGAATAAAAGGGGGGGGGGGAGAAAGGGGGGGCTTTCTATCCTTTTAAAATACAAAAGACAGAGATATATACAAAGATACAGTGAAAATATAATAAAAGTATAAAGTCCTTTCAAGTTGGATGCACAATCTTTTTAGTGAAAATTCAGTATAAATAAATTATTTTCCCAACAAATAAAACGATTACTAGTCATTACTAGTCATTTGTCTTCTTTCCTAGGGGGAGACATTGCATTCCACTTCACAAGGCAATGCTAATTCAATTGGAATCCAACAGAAGGCGGGAATGTCCACTTTACAGCACACAATCAGCAATTAACATAAAAAAATAGAATTAAAAAACCCTTTATAAAGTGTGGAGTTAAAAGCAAAGGCATCCTTTGAGAACAAAAGCTGGATGGAAAAGATGGACAACCTGTCTCCTCTGGCTGAGCTTACCAAAAAGTCTACTAATCACAACCATCCAAGGAGCTTCAGGTATGATTCCAAGCTGCTTCATTTTCTTTTTCTTCCTTTCAAATCCAGGAATGTGCTGCTATAGAAGCCAGCTTCTAGCAGGAAAAACAACCATTTGTCAGCAGGCTAAAAGAAAGCCCAGCTGATCAGGACACCATGATGGAAGGCGGTGGAAAAAGAAAAAGCTATGTTTTTTAAACACTTGTCTCAACAGTTACTCTCCTATTCTTTTCAGTATTGAAAAGTACTTTGGGATTAGAATGGGGTAACAATCCCACAGTTGGACAAATCCACTGAAAAGAATTAAAGAAACACAAGGGAAATTGCCCCAAACTTTTTTTTGATCTCACTGATATTTTAGGTTTGTTTGATTGATGTATGGAGATGTAAAAATAGACTGGTGTAAGATTACACTTTCTTTTCAGAGAGACATAAATCTTTTTCTAGAATTGATATGATATGGATTACAAAAAAATTACTCTACAAAACAACTATAGTTAATATTCTTCCAAAATCTTTTCTGATCATAACTCACCTTAAATTTGGGCCTCAGTCTTTTAAATGGAGATTAAATGAGCCTAGTTTTGCAGATACCACAGTTTGTTGAAGATTATAAACCAGTATTCCAAGATTATTTTAATAATAATCTGGGCAAGGGAACTAACTTGACAACACTTTAGGATGACTGTAAATCCGTGATATGAGGCTATTTCATACAATATAATACATTAGGAAGAAAATGGATGGAAAAATCCAAAAAGTGTTAGATGAAATAAAACTAAAGAAAACTTCAAAAATCAACAGAAGATCTTAACATTCTTAACCAATTGAAACTATAGCACTAATCTTCCTTTAACTCAGCGGTTCTCAACATGTGGGTCACGACCCCTTTGGGGGTCGAACAACCCTTTCACAGGGGTCACCTAAGACAATCGGAAAACACATATTTTCGATGGTCTTAGGAATCAAGACACCGCTCCCTAACCCTCACCCTTCGCCTCTGCTGGAGGGCTATGTATCCCAGAGTGCAATGCGGTGCCTCCACCCTTTAGCAAAGAGAGAGGAGAGCGGCTGCGTGCATGTGTGTGTATGTGTGCGCGCTACAACTTTCTCTGCACACTTGGTGGATGTAAGAGCAGTGCTGCAGCGAGCCGGGGTCCTCTTTTCCTCAGGAAACAGCAGAGAGCAAGGGGCAGGCAGGCAGGTGAGCCGCTTTTGCAGGAAGTGGCGCTTCTGGGCTTCGGAGAGGGAAGGGAAGCCGCGGGGATGGATGTCTGCTTGAACCTTGGCTGCTCTTGCTGCTGCTGATCGGGCTATGCAGCAGCGCCATGGACAAATGCGCGGATAAGCAGAGCGGGCGGCCCCAGAGCTGCATGCCCGAGTTCGTCAACGCTGCTTTTAACGTCACTGTGGTGGCTGCGGCAGACCAGCCGAGGAATACTGCGTGCAGACCGGCGTCACTGGGGTCACCAAGTCTTGCCACCTGTGCAATGCCTCCCAGCCTCACCTGCAGCACGTCATTGCCTTCCTCACTGACTACAACAACTCTGCCACCTGGTGGCCGAGCCAGACCATGCTGGCCAGTGTCCAGTACCCCAATACCATTAATCTTACTCTCCATCTCAGTGACTGGTACCAGCTGGGCGGGGTCAGGGTGGACTAGAAGCTCTCGGAGGAGCCTTTCTTCTGATCCAGCCAATGTAGCTGCTGCATTGCAGGCTACCAAGTTTGGCAAGGCATCGGTGTGCTTTTTTTCTTCTTCTTTGATGTCTTGGCTCTCTGGCAACAACTTGGATTTTGTAACATCTCCTGAACAGGAATTTGGGAAGGGTTAGGCCTCTGAACAGCAATCATCCTCTATGAAACTCTGGGGATTTCATTTATTTGTAATTGGAAATAAATATTTCACAATATATAATTACATATCAGATATTTACATTACAATTCATAACAGTAGCAAAATTACAGTTACGAAGTAGCAACGAAAATAATTTTATGGTTGGAGGTCACCACAACATGAGGAACTGTATTAAAGGGTCGCGGCATTAGGAAGGTTGAGAACCACTGCTTTAACTGAACATTTACAACATCATAGTGACCAGCAGGTTGCCTGTTTAAATCTTTTAATCTAATCTTCTTAGATGCAGAAAAAGCTTTTGATAATTTCAATTGGATTTTGTAGCATCTCCTGAACAGGAATTTGGGAAGGAAATAATTGGAACTTTATGTTTAAAGTACTCAAAAAGATAAATTTTGGACTGGGCTTTTTACAGGAATTGAAGTCCATTTATAAATTCCAATCAGCATGGATTATGATGAATGGAGATTTGACAAAATCATGTGAAATCCGGAAAGAACAAGACAGGGGTGTCTTTTATCACCCTTATTATTTATCCTGGAACTGCTAAATAGGGACATTAGATAAGATGACAGAGTAAAAGGATTACAAACTAAAGCACATAAGTATAAACTTCAGGCTTTTGCTGATGACTTCGTTTTGATTTTGCAAGACCTGTTGAAGAACATTGAATATGTTATGATGAAGATTAAAATATTTGGCTAAATGGCAGGTTTAAAAATAAATAAATTAAACACGACAATATTGACTAAGAATATGAATGTGGAAGAGCAGAGGAAATGGAATTTAAAATTGGATTAAATTTATGAAACAGGTAAAGTATTTGGGGGTGACTCTCATTAATGCAAATTCTAAATCAAATGACATATCTAGATCTACTGATATTTGAAGAAGATAAAAACAAGAAGATAAAAAGAGTACAATTACTAAGTGAAGGATTTATTGTTGATTTTTTTTAAAGTGAAGGATTTATTGTTGATTGGTTTAATTATTATATAATCTTTGAAATATTAAACTAGATAAAAACTTGTATTTGCAGGAATTAAATCTGAACTGGATGGCTTTAAATTTTGGAGATGATCAAAATTTATAAAATGCCAAAATGTATAAAATGTTATTTAAGATGAATCTGGAAGATGAATTTGTTAAATTTGGTAAAACGGGTGAAAAACTTTGGCTACAATATAATGCTAGACCAATGGGAAAATATATGAGCTAATGGTGTAAAATTTACTTTGAATTACAATTTAAAGAAATTTTTTATAAGATGATGTACTGTTGGTATTTGAACCCAGATAGACTGGGCTCAAATATAGAGAGAGATTTCCAACAAGTTTTGGAAATGCAACCAAAATCCAGGTACATTCTATTATATGTGGAGGTCCTGCAAGTATGCTAAATCATATTGGATAAACATAATATTGATAATGCACAAAATATTTAGAATACAAATATTAATGAAACCTGAAGCTTTTCTTCAGGTATTATGAATAAGCCAATTGAAAAACAGTTTAGAATGTTATTTCTTTTCAGGGGGACACCGACTATTGAAGAGTGGGATTGACTGAATTAGCAGAGATGGGAAAATTAACTGTTCCGATTAGAAACAACAGATTAGACAAATTTATAAGAGACTGGAAGCCATTTGTGGATTTTCTACAGGTTAAATACAATGACAGATGGTTAACAGAAGGATTTGAAGATTAGGGGTAACCTGTTGACTATTGATGTTGGGTCAATTTGATTATTAGATAAATAGATTTTCATATCTGGGATATTTGTTTCTGTAATATAGTATTTTTTGTTAATGGAAAAGTTTATAACTATTTGTAGACCTGTTGTATAAGGGGAGGAGAAAATATTAGATTTTTTTGTATCTTTCAGCATTCAGCTGGGGTGGATTTTTTCTTATGTTTAATGTAGATGAATTTGATATTTGGGCTATTTTTCTTTTTTTGCACACAGGTTTTTTTCCACTCTTTTTGTTGCTAGTACCGGATGTTTGTTAGTCTGTTTCTTTTTTTTCTTTCCTTTTCTTTGTATTTTATATTTGGTGAAAAAAGAATAACATTTTTTTAAAAAAAGTAGCAGCCTCTGATTAAAAATAAGCATTGCAGCAAATTCTAATCTGCTTAAGTGTTAATTCAGAAGTAAATAAGGAAAAAAATTCAAAAATTCTCAGTATTAAAAAAAAGGCTGGTATAGGTGTCACATGTACAAGAAATTGAATAGTTTCAGCAAACTGCAATTTGAAGGTATGAACATTGTACATGTTGGCCCAACTGTGCTGCTCTTCCTGAAATCATTAAATTGAGAAAAATGGGTAAAGATAGGTTAAAACTATCAATGATGTTAAGAAAGGACTATGGTGGGTGAATTAGAATATCCTTACACATAAATTATAGTTCATCTAAAAATTAGGAAGCTTATCCACATGTTAAATAACCAGACTATACACAGGAGCTTCAAGTTATTAGCAAGCTGCTTCTTTTGGTTGGGAAATAGCATTATTCATAATTTGAGCTGCATTTAGGGCAAAGTTCACATTAAAACATCTCCACAGAATATTTTCCCCTTTTTCTATTAAGTGATTAACATAACAGATGTGTTGCTATTTATTAGAACTCCTGTAATCAAAAGGCATTTGACAGTAGTACCATACTTGTATTTATTGATTATTATACAACTTAAGTGCAACATAAGCATGAATAGCAGAATGACAAAACAGATCATAAAGTTGCAAACAAAAAAAGAAAAACCTGTATGAGAAATGGAGTCAATTGGAAAAAAAAAAGATTCTAGGCTGCTAAGAAGATAACAAGATCATTTTACTCTCTAGGTTAAAGGTTATAAGCAAGTTAAAGAAATGGTAAAAGTTACAGAAGTTTTACCTGTGGTAGAAAAGCGGAATGAATCCTAGCAGGCATTACCTTGAGCGACAGCAGTTAATAGTTTTCAATTGGTGCCCAGCCAAAGTTCAAACCTTTCAATAATCCACCAAACGCTAAGAATTTGTTATAGGTGTATTAGTAAGAAACAATTACTAAAATCTTTCCTAAAATTTGGTTTTAATAAGCTTAAGTGTTGGCCTTATACCAGAATGAATGAGTCAGTACCTCACTGAAACTTAATTCTGTGCATAACTCAACTACAGCATTTTTAGTTAGGCAATCTATAGTAAAGGAAAGTCTGCCAGATCTTCCCTTCCAACAACATGAGACAGGACTCCTATTTATACTCCTATTCATTCATACAACACGCATACACACAAACACAACATAGGATGTAATATACTAAATTAAGATAAAGCCATAATAAAATCACTATAATATGGAGCCATAGAACTACAATGCAATAGATATTATAATGGGGTGTATATGGACCATATACCCCATATAAAGATGGGATTTGGTGTATAGACTACATCCTCCACCATGGTAATACTTCGGGCAACTTTCTGTCTTAACAGAGCAGCGGCGACCGAAATGGATATTATATAGAGACAGCAGTTAGACAACAGTTCTTTTAAGAACTGGCTGACAAAAAGGACTATTATATGTATAGAAGTTACGTACTGAACGCTTCTTTGAAAGCCAGGAGTGAGTTAGTAGTAATAGTTAAAACTTTTGGGCTTAACAGTTTCGGGGAGGAGAAACCTAACTCCTTTATTATTCCGCACCTGTCCAGAAACGGCGTCTCTTTCGCTACTCTTCTCCGTCCTGCACTTTCCAGGGGTCTCTTTTTTGGGGGGCAAAATGAACGCTCAGGGCGCCGTTTAGGGACTCACTAGAAACGGCAATTGTTAAAATCGCCGCCTCCCTGAAGAGAGCGCTGAAACGGTGCCAGAAGGAGAGGAAGAGGTTTTGAGCTTCTCACCCGCACAGCCGCCGAATAAAGCCGCGGAGTGAATAAAGTCTGCGAGCCGCACCGAGCGAACACCCCCATCGCCATCTTTCCCTCTCCAGTGCCGCTTCGGAAACGCCTCCCCTTCTCCGCAGTCTAAAAGACCGCGGGGATGGGGCCGAGGGGGCCGGGCTTGGCAGGAAGCCCCGCCTCTCCCCCGCCCATCTTTTGCGGAGAACAGCAAGCCACGCCCCTCCCGAAAGGGAAACTTGCTCCTATGGAAACTCTTAATACTTCGCTTAGCTTTTAGTTTAGTGCAGTTTTATCGCCGCGTTGGGCAAAGTCCCGGCTTGTCGTCGAGCGCAATTTTGCAAATTTCACGTGCAGATGCACCTTCTCAGCACTGAGATAAAGGCCGGTTTACAATTGGTAAAATATTAAAAAAACAAAAAAACCCCACCCCAGAATAAACTAACCCCAAAATAAATAAATACAAAAATAATAAAATAATAAACACAAAATAATAGTAAGCTAAACCAAAAATAATAAACTTCCTCGAATCTACTTTTAGTTAAGAAGAGTCTACTGTTTACTATTTCATTGATTTGCCTTTCTTCCCGGGAAATACCTTTTTTTAACCAATGACGAGTCACGTTCCTGGCACGGTAAGGAACCTTTTCCTCTCGCTGCCCGTAGATGGCGCTGATCGCTCTTTCCGGGTTTTTCCAACCGAGAGATAAACCGCGCAGGCGCACTCTTTTTTTTTTTTTGCTTCCTGGGTAAAGGACGTGGGGTCCCTTTTCTTGACTCGGGGAAGCGGCACCCTCCATTCTTCTCTAGGGTTAGGATGTGGAAACTGTGCCCAGCCGATGAGACCGGAGGAGGTAAGTAAAAACACTGAAGCGGGTGAGGGGAGGGAAGGGTAAAGCGAATAAATCTAGACTGCAACACTCCGGATTACCCTTACGTGGCAGGACAAGAGAAAGTGTGGTGAGTGCTTTGGGTACTATTTAATGGTCAGCCAGACTTTTGCGGGTCAGATGATCGTATGGGTCGAGTTTTCATATGTGGAGTGGACTTCCTCCGGCTTGGCGCCTGTTTACTCTGCTGCTTTCTCTGTTGTCAAATTATTCTCCAAAGCATCAGAGGGCCGGACAAGAAACAATGGTTGGAAACTAATCAAAGAGAGAAGCAACCTGGAATTAAGAAACTTCTTAACGGTGAGAGCAATTAACCAGTGGAACAGCTTGCCTCCAGAAATCGTGGGCGCTCCATCACTGGATATTTGTAAGAAGAGTCTAGACTCTAGATAAGAGTCTAGACTCTTACCTAGTCTAGATAGGTAAGAGTCTCACCTATCTGAAATGGTATAGGTTCTCCTGCTTGAGCAGGGGGCTGGACCAGAAGACCTCCTTTCCAGGTCCTCTCCAGCTCGTTCGTACATACATACATACATACATACATACATACATAGTTGAATGTCTGAATAGGGTTTACTTTAGTGTAGTTCATCCTACCAGATATCTCAGCCTTATCAATTTTATGCTGTAGCAGTCTTTCTCAACCTTGACAACTTTAAGATGGATGGACTTCAACTCCAATAATTCTCCTGCCAGCTTTGCTATGCCTTGCTGGCTGGGGAATTCTGGGAGTTAGTGTCCATCCCCCTTAAAATTGTCATGGTCGAGAAACACTGCTATGGACCTCAGCTCCTAGAATTCCCTAAACAAGATGCAACATGCATGAAACATTCTACTTAGATGAATTTAGCAAGTTGGGTGGATGAAGAAACTGAAGTAGCGAGTTGAAGTTCAGACTTGTGCATCTAAAGTCAGCAAATCAAATTTATTTTGAAATACACTTTAATGGATTTCACTCTCCTTAATCATGGGCTTGGAGTATATGAGAAAGGATGTGTGGATGTGCGCCAATGTCTACTTTTGGGAAATAATACAAGAACTTTAAAAATGATCTAGATCTAATGGTCACTCAGAAGTGGAGAGTATGATATAGAGATAGAGGGCTTTACATTGTTGGAGTAGTTAGCCATGAAAGAAATTTCAGTTTAAGTTGTGACATATTGGATTATGATCCCCCAGTGAATAAATAAGTATTTATATGGCAGTGCAAAGTAAACTATCAGTGATTGCCACTTTGAAGATAGGAATAGAGAATTTGGAGCACATGAAATATGTCCCCACTGATATTATATTACTAGATTTGTCTTTTATGCATTGTTTAACATAAAATATAACCATTTCCTTCAATTACTATGTCCAGTAATCCATCCATTAGTTTTAAGAGAAATAGGCTGAGCTTGCAAATGGTTACTAATTTGTGGCTCACCCAGCTGGGCAACAGCACCTAAATCAGGGGTATCAAACTCGTACATCACACACTGGCCATGCTGACCCCCCCCGTCCCCCCGTCCCCAATTTAGCAAAGGGGAAAAAAGTTGCAATACATCGAGTGACAGCAATGTGACACCACGAGTTTGACACCCCTGACCTCCTCTTGGCCAGGAGGCTGCAGCTGTCAATGGGGACTTTAGTTTTGGCAACTGTATAGGTCTTCAGTGACAGTGATGATTTTAGGAGACTGCCCAAACAACAGCTCTCTTCTTTCTGAAAAAACACATCCCTATTTTTCAACCTCAAAAATAAAATTTATCCTGACAATTATTTTCAATCTTTTTTCCTCTACCATCTTTGAAAGAACAAATACCCACCAGCAGCATCATTCTAGTTTAATAAGCATATATGTCAGGGGTGAAATGCTCGCGGATCAGACCGGATCGCGTGATCCGGTAGCGATTTTTCCCTGTGGTTCAGCGATCCAGTAGTGATCGCCGCCTGGTGTCATTACTTCCTGGTTTTAACCATGACGTAATGTTTTGTTACCTTCTGCGCAGAAGGTGCGCAGAAGTGCGCGCGCATGTGATGCATGGCGCATGCGCTTCTGAACTGGTAAAGAAGGTAAGTAGATTTCACCCTTGATATAGGTGAATTAGTCTTTTGTATATGGAACCCTTTTGTTTTCTTTTTGTATAAGTGGGGAAAGAAAATAGGAAACTACAGTTAGCTCTGTACAGTAAGTAAAGCCAAGCTTGACTCCTGGTAACTTTATGGACAAGTCCATGCTTTGGGAAATAATATGGTAGTGATTTTACACTTATGTCTGGGATTGGTGGGGGGATTTTCCACTTTCCACTTTTACTTTCAACCCAGGGATCACCTACTGGTCTTCCTTCCACGTACCAATTAAATACTTATCATTTTGAGATCAGTCAAGTTCATTTAGGTGTTTCTATCTAGCTGGATGATCCAGTGAAGGCTACCTGGCAACTGCTATATTTACACTTGTGTTCTGGAATGTTCTCCCCTCTGAGATGCTTCCTATACTAACTTTAGCTCCATCATTTTTAAAATGAATATGTTAAATTTTTTCTTATGTGTTAAAACATATTTAATTAGGTGCAGTTTATTATTGTATACTCCAAAATGGCTTGGCATAGTAGAAAATAAGAAACATTATATAAAACAATTAGATACAGCAATTTCAAAACTGAACCTTTCATTACAATCTTGTTCCATGATATATCAAACTATAGTTGATAAATAGATGCACGTTCAGTGACACACTAAATTTTGCCTTTATTTACCGTATTTTTCGGAGTATAAGACGCACCTTTTTACCCCCCAAAAGGAGGTGAAAATTTAGGTGTGTCTTATACACTGAATGTAGCCCTGCCCACCCACTGGCCCCCACCCTTTGCCCTCTGCCTCCCAGCAGTTCCTCCTTGCAAGCAAACAGCAAGAAAAAACAGTCCATTCAGCTTCAGTATAGGCTAATTTGCACAAGTTGATTAGATGCCCCCGACTCTCAGCTGATTTGCTCTCAGCTGTTTTGGGCAGGCTTTTTTGCAAGCTCTTGTTTTGCAAGCTCTTTGCTTGCTTCAAAGAGTGCTGGAGAGGTTTTTTTTTCCCTAGCTGAAACAAAACTGAAAATAAAGCAGGCTCTGCTGCAACATGACAAAATGAGGCAGGGAGAGAGATTTCTTTTTCTTTTTGCTCACCAAAATCGGTAGGTACAAACAATGGGAAATTTAGGGCAAAGAGGAGAGTTCAAGATTTTAAAACACAAAAGAAAAAAAGGTCTATTTAACTAGGGAATTGTAATAATTGAGATGCTATTAATTGTAAATTGTGTTGAAAGCAGAAATGGTTAAGTTATGGTTTGGAGGAATATATGGGGAAAATTATTTGGTTTATTATTATTGGTAAATATAATTAATTGATTTGTAAGAAATTGGATTTCATGGAAATAATTGGAATATTCATGTTTATATTGATTAATATACAAAAAATAGTTATAACTAATTGATTTATATAAAAATGTTGAATTTGTATTAAACAATTGTAATATTAAATAATTAACCAATATGAGGATGGATATAAAAAGAGATGACAATGGGAAGGGGTATAATATAGAATAGAAGGCAAAAATTGAATTTATTAAGATTAGAGATAAGAATGAAGGGTAATATTGTTTTTTTTAAAAAATAGATGAATAAATATGGCAAAAAGGAAATATAGAAATTGTAAATTTAATTAAAATGACTAAACACTGTTTAAATTTGTGAACCAGCCAAATACTCTATTCAAAGAAAATATATTGTATGTTTGTATGTGTGTTTGTCTACAAAATAAAAAAAAAACTTTTTTAAAAAAACAACCCTAAAAGGTAGGCACATCTTATACTCTGGTGTGTCTTATACTCTGAAAAATACGGTATTTAGTTTCAGTCTTTTAATAATTTCACACTGTACATTCTTACAATGAATGTTTTTGTTGCTTATGACCATTCTTCAAACTAACATTTTTCTTTAATTTCAGGACCATTGTATCGGTTTCTAGTTGGTGTTGAGTATGTTGTTGGACGAAAGAATTGTGGAATTTTAATTCAAAATGATCAGTCAATCAGCCGAAGCCATGCAGTTCTTTCAGTTAATCATCCTCAAATGAATCTTGTAAGTATCATATTCCTAAATTTTTTGCCAACTGTGTCCTGGGCAGTTATCCACTATATAAAAGCATCTTTTTTAAATTGAACTTTTTTTGACTTGGAACAAATAGTATCAAATGCATTCTGATGGCATTATAGAAAATATAGAAATCATGAAATTTGGATCTGAAATCACTGACAGAAATTATGTAATTTATGTCATTGAGGTAACAATATTCTGATAGCTTGTTGCAGATGAATATGATTAATTATACCTCTTCAGTCAAGCTTCATTGCTTAGAAAAGTTTTTTACTGCAACATCTTCATATAAAACTCTTAACCAGACATAAAATATAAGCTTTCACTTTGGCTTTATGATTAGAAACATTTTATTTTTCAATCAATTATAGTCTCTGATTACCTCTGATTACTAACATCATGGCATCCGGCCCTCTCAATTCCTGCCGTATAGATGGGGAAGAAACGGAGGTAGTGACAGATTTTATTTTCCTGAGCTCCAAAATCACCACAGATTGGGACTGCAGCCAAGAAACTGAAAGATGCTTGCTCCTGGGGAGGAAAGCTATGGCAAATCTAAATTGCTTACTAAAAAGCAGAGACATCACCCTGCCAACAAAAGTGTATATAGTCAAGTTTTCCCAGTTGCAATGTATGGCTGTGAAATTTGGACCCTAAGAAAGGTTGAGTGCCAAAGAACTGAGGCCTTTGAACTATGGTGCTAGAAAAGACTCCTGCGAGTCATTTGGACTGCGAGGCGATCAAACCGGTTAGTCCCAAAGGAGATCAACCCTGACTGCTCTTCAGAAGACCAGATCCTGAAGATGAAACTCAAATACTTTGGCCACGTAATGAGAAGAAAGGAGTCATTGGAGAAGAGACTAATGCTGGGAAAGATTGAGGGCAAAAGAAGAAGGGGATGACAGAGAACGAGGTGGCTGGATGGAGTCACTGAAGCAATAGGCGTGAGCTTAAATGGACTCCAGAATATGGTAGAGGACAGGAAAGCCTGGAAGAACGTTGTCCATGGGGTCGCGATGGGTCGGACATGACTTCGCAACTAACAACAATTACCTCTGAATTGGTTGGTCCAAACAAATCCATTTTAAGCCATTATTTATTATTCAAGCCAACACTGGAAGTTTTTAAGAAGATGTTGGATAACCATTTGTCTGAAGTGATGTAGGGTTTAGAATATTTCCAAGATCCCTTCCAACTCTGTTATTCTATTCTATTCTATTTAATATTGTGGTTTGTTTGGCTAATACAAGTTGTCCTCAGGAACAGTTTGTTTAGTGACAGTTCAAAGTTCAAAAAAGTGACTTATGACCGTTTTTCATATTTACGACCATTGCCTCATTCTCATGGTCATGTGATCAAAATTCAGGTGCTTAGCAACTGGTTCATATTTATGACAGTTACAGTGTCTGGGAGTCATGTAATCAGCTTTTGTGACCTTCTGACAATCAAAGTCAATGGGGAGGCTAAATTCATTTAACAATCATGTTACTAATTTAATAACCGCAATGATTCACTTAACAGCTCTGGCATGAAAGGTCATAAAATGGGTCAAATTCACTTAACAGATGTGAGTTTGTTAGTAACAAAAATTTTGAGCTCAATTGTGGTCATAAATTGAAGATTACTGGTACCATAACTATATCTAAGCACTCAGTTTAAGCAATACAATAATTTGTTGGTTGAAGGCAGGGCTGCATTGTTCCATTTTTAGCAGCTGCACACAGGGAACTCGAGCTAAGCCATTAAAATTGTTTTTAGAGGTTCATCCAAACTATCTTTCTAGTTGATTATGCTTAAATTTCAAATATATTCCTTAACTTTTTATATATTAGAGATTAACATGGCTGCCAAGATAAGACTATTAATACTAGAAGCAGATAAGATTAATTATGCTTGCCTTATTTCTGATCTAAAGTATTGTATTGATTAATCGTTAAAGGGAAAAAAGTGTTCCTATTCATCATCTACATATTTTCAAAGAAAAAATGTCCACTGTAGGTGAAGTAAAGCTAAACTGTGATTAACTTGGTTGATTTGCTGGTTTATCGTGTAAACCAGGGGTGTAAACTCACAGCCTGCGGGTCACGTGAGGGTCAGATGCGTCGTGCTGGCCCGGCCCCCATTCAGTTTAGCGAAGGGGAAAAAAGTCCCGATACGGCATGTGACGCTGCCGTGACGTCACAGGTTTGACACCCCTGGTATATACAGTATATTGTCTCATTCTCAAGTACTATTAAAGCAGTTGAGATACTTGGGGTCCTTGGTGCTCTTGGAGCTTGGTTGTGGGGTTTTTTTTCACACTCATAACGTTACATAATTTGGTAATGAACTGTCTACAAGAAAACAACCAAGCTCAAAGAGTACCAAGGACTCCACAATAAAAATAGTATTTTAATGGCAAAGAAATGGTAATGTATACATATGTAGAACTTTTTTTTTCTTTCATTCAGTTGTGTCCAATTCCTGAAAACTGCCTGGACAAATTCCTGCAGTTTTGTTGGCAAGACTTTTAGAAGTGTTTTGCCAATGCCTTCTTCCTAGGGCTGACAAAAAGTAACTGGCCCAAGGTCACCTATAGGGCAGAACTATAAGTCATTCTTTCAGTTTTTATCCTGATGTCTTTAATCACTACTGGCTCTTGTATGAAAACCAATAAAAACAAACCACATTAATATGTAGTTTGATCTTTTAATGATGTTATATATTTTTTAAATAGGAGGTGGTATAGCTAGTAGAATGAATAGGCTTGTTATCTTTGAAACCTTAAATGCTATGAGCTTTTTTGTATTTTCAGAGTCAATCTTCATCATTTCCTGAATTAACTTTAAAAGACACTTCAAAATATGGCACCTTTGTTAATGGAAAAAAGCTACTCAATGGTAATACCGTAAAATTAAATACTGGTGACAGAATCACTTTTGGAGTCTTTCAAAGCAAATACAGGTATGATAGATTTGTGCTAATCTTGAAACAATTAAGGGGAAATCCACGAATTTGCTGTGTATTTCAGACATGATAGATTATGGTTATGGATGAATTAAATGTATAAAACAAAATGTTGTTCATAATTGTGAAGTTTATAGAGGAACTGTATTTAGCTGATAAAAACAAATATTCAGTATTCCAATTCTTTTAAATTAGATATAAAATTATAACCCTACATAGGTTAACTTAGAAGCATATCTACAGATTCAGCAGGTCTTATTGTCAAATAAATGTTAGAGCTTTACTAGGAAATGCGTCTCCGTGAATTCAAGAAATTATCAATTAATTTGGCTGTTTTGGACACGTTTACACTTGTCTCTGTTCTTCCTTTTTAAGGAAATGTTATGGAGGAAGTGAGGGCTTCCAACTGCAGGCAGCCTTAGAGAAAGTAGATTGTTTGGACCCTTGGCAATCAGGGTTCAAACTGGGATGCATCACATTATATTGGTCACTGTTGAGGATGACTTATGGGGAAACCAGTATGTGGGGAGTGCAGCCCTGTTGATCTTTCTTGATCTCTCAGTAGATTTCAATACTATTGATTCTAGTAGCCTCCTGGAGTGTCTCCAAGGGATTGGAGAGGTTGGCACTGTCTAACAGTAGTTGTCCTCCTTTCTTAAGATGTGATTTCAGCTTGTTTTGAGGGAGGAGAAATCTGCCCTGAAGCATCTATCTTGTGAATGCTTCTCTCTTCAATCTACTTCTTTTTAATATCAGGGGAGGTCATTTGCCAGCACAAAGTTAGATTTCAAGCTATACATCTCACCTCAGAGCCCAACAGCTAATGTACTACTTGAAGTGCTGGACCAGTCCCTGAAGAATGTCAGGGTTTGATTGAGGAGGAGCGTATTCCAATTGAATCCTTCAGAGGTAGAGTGACTTTAGGTTTGTGGATTTAACAGTTCCATGTTTGACTCTGAACGGTTTCTATTCCCTTGTTTATAAATGGTCCACAATTTAGGAGTTCTAGAATCACAGTTCCTGCTTAAAAAGGTGTGACTAAGACGGTATTTGCAGCTATATATTGCTTGCCAATTGCACCATTCTTGAAATGGGGGACAGTCCTTCTCGCAGTTGCTTACACCCTAGTCAGTTCCTGTTTTAATTACTGTGACTTGTACATGTGGCTGCCCTGAAGAGCATTCAGAAACTACAGTTATATAGCATGTATCCTAGGCTGTGATGGATGAATCTTGATATTCTTGGATTAATCCCACATTTTTGGGACCTGCATTGGTTGTCACTTGACTTCAGTGTTCCATTAAACTTATTGATTGTCACCATACCTGATTCTGGATCTGGACTACCTTTTCCTTGTTTCATCTTCTTGTCCAACCACATCAAACAGGGTGAACTCCTTTAGCTGCTATCACTGTTATGACCTAGGTTTACTGAGTCATTACAAGACACAATTAGTCCCAAACAAACCTATTTTATTGTAACAGTAAAAATTGTATTGTAAAAATTACATTCATTCGTAGCTGAGTCCCAGTTAGTTGCAAAACAAGTCCTTCAGAAGAAGTCCTTTGGGATAATCACCAACCTTCATTTTCTTTGACACCCTGCCAAAGGCCTTACTTGGCAAAGCCCACGAAGTTCAGAAACAAACAAGAGATGCTCACTGGAAACAGAGTTAGCAACGTTGCTTTCCTGCAAAAGGCCCAAGTGTCTTTGTTTCTCTTTTAATCCTTATGGGAGGGGCCAATCATCTCCTGGCCTTACTCCTGAGTCGTCCCTTTTGTTTTAGCTGTTCTTGCCTTCTGGCAGTTCTGCATATGCTTGCACTAGGAACAGGCTCCTCCTGTTCCTCTGCCTCTCTGCTGTCCAACTCTGGGGGCTCTGGAGTCCACGCATCACTCCAGATGGCCCTGGCCCCATCTCTGCCTCTGACATAGAACCCACGTCTGGACCTTCCCCAGACTCCAGGACTGGCCCATGTTCCTCCCCAGCCTCCTCACTGTCCAACTCCGCTGCCAGTTCTGCAGGCTGCTGGCAGACCACAACAATCACTACCATTACTGTGCTATGGGAGCTGCTTGCCATTATTTATAATCAAATTCTGTTTTATTGTATTTTGCAGAGTAGAATATGAACCGCTGGTAGTGTGTTCTTCATGCTTAGATGTTTCGCAGAAAAATATTTTGAATAAAAATATTCTTCAGCTGGGTGGCCACGTAGTAAATGAGTGGAACAAAGAATGTACCCATCTTGTTATGGTTCTAGTCAAAGTTACTGTGAAGGTGAGTGATACACAGTCAAATGGAGGCATCCCTGAAATGGGCACTGGAAAGGTAGGTGGGGGAAATGTTTTATTTGCACACTTACACAAGATTTTTTTGGAAGTAAGTCCCATATGTCGATCTGTGCATAGGAGTGTAGGCTTGGATGCCTAATAATGCATTTATGTATTTAATAATGCATTCGTCATCTTCAGGCTGCTCCTGTGAGCACGAAGCCGAGAACACCAGCCTGAAGATGACGAATGAGACTTCGTCGAAACGTCGCCAAGATACTTCCAATTCTATGTGGGAGAAGACCCGAATAACCAAAGATCTACCTACCTACCTACCTACCTACCTACCTACCTACATACATACATACATACATACATATAAATATATATAGCATACGGCTAGTAATACAGAAAGGAAGAGAAAAGGAATATAATATTTATGGCGTACAGTATACAGCTGTCATTCTTCCTTGTTTAATAAGTGATTTCTCTGTGTGAATAATATTAGGATATATTGACATTTCAATGTTAAAAATATAATTAACTTAATAAAAACCATTTCAATGAAGAAATCGTAGAGAAGGTCAGATTATATTGGATCACCAAAGAGGGTGTAAGGGTACAGGCACAGGGTAAAGGCACAGGGTATAAGGAGATGAGTGATTCATATGTATGATGTATGTAGAAGTTGAAGAACTGAATGGGATGAGATAGTTAACAGAGTTGCTGGCACAGAAACCTCTGTCCGGAGGGGTGGGGGGCGGTGGTCAGCATTTTCAACTAATTAATTTCAACTAATAAATTTTTTCAACTAGGGACATAGTCCAAGAACTATATGTATTCTAATTTGAATCATACTTGTTTGCATAAAAATATTTTCCAGAATTTCTTGGGAAAATTTTCCAATTCAAATTTTTTCAGAAAACCCATATATTTAATAGTGCCAGCTGAAAATATAGGTAGTCCTTGTTTAAGCAACAGCCTAGTTTAGCAACTGTTTGCAGTTATGACATTGATGCAAAAAAACTGTAAAGCAAAGGAACTCTGAAGTAAGATCTTATGCCCAGTGGCATAAACATGCTTTGTTTAATGACTGAATTGCCAGTTTCAATTGTAGTTGCTAAACAAAGATTATTTATATTGATGGGAATTTTTTTGTAGCAGAATTTGCTGCTATATATTGTAAAATTAAGATACCAACTGGACAAAATAATAAAACAGTGCAAATTGTTTTACAGTGATTATAGAATTTTATTATAGGACTTCTGTTCCTTCTGTAAGGGAATCTTAGTTTGGAATATAATTACTGAATAAGTTTAGAAGCAGAATGGTTTGTACTAGGCCTGTGATGGCAAACCTATGGCACAGGTGCCACAGGTGGCATGCGGAGCCATATCTGAGGGCACACGAGTGTTGCCCTAGCTCAGCTCCAGCACACATGTGACCGCTGGCCGGCTGATTTTCGTGCCTTCTTGGGCCCACTGGAAGTTGGGAAATAGGCTGTTTCCGGCTTCCAGAGGGCCTCCGGGGGATGTTGAGGAAGGCCGTTTTTGCCCTCCCCAGGCTTCTAGAAAGCCTCGAGCCTGGGGAGAGTGAAAAATGGGCCCACTGTGTCATTATGTGCCAAAAGTGGGGGAAACGGGGGGGGGGGGAGCACGCACATGTGCACGGAAGGGCGGGACACGAGTGGGCATTGGATTATGAGTGTAGGCATGCAGGCGCACGATCCCCCCGCTCTCCCCCCGCTTTTGGCACACAACGGCAAAAAGGTTAGCCATCACTGTACTAGGCTGAGGAACCTGAATTAAGGTCAGAGAGACCAGATGTTTTGCACCACTATGAATTACTATTATAATTTCCCATTTTGTTGTAGACAATATGTGCACTGATTTGTGGTCGACCAATTATGAAGCCGGAATATTTTGATGAATTAATCAAAGCCATTCAAGCAAAGCAACAGTTACCATTGCCTGAAAGGTAACAAGTTCTAAAGTACATCCTCATTTTTAAAAAGGTTTAATGTTTCATCTTACAATAATCTACTAGTTAACATTTGCTGCGATTACATTCACTTTCCAAACTACTGAAGTATGCCTTGATTAAATGTAATTATCCAAGGTACATTAATCATGTGCTATATATTAATAGTATAGTAAAAAAATTTATATCAGGTTATAATACATTTTAAATTTTTTTATGTTGAGTATCTTTTTTGACTGTGTATGCAGTTTTGCTTAATTGTATTAAAAATTCATTTTATGTGAAATAAATTTCTATTATTATTTCATAAAATAGCTTACATTCTCCTATTGATTATTTATGGCCTTGTGCTACTGAATGGCGTTCTTTCTGCATTTCAGTATTTATCTAGGCAGGAACAGTAAAGCATAAAAATATTAATTTAAACAATAGGTGGATCAATAATGAGACACTAGTATCCATGTGTATCCTAGTATCTTTTAAGAATTAAAAGTCCAAAAAGCCCAGCTTCTTATATCAATGAAGCCCCTGGATTTGATAAACTTCAGATGATGAAAGTTCTACAAATCTAGGGTTAGTGAAAGATATACTCTTGATGGTAATGGAAGATGAAGTTATCACAGATTTTTGTTTCTGGGTTTTGCCAAAGCAAAGAAACATTTCGGTTTTGTAGACCCAATTTTAGTCTGGATTGTCCTAATGAATGGATTAAATTAGGAGACAAGCAAGGAAGACAGCAAGTTCTTACTCGTCTTGATTTTTAAACAAGTTTTAATACCATTGAGAATTATATATTTCCTTAAATTTGAGGTAGACAACACAAGGATAAGGTGATTTTACTCCTATATTTCATTTTCATTCCAGAAAATACTTTTGTAAATTAAAGATTGGCATATATATATGTCCTGTAGAGTTTCAAGCTGACTTTAAAGAAACATATTTTTAAAAAAAACATCTCCAAAGCAGACCACATCAATTAAAAAAGATGTATTCAGCTCTCAGTTTAGAAGCTAGGTACTGTATATCCCTTGATGAATGTCCTCTTTCAATTGAAAGTGTGACATTATTGAAAGCAATATCCAGAGCTATGGACACGTAACTTTAATTTATTATTGTCTGTAAGTATTACAAAATTCTTAACATGTAAGGTGTAAACATTTCTTCAGGGGGCACAATAAAAATAGCTCTGAGTTGCCTGGATTGTATCTTAGTGTATTCTATGCTTACCTGCCCTATTATAGATTTCAGGATTTTACTCAGCCATTATACTCCGTTCCAATAGAAAAAAAGCTGAACATCATCTATTTATTAATAACAGTTCTTTCTATAATTCCCAGTCAGTACTTCATGGAAACAGAAAGATTCCTCCTTATATTGTATGATATAATTGTCTCTGAGATTGTAACAGAACCTGCAAAACAATTTGATTTGTATTCTTGAACGTTGTGAGAAGTCAAAGTCTTAGCTTGTACCACCACTTTCTTTCTGGGTAAAGGTTATTGAACAAAGGGTGCTTGATGTTTTGAAGACTAAATATTATGCCTTCCTGCTACAATCTCTAGAAGAGTTCCGAAAAAGGCTGTTCTAATAGTAATTGAAATGGTCTGATCTGGAAAAGGACTGCTACTGTATAAACTACCATTTAACTACCTATGACAGTTAAACTATGTTTAACTACCTATGACTTTAAAACTATGTTTCAAAGTTGGGTCAATCAAACAGAATAGCATTCGGATGACAGAATGCTTTTAGTGAAGTTGGAATGGCTGAAGATGGGTTCATGGGATTTAAAGGTTGCAACATTTGACTTTGCAAACTTCCCCTTATCAGGCAGACTCAGATGACAGCATCTGGCTGATCTTGTCTGGATTTAAAAGCTAAATAGGATTAACCCTGGTTAGACTGGTATGGAAGATAAGCAGATAATATCAGGCTAGACTGGAAAATTGAAGAATGTCCTGGAAAAATGCAATAGCAAAACATTTTTGCATTGCTGCCAAGTGAACAACATGGTTATATCCATGTAATCATTGGCAGTCTAGATCAACCATCTTTGACTTTTTCTCAGAAAGTTTCATAGAAAGATGGTCACGGTTGTTTCTTTCTTGAGAATCTTTACAGGACTTCCATTAAAATAGTCATTACCTATACCTATAGTCTCCCATTTTTCCTGGCCGTTACATAAACCACAGTGGAAACATACATTTTCTTTGTCATTTGCACTTATTTCTTATTACAGTCTGAATAAAACTCAGCTTAATATAGATTTCAATTTATGATACAATGTTATGTGCATTTTGGGGAGGCAACCAGGTATTTTCAATTATTATAAGAATGTCATTGGCTTAATTTCATCAAATTGCTATAGAGATCTCTACAGTAATATCTTCAAGACAGTATAAGTCTTTTTAAAGATAGGTACACTAACGAAGATTTTAAATAATACTTTATAATTTCTTTTGTGCAGTAAATAATATTCTCTAAAATATGAATATATAGGTATCCAATTTCAGTGTATATTAATATCAGCAGAAAAACTATGAATTTAAATGTTACAGTTTGGTCAGATTTCATAATTAAAACTGAAGGGAATATCACTACAGAGGAGCTCATATTTGAACACTTTATTTAAACTTCAACTTTACTTATCTTTTTTTTTTTTATTGAAAAAGTTTTACAATACAAAATTTTTCCATTTTCTCCCCCCCCCCGATCCCCCTCCCCTACCCCTCCCATCCTCCCTCCCCAACCCTTTCCCTCCCTATCCCCCCCCTGACTTCCGCTACAAGTTTAAGAAAAACAAAATTTAGAACAAGGGAAAAAGAAAAAGATTATTAAATATTCAAATTCTAAATTAAACAAATTTCGAAAGAGGAAAAGAAAGAGAAAGAAGGAAAGAGGGCACAAAAGTAAAAAACAAACTAACAGGAACAAACATTAATATATTTAAACAATATTGTAATAAAAAAAAAACCCTTATAGTTAAAAACACCATTATAATTCTATCCTAACTACACCCTTAACTAAAGAGAAAAAACCCCCAAAAACATAAAACACAAAAAATATATATGCATATATAGTTATAATCATACAGTTATATCATAAAGAAAATTATCTTTTATTTAATTCATTTCTCAGTCTATATAATCCAAATTTCGATCTTCTCTTCAACTTGAGTGATGTCAAATATATTTCCTCTCATAAATCCGCTTCAATAATCTTCATCTTGCCGCTGCCCCCATCAGCAAAGTAAAACATTTCTCCACACAACCCCCCGAGTGACTTTATATAAGTAAAATCCAACCACGAAGATATTCACTCCTCTAGGAAAAATCATTCCAGCTAGCTTATACTATACCTAAAAATAAGCTTTTGCAGCCTTTCAAACAAAAGCTGCTTCCCAGATGTTCCTTTGAAATTAGTTCAAATCCTGCCACCCTTTGCAATTCAATCCTTCGGGTTATAAGATGTTTTCAAGTTCTTAGTCTTCTCCTAGACGATATGTTCCACCAAAATATATAATTGGGTAACCAGTGATCGCTGCTAATTTTGCAGCAATCTATCAAAACTCAGGATATCATGTCCAATCCAGGATAAACTTCATAGTAAAAATTTTTATAATCCATTTTAATATGTAAGTTTAAAATTAGTCCAATTTAGAATGAACTTTTAACCAGTTATTGTGCTTAATCCATTTTTTCCAAATCCTTCAATACTTTCTGATTCAGTATCAAGCAATTCAGGATGCTCTTTAAATTTATCACCTGTGGTTTCCAGTCGGATTTCTTCATTGAATTCTAATTCCTGTCGATTAGCATCAACCCCCATGTCTTGAAGAGTATTGGACCTCTGCTGCTGGTCATCTCGATGTAAAACTTTGTTTTTTGAATCTTCCTCCAGCCGTTCAAGGTCTTGTAGTCCCCCAGAAACACTGGGGTGTTCAGTTTTCTCATCCGAAAAAACCGTAATAGAATCCTCTGGACAACCAACAAAATCTCCTTTTACTTTTAACGCACTTTGATTTTCTTCTTTCTTTTCACATTTTGTAAACTCTATTTTTGACTTTTTATTCTTGAGATGTTTCGGTGCTCCCTTAAAAATATTTTGATAAAAATATTCTGCTTTTTCAATAGTATTCAAACAGTGTCTCACACCTTGATATCTAAAAATTATACCAGTTGGAAAGTCCCATCTAAATAGAATATTACTTCTCTTCAATTCCTTGACCAAAAAATCAAAATCTTTCCTGTCTTTTAAAACCTTCGAAGGTAGCTCTTTGAAGACCCTGATTTGTGTGCCTGCTACCTGCAGTCTATCGGAATAAGACTTTTGTAGAATATCATCTCTCAGTCTTTTATCCGTGAAGTAGACAACGACATCTCTAGGCAAATTCCTTTGTTTAGCCAAACGTGAGTTAACTCTATAAACTTTCACAATAGAGCCCAAAATTAGTTCATCTTGTAACTTTAATAATTCTGCAAAGGCCTTTGCACAAGTTGTCCTTAGGTTTTCTCTATTATCTTCTTTTATCCCTCTCAATCTAATTGCAGATTCCATAGACTTAATTTGAAGCATAATAACATCATTCTGAATATTATGGTTATTGGCCTCTGCTTCCAGGAGTTTCATTTGTAACTCTTGTATTTGAGATTCAAATTTACTACTCATCTCAATCATTTTCTTCCCCATTGCAGCCAGCGCTGTTGAAAAATCTGAGGCTACTTGAGCAATGATTTGATTTAATTGGTCATATTTCCCAGAAACCAGTTCCTCAAGATCCTTCTGTGAACCTTTTATCTTATCTACCACACTCTCTAAGGACCTTGTAATTAACTCTTTTAACTCCTGTTCTGTAAGTCTCTGCACATGAGACATTTCAATTTTATTCATCTGGTTCAAAGGGGAGCCCCCCCTTCCTTTAGGTTTAGGCATCTTTACTTTAAAAAAAAAAAAACCCAAGAAAAAGAATCTTCCTTACTTCAATAGAGAAAAGAAAAAAAAAAGGGTAGAAAAAATCTGTTTAAATCAACCTCTATTCCTTTGGGTTCTTTGTCTGTAACAGGATATTCCTTTCATGACTATTTCCGCTGACACTTTCCTTTCAGGCAGAGCCTGTCGCCATTTTAAAGACTTTCAATTTTCTTCCTCTCCTTCCCCCTTCCCCCCCTCCTCTTCCGAAAAAAACTCCGTTAAGGAAAAAATCCATACTTGCTTGAATTTTTCTTTTCTCTTCTCCAGCTTGCTCCAAATGTGATTTCAATCGTGGTGTTGCTCCCACGTCTGGCTCCGCTAATTAAATAATTAGCGGAGGATCCTCTCGGCGCGGAGCATACCCTGGGGGTATGGAGGGAACCATCCCTCTGAGCCCTCCCCAGGACATGGAAAATTCCTGGGGGGCTCAGAGAGGTTCTACCTCACCCCCAGAAGCTCTGCCTGTTCCTCCCGTCGAGGAACAGGTTTTTCGAGCCGCCTGCCAGCTGTGAGGCGGCTCTAACGCGCCGGGAGACCGGCGGGCATGGGAAAGCCCACCGCCAACGAGGAAGGTGCCACCGGAAGTCCTTTACTTATCTTTTTTTGATCCACCAACTTTTCCTCTGATAAATGATATAGTGTGGGTACATCATGGAATCCCTACTAGTATAATGATGAAGATGTTAACTTCTAGTTCACCATTAGCCACAGAAACACCTTGGATGGTTTTTGAGGCAATCACTCTCTCCCAGTCTAATATATCTCAGAGTGTTTTAACTGTGAAGAAAAATTGAGCTCCTGAAGAAAGATGGGATACAAAGTAGTCCTCATGTTATGACTGTAGTTGAGCTCAGAATTACGATCTTGTACCGATGGTTAAATAGATTATCACATGACTTTGCCTGATTTTTACGACCTTTTTAATGACGTAAGTGAATCACCACTTAGCAGCCACCTAGAATCACTCAGTGGTGAGATGGGTGACATTTAAATTTAATAACTAATAAATAAGCAAATACCATGGTTGTTATACAAACCCATTGTCTGCAATGGGTATTCTTTGCTGGAAACAAAGTAATCTGAGGATTACTTCAAACCTGGGTCATAAGTAGTCCTGGGAAGATTCATTGTAACTTGGAACGGTTGTTAAATAATAAGTCATAAACCAAGGACTACTGTGAATCTAATAAATACTTTTGAATATACAAATACTTGATGGGAGTAATAATCTTTGTGTTTATCCAAGGCTTCCTTTAAGAACATGCCCAAGACAAAGGACGATGCCAAATAGAATCTCAAGAAGAAAATGTGTTCAAAGTTTTTATATTATAACACTTCTAACTATTGAGGAAAAGTTGAGGGAAAAGCTACATTGTTTTTAAAGAAAGGCTTTCTTTATAAATAAGTTATGATTTTTTATAACAGTTTACTCTGTTTTTAGGTTTTTTCCACAAGTTGATGAACCAAGTATTGAGAATGAAAATATAGATCTGACCAAGTGTCCTAGAAGAAGAACTATTTTCAGAGGAAAAATTTTTATGTTTCTAACGGCAAAGCAGGTAAATGGCTCACTATTCAAAGTCTTGTCTTGCCCAAGGAGCTAAGTGGAGTTGGAACTGATTTGTATATGAATGAAAGACCACCAAAGGTTCAATGATACTGTGATTTTCAATGAGAAAAAAAATCATATCAGAGAAGGTACTTACAATGTGAAAAATGCCAAGAAAATAAGTTGATGGGGTCTTTAGTTTTATGCAAAACCTGATAAAGAATTAAGGGTATTCTTATGACAGAATTTCTTTTTTTTGTATAGGTTAGTGGTGTCCAACCATGTAACTTTAAGACATATGGACTTCAAATCCCAGTTATTCTGGCTGGGGAATTCTGGGATTGAAATCCATAGGTCTGTGATGGTGAACCTATGGCACGGGTGCCACAGGTGGCACGTGGAGCCATATCTGAGGGCACACGAGCATTACCCTAGCTCAGCTCCAGCACACATGTGCCCGCCGGCCCGCTGATTTTTGGGCCCTCTGGGCTCACCAGAAGTCGGGAAATGGGCTGTTTCCGGCCTCCAGAGGGCCTCCACGGGGGTTGAGGAAGGCTGTTTTTGCCCTCCCCAGGCTCCTAGAAAGACGCTGGAGCCTGGGGAGAGAGAAAACGAGTCCACTGTGCCATCATGTGCCAAAAGTGGGAGAGAGCGCAGGAGGAGCATGCACACATGCGTGGGAGGGCAGGGCACAGGTGGGCATTGAATTATGGGTGTGGGCACGCACATGCACGATTCCCCTGCCCCCCCCTGCTTTTGGCACATGACAGCAAAAAGGTTAGCCATCATTGCCATAGGTCTTAAAATGTCAAAAATTGGACACCCTGGTATAGATTCATCTTACTTTTAGATAAGTCCACATGATATATTGTGGCCCTCTGTTGAATTTTTTATTTGAGAAAATAAACTAGCATGTATTAGATTTTCAGCAAGATTAATGTACTGATTTAATTGAAAACAACACTCCCCCTCCCTAATAGGAGGACCGAAGAGCAAAGCTTTCTGGGGATCTCTAGAGAGTAAGATCTCTAGTTAAAAAAAAAGGATGGCTCCCTTCATGTGAATGATGAGTGGAACTAAATTTTAGTGTAGGTTGAATGATTGTGGTAGAATACATATGTGATTACACCCAAAGACCCTTCATATAAACAGAATATCTGAAGTGTCCACTCATTCATGTAGATTCCCTTCGCTGATGTTTTGTTTGGGTTTTGAAGAGATGGAACCAGCTTCATGTGAATGGAGCAGAAATTATTTCAATAGATCTCATGAATATGTTCAAACAATTAAGTTGACCAAAGCATATAATATTAAAATTTGATAGAAATCTAGATTTAGTTTGTGGTCATTATAAAGGCGGGTAACAAATCCAATTCTATAATAGATAATTGCACATATATGCTATATATGATCTAAGAGGAAAGGTTTTTAAATTTCTTAGAATTCTGTCTTTGAGTTTCAATCAGATATTTGTTTTGGCTTATTTAAATTTACCTGTTGAGTTTCACCCATTAATCAAAGGCAAACAAACATGCAGTTTTTAAGTGTCCAGTAACAAACTGCCTGAAAGAAAACAAAGATTCAGGACTTGTTCTTATGCTTATGACTTTGAGGACTTTTATGCTCTGGGTATTGTTCACTAGAGGAATGGTTGTAAATCGAGCATTTAACTGTAACTTAACATTTGTTTATTGCAACTTAGAGAGGCCTCTTTTTGTTGTTCTAATGTTTAGTTTTTGAAATGACTAGTATATTTATATATGTTTAAAAATTACACATTGATACCAGCTCAGTTCTTTAAATTTAATTTCATTCCAGCATGCAAAATTGAGTTCAGCGATTAAGCTGGGAGGAGGAGAGGCAAGACTGTTGACTGATGGAACAGAATATGCTGCTGCTTTAATAACATCCAACACTTGTGTCATTGAAGTAGGATCTACAAACTCCCAATCATCAGTTTCTACTTTGGACACAAAATGGATTGATAATATCACAGCTGCCTTGCAAAGGTGTGGCTCACTGTTTATAAGTCTAACAGAATTGCTGAGTCATCAACATTTTGTGATATGGTGCAAAATTAAAAACATAAAGGAAGTACCGTATTTTCCGGCATATAGGACGACTTTCTAACACACAAAAATCTTCTCAAAAGTCGGGGGTCATCTTATACGCCGGGTGTCGGTCTCTTGTAACCAGGCAGACCATCCCGAAAGGCTTTGACGAGCCTTAAATGGCTCTAAGGAGCCAAGCTGAATTGCCTGCTGAGTTGCCGCTAATCAGCTGAGTTACACGCAAGCCCCTGGTAAAAGGGAAAAACTTTCCTTTTACACAACGCTCGCCATCCCAGCTGAGTTGCCTTATTAGCAGGCAACTCAGCTGGGATAGCCAGAGCCTGGATGGCCAAGCGCTGTGTAAAAGGGAAAAACTTTCCTTTTACACAACGCTGGCCATCCCAGCTGCTAATTTTTGCCTGCTAATTGGTACGTAGCAAAATTCCCCCCCCCCTCCAGCTTGCTTACCTTAGCTGCTAACCGCAACTCTTGCCTTGCCTTGCCTGCAATCCATTGCATCAGCAAGCAACTAAATCTCCCTGCCTGCAATCAAACAGGCAGGGAGTTGTGGACTTCAACTCCCAGAATTACTCAGCCAGCAAAGCAAAGCTGGCTGAGGAATTCTGGGAGTTGAAGTCTACAAGTCTTAAAGTTGCCAAGGTTGGAGACCCCTGTTCTATTGGGTAAGTTTTTTTTCCCCTTTGGGAACTTTAAAAAAAATAGTTAATTGGCTTTTTTTTAGTTGTTCTTTTTTAGACCTAGCCATTTAAAGGCTAGGTCTAAGTTTTAGGCTAGGAAGTTTTAAATTTAGCTTTCATGAAAATAAAAATAAAAATATAAAATAATATTTGTGCAACTTTCTGAGATTTAGTGTGTTTCTGTAGTGTTTCACTCTAACTACACAAACGCACAAAATCTCACAAAGCTGTATGTGGAATTTTGTGTGTGTAAAGTGTGAAAGTTGTTTTTTTTGGGCTTTTTGTGGCTGTGTGAGGTTCCTGCTTGTTGCAGGGGCCATTTTGGGTCTAGCACAGCTGTTTTTACATTGTGGGTGAGCCAGTTGATGTTTTTTTATTTTTATTTGGTGTGCGTTGGAAGAGAGGTCGTCTTATACAGCAAGTATAGCCCAAACTCTATATTTTTACAGGAAAAGTCAGGGGTCGTCTTATACGCCCAGTCGTCTTATACACCAGAAAATATGGTATTCATCTTACACCATAGTTTATTAACTTGTGCAAGAAAGTACTATTTGAATTTAATTAAGGGTTTTTTCATTTCATTACACAATTTTCTCTGAAGATTCTAGATTAACTTTTGCTGTATTTAGTAGGAATTCTGAAAGTTTTTGCTATGCAACCCACTATCAGTTGTTCAGAGAAATGTATTTTTACAGAAGAAAATTTTGAAATATTTTAAAATACACTTTCAAGATGACGTATATTTTAAACATTCTAAGGTTCCATGTAACATACTAAGGTTACTGTAGCCTCCAAAACCTGAAAATATGTATTTGTTTACTATCAAGGCTTTGGACATAATTGTCCAATATGAAATAGTAAAAAACCCCACAATTGGTTGATTAAAAGAAAGAGCTGTGGTGGTGGAGTGTTTAGAATGCAGTACTGCAGGGCTAACTCATTTGTCATTCTAGAAGTTTAATTCTGAGTGGCTCAAGGTTGACCCATCCTTCTGAGGTCAGTAAAATAAGGACCCAGATTGTTGGATGCAATATGCTGACACTGTAAACCACTTAGGGCTGTAAAGCACTGAGAAGCGGTATATAAGTCTAAATGCTATTGCTGTTAAGGGGTTGACCAGTTACAGGAAATCCTTTTTCATTTTCTCATGAGAACTCTTAGCTTTGAAAAACTGGCACAGTTGTGGATTTAAGACTTAAAACTATACATTAAAAATGAATTGACTCCCTGTATTTCAAGAAAGCATTTTAAAGAGTAGGGAAAGATGTAGGAGCCTACTTGAATGTTTTTGTGCTCCTCTGAATTCTAGTATGGAAGTCTGTTTTTAAATGTTTTTCTGGATATTTTTAGATGAATGATACTTTTTTTGATAAGTCGTTTTATTTCTGTTAGAAAGAACTACAGAACAATCTCAGAGGCAGAAATCGGTTTAGCGGTTATTTTTGCATCTACAGAAAAATACTGTAATCCTCAAATTTCACCCAGTAGAGGTAACAAAAATACTTTTTCCCATCTTGTTTTTATAGTTTCTTATTGCTCTTTTGTTTAAGAAATTGATATTGAGTCAATAACACTAGGATGGCTGTTTACCTGTTTGACTAAATTCCCAGCTGGGTTTTATTTTTAAATAACGTTCTACATGATTACAAAATGTGGGCTTTGCTTTGTGACATCCAGACCCAGTGAGCAAGGGGTATGAACTGCACAGAAAATATACTTTTGTTTGGTTATGAAGAAATATCCCCAAAGTCAGATGCACACTAAATGTAGACTGACTTTTAGCTACACATCTTCCTAGCAAATAGCAAACTTTGAAGCTCCAGGTAAAGAGGATTCATTTTAGGATGAGTAACCACAGTTTGCATGTTGGAGGTTCCTAAAGGAATGCTGGGAAACTGTGTATTTTAAAGAACATTTGAGGGAGGGGTGCAGAATAGCCCTTCTCTGCCTGAGGCTGTAGAGTCCTGGCACCAATCAAAACACTGTTTGTGATGCAACTGATCAACACTGACAGGGAAATATATGAAAATATATGAAAATAAGAGCAAACTCCATTCCCTTCTAGTACTGAAATAGTTCTGCTTTCTTTATGCTGTTCTAAATAGACAAACTATTAAGAAAAATCAGTTAAGGAGTAGAGCTTTAGAGGATGGTGAGAGAGGAACAGGTGTGAAATGCTACTAGTTCACTCTGGTTCAAGCGAACCGGTAGTAAAAAAAAAAAGCTACCGGTTCATTTGACCCGGTATTACTGATGATCAGCTGTGCCGCACGATTTAAATTCGCTAGAAAGCAAGAAATCCTACTTTCTAGCGAATTAAATCGCGCAGCACAGCTGTTCCCCCTCCCTCTGCTGTTCTACTTACCTTCCCAAGCCTCCTTTTTCCAGGCAAAGAGTGCATTTGGCGCATATTGTGCATGCATGCACAGTGTGTGTTTGGGGTGCACTGGGCATGTTTGGGGTGCATGCGCACAGTGTGCATTTGGCTTGCAGCGAACTGGTGGCAAACTGGGAGGATTTCACCACTGGAGAGAAACTACTCTGAAGAAACAGATTGATTCTCAATGAATATTCACTTTTCTTTTATTAAAACAAATGTTCAATTTGCTACAAAAATGGACATAAATGATTTAGTTGCAAATCAGGGACATTTTTAACATCGTTCTTTTATATCTTTAAACATAATCGTAATAGGTTACATTCATGCTAACATAATTATCTTTACTTCCCACTGAAAATAATGGAAATGTTAATCATGCAATTTATTTTATTACTTACTTTTTGAAGATCTTACTTTTTTGAAGATCTCCAGAAGTCCAGAAGAGGCTGATCCATTGGCAGAGAAGCCAAAGTGTTTTATTCAGATGATGGTGAAGCTGTAAGAATGTGAAATCTAAGGAAAACATTTTCACCAGCTTCTGAGTAGAACACTCAGTAAAACACTGAGTAAAATACTTCAGCAGGGGCCATGTAGAAGCAGCAGCTTCCTGCTTCAGGAATTGAGGAAGCAACAGCAGCCAATGAAAGGGGAGGTAGCTTCCTTTGTCTCATTGGGCTGAAATGCAAGGCCCTTGTTGATTGGCTGCCACACCCCATCCCTGAAGCTGCTCATTAGTCGATCAGCAGCAAGCAGACTGAGCCCAAACTAAGCCTGACCAGACTGTTTAAACACTAAACTTGCAGGTGGGGAAAGCTGTTTTCTTTACATCTCACGTTCTTATAACTTCACCGGCTTCTGAATAAAAGACTTTGGCTTCTCTACCATGTCGCTCTTCTGCAGCTCTTCAAAAAGTAAGTACAGCAAAGCCATGGGAAATGGGGTGGGGAGGATGGATTGGGCCCAGGAAATCTCCATTTTGGCCTGTAAGGGGCCGAGAGAGCCCTAGGAAGGCCCTGTAACAGGCCATTCACGCCAGCAAAGAGGCAGAGGAAGGCTCACCAGACAGGCAGGTAGCTGGACCACGTCGGAGGCAGCAGAGAATGGCGAAGAAAGGCTCAGCAGGGATCTGGGCCGCATGGGAAACCGGGGCGAAGGCAGGCAAGCTGGCTGGCCCACAGTGACCATGTGGTTGAGGCAAGCGAGGAAGAAGAAGCAGCTATGCCGGGCAAAAGGGCAAGATGAGGAGTGAGTGGGTGGTCAGGGCCAGCCAGAATTTTTACTACCAGTTTGCCTGAACCTGCCTGAACTGGCTGAATCCCACCACTGATGTTATCAAACTGGTAATTCTGTAAGTTTCATTAGATATCTTACATATCTAATCAAAGATAATTCAATATATTTTATGAACAAGTGGTGCTTTGAATACAGACTTTCATGTGGAATGCTAGAAAATAACACTGTCATTGTAAATTTATATTCTGAAGTTTATAATTTTCCTCTTTCTTTTTCCAAAATATGTTTGTCTTTCTCTCTTCTAATTTTATTTCACAAAAAAAATGCAGAATAAGTTTGTGCCTTTTGATTGGCAGCACTCAGCAGTGCCTATCTTTTTAAACACCATTTAGTCCAATGGAAATTATTGCATTTACTCGGAGCCCATTATTTCCCTGTGTTTAAGGTCATAAAACCATGGGCTACATAACATCTGCATTATCTGAACACCTCCTGGTATTACTATGAACTATTACGTTCTTCGTATGCAGATATGAAGCTTGCTATGATTTACAGTAATAGCAGTGGACTTTATTATTGATGTTCTGATTTATGTTGGGAACTGCCATCAGGCTGTGGGTTGCAAATACCATAATTTGTTAGATCTTTAATCTGCCTTTCCTTCAGGAAGTCAAGGCAGCATTAAGGCACTTCACGTATAGAATGAAAACATCACTAGGAATAATAGGAATAACATGTTTAATATTTTTTACTTAGTAACTTGTAGACATTTCGTATTCTGTGGAGCGAATATGAGTGTAAATATTGTAACATAATACTGTATATAAAAATAAACATAAAACCAGAATTATATGAATTTAATTTGCATATCTCTGATGAAATGGTTGTTCATTTTACTTTCATATCTAAATTACAGATATAAAAACTGCTGCCCTGGACTCCCAGGTCCCTGAACAAAGTCAGTCTCAGAGTGTGGCAGTGGAGGAAACAATAACGCCTTCCAAGCAAGAAAATATCAGTGCATTTGTTGATGACACAGAAATGGATGAAGTGATGGACACATTACTGTAAATTATCATTCTGATTTTTTTTTAGTTGCTTCCAAAACTGTAATTTCTTACCTCTTCGGTAATTGCTGAAATTGGGGGCATCTTATATACCGTGTTTCCCCAAAATTAAGACCCTGTCTTACATTTTTTGAACCCCGAAATAAGCGCTTGGCCTTATTTTTGGGGAGGTCTTATTATTTTGGGGCGCATGGAGCAAGATGGAGCTCCTCTTGCTGTCTTACCTGATTTCCAGCTCTGCATTTAAATATTTTCAGGAAGGGCTTATTTTTGGAGGGAGGCTTATTTAGTGCATATGCTCAAAAGCCTGATTGGGCTTATTACCAGGGGATGTCTTATTTTCGGGAAAACAGGTAATGTGTGATTTAGTGTAGTGTAGAAACTTCTGTGAATGGACTGGACTGGACTAGACAGAATGGAATGGAACGGAACGGAACGGAACGGAACAGAACAGAACAGAATTGGTTGGAAGGGACCTTCAAGGTCTTCTAGTCCAACCCCTTGCTCAGGCAGGAAACCCTATTCCATTTCAGACAAATGGTGGTCCAATCTCTTCTTAAAAACTTCCAGTGTTGGAGCATTCACAACTTCTAAAGGCAATTTCAAATGATTGTTTTAACAATTAAGCTGCTTGTTAAGGAGAATCTAGTTGCATGGTTCATTCAACTCAAAATCACTTGGGTGAGATGGGCAGTTATAGAAAGTGAGTAAATAAATAATCAGTCAATTGTGGATGGATATCTAAGTATACAATGTATACTATGCTATACAGGCATAGGAATTGGTTGTTGAAGTTAGTTATTTGCAGCAAACAAGACTTTTTTTTAACAAAATAGCAACCTACACTTTGTATGTCAACATTAATTGCAATGGAATATTAATTGGATTATATACATGCATTTTACGCTGTATTTTTATATAGCCTTTCCACTCTAGGCAATGAAACAAAAGTTTTAATTGTTTTGACATATCCCATCTTCTTTGAAATAGCATGCAAACATACAATCTTAAATAATAGCCTTTTTCTCATATTAGATAATAGGAAAAAGATTAAAATCGTTGAGGGTCAGTAAGGGGGCAAAAGAAGAAGGGCCTACAGAGAACGAGGTGGCTGGACGGAGTCACTGAAGCAGTAGGCATGAGCTTAAATGGACTCCAGAGCAAGGGTCTCCAACCTTGGCAACTTTAAGACTTTTGGACTTCAACTCTCAGAGTTCCTCAGCCAGCAAAGCTGGCTGAGGAATTCTGGGAGCTGAAGTCCACAAGTCTTAAAGTTGCCAAGATTGGAGACCCCTGCTCCAGAGGATGATAGAGGACAGGAAGGACAGGAGAAATGTTGTCCACGCATGGTTGCGATGGGTGAGACACGACTTCGTAACTAACAACAACAAAGGAGACAATTTTTGATAGGGATAAGACTTCAAAATACCACACAGTTTTGTATTGTGTTAACATTTTCTTAGATGTTGGGACAATTTAGAATTCTTCAGTTATTTCCAGGGCCCCATGGATTATAGTTCAAGGAGTGTGTTTATCTTTGTTTTGATTAATATTTTTTTCTAATCTGTTGCCTTTACAGTATAGAATTATCACAAGAGGAAACAAAGGCTGCAATCCAGTCACAGGATATAATGATTGTTAGGGAGACTCCAGAAGGAGCAGGCAATGTAAACAGAGGGAGAATCTTGCCCCAGCTAAAGAAGACACACGGAGCTGACTTCACCCGTCAAGGATGCTTATCTTCTGAAATTTCAAGTCATAGCAGGAACAGAAAGGAAGATTCACAGCAACTCAGTTCAATTAAAAATTACTTTCAGGCCACTGTTAAAAGAAGGTACATTCATTCTTTCTCTCAGAATTGAGTCACAAGGGTTTTTTTAAAAAAAGCTTTCTTTCTTAACCATTATTTTTATATTAGCTAACTTAGTTCCTAAGGTCTTAAAGGGAGCTGTTATTTGATATTTATTCCGATAATGGTTATTACAGGGTGATCGGGGCTTGGTAGAATTTAGAATTGGTCTTGCTTATAAAGCAGAATTAAATGTAAACACCTCCTTATCTTGTTGAAATATCCATAGGTTCTCTTAACTGTACCTGTTCAATTATTTATTATTGACTAGAAAGGTATTTTAAAGTAAGGCCAATTCTCAATCTCTCTCTTTTTTTTTTCTATTTTAAGAGAAAGGAATGAGGAATTAGAAACACCATTATCAAAACATGCAAAGATGGATAAGAAGTCATCACAGGTTTCCCATCAAACACCATCTGTACCTTTTTTGCTACGGGAAAATAATGTGGATTCTCAAAAAGGACAGTGTGCAGCAACACAAGGAGTAAGTGTCTCAAAAATGGACTCAAGGAAATCTTCAATAGTGGAAAATAACAAGTTAGAGCAAACAGGAATGGAAAGTATCCTTGTTGAAACGCCTGCATCAAAGAAGAGAAAGAAAATAGAGGAATCTGTGGAAGATGAAGCTTCGTTAGAACTTGTATTTGCAAGCCAAGAGTTGGATCCAGAAGAGAATACAGAAGTTCAGGATGAGAAAAACACTCAGAATGCAAAGAAGAAAGTGAAACTGGATCTTAAAGAAACCACTTTAAGAAACAAAGAAACAAAAATAGAAGCCACTAGATTTTTGGTAAGACCTGCTTTCCCTCATGGGATCTATTCACATATTAGGTCCTTCAAATTGCAGACACTTTACTATATTAATCAGTTAGCATTTACATAATTTCCTTTCATATATCCTTGCATGTAATACCTTAATTTTGTTCCACAATGTAATGTAACTAGCATCACAGATTTGCATTCTGGGAAATCACACAAACGCACATACACAAAGTATCACATTGTGGTAATCGTCGAATAAATCTAAGCATCTTAAATCACAGTAGTACAGTCGAATGCAATATTTCAAGTATTTTTTTCTTGAATTCATGAGCTTAAGTGTCGGCTGATTCATGATTTTCTAAAAATGCTTGTAGACTTTTAAAAAATATTATTTAAAATAGGAAAGATTCTTATAATTATTTTTCAATAGAATTGTTCAGGATCATGGAACCTCACAAGGTTAGTGATGATCAAAAATGGGAAGCTTTAGAAGGGGTTTGAATGTATTCATAGACTATACTAATGGCATCAATGGTTATACTTAAATTGTTTCTACTACTGGGAACAGTGAATCCTGGATTAGTAAAAGGAGGACGCTGTTGTACTCTTAAGTCTGCTAGTGGGTTTAATAAAAGTAAATGCCTGCTGAATAGAATAGAATAGAATAGAATAGAATAGAATAGAATAGAATAGAATAGAATAGAATAGAATAGAATAGAATAATTTATTGGCCAAATGTGATTGGAAACACAAGGAATTTGTCTTGGTGCATATGCTCTCAGTGTACATAAAAGATAAGTTCATCAAGAATCATAATTATAATCATTATCATTGTTATAAGAAAAGAGTGTCAGGCCTGAATAAGCATGACTGTTCTCATGTTTATGATATAGTTGCAACTGCAGCAATTTTAAATCAAGTTGCTAATGAATGAAAGCTAACTTTTAATATTATCCTTTAAAAGTTCAAGAGCCATGTCTGTAAAGTGAAGAACTAGGAGCTCCAAAAATGAAGGAGGGAGAATGGTGTTATACATGAGCTACATGAAAGGAATACTATTGGGAGCATATGGTGATGACTCACACATTAGAGAAGAGCTGGGGAAACCCAGGTTGAGTTACATTCATTGTTGGTTGTACCATCTTTAGCCAGTTGCTTTTAGTTCAACCTACCCATAGGATTAGATGTGGACAAAATGGAGGAGGGGGTACTATTTATAACCGCTGTCACCTTTTGATGGAAAGGTGGGATATAACTGATGATCATAGGACTAACACAGATTTTGTACAAATATATACAGATAGTCCTCGACTTAGAACGGTTTGTTTAGTGACTGTTTGGAGTTACATCAGCACTGAAAAAAGTGATTTATGACCCTTTTTCACACTTATGACCGTTGCAGCTTCCCCATGGTCAAGTGAATTACATTTGGATGCTTGATGACTGGTTCATTTTTATGGTGGTTACAGTGTCCCGGGGTCATGAAGTCACATTTTGTGACCTTCTGACAAGCAAAGTCAGTGGGGAAGCCAGAGTCACTTAACAACCATGTTATTAAATTAACAACTGCACTTAACAGATGTGGCAAGAAAAGTCGTAAAATGGGGCAAAATCCACTTAACAAATTTCTCACCTAGCAACATAAATTCTGGGCTCAATTGTGGTCGTAAGTCAAGGACTACCTGTTCAAGTATATCTTTTTGTTAAACAGGAAAAAAATGCGGAATCCCTTCCAGCAGAAAACAAGAAAGAAGAAATCAAAGAAGAGCCACCAGAACCTGTAAGAAGTGACTCAGATCTAAGGAATATATTCATGTTTATCTCAAGCTACTTCACAGGGTTATTGTGAAAATAAAATGGCACAGCTGTTTATGGTGCCTTGAGCTTTGGAGGAAGGTGGGATGTAAATAGAAGAAATAAGTTTAGTAAAAGGTGAATATAGAAGGAAAAATATTTTAAAAATAAAAAATGTTTAAAGTGTTAAGCAAAGCTTTTTAATTAACTGTTTCTTACCCCAAACGATATTGGTGGTAGCATTAAGAAAATATGTCATGTGCTTTCTGCCTCTTTTCCTCTTTTTTTTTTTCAAAATATTTTTTATTTTTTTCCTGCATAAAACATAAAATAAATCTCTTTCAAGAACGAAGTCTCGATCTGGTCATAGATAGGTACAATCGCTTAATTTTTATTATTTTTTTTATAAAGCTCCATTCACAATTTTCCATTACTTCTTTTAAATTTAAAAATCAAAACAAATTTTTTTTTAACATAGATTCTAGTGTCTTGATCAGAACCATTCTATTATATCACCACCAATTTAATTTTCAAGGACAAACTTAATTTGTTGTTATGCCCATTTATAAATTCAATTATTTCTGGTTCTTTTCCAAGCTCCCTTCATTACGCCTTTTAACATCAATATCAAAACATAAACAAAAAATATTCTAACCTCTTGATCTAATTATTTACCTTACAATTTTCACCACACATCTTAATTTCAGATTAACTACAGCTCTATTTTTTATTTCAATTTATAAATCAAAGTTCTATCCATATTTCTTAATCTCTAGACCCCTTCATCAAATCTTTAAATCTTAATCAGTTTACCTTTAGTTTTACACATTTCATATTACACAAATTTATCTCAAAATCTATATCCTCCTCCATACCTCCTCCTATTGTTTAGCTGATTTCCAGCATATTATTGTTTTGGCTGATTTACAGTATATTCTCCTCCATACCTCCACCTGTTGTTGGCTGATTTCCAACATACTGTGTTTGGGCTGATTTCTAGCATAATCTCCTCCAAACTGCCCACTATCGTTTGGCTGATTTCCAGCATGGTTTTTTTTTGGCTGATTTCCAGCATCTTTTCCTCCATTTCTTCTTCTCTTATTTGGCTGGTATTACCAGCATGCTTTCCTCCATGCCTACATCTATTATTTTAGCTGTTTTATTTTAACAAGTTCACAACTTATTACGTACATCGCTTTTTCAACACATTCTCCCACAATTTTTAACTCAACATAAATTTTAACAAATATCTTCCCATATTTTGTCATGGATTATAAATTTCCTTTAAAATCATCTCTCTTCATATTTATTTTAAAACTCAAAAATTCATTTAATATTTATATATTTATATAGTCAAGTTCAATAGAAATGGAAGTAGAAAGAGAAAAAATGAAAAATAATACTAGTAATAAAAAAAATAAAAAGGAAACAGAGAGAGAGAAGAAAAAAAATAAAGATGTAGCAGAAAGAAAAGAAAAAGGATAACAGAAAAGAAAAAGGGAAAAGAGGGAAAGAGAAAAAAGGGAGGAGAAGGGAAACACCTCTTGACAATATTCAAACTTCAAATAAACAGAAAGCGTTACATCCCTTTTAATCAAATTATATTATTTTTCTTATCTTGCTACCCAGTATATTCCATTTTTTTTCTTTCTCCAAACTGTCCAAAAATGTTTCATTTCAATTTCAATGTTTATCAAAATTATAAACACAGTAAGGTTTAGTTCTTTTGTAGTAGTTATTCCATACATGGTATCATCATCTCTTCTTCGGTTGCCACGCCTTTTCCTTTTGTTGCTGCGCTCGTTAATTAATTAATTAATTGTTTCATTCCACTTCTTCTCTCCAACCCACAATAAATTCTCCAATAGGCAGATTGGATATTTCCAGAATCAAGCCTCCTTAATTTCCCCCCAAATAATCTAGTTTAAGTAACAAGACAGAAAGTTTCTCCTTCCAGTCGCTAACAATCCACAATTTATCACTTTCACTTCGTCACAGCTAGTATCCATTTTGTCTATCACCGCTTGTCTTTTCTCCTAGTTTTAAAAAGTTCCTGTTTATCTCTTCTTCCCTTTTTTTCTCTTCAAAAGTAATCCATTCTCATTAAGACAAGAATAAGTGCCAAATTTTTGTAAATTTCCAAGAAAATGATCCTTCCAAAGCAGTCAATGATTACCATAATCCATTAACAGGTCTTTTCTTCTTATTGTTTATTTTACGAAGTCCTTTGACTTTGAAAAATTTAAAAAGAAAAAATGTCTATTAGAAAGAAAAAGTTGAGACTTTTAGAGGTGGCTAATCAAGGGTCTGAGGGGTCACATGTAGCTTCCCAAATTAGAAAGAGTCCCTAAATTATACCAACTTAGATGGTTGTTTCCCTTTTTGCATCTAAAATATGTAATATTTTTATCTTCTCAATTGTCCAAAAAATCAAGAATTGTCAAAGTGACTTTGTCACAGAATGTTGATTTTTTTTAAAAGTGGAAAAAAACTCCTGTGTATATTAGATGAATTATTAGGAAGGTTTCATAGCACATGATTCTTGTACCAGTTCACATTGTTTGAATTTTTCATGATAAAATGGGTTTAATTACAAAATTTGGGGAAATATTGATTTAAGGATATAATCCCCAGAGTAGGGGGAGGGCATTTTTGGTCATCTCATTAATGACAGAGAAGTTTGATTAGAGTGCCTTTACTAATTACTCTTCCTTTCTCTCCCTTAATAAGAATCCAAATAAATGTGGAGATGTTTCAAATTATCTGCCTAGTAAACTTTTGCTAATGGAATTTAGATCATTGGTTGTTACTCAACCAAGGAAAACCAGTCCTCCAGCAAATTCATACTACGGGCATCTGAGCAACTTTAAAAAATTTAAAAAGGTTTGTATATTGTAATGAGGGGGCCTTGTTCAGAATATTAAAATTTAAGAATGTTTCTTTAATCCTGTTTTTTGCCTCTCTTGATTTTGCATGTGTACTATTAGTAACTTTTAAAAAGTTTGTATTTGTAAGTTTGTATTTGTAAGTTTGTATTTTCTGAATGTTTGCATATGCAAAAGCATTTTGAGAGATTGCTGTGGGTACTGCTGACATATACAGGAGCTTTAGTGAACAAATAATATCAAAAATTGATATTTGTTTCTTTCATTTCATAAACGTGTGTCCAACGTGTGTCAGTGTGAAAAAGAAATCTTCCCCAAGTTCAGTTAGTTCAATTAAAAGGTATGTTGTGTGAGTAGATCATTAGAAAATCAAGATTGAAATTATTCAAGCTGGAGCTATATTAATCCCACAAACTTTTGCTTTCTTCATTACAGTGAAGTTCTCACCATAACAATTGTAGAGGCCTCACTCAAAGAAATTTCAGGAGTTTTCTTTTTTTTTAAAAAAAGGCATTGTATTGCCTACAAAGCAGAATACGTTTTGGGAGTCAGCTGATCTATTTTCAGAGACACAGTCCTGTGATGAAGAAAACTTGAAACAATAATAAATCTTCATAGACGGTTTGGTCCAAATTACTCCAAGGGCACAGCATAAAGTCATCCCGGAAGTCATTAAAAAAAAAACCCCAACCCTCCAGAAATTTTCTAGTCTTTGTTTCCTTGACTAAAATCTGTAATTCTACCACCAAAAAAAATTACAGGTAAAAATGGGTTCAGGGGAGATTACCAGGGTGGAAACCACTGTTCACTAAGAAAATTGCCAAAGAGCATTTTGACAGCTGTCAGGATAACTAGATAATTTGTTTAAAAAGTATAAGTTTTGAGTCATAGATTAATGCTGTTATATATGGCAGAAACCAAGCACTGCCTACTACAACAAGAATCTAATACAGGTAGTCTTCGACTTGAAACCATTCATTTAATGGATGTTCAAAGTTACCACACCACTGAAAATATTGATTTATGATCATCTTTCACACGACCATTGCAACATCCCCAAGGTCATTTGATCAAAATTCGGATATTGGCAACAGGTTGGTATTTATGACAATTGCAATGTCCCAGAGTCATGTGATTAACTTTTGCGACCTGACAAGCAAAGTCAATGGGGAAGTCAGATTCACTTAACAACCATGATACTAATTTAGCAGGTATAGTGATTCACTGAACGACTGTGGCAAGAACGGTTGTAAAATGGGGCAACATTCACTTAACAATTGTCTTGCTTAGCAACAGAAATTTTGGGCTCAATTGTGGTTGTTAAATCAAGGACTACCTATACCATTTATCATGCTTGGAAGTTTTTTTTCTGATGCAAGAAGTGTTTGTGATATATGGGAAACGTGGTTTAGAAAACTTTCCTGACTCAGAACCTGGATGATTTACCATAGCAAAAGAAAGCTTTAAATCAAAAGTTTTACTGGAGAGTATTAGGCTATCTATCTGTCTATCAGCTGGAGCTGAAATATACCATGTTTTTCAGAGTATAAGACTCTCCGGACTGTAAGATGCACCTACCTTTTTTGGAAAGGAAAACAAGAAAAAAAATCTGCCTCTGCCTCCCAGCAATTTGCCTCGTTGCAGCAAACAGCCTGCTTTAGTTTCATTTTCAGCACACCCTGATTAGCACAAGAAAAAAAATCTGCCTCCCAGCAATTTGCCTCCTTGCGGCAAACAGCGGAAGCCCGCGTGGCAATAGGCAATGGCAATCCCTGCAGTCTGAAACAGCTGGGGGTCAGGAGGCTGATCCAACCATCAACCGCTTGTGCTAATCAGGATGTGCTGATGCTGAAATGTGCTGTTTGCTACTTGCTCCAAGGAGGTAAATTGTTGAGAAGCAGAGGGTGGGCAGGGCTATATTCAGTATATAAGACGCACCCAAATTTTCACCCTCTTTTAGGGAGGAAAAAGTGTGTTACATATTCCAAAAAATATGGTAAGTGAGTAATTCAGCAAGATAGTGATCCAGACTAACAAGCAGGTCTACAAGTGTTTTGGGAAGTTAAGTCCAGGCCTAAATCTCATAGGGATTTGTTGTAGGGTCAGGAGTTGAACAATTCATACTAGAAAACCTGGAAATATTATTGCTTAAAACGATTCAGCTTGGAGTAATGATCTCAAATACATTCATGAGGGCTGGTGGAGTGATTCATTTTTCATCCTGGCATAGCTTATATTGAATTACTTTGTTTAGCAAATAAATGAGGCAAGGTCCAAGTTCGCATTTATTTTCTTCTGCTTTGCAAGCATGGGCAGTAATTAATACTTCTGTTCACACTGATATGCCTTTTTTTCCTGGACAGATAGCTTATCCTGGGGCAGGGCGGCTTCCAAACATTATTGGAGGATCAGATCTGATAGCTCATCATGCTAGAAGAAACCCTGACATGGAAGATTGGTTAAGACAAGCAATGGAGGTAGGAAATACAAACATTTTTAAAAATCTAACATAGACACCACTGACATTATTAGTGCTTAAAATACACACACACACACATACACACACACACAAACACCCTTTGATAATAAGCCCAATTGGGCTTTTGAGCACGTGGCAATAAGGCCAAAAAATATAAGACAGGGTCTTATTTTTAGGGAAACACAGTATATACTGTGTGTGTGTGTGTGTGTGTGTGTGTGTATGTATGTAGGTCTTTGGTTATTCGGGTCTTCTCCCGCATAAAATTGGAAGTATCTTGGTGACATTTCAATGAAGTCTCATTCGTCATCTTCAGGCTGGTGTTCTCGGCTTCGTGCTTCCAGGAGCAATGTGAGATCGCAGCTGTCTTCCTTTTATCTGCTAGTGGGGGTGTGAGCTAATTGGGTGGGAGCTTGGCTGTGTTCTGATTGGGTGGACGTGTGTTCTGATTGGTTAGGGGCTTGGCTGTGCTCTGATTAGATGGGGGGTTGGTTGTGCTCTGATTGGCTGGGAGTGTGTTCTGTTTGGGTGGGGGCTTGGTTGTGCTCGGCTTAGTCTGAGTTGCAGGGGGATTTGAGCTGGTGAGCTGTATTGTTGTTGTTGTTTGGCTTCGTGTTTGTGGCCGTGAGAGCTCTTCATGGTGGGTGTCAGTCTGTTTCATGTATGGATTGGAGGGGTTTAAAGTGGCTAATGATGCAGCTGCGGTCTGGCTTCTTGTCCTTGGTCGTGCCTTCCAATTTTACACGGGAGAAGACCCGAATAACCAAAGACCTACATACAAACACCCGCGAAAACCTCAGAAAACAAATACATACATACATACATACATACATACATACATACATACATACATATTATTTACCTTAATTATGCTCCCACAACTAGACTAAGCTGAAAGAGAGTTTACAAACCCTAAGCTCTGTGGTTCAATGGGGACTTAAAACAACCCTCTAATTTAGGGTCACTTTTTAAATTTATTGATAATTTTGTTGAACAGAAATGTTAGGAATATGTCTTCTGGTTCAATGACGGCTTAGACACAATATAGCTCTGTATTGTATGTATGTATGTATGTTTGTATTTTGTAAGCCAAGAAGAACAGTAAGTGAGTGCCTATAATAAAATAGTGTTTTAAATAAATCAGGAATCTCAAACAACATATGCTCAGAGGCTAGATTGTTTCTTGAGTGTGCCTGATCTAAGCACTCTCAGTGCTGTTTAATACAATATTCTCTGAGAAAATAGCAAACTTCAACTATATAGAAGATACATGAATATGATTGATGTTTATGTGCATGATTCTTAGAGATGTACTTGCTGTGATTAAGAGTTCTTAGGAACCCATTTTATTTATTACATTTATATGCAATCCATCTCGCTATCCAAAGCAACTCTGAGCAGCTTGCAATGCAATAAAAATATTTATAAACATAAGAACTATTAAAATTACAAGACCTAAATAACACACCTTAAAAAAACTATAGAAGTTTGTTTTTATTAAACCTTTATTCTTTCTGGACACAACAGGACATTGAGTGCAATTATTAGAGTCTTTCATGTACACAACATGTAAGGATGGCATGGTGGCATAGAAGAAGAGGTATTGTGAAAAATCAGAAGGAGCTTATATGATCCTTCCCTGTATCCCCTCCCTTCCTCAACCTCAGGAAAGGCTTGATATTGCCTAGGTTTGCGGTAGGAAGGTAAGATTGTGAACAGAAATAGCATTGTGGTTGTACAGCATAGGATATTATTTATGAATGTCTCTATTTAAAATTGATTTTAAAAATTCTTGCTATTTGTTCTTAAAGAAACATTCATTTTTTTTCTAGGAGCAGAATTGTCAAACAAGAGAGGAGTCACTTGCAGATGATCTGTTCCGGTAAGAAACTTATTTTTAATAGTGGAGTCAGTGGCACTTTTCTTCTGAACAGTTTAGTGAAATGGCATATGATTCCTGTTTTTCTGATGATCAGCGTTATATATGGTAAGTAAGTTTGCCTATGTAAATAAATACATGAAATGTGTGTTGTGATCTAGGCTTCCTGAGTCATTAAAACACACGAGTAGTCCCAAAAACCTCTTTTATTGCAACAGCTGTGAATTAAGTTCATTCACAGCTGAGTCCCAATTAGTTGCAAAAAGTCCTTCGGGAGAAGTCCTTTGGGATAATCATCAACCTTTATCTCCCTTGACACACTGCCAAAGACCTACTTGGCAAAGCCACACAGAGTCCAAAATCAAACAGAGATGCCGACTGGGAGCAGAATTAACAACGTTGCTTTCCTGCAAAGGCCCCACGTGTCTTTGCTCCTCTTTTAAACCTTATGGGAGGAGCCAATCATCCCCAGGCCTTACTCCCAAGTTGTCCCTTTTGTTTTAACTGTTCTTGCCTTGGCAGCTCTGTGCGTGCGCGCACTAGGAACAGACTCCTCCTGTTCCTCTGCCTCTCTGATGTCCAACTCTGGAGGCTCCGGAGTCTGTGCAGAACTCCTAGATGGCCCTGACCCTATATCTGCCTCTGACTCAAAGCCCTCATCCGAGCCTTCCCCAGACTCCAAGACTGGCCCATGTTCCTCTTCAGCCTCCTCACTATCTGACTTCACTGCCAGCTCTGCAGGCTGCTGGCGGACCACATCAATGTGAAGCTGTTTTTTCAAACCAAACATTTTTGACCATGTATGTTTTTAGAAGGAAACTCTTGATTATTTTTTTTCATACTGATTGTCCCTTAATTTTTGGTACCAGTTTGTTTTCCATTAAGTGAATTGGGACTTTAAACTTCTATAACTATTCAAATATCAGAAGAGACGATGCACCTGGTAAAGATAATTCCCCGTATGTCAATTGACTGGCTAGCTAAGTGGGATTCCTCACTATTCCAGAGTATTAAAGAGGTCACCATAAATAATTTTTTGTTCTGTTTGGAATTTTACATGTTCCTGGGCAATGGATGGAGACCTATACTGTGGAAAGATAATATTGAATTATGTTCAGTTTTATGTTCAAATTATAAAGGATATAATATATGAAACTTGGAATCTCATAGTTAGATTCAGTGGAAAGGAAGAGGGGGGTTTAATGTTATGTGTTTACATTAACATCAGAATATTTCAGTATTAATGCACCTGTACGAGAAGGAATATAAGAACCTGCAGGTGGGGTGAAAAAAGGGATCAACCTAGAGTCCTTACGTAGCCACAAGTGAACTAAATCCAACCCTCCCTGAGTGCTGTTGACCCTTATCTAACTCTAAGCAGTTAGAGCAGGTTACTCAGGTTAACCATTTGTTGAAAAGATTCTTGTTCATAGGCTATAGCAATTAATCAGTTTAATTGAACTTTCATGTGTGGACCTGGTATTTTTGTTCTTTTGCGCCTGAGAGCACCCAACGTATTCTGTCCCTGTCTCACACACACACACACACACACTCAGACAGACAGTCGGGGGTTAACTAAACTGGCAGGCAACCAATTAGTCCGATAAGACGCTTGGCAGCAATCCCAGCAGCTGTTTGCCAAGACCTTTTATCAACTTAGAAGAAAATACACACCACAACAATTGTCCAGGAATAAATCTGAAGCCGAGATGCAAAGTGACTCCAAGGGATTAGTTAGTTTTGTCCGTCACAGAGTCTGAATGCTTAACTCACCCCCTTTTATAGCCTGTGGGGTGTGGTCCAGTGAGTCAGCTAATCATGGGCACGCCTTTTCTTCTGTTGCGCGCCTGTCTCTGCGACGCTGGCGAGGGTCCAGCCAAGACTCATTACCCTCATCACTGTCCACCTGTGGCTGTGGGGACGTGCTTGGCTCTGGGCCTATCTCTTGCCCTTTGGTGTCCTCCGGAGGCATTGCCAGAGAGGAGGGTCCTGGAGAAGGAGGCCTTGCCAACTCCTCTCCCTCACTCTCAGAGTCCTCTCCTGCTGATGACACAGGCTCAGGCAACGGAGCCACAACACACGTGACCAGCCTGCATGACTTCATCATGTTGGTCAAACAAATATTTCAGGACAAATATTGATAAACTTCCAATGCTTGTTTACTGCCATTGTATTCAAGCTTCTTTTAATGATCTCAGAGATTCCTCCAGGCTTCCTGTTTTGACCTGGTGACAACTTTGTAAGATTAGTTAGGCCATACTTTTACAGTAGGACTGAGGTCACCCAGGATCTTTTATGGCTTATATAGGAATTTTAATAAGTAACTTGTTCTACTATAGTCAGATTTCCTAATTGCTACATTACTTTATCTCATTTAATATTTTTGTAGGGTTTCTTGTTACTTCATAATTGTCTGGTTTGTTCGTCAATTTATTTACTAACACAAAATAAGTTTTAAAGATTTCTTAAGTAATCTGTATTTACATACCTTTTCTTAATTTACAGATATGATCCGCGAATAAAAAGAAGATAATTGTACCTCTAAATGCTTACTAGTAATAAACTGCAGTATCAAAGAGTTACTTTATAATCAACCACATCTGCTGAAAATGTGACTTTTTAAAAAGAATGTTTCTGTTTATAAGAAACAGAACTTGAGAGTAGTCCAATTAGTGATGGATCCGAAACTAGCCAATTTTCTTCTAGGCTTTGAAATATTAACCCAAAGGAAAATATTCAACATCTAATCTGAGCCAGGGAGGAATTTTATGCTTCCTGCATTTGCATAATTTTCAAGTCTCTTTCAACCTTGTTACTATGTACTGAAATCCTCCCACCTACATTTGTGTTGCATGTCAGGTACAAGGAATTGTGGGAAATGTAGTTTTCCCAGCCTAGAAAATCCATTGAATAGTACCGAGAACATTGCTTTCAGTATTTTCATTAAATACACAGTTGTAGCGTGTGGTGAAAAGTAGTGGATGAGGGAAGGTCTACAGAGCTGTTCTTGGAGTAGCTAGAAAGTTTAATGAGAGAGGCACAGGAAGAGACAGATGATTCTGAAAGTATTGCCATGCACCTATAGGATCGTGGGAGCAAGATACTGTGTTGGGTTGATATTAGAGATTTCATCTAAACAATCTTGGAACAAATCTTGAAAATATCAAGCTTTTAGTAGCATTCTAACATAGGAAAGTTATGGGTGTTTTTTTTTTTGTTTTTTGTTTTTTGCTGACCAAGAGTTTGCTTGTTGTCAGATACTGAACTTAATATGTTTTATGCCTTTAGAATTCCATTTCAAGGCACATTTTAAGAACTTTCTATGAAAGCCTTTGTTTTTATAAAAAGAAATGGAGATACCACATTTTTAAAAGGTAATTTTAAAGTTTGTGTTTAATTTATGCATTGCAACTATTTCTATTTATAAAAGATGCCCCTTTTAATACGTCAAATTTATTAAACACAAGTTTAAACCAGATGTTACAGACTAGTCCCTGTAATATTTAACTCCCTTAACTAGTCCTAAGAAAAAGATCCTGATCAGGGAATTTGAAGTAGAACGTGCTTCAAATTCCTTTCACAATGGATTTTCGGGGAGTTTCTGCCTGCTTAAATATAAAGGTCAAATAAAAAGGTCTTTTTTAGTATCTTATTTTAAATTTAGGAGTCTTCACTGTCAAGTTGAATCACTCCAGTATAGATTTGCACTACATATTATGCTGGATAAATGAATATTTTGTTGGTTTAGCTGAGTTATTTTCAACTGGAGAATCATACCGCAAAACAGTCATTTGTGTAAACTAACCAATAAACATTTTCTGTGAGGAAATGTGCCTTTTTCCAAAAGTGTCCTGTTTATATTGTTTTCTAATCTGAAAAAAGAAAAGAAATAATTTTCAGATGTTGATTACTTTGCCGTAACATACATCACCTTCTAAATAGTAAAAATGGGTAAATGCTAAACCAAAAATTGAGAAAGTCTCCATTTCTTTTAGTGCAACAATTGTTTGATTTACAGAAAATTTAGCAACATGGTAAGGGTAGAACCAAACATTGAATGATTATATGTTATTTTAAAACAACACCAGCCTGAAGAAGTGTACTAATGAACTAGCAGTGCAAAATATTAATCAGTTTCCCATGTGGATATGAAGACCTTTCCTAAGCTGGTAGTAATAATTGAATTGATTTTCCAAGCATTTTTCTTTCATACCTCCAATTATTTGAGATCATTATTCTCGTTTATCCATTACATTTTTCCAACCTGTGCAGTAAGTCAATATTATTTATATAACATGTGTTGAGAATATAATTGTCTAAAACCTATGTATAGAAACCATGGACTTTTGAAAGTCCATGGTTTTATTTCTTGAGAATCACATTTTTGCCCACCCACCCCCAAGTTCCTCTTTATTCCTTTAAAATAACTGTGAGAAAGTGAGTGCTATTTTATCCTGATACCCTTTGCTTCAGTCTGATAATAAACATCAATTAAAAGAAACCCCAATGCAGAAAAGTAAGCGCTGAAGCAGCTGTAATACAAATAGACAGTTTGGAAACTATTCAGAGAGAAGACAAGTCCCAAATTGCTGTTTTCTTAAGGAAGTGTTGGAATTAATCCTATTTGGTCTTTCTGCTAGCTGCAGCTTGTGGAGATGCAGATAGGTTGATTCTTCTGAGAGAGACTAGGTCCGTTGAGTCAGTTTTCTAGCAGAGTTAATAGCCCTCTTTTGCTATAAATATTGATGCAATAGGTTACTGAATATCACGTTTTATTTTCTAATAGTTTTCCTTTCAAACATGATCTTTTTTTACAGCTATTTTTTATTTTTAATTTATCCTAACCATAATTTATCCTGAGTAAATGCTGGTGAAATTTTAATGATAATTTTCTAGGGGAGGAGAGGAAAGGAACACTGAGGATACTATAACTTCTTGTACTATATACAAATAACTTCCAGGCTTTTTGCATATATACAACAGCAGTTGAGTTGTGTGATTAATAATGTAATTCTCAGATCAAAGTTGTAAGCAAACAAGAAAATGGAAAAGTATCATTTTCTAGTGAATGTGTTGTGAGATTGTTATATACTCATTTTATCAAAAATTAACTAGTAAGACAAATCCATACAACTGCTAGCATGTGTATCCTTTCAAAATATTTTTATATCTTCTACAGCGCTCACTGGCTCTTACTCTTACTCTCACTCTCTCAATTACTGAAATAACTTTAGTCTACCTTTGTTGTTACTGCGAAGTCGTGTCTGACCCATCGCGACCCCATGGACAACGTTCCTCCAGGCCTTCCTGTCCTCTACCATCCTCTGGAGTCCATTTTAGCTCACGTCTACTGCTTCAGTGACTCCATCCAGACACCTCATTCTCTGTCGTTCCCTTCTTCTTTTGCCCTCAATCTTTCCCAGCATTAGGCTCTTCTCCAATGAATCCTTCCTTCTCATTAGATGGCCAAGTATTTGAGTTTCATCTTCAGGATCTGGCCTTCTAAAGAGCAGTCAGGGTTGATCTCCTGTAGGACTGACCAGTTTGATCGCCTTGCAGTCCAACGGACTCGCAGGAGTCTTCTCCAGCACCATAGTTCAAAGGCCTCAATTCTTTGGCGCTCTGCTTACATGTTAGGATTTCTGTTTTCCTTGTCTACATGAAATGCAGAGACAGAGTTCAGGCAGAAGGGGCAGTATAGATCAGAGGCAAGATCGAATCAGGTGTCCTCTGAGAAGACTTATGGAAAGAGTGCCTTTTTTCCTTCATTGCCTTCCCAAGCAGGAAAACTGTTGCTATGCTTAAATTTAAAGTAGCCATGGCCAGTTTCAAATAGAATGCACTCAAATGTTTTGAAGAAAGAATGCTATCAAAGCTTATACATGGCTGACCTCAGCGATCAAGGTGGCTTCATTCTCTAAATTTATATTGAATTGGAACAATATTCACAGGTTTTTTTATGGCAAATGCCTTGAGCAAAGATTGAAATGCAACAAACATGGTTCTTTCCTCAGCAGGGAGACTGGGAATATTCCTGGAGATTTCTCCCTCTTAGACATACTCAAAAATGCTGTGTAGCATCTAAAGATGCTTTTAACAGTCTTGACCAAGTGTTTCCTCTAAATGAAAAAGCTCATTTATCTGTATAAATTGGTAAATTCTTAAATCAATCTGTCTCCAGGAACCAACCTATATTCTTCCAAGACATTGAGCTTGTTCCTCATCAGTGCATCCTTATACAGACTCTTTTTATTTAAACTTTTGGGAGGAGAAGGAAAACTCAGCGTCCATTGTGGAGATAGCATTTAAATTCTTGACAGTTCTGACCAGGAAGAAGAGTATATTTTCACATAACTCCAATGAACCAGAACATCTAAAATTACTACCTGCTTCTTACTTTCTAAAACTATTAGAAACCTTGAATATAATTTTCATTCCAAAATATAGGCAGGACTTAGGCAAAATATAAGTTAGATTTAATAATGTTTCTTTCCAGATACTTGTAGTACAGTATCAAAATGTAAAACTTCAGCATCGGAGGAATTGTACCCATCAATAAATGAGTGAAGTTATTCTCAAGCAAATTGGACACTAGTGTTCAAATGTGTCATTTACATCATGCTCTAAATTAGATTTTTTAAAAGAAATTATGTTGAAAGAAATATAGAGCCTAGGTGGTGCAGCGGACTAAAGTGCTGTTAAAGTATCACTTAGCTGCCAGCTGCCTGAAATTATTGTGAGTTCAAATCTCACCAGGCTCAAGGTTGACTCAGCCTTCCATCCTTCCGAGGTAGGTAAAATGAGGCCCCGGATTGTGGGGGCAGTAAACTGACTTGGTATAAAAAAGAACACCACTTAGGGGGACCAAAAGCCCTACTAAGCAGGTATATACGAAGGTATGAAGGCTATTGCTTAACACATTGTAAGCTGCCCTGAATCTCCGGAAAAGGGTGGCATATAAATCGAACCAATAAATAAATAAATAAGTATATGGGTAACATAACTGCTGCTCGAGGAAAGTAGCTAATCTTTCTACTGTTCTGAGGTCTGTGCAGTTTAATGATGTCATTTTCTCCTTCAGGTATACTTGAGTCTCTAGACACATAGTTTTATTATTGTAATTTAAATTAATGTATCAGGTTTGCCTCTAAGGAATTAACAGCAATTAGAATAAAGAACATTACTTTGCAATTCCATATCTTTCCAAAAATACTCTGCAATTAATGGCTTTATTAAAAATCAATTTAATTTTCATTTATGTCAAATCACTGCATAAATTCTTGGCCCAGGTTTCAGTAAGTAAAAAAAAGTCTAGTTTCATGTTTAAATTTGTATTGAATAATCAATAATAGCATAGTGAACTTCAGTTATGTAATTTTATAGAGAAATGGCTTAAAAATGGGAAACAGTTTAGTTTACATTCAGATTCAAGACTGAAAACGTCCATTGTAGAAGGTTAATGAAGCTCATGTGACTTGGCTGTTTTAAGTTTCTTAAAATGTGGCAAAACAATTGACCGTAATAATTAGATATTCTCCCTCCCCCTTCTCCATATAAAGTTCATTCTCTTTAAAACTTCATAAAATCCTACTCTGCCTAAACATAAATGCACATTGGGCATCCAGCCACAACGTAATAGCAACATTACACGCAAATGAGGGTTCACACATCATGGTAAGCTTAACTCAGTGGTGGGTTGCTCCCGGTTTGGGCGAACTGGTAGTGGCAGCAGTGGGACGTTCAGTCCACCCGACTAGATATCATCAAAAATGCACTGTGCATACGCAGAAGTGCGTGCTCGCAAAGCGAGCGAGCGTACCGGCTACCGATAGCGAACCGGTGACACCGGGATTTGAATCCCACTACTGGCTTAGCTGTAAGGTTGCTTTAAATATAGACATGCTTAATATCCAGGCTCTGCCTGTCAGAATATTATGTTTGCACTTTGATTAGCCCAGAAGAGGGTTTAAATGTGAGAGGCTGCCAACAATCCAAAATTTTGTTTTCTGGTTCTGCAAAGCAGGCAAAATTTATTTCTATATTCCCATCAGATTTGGCTTCATTAACCAAGAAAGCCATGGGTGGTTTTTCAGCTGCAAATATTATCAGGTAAGCCGCTAAATTTATTTATTTATTTATTTATTTATTTATTTATTTATTTTTTATTTATTTATTTCATGTATTTATATGCCGCCCTTCTCCCGAAGGACTCAGGGCGGCGAACACAAGTTAAGAAACATGTACAATAAAATCGTATTTTAAATCAAATAACTAATTAATGATAAATAATAAACCCAGAATCAGAGTCAGCCTATTTGCTTGAACAGCCAAGTCTTCAGCTCCCGACGAAAGGAGCGGAGATCAAGAGCTGTCCGGAGCTCGGTAGGTAATTCATTCCAGAGGGTGGGAGCACCCACAGAGAATGCCCCACCCCTGGGCACCACTAGATGACATTGGCTTGCCGTCGGGACCCTGAGGAGAGCGGCCCTATGTGAGCGAACAGGACGGTGGGAAGCAGGCAGGAGAAGGTCCTGTAAATATCCTGGACCTAAATCATGTAGGGCCTTATAGGTGAGAACTAGTACCTTGAAGCGGAATGCATTTTTTCTTCAATTATATACAACATCACATGGCATTCATACAATATTGTGGGACATTTTGCAGAATCTAGCACAAATTTAATGTGCTAATAATTTATCCTTCTTTACCTGGATTGCAGGTATTCCCTTCTTGAGCCTTTACTGGGTGTTCACTGTTCCATTGGGAGCACCGAGGGTTGATTTCAAAAAATTCGTTGGCACTGCTTCTAGTTCATTCTTCTTTGCATAAATTGCTATTTGTGCACAATAAGGGATTTGGGCCAGTGGTTTAGCCTTAAAAAGTTTTAATACATGCACTAGAGATTAATTGTTCTCCACTTGTGTAAAAGAAATGCTTAATAGCACCTATAGACCTAAGATCTAACTTCACTATGTGATTCTCACACAGGAGTTTTTCCACTCTTTAGAGTGGAAAAACACCCTAAGATATTAAATGCAGTTAATTTCCTCCATTCTCCAGAATAGGTGGATGGCTTTTCTAACAAGGACCAGAATTTTAGATTTTTCAAAATTCAGAAACAGGCAATTTTATCTGCAATACCAAAATATTGCCGTTATTGCTCTTTTTAGCACTATGAGAGTTTCTGATCAGTAAAAAGTAGTATAGGGATTTTGTACCCCAATGGTTTAGATGTACAGAAACCTGGATTATGAAGAAAATCCATCACTGAACTGAGGTGCAAATCCTGCACATTCCTTTATGAACACCTATTGTGTCAGAGAATAACTCTTGGATATTGCACCTTGTTAAGGTGGTGATGGAATATAATTTCTCTATCAGAAAGAGATGCCTGTTAAAAGTTATGGCTTCTAATTTTTCCCCAAAGGGCATTCCTGGAAATTGAATCAAAGACATGTCTATTGAGATTCTCAGTAATCCAGATCATGGTTGTGCCAAGGAAGACCTGAAAAAATAAACCTGGATCCCTTGCATGGCTGGTTTTTAATTCTTTCATATCATTGAACTCTATTCTGGCTTTTCCAGTATACCATGTTAGCATAGTCTGTAAATACAAAAAAGAATTTGAACTTTCCCCCCTTTTTATCTAGGGATAGTACTAGATTAATTGATAACTTCAACGTAAGTGAATTGGGAATTAATGCTTCCCATTGAATATTGGATTTACTTCTGTTGATCCCAATTTTTTTTTTAGTAAGTTGAGGACAGTACACTAAAAGGCATGAAATATATTTCTAGGCATCTGCAAGGATTAAGACACACACAAATAAATATAGGACAAAAAATCATATCCCAATGAAAAAGATATTTCCCTTATATGTCAAATTGCATGAAACATTGAAAAAAGTTTTGGCACGCAAGCACTACTATGAGTTAAGTGCTATTCTGGTTTATGATCATTTCATAATAATCCAGTAATATCCATTAATTTAGGGAGATCACTCATAATGAAAATATGAAAAATGGTTTGTAAAGGGTATTCCAATGAAGCAACCCAACCACATCCAAATTCATTTGTTGCTTCCAACCAAATTGATTTTCTATTGAAAGGTTCTGCACTAAAATATTTAGGAAAGATAATAATTAGAAAACTGCAAGTATGTAGTGATTTATAGTCAAATTTGGACAATTAGTCCTTGCAGGAACTTTGTTGCTAAAAGATTAGTTTGTTGATTTGCCATATAAATGATACACACTTAAAAAGCCAACTACGGATTTGAAGGGGCCCTCTTTAAATATATCAAAATAGTTTAATGAACCTTGACACAGTTTCTTTATTGGGTGTTTTATTGGGTGAATTTAACTTGTGCGTTTCAAACACTCAGGCTACTAATCTGAGTTTACAACAGTTCTGATTCAAATTGATAGAGACAAAGCGTAAAAACCAGAGAATGAGTTTTTAAAAGGTTTATGTAAGAGAGGGAAAAGACAAATCTTTTGAATGCCATGCTTTTATTTAAAATTATTGGCAACCCTGAAGTTTATCCCTACAATGAAAAATAGGCAGTCTTTAAATGTTGGACATTCATTTAATCCCACACGCAATTTAATCCAGAATTACTATGTTACATACTCCATAATATACACAAAGGTAAAGTGAATTAAAAGTAAATGCCTTTTATTCTTGCCAACTTTTATATTTAGAGTATAATTGGTTACCAATTCCAGTTTCACATATTTTATATATTAGCATAAATTACATTTCATTTTACCTCTTTATTTTACCAAATAGTAAAAACCCCAGGTTTAAATGGGCAGGGGCATAACTGACAAAAAATTGGATTTTAGGAAACTAATTTGCTACACATGCATTTTGATGTCTATAGGAATTGCTGCCAATGAACATAATCAAAGTTTAGGAGGCTAAAAAATAAAACATTCATAATTTATAAAAATTAAATACAAAGAGAACCACTAGTTACCCTTGTGGTTTGTATAGCAATTTTCCCATAATTGACAGCCTATTTTGCCTCAGATATATTGTGGATGTATTATAATGGAAACTACATAAAATATGGGCAAATTCTCCCATCTCCACATACTTCTCTTGAGCATGACTTCTGTGTAAATGTCAGATTTAGCTGGATTGTACTGCATGTTTTAGATTAATGATTGGTGCCTTCATCAGACTAAAGCACTAAATCTGATTTAGATGTAAGAGATTAGGCACATCTCAAATTTGTAGCTCATTGAGATTCAGAATATGCAACATTCTTAGGTTGCCTTTATAAAATCTTTGCTGCAAGTAACTGGCTGAAATTTTGCCTTAATCTGTGTTAACGAGAAAATTCTATTCCTGAATACTCATCTAGTTTTGTATAGCAAAACAATTAGCTTATGAGTAAAAACATATATATATATATATGTATGTGTATATATATATATATATATATATATACTGCATATATCTTTCTAAGCTTTGAAACCAAAGCAAATTAGCATGCATTGTTATCCATTACATTTGCCTTAATTGGAAGCAATTCCAGAAAAACTGCCAATTTTTTTGCATTTTGCAAGGCTGCAATACTGTTGTAGCATCTTCCTCTATGAGGCAATGCAAGCACAAAAAACTGGTATGTATAACAAAACCAAGACTAATCACTTAGTTATTAATGGTCAGATCAGTTATTACAATATGCCTGCAGCTCCTCGGGTTATGTCTATGTCTATTTGCTTTAAGGGACTCCATCTGCACCTCTTTCAACTATAAATTGATGTTTCTTCTGTTTTGCAACTAAATGCCGTGTAATTCCCAATGCACCTCCTTTTAAAAAACGTACAAAATTGTCTCCAACCAATGGACCAAGTGCAAAAAGATTAGGTTCCTTTATACACTCATATGTATATGGATCAATTTCAATAGGGTTGCCCTTGCAAGTAACTGGTTCATTTGGATTATGGCATATGCTCTGGCCTTGATCCTTTAGGAAGCATAAATTAGGATGTGAACCTATTAAGACTACTGCTAAAGAGAATTTTAAAATCTTCTTTAATCCTGAAGAACTCTGTAGGATACACTTCATATCAGGCTGAAAAGAAAGAACTTGATGTTCAGGTAAACTGGCATAAGCAGGATGCACATTGTAATCCAGAGTAACTGACTGAGTACACATCATATGGTAGACTTTATGATATTCTGGATAAAGTTTTTTTGGTAGCTGTTTGAAAATTAAACTTGGGTCAGTGACCCTCCTACGGAATGCATGAATAATAGGTACACTGTTATTATAAGCATACAGAACTGCATCTGCTGCTGTGAGTCCACCACCTATAATTAAAACTGGATCTGTTTTCCCATGTAATATTCCTTTATCTATGGCAGCTCTAAAATCAGATATGGTATGGAGCACAAAAGGAAAGTCTTCTCCTTCAACTTGCAATCGGCCAGGAGCATCAAAAGTTCCAGTGGCGAGAGCCACATTCTCAGCAAACAAACAGAATGGCATATGAGAGCCATCTGCTGATCTCTGATACCCTCTAATTTCCCAGTTTCTTTTGATCAGTGTTGTCTGCCCACCTTGTTCTTCTATCTGCAAAGGGCTTTCGCTTTCACAGTCCTGATCACGATAAAACTTTGACACAGATGTTATGTAAGTATTTTCTCTGAAGTTTTTCTGTAAGCCCATGATTTTAACATAGTGCTTGTAATAATTTGCAACTTCATCTGGCAAAACTCGGTCACACTTTATATTTCTGAAAGAAGATCAGATCAGAAAATTATGTACATTTGATAAATTTGAAGAATACAATCACAACAGAAACAGCTCTCAACTCTAAATATGATGAATTATCCCTTAAAGAAAGAGGGAGGGGGAAGAAATTGTTTTAAGTACATTTATTTTTTACTATATTAAAATTTTCCACTGGCAGAAACCTACAGTGTGATTTCCATTGAGCTGGAAATCTACAATATCTCTACATCCAGGCATCAGTTCTTTCTTTCTACAACAATCAGTATAAAAACGTTACCAAGCTCACCTTCGTTTAGTAGCAGCCCAATCTTTAAATGCATATCCAGGTAATTCCATCCAGTTTCCAAAGCTGATAGTTAGCATAGATCCTTCCATAGACTATGGGAAAAAAATCATGACTTTATTCAAAATATAATCTTACTATAGCATTACATTTTGAAGATTAATTTTAAAACAAACTGAAATATATATCCTACATTATGTACCAAGACCTATTAATTTAGTATATTATTTGGCAAGTTTCCACAGTGACTCTTACTGAAAGCATATTTATTCCGTTTGTCATGATGACATTTAGAATAAAATGAGTTTTAAGTTTCTAATCACATTACAGAACATCACATTACAAGCTATGTTTGACAATATAATCAGAGAAAAAAAGATATCACCTCCTGACATAAGTTAACAGTCTGTCTTTTATCATCATGCATTTATTTTGGTAGGATTTATTTTCCTACTTTCTTAGTCTTATAATGAATGTCTTGAGCTGATACTATCCAGTGATTATTATTTGTAATAAAATAACAGTAGCTTTTGTTAATTGTCACTTAGTAACTAATTGATCCAAATAAAAATTAGGATTAGGATAAAAAATAAACAATCTTCCATATTCTAAGCCTGTGAAAATGAGGACAGAAAATCTGCTAAACAAACTGCTAAGCAATCAGATTTAATGTTATTTTTATGGATAATTAAAAATACTGGGTTATTCATGGGATGTTGGGAGCACAGTAGCTCACATGGTTATAAGAATCTGCCAGCCTGTGTTCGAGACCAGAGTGCTGCTATGTGGCAGGGTGAACTCCCGTCATTCGCTCTACTTCCTGCTGACCTAGCAGTTCAAAAGTGTACACGAGTAGATAAATAGCTACCACTTTGCCGGGCTCATTAACGGGGACATGAAAGAAGCCCCCAATGGATGTCCCCTGGGCAAAAGTGATGTCACCGGTTAATCCTTTCAACCCAGAAGTGCCTCGGGGCTTCCAACATGAATACAATGGTGATGGGATGCTGTACATGATAAGAGCTCAAAAAATATAAAGGAGCATTTGCTACAGAAGCCACAACCAATCAAAAGTCTTATATAGTAAGTGTAAAAATTTAAAGTTTGTCTTACATGCCAAGAACCACCAGGGGGTCCTTTGCCAAGCACTATATGAGGAATGTAGTGATGTGGTTCAAATTTCCACTGAAGAACCGGTGGGTACTTAAATCCAAAATCAGCTTCAGGATGAAGCAAAGTGTCAAACAGAACTGCAACAGGATTTGAAGAGCGTCCTTCCAGGCCTTCAGCCAAGTACTCTAATTCCTGATTTGAAAAGATAAGATTTAAATGGTCATTCAACTTTTCCGCAGAGTGTAACATAATGGAAAAACTCCTTTGCTTCCCTTGCACATCAGTTAAATGAATCTTCTTGCAAATTCTTTGAACCTACAATTTATTTACTTCCGGTCTGCAAATTCTTATCAAGATTGATTTGTCCTTTGATTTTAATTAGCTTGGAAGTCTGGGGGGAGGAGAACAACCCCAGAATATCTACAGGGCATGAAATTAGAAATCTCTCTCCTAAATGGTATACAATTGACTAATTTGTATTGGGAGTGCATTAGCTAAATATGGAAAATGTGTTATTAATGTATTATAATTGAACAATTTCTTTTTGACAGCTTTTTTTTTTTTTTTGGAAAAGCTTATATTTTAATGACATGTTGATGTCTATGGCACATAATAAAACAATTTGCTGAGTTCAACTATTTAGTTCACATTACATTAATAGGTCACAGGTTTATTAATAACCACTAGTTATGATATCTAAAATGTACTACCTTTTGGAAATAAGTATTTAAGAATTTCCAAAACCATAAATGTACTAGTGTGGTAGTACAGCAAAAAGCTAGTTTGATCTTTGGGAAATGTTTATGTATTTATTGCATGGTACATGTCTGGTATCTTGCATTTCAAGAGTACTTTATATTAACTGCAATATTAAGAAAGAATAAAAACTACTAGCAGCTTACAACACAAATGGAATCAATATTTTTGAGGCTGGATATATAATACACAACCAAATATGACATAAAATTAAATGCATGTTTCATAGTTAAAATGTTTTTAATTAATAAGCATATAAGCATAAGATTAGTGTTTACTCTACCTGATCAACAATAGAAAGATGAATAGCTTCTTTTAACTTATTGTACAAAATATGATTTGGATGTTTAGCTTCGGGGGATAAATATGGTTTATATCCAGATAACATGTAAGAGAGGCATATCCCGGAAGGTCCGTTACCTGTTTGTTTTTTTAAAAAAGTAACAATTTATTTATTAAATTAAAAGAAATGTCCATATTACATCAAAATTTAACATTTTTAAACCTACTGATTTAGAAGTAAATGCCTTCAAATTTCTAGATTCTGATCCACCCAATTTTACAACTTTTCAATGATTGTTAAGTGAATGCCTTAAGGAAACCAATGGTTCACTATACCTCATTTTTTTCTGAAAATGGAAGTAAATATTGGTTTTCTGCAAAACTTTCATAAAACATGGCCACATGACTGAGGACACTGCAAACAGCTGTAACGAGGCCCAGCTGCTGAGTGCCTGAAGCTCAGTTACATCACCATTGGGGGGGTGGGGTGGGGGTGGGAATCAAACTTCGAATCTTGGTTGAAACTATAACCCAGATAAGTTTGTCGTAACTTTGACCGACCACTAAATGTCAAGAGCTACCTATATAACTTTACAAACAGGTATTTCAAACTATTTCAAACTTGTCATTCTGAAGGTCTCTTTAAGATGGTTTAATAAGCAATTTCAAAAAGTGATTAGAAAGTGAGGCTTGTGAATTTAGTATCCTTTAAAAAACTCTACCGTGATTGCAAGCAAGATGGCTAATCTCTTAGTCTTTTGGTGCTTAAGCCCACAGGAGATCTCTACCATTAGTCTCTTCACAAGAAACACCTATTAATAGCACATGTGGGCAATCTTCCATCTTCTCCTTATTCAGAGAGGTTCTGAAGAACCTGTTTACTTTGCCAGTACTTTGATCTTTGCCACAATTGTCAGCTCTGCTTTCATGAAGATGTCTTCAGTTCACTACGCCTCCCCCAGAAGCCCCACCTGGTATAACTTTTTATGAGTTTTAACTTCACTAATTAATAATGGTATTTGACATTCCTCAAATTATTGACAATTCAAATAACTTTTGTTTCCACATTAATGGAGATATACTAAATTTTCTTAAGCATCATATACTTCCATGATCATCAGGATTCTTGAAGTATTGTTCAGATATACAACTTCTCATGAAAGAAAGCAACTAAAAACAAATACAAAAATCCAAAGACTTCACCATTACAATCAGTCAGTACATGTCCTGTGTCTGACCCATTTGATTTTTAATTCCCCCTCACCCCTCACAGAGTGGAGAGATTGTTTAAATAAGCAATCTCTTCAGGCAATCTCTTCTGTACCTGACCCTTATTCTCCTCCTCCTTGCAGAATGGAGATTGAAGAGGAAGAAATTACAAGAGACCAAGGAGGCACATAGCTGGCACTAGTACATTCCTTTGTGTATTCTTCATTGTGTGCCTACTTACTCTCTAGTAATCCCTTCTTCTTGAATGAATGTAAATACAAACATTAATTCCCTTTCTGCTAATTACCCCAAAGGTGAGGTGAACATTCCAAAGGGCAGGGGAGTGAGAGAGAAAAGGAAGCAGAAGTAAATTGAAAACACAGTCACAATCATGTGACTTTCCCCTTAGCAACTATGCCATTTAAAAATAAATAACTTGTCCCAACATTGGTCATTAAATGAGGATTACATGTATCTAAAGCCAGCAGGGCAGAAAGCGAATATGGAGGGATGATCTGAAATGAAGAAGTATTGAATGGAGAAAATACTTAAATATTTGTCTTACATCCATTCCAAATTCTGCACTATAAAGCAGATTTTTAAAATCTAAAAAGAGAATTAATTGGCTGAGTTCAACTAAATGGATAAAAATATTTTTGTTCTTAAAATTGAGGACCCAGTTGTGGGGGCAATATGCTGACTTTGTATAAAAAATATACAAAAGTATGAAGGCTATTGCTTAACGCCTTGTAAGCCGCCCTGAATCTCCGGAGAAGGGCGGCATATAAATCTAATTTTAAAAAAATGCTTTGGCATCTTTGTAGATGTTTAAAAAAGTATTACATATCAACGCTGCCCATAATCTTACTATTTTACAGATACAATTCAAAAGATAATGGGGTAAGGGGTAGAATATAGAATCATAGGGCTGAAAGGGACCTCAAAGGTCTTCTAGGCCAACCCCCCTGCTCAAGGCAGAAAAAATTATCCCATCCCAGTAAAATGGTTGTTCAATCTATTTTTTAAAACCTTCAATGATGGGACACCCAGAACTCAAGCTATTCCATTGATTAATTATTCTCATTATCAGAAAATTTCTCCTTTCTTCTAGGTTGTATGTCTATGGAGATTCTTAATCATCCAGGACATGGTTTCCCCAAAGGTTTTTCAAAGGCAACTGGACTTTGTTTTTCTTTAAAGAAGTTCCAAGAAGCTTCTTCAATTCTTCAACAGTTCTGCTTTTGAAAAAGCACCTTTGAGTTCTAGGTTGGATCTCTCTTTAACAAGCTTCCATCCATTACTTCTTATCCTGGCCTCTGGTGTTTTGGAAAAGAAGTCAATCCTCTCTTTTCTGTGACAGCCACACAAGGACTGGAAGATAATCATCATATTCCCCCAATCTTTTCTTTGAAAGTTCCCTCAATTGTGCATCATAAGATTTAGCTTTCAAATCCTTTATCATCTTTGTTGTCTTCATACTTTCTAAAGTATTCTTATATAATACTTTTGTATTATGATCGCCAGAACTTTACGCAGTATACTTTGCCGACAAAGTACTTTATGCTGACAAAAAATTATTCAGCTACAAAATCTTTTTCAATGCCACTTGATAATTATATGTCAGATTAGGCTTATGAGCTAACAAGGATACATATAAGTCAAGTTGATTAATTCAACAATTGTTTCTATGTAATAATGGAAATCCATTATGAGCTAAACATGAAACATATCTGAGAATAACTCACCGATTATTACTATAGGCCAAGTCAATGTTGGGTCCACAGGTAGCGTACTTTCTTGTAGTAATGGCATAGTTTTAGCGTTGGTCCCAAGATTGTCACCAAAATACTGCACTAAGGAATTCAAAAAGCATCCTTCAGTTTCTGGACTATTGTAATTTCTGTTTAAAAGGAAATGAAACAAATCAGTATTATAAAACATCCTTCACTGTAAATACTTCTTTAACTCATGCTGATCTATAAATACAGTATTTTAGCCACGTGCATAGGTAAGTTTCCCCACCCACCCACCCACCCCAAGAAACATAGGAAGAGTAGGGGTGACAGATTGTTGAGATGTTAATCTTGAAACAGGTTGCTTGACGGTCATTTTTAAAATTAGTGAATACCAAACTGTACATCTAAACATCTATCAACGTAAGCCTTACTTACAGGATTTTGGGGGGGAGGGGGTGTCTTTCAAATAAATAACACACTTTGCGTCTGGATTCACAAACAAAGAGAAGGGAGGGGGTGCGATTTCAATAATTGACTCTGGACCTGTTCTTCCAACCCCCCCAACCCCAATTTGAGAGGCAGCTATTATAGAAATGTCCTTAAAAAAAAGGCATTCGAATATTTAGCTTCGAAGCATAAAATTTTAAACGTACACTTACACTCACTCATACGCATACTGGAAAGAGGGAAGTGACAGAATGAAGTACGATTCATACGATTTGTCTTATACACTTTCCATCGACAGACAAAACAGAAACACAACGATGTACGTTTCCGCTAGTCGGAAAGGCGGCGTTTCCGAGCGCGTGCAGCCCAGGCCGGCGCCTCTCCGCCTCAGCCGGCCATACCTCCCCCATCCCCACCACCTCGTGTTCAACCGGCCTCCGCGGGGATGCTCCGGGGCGCCTCGCCTTCTCTCGCCTCACATCTCTCGGCGGCAGCGAGCAAAATGCTTATGTTGCCGGGTTTCTTAACGCCGCCGGCCTGACGGGCCGGATGCTTGGATGCCCCTCAGCTGGCGAAGGAGAAAGAGCGAGACACCGGTGTGTAGAAGCCGGGCTCGGTACTCGAGGAGGACGCGTCTGCGGCTCGAATCCCTTACCTGAAGTGGCTGGTTAAGGAGCAGCGGCAGCACCACACCGTCATGAGGGACTGAGGAAAGAGGACGTCGAGAGATGGAGATGCGGCGGCGGCCGCTGCGGTTGCCGCCGCCTCCGCCTCCTTCCTTTCTTCTGCCGCCGCGCTGGGGGCCGCTGTTGGTTGTCGCCGCCTCCTCCCCCTCGCATTTCGCCTCGCGAGCGGCGTTGTGCCAGAGGAGGGGGGGAGTGTGGAACGGCGCGGGGCGGAGCCTCGTTTGGACCAGGCCGGGTGATGATGGTGGAAGCGGAGGGAGGGTCTGTCCTCGGAGGGGGGGGGACGTAAGACGACGCTTAGGGAGAACAGCCGAGCGTCGCTTCTCCCGAGAGCATCTGTGAAGGAGGGAAAGGCAGTTGAGGCCACACAGTGAGGGTTGGGAGGGCAGCGACTTATCGCGCCTTTCTAAGCAAAGTGCCTCAGCATTATTGCAGGGGTTCTTCATTTCATTTCATTTCATTTCATTTATTAGATTTTTATACCGCCCTTCTCCCGAAGGACTCAGGACTCATGTAGAGCCATGATAAAACAATATGAGATACAAAATTTAAAAACCATTTAAAAACAAATTAAATAAATTTGGCCCTTCAGTTAAAAATCCACAAGTTTAAAATACCCCATCCAGATTCTTATTAAGCCACTTCTTGAGAGTGAGCTGTAGCTCTTAAGGCCCCTGGTTCTTTACCAAATGGGCCTTTAAAAAATATTGTCAGCCTCAGTCAGCATCCTTCCCATCCTCCCTCGGATGCTTCTGTACTACATACAGTGCGCCCAATGGCGAAAGAAAAAGAAAAGGGAAGGAGGGAAACGAAGCTGCACCATTATGCCTGTTTCCTCTACCCAGGCCTCCAAACAAACGCGGGCTTGATCAAACAAACCGCTGCAATAGAGGGGCTTAGTTTCTCTCTTTGCAGCGCAGTTTTTGAATCAGAATTTAGGATGACCAAAGCTGTTGATAAAACAATTAGAAAAATACCATACTATATTTTGGGCTTTTTGATTGGGTTCAACTGTTGATCTCCTTAAAGGAAATTTAGTAAAGTTGTATAGGTTAAAACAAGGTGTTTGTTTCATCTCCTTATTCCACTTCCCTTGCAAATGACACCTGTCTCCATCATAATATTTTCCAGTTGTCTCTCAAAGGATTCATAACTTTTTTCCAATAATAATTTAAGAATCTTAGATTCTTAATTTAAGAATCATTAAGTATATTTAATATTTCTGGTCCAAATTGCATAGTTAAAAATAAAGCCTTTTCCGTATTTCTCAAAATGGGGATATCCCAAGTGTATTATTTTCTTAAGGAAATGGGGATAAAATTTCCATTATTCAAACATAAATGGCAGCTTTTACTGCAGGAAATACAATTGCTTTGGGGACAAATCAAAGTAGGCAGTTCCAAAAAGTTTGAATCAGCCCACGTTACAGTACACTTTAATTTCATGCTCAAAGCAGGACTTTGTTTCAAATTATAGACTTGAAGTGGTTCAAAGCCTAATGTTTTGCATACCTTATACTTGAGATTATATATTATATTTCATTGAATGAAATCTAATTATTTTAAATACTGAAACTTTGGATGGTCTTGTAGTTTTGACATTGTTTATTTTAGTACAAACCAAAATATGCTGTGTTTACTGCAGAAATTATTCAACATTTCATTAACAAAGATTGTTGGGTCCTAGGTTTATTTAATCCAATATAAGAAATGATAGAGCATTTAGCTGTTCTTCAGGTTGTGGCCTTTCCAGATGTTAAATTGTAATTCAATTTAACATGCATTATGATTTTAGTAGTTTAGATCTGCTGATATATTTTTCTATTCTATTTGTGTTATGCCATACTGTACTCTGAGAAGTGTCGGAGTTAAATTTTTAAATTGTTACGGTTTTGTTTTTCTGAGTTTGGACGTTTGAAAATTCTCATCCTGTATGCGATGATTTTGGAAAATTAAGTATCCAATATCTAATATGTTGTGCCTATGTGTCTACTTTTATCAGACTACATTTAGAATGATAAAATAAGTCATGCGAATTTAAGTCCTCGTCTAGTGACAAATGTTCCACTATACATTATAATACGGTTTATCTTTTCTTCTAAAAATCTCTTCTGTGTTTAATTTCCTGGCACATGTGCAAAAGGATTATTAGCTTTAGAATCTGATTGTGTCTTTCCTAATGCTTTAAACAAACAGCAACATTTTAGTTTGCCATGCAAATTCCTGTCAGTTATGCTGTGTTCAGTAAATTCCTCTGTGTTAATGTTTATATCTCAATGAATGCAAAAGACAAAGCAATAGGAGTTAAAGTATTAATGTTTGTGGAAACATTTCAAAAGTATATAAAAAACTTGAAACTGATCTACAGTTAGTGTTCAATTAAATATACAGTCCATTTTTTGTAATTCATGCTAGCGTAATGTTCTTTAAAAACTAAATCTGTTAACTGTAAGCCACCCAGAGTCATGCTCTTGTGAAATGGACACCATACAAATATTAAAAAAATAAAAACACAAAAATCTATTGTATTTGAAATAATCATCATTTTTTAAAAAAATTAAAGGAATTCATTTCAATCCGTTACTTCTTCCATTTGTTTTAAAAGAGCAGAATTTCAAATGAATGTACCATAAAAATTGCTTATTTTCCTATTGTTTCCTATTGCAAGATAAAGTGAATTGGATTTCCTTTAAAAAATATTTTAAATTGCATATGCCACTTGCTGTATCTTTTTCTGCAACAGAAAACTGCATTATAGAATACTCATATCCAGTTGGCAGAGCTCCTTTACAAGGTACTCTCCTGATTATTATGTTACTTTACAACCAAGGGCATGAACAATTTTTTTTTTGTCACTACAAATGCCATCGTGGTGGTGTTGGTGGTGATGATTTTAAAAAAAAGTCTTTCCTTGCAAATCTTCTAGTAATACTCTTCATATATGTGAATGGGATTCTTTTGGCATTTGGAGAATAAGTTCTCTCTTAGCAGATAGATGTCCAAGAAGGAATGCTGTAACAACATCATTGCATCTATGAGATTGTTTGTATTTGGAGTTTAATCAAATGAATATCTGAATAACCTATAAAAGCTTGTTTTGATTCAGGTGTTTGTGATAGTTTGGCCTTTTTTTTTTTTTACAGACTTGCCCCTTACTTGGAGTCTGTCAAAGAACACAATCCTCTGTTAGAAAGTATCTTCTCCTCGAGAAACATCTTCTCTTTTCCACTCTACGTCTTATTGAAGAAAATAGACTATAAGGGAAAGGAAAAGAGGGTGAAGTTGCTTATCAGTAGTGAATCCCTGAACAACAAGCACATTGATTTATCTTCCCTATTTCGATGAGATCTTTTGAATGTCTATATCATTCAGTATTTGTTCCTACATATCGTGCCCTCTTTTGTAGCCAGGCATCTCTGCTTTACTGGGTGCTTCCATTTATATCCTGCACTAATTCATGAGTTGGAATGGGAATTGTTAATAGACTTAGGGAACTGGAATCAATGATCTTTCCTAGAAATGTCCAATCTTGCGTATTAACTACACAGCTGGGCCATTAGAATAATTACTATATAATGATATTTTGACAGACTTCTCTAATTTACCATTTTGAATTGAACGGATCAGCCTTCAGGCTAAAGATTACATTAGGACAATTTTGTCAACAATAAAAGCTCAGCAATACAAATGCTATCAAAGGGAAGGTGGGTCATGTTCTGTAAGCTAATGGCATATTTGTCTTATGGCAAAATTGTTTTATTGAACAGTCGTTGTTTAAAAAGCAGCCGAACAAATTGCCCTTTACATGAAACCGTCTGGGCCGAAAGTAGAACTGAGCACCCTCATTTTATAAACAAATTCCTTCCACCACGGATGAGACATTTTCTAGCTTCATCCATGGCTGCCTTCATTCAATAACAGTGGAAAGATCAAACAATTGTTGGGATTATTTGGATTGGAGCAGTTGGGGAAGGAGGTTTTAATATTTTGTCATTGTTCCAGTTCCCCAACAATTGATTTCTGTTTAACTGTTCACTCTACATAATCATGCAAAGCTCTCTTTGTCCTGTTGAGAGGCTAAATTATGGATATAGCTAAACTACCAATCTTGCAACCCAGCTGGTTCCTGCATACCACAATTGAAATCTAGGTGCCAATTTGGCTCTCTCCATCTCTCTCTCTCTCTCTCTCTCCACACACAAACATGCACACAGAAAAATAAAAATAAAATAAAAATCTAATATAATAATAATTATAGACGAGTAGTTATTTGAGCCTGTTCTATCTCTGCAAAACCTAGAAGTATTTAGTGTAGTCAGAAGACGTATCAAAATATGTAAGCATGGTGGAATAAACTTACATATTTTTGGGGTCCTTAATGCTCTCTGAGCTTGGTTATTTTCTTGCAGACATTACATTACAACTAGGTAACATAATCAGTGCTAAAAGGGAGTGGGTTTGCTCTCATATACTAGAGTATCTGCCCTGAAGGTATATACCTGCCCTACCAGATTGGATGTGGACATGATCCTGATTCTTTCCCTTAACTGTTACTAACTAGTAGGATTTAGGAAGTGCATCTTCTCAATAGCTGCCCCTGCCCTAGGGAAAGACAACATTCAACCTATTCCTAATTCTAATCTTATGGTTCCTCTGCGGTTGACATAGCCCAACATTATGAAATGTAAATTTTAATCTGGGTCTTCAAAGTCATATTCAACACTAGCACAGAATAACCTCAAGGCAGGGGTGGATTTCATTTACCTTTGCTACTGGTTCGCTCGCACGCACGCCATTTCTGTGCATGCACAGAAGCTTCTATGCGTGCGCAGATCATATTTGAAGTCAGGGCAGGTGGGCAGAGCCTCCCACTGCTGCTGCTACTGGTTTTCCCCAACCGGGGTGAACCGGTAGCAAGCCACCACTGCCCCAAGGGGATACATTTCCATTTTTGAATATAACACATGAATCAGTATTACTGCTAAAAGGATATCAGGAATCAGATTTATACAGATATACCTATGCACAAAAACAATGATCTATCAGAGTAGTAATATACAATCAGAGTTACTGTGCAAATTCATATAGACATTTGTACATAAGCCTTTTCTGAAATCCCTTTCTTGCAAATAAAATAGCTTTTCTGTTCCATCATATAATGTGTGACAAATTTGTTATCATAGGACCATTCTGTATATGATTTTATCTGCCAATTTTGGTCTGTCATTTCTTCCCAGAAGGCTACTTTTCCTTGATTACAAAGAAAACATTACGCCCATTTCTCAAAAATTACTCAGTGTTCCCATAATCTTAATATGAATCTTGCAACAAATGAACTTTTCAACAGTATTACTAATGCTAAGAGTTCTCCCTTTGTGTAATATTTGGTGATTGATAAAGAACACGTTTATTATCTAGTTACAACGTTCAGTATTCTATGTTTGAGGATTTAGAACCAATGATCTTGGGTCAATCTCACTCTTCCTTTCTTCCTTTCTCTTTCAGTCCAAATAAGGCTGCACTCTTGTGCAGCTGAGTGAGCAAAGACCATCTTAAAGGACCAAAAAGAGACAGGATGAATTAAAAGATACGCCATAATTAAGTGCAATATTGATATATAGTTTGGCTATAAGATCATTATTTTGCAATAAGAATGGCTGCACATCTTACCTATTTAAAAAAGAAGTACTAATCCATAGGAGAGAAAAGAATAATTCAGAAAAAGAGAGGAAAAGAGGAATGTCAGAAACATATTTTCAAGAGTGAAAATGAATGCTTTTAAATTTGGTTGAACAAAAAGATTGTTTTAGCATTACGTACCATTGTACATCTCTGTCTAATCACTGTCAGTAACATCCTTTGAAATGTTTTTTAAAAGCCCAATCAAGTTGTGAGATTAATAGGAAGAAATATCTAGATGGATTGAATATTTTTCTAGGACTCCACAGATTCTTTCATTCTCCAGAAAAATATTTTGCATTAAAGTATAGCACTGTACAAATTGGTGTACAAATACTGTATCACAGTACCATTTTCTATGAGTTTTCCTAAAATGTTTAATTTTAGTTGTCAAGAGAAAATAAGAATAAAACATATTTTAAGTCCACCAGAATGTGATATTTTATAAATTAGCATATGTTGAAAAAACATCCCTGTATGAATTTCAGACGCAGAATTTTATAGGGAATCTTTGAGATTAAATTCATTTTAGTTCTGTTCCAGAAAAATGGATACACTCATAAATTCTGAGAATTATGATTCTTCAGTTATGTATACAGTGGCACACAAAGCAGTTATTTAAAACTCAGGTTTATTCAAAACTGAAGTAAGTTTGACAGTCATCTATCAATACAGCATGCATTTTTAAAAAATATATAAAACATTTGGACTGAATGAAAATAAAAATGTTCATTGATGCATACAGTATTTTACAATATTACAGACAATTGAAGATTTAGAAGAAAATATGATAGTGTGGCATACATACTTTTCACTGACAGCCTGGTACTGGTGTCATAACTGTTATTTACAGAATCACTAATAGAACTCCTGATACGTCAACAGCTCTCATTCCTCTTCTGAAGATGCTGCTAACAGCAAGGTTCTTTACTAATTATATTTTTTCCCATAATATATTAATCTCCCAGGAGAAAAGGCACACTGTGGTATAACAGTGACAGTAACATTTGATGTTTCAATATTGAGCCTAAACATTAGGCACCAGTACAAAGACATACAGTGTCTCCACTGATACCCTTCATGGATTTGACTCAGTGACACAAAATGAACTCCACTGATGGAGGCTAATTATATTAATCCACCAAATAAATTGGACACCTTCCATCAGTAAAAGAGAATGCTTTAGAATTTTCAAGGATGAACCTGAAATTTGATATCTTTAGTTTGTCTTCCTGCCATTATTTAAACTTTTCCTTCCTATTTGGTTGGTATCTGTGTCATTTTTCTAGAAAACTAGTGTTTGTTTTGTTACAATGGACTGCTTATTTTAAAAAATATCAATCCATGTTATATATATTATATGGGAATATAAAGAAATCCCTTAAATTGATAACAAAGAAAAGGTGGATAAAGTAAAATAGTCTGGGAAAAAAATACAGCAAAATGTTGCATATACAGTCATACATTTCTTGGTTTGTTCTACAGCACAAAGGAGTATTTCCAGCTGTTTGGATGTGTAAAGTGTAGTGATTGTCCAAAATAGTCTACTTTGCTTTGATTTCCAGTGTCTTTGTTTCAGGGTCCATGTCTGTCAGACAGCAACAGAATAACTTCTGAACAAACTGTGTAGTGGTAGCTGCAAGATAAAAAATAAAGTCACCATATTATAAAAATGATAATTAATCAGCATTACCAAAATTTCTTATGATGTAAAAGTCTTCATTAACATGGCAACCCTGCTTTTTATAACAAATTGGTTACTGACATTTGATATGAAAAGGGATACAAAACTTTTGGGAAGTTAAGAGAAAGATAGAATGAGAAGGACTGCATTATTTAAAAAAAAAAAAACAAAACAGGGCAAAGTGAAGACAAAAGATAAAGACCAAAATTTAATTTTATTCAATCTAACTTACATTAAACTTTAACTACAGTTAAATTAACCAAATATAGTTGAAAAAATTATTCCCAGCTTTCCTTTTTTCCCCTTCTGTCTCATTAAAAGTTATAATTTAATGGAACTATTCTGAGGAACTATATGCAAGGTTTTGTGCGGAAGAATGTATGTGGTTTTAGGACCTTGAATGATTGACTACCACATGCAGGGGTATCTGGTTGGAGGTGTCAAAACAAAGTTATTGTGTCCCAAAGTGAAGAAAATTCTTGGATGAGAAGTGAAATGTTTTCAAGGCAAGAAGCTCAGTTGCCTTTTGAAAATCACTTTTGGGAGAACCATGATCTGGATGATTGAGAATCTCCATAGACATAAAGCTACTGTGATAGATAGTCAAAACATGTAGACTTCAACTGCATGGTTGAGGTTACCATTCTGACTATTTTGCTCTCTAAAAGAGATACCACTATCATTAGATGGATAAGAGTTAAAATAAATACAAGTTAATAGCTTGTGATTTGATCCATGTTAAGATTACTCCATCCATCCCTTTAAATCTTTAATATAGCATATGGACGATATAAATTTGCAAAATTGTAAATAAACTATGTAGTTTCTTACCAGAAAGCCAATGAAGATACCAAGGTCTCTTTTCTACTGGTAAATACACTCCCAAAAAGTAAGCAGGAATCCCAGAGAGTGCAATGCCAATTCCAATAACAGAATTGATTGTATCACTATAAAGAGGCACTATAACAAGGAAAACTGTGCATATGCAATATACAATGGGAAAGAAGAGACTGAGCTGAAAATAAAAAAAAAAAGATAATTCCAAGTTAAAGAAAGTGCTTCTGAAAAATGTTCTAATTACCACAACTGACAAAGAATATTTCTTAGTGCATGGTTTGAAATTCTCGGAAACAACAGTAACAAGAACAATATGATCTTCACTTTAATCCAGAAGCCAGTTTAACAGATAAAAAGTAGATATCAGAAATATTTTGTTTGCGTCTCAAATTAAAGGACTCGTAATTGGGTTAGCATATCAGAACTGCAAAAATCTAGGCACGACTACCTAACATTTAAAACATTTAGAAAATGCTAGTTCTTTGTTGCCACCCAGTGAGTGTATGCATTTTTGCAGCTTGTTTTTTTTCCCCCTTTGGTCCTATAAGCAAAAAGTCTGTAGTTTCATAAATGGAATTCTCCACAGAGGCTTAATATAAACATTAGAACTATATTCGAATGGTTGAAATTTTAAGCTTTAATTCTCTTACGTACTTACTTTAATGGGCCTTGGTCTATCTGGCTGAATATGCCTTAAATATATTAATCCTGCAATGGATAGTCCGACAAAGAACCAATAGCTGAAACAGTAGTAATTTATCAGGAGAAAGACATCTTCCACAAGGAGATAAACCAAAGTCATTAAACCCTATCAGGAGATAAAAGAGAAAGAATGAAGTGTAAAGATAGAGGGGGAAAATAAATGTATGCTCTAAATCAGCGTTTCCAACTTTCAACAACCAAGTTCACAACTTTAAGATGTGTAGACTTCAACTTCCAGAATTCCACAACCTGCTCTAAATTATCCTTAATCACTGATTTGTGTCAACTGATGCCTTACAGTTTCCCAGTTTAGTCTCTCCATTGCTAACAACTTTAATCAGATAAAGTGCATCAATTGGAGGCTTCTTGTTGTGCTAGTTGCCCTTGAATTTGACAATGAAGGAAAATATGTGATCCCAATCCCCAGCCAGCTACTATAGAGTTACATTTAGGAAGGTTCTTTATTTTTGTTGTTGCTGATGGTGGCCTGAGAATAATTTGACTAGAAGTCAAAGACAGACCACTAAATCCAATCCAGCCTTCAAAACAGACATGAATTGGGTACTATTGTGACTGCTTGAACAATGCCTATATATTCAGTTTGTGAAAATCAATTGCTTGCCTCAGTTCACATGAAATAAATATATGAATCTAGGTTTCAAAATAAGCAAAACTTACTTCTCTTACGCTTTATCATTACTTACATTAAAAACAAGAGCAGGAACAGGGGTGAAACATTTTATATGAATTAAGCTCAGGCTATCAGGGAGATGTCCTTCTCTAGCTCCAACATAAAAAAGTCTATCAAAAGTAGGAAAAAAGTGTTAGTGTGTAATTTTGTTCATTCACAATAATATTGATGTAAATCATAGCATAACATAGATACTTCCTCATCCTCCACCTCCCCATTTAAAATAATTTATAATTTTGTTCTTCAGGGAATTCAGAGTAGAACATGTTTACAATATTTTTGCAAAATGAACTGGATTAAGTAAAAATGATTGATGCAGTTACACTATTTTTTTAAATTGGTTATAGAGTTTTGAAACTGGATCTTCATGGATTAAGTCCCCTGCTGTGCTCCTTGTGGTGAAGTGCTAAGGGATGCAGTCTCCACACCATGCATAGGAAACTGCCTTTTGTAATTTCATTATGAAATTAATCATGTGGACATGTTTGTTAACATGTATACATTACCAGCAAGGCATATTTCCTGAATTAGACAAAGATACAGTGCAGGATAAGATATTCTTTGTGTAAATAAAATATGAAATTGCCATTATCAAAACTAATAGATTGGAACTACTTTGGGAAGCGACATGCAGTGCGCGCGATCCCGTTGTGAACTGGTAGTAAAGGTAAGTAGAACCCATCCCTAAAAATGACCATTACAATCATATTATAAGCAACTGTATTCTCTTCGCTGATGATGTAAAACTATTCAACACCACCAACAATGCCTACAAAACCCTACAAAAAGACCTTGAGTATCTATCAGAATTGTCAAACAATTGGCAACTCCAAACTTCAACCAACAAATGTTCTGTCTTACATATTGGCAAAAAAAATCCCCACTAAATACAGGCTGGACAGATACAACCTTGTAGATGATGCTCGCTCTGTTAAGAACCTAGGAGTACTCATCTCAAATGATCTAAGTACCAGAGTCCACCGTAACAACATTGCCAAAAAAGCATTAAAAGTTGTTAACCTGATCTTGTGTAGCTTCTCCGGTAATATTGAACTGCAAACCAGGGCATACAAAACTTTTGCTAGATCAATTCTTAAATACAGCTCATCTGTCTGAAACCCGCACTGCATATCGGACATTAATACAATTGAACGAGTCCTGAGATATTTCACGAGAGGAGTCCTCCACTGCTCTGCTTGCAACAGAATACCTTATGCCACCAAATTTGAAATTTTGGGATTAGACAATTTAGAACTTTGCCATCTTCGGTCAGACCTAAGCGTAGCACATAAAATTATCTGCTATAATGTCCTACCTGTCAATGACTACTTCAGCTTCAACTACGACAATACATGAGCACACAATAGATACAAACTTATGGTAAACCGCGCCAAACCTGATTGCAGAAAATATGACTTCAGTAACAGAGTCGTCAATGCCTGGAATGCACTACCTGACTCTGTGGTTTCTTCCCCAAACCCCCAAAACTTTAACCTTAGATTATCTACTGTTGACCTCACCCCATTCCTAAGAACTCTCTAAGGGGCGTGCATAAGCGCACCAGCGTGCCTATCATCCATGTCCTAATATTCCCTTTTATATGTATCCATTTCATGTATTCATAATTATGTTTATACTTATATCTGTTATCTAATACATGCTTGACAAAATAAATAAATGAATGAATGAAATGAATGACTTGAAATCTCTCACAAGTGCTCCAGACAGTTGCTGCTTGTGAAAAATTTGCAAGACAGCACTATCTGGTCAGATACAAAGGACTTGCTCAAACCACGGTTGGTGTCTTCAAAAGGGCACTGGGTTGAAATAAGATTTTTGAATTAATTGTAAGGATCCTTGTTATTATCCTTTTAAAGATAGGATTTCAAAGCAACTTTAAAAGTTGGACACTAGAGGGAACCAGAAGGAAGAAAAAACAGTTTCAGCTTCATAGATATATTAATAGAAGGAACAGCTTTTACTGTCTTGTTCAAAGAAAATACATGGTTGCTTCTTGAGCCACTTCCAGGAATTAATGAATGAGCAGAAAGCATTATGGTGGGGATATTAAAAGCACACATTACCATAAATTTCTGGGCTGATAGTACAATAAATTTCTGTGGTATCCTGAAATTATGTCTCCTTAACCCAGTGTTCCCCAACAAATATATTGGTCTTCAGCTACCATAAGTCTCAGCTAGCATGCCTGTTGGGGATGATGGAATTATCAAAGATATAGCACCTGATCCTTGTAACAGGCCTTTCCTAAAGTGAGATTGAATTTTGCTACCATATTGATATCTGATGGTTTGAGGAAAAGGAACGAGGAAGAGTAGTCTCTTAAGAGAAAAAGAGTGATAACAAAATAAATTTCACTAAATAGGAATATGCTGTGCCATTTATTTGTTTGTTTGTTTGTTTATCAATCATTCCACAGACAATTTAATAAAATTGTGATGCTTTTTCACTTATTCAGTAGACTGCGGAGCACATAGGAAATGCTTAATTTTCACAGTAATTTCTCCAGTAATTTTCAGCCTACATTGATTTCAATTAAATTCCAAAAGAGGATATGAACTCGCCTCCTCTTTGGCTTTTTGACTAGTGGTGCCTCCTACCCTTCATAGGTTGCTGAAAAACTCTTTCCCCTGGGGAAAATTCAAGAAAAGATCCACCCAGTTTCTTTTCCTAAAAAGTTTTAAAAGTTTCTTTTTAAAAAGCTCTTTATGCTTAGCATTACATTGCACAACAGAAACATTTATTAAGAATTGGCTATTGACTTATCAGCCCACTAGTACCCATTTCCTAGTGTCTCATACCTTGAAGCTGCAATAATTGATGAGTTTAATCCTCCATAACAAGACATTGCCACTGCAATAGGGATGATCCATTTAGCGTGGCTAAGAGCTTCATTACCAAATGTCTGCAATAGAAAAACAAAGAAGAAAAAGATTCATTCATCTAGTTTCCCTGTATCAGGGAAATTGACTGCATGAAAATGTAAGTTCTAGCATAAAATTATACTCAATGAATTCTGACAACACCAACATTTTGATAGAGCTTTTGAATGTAGGTATCTAACATGGACAACTAGATTTCTAGTGATTAAGTAATAAAAGACAATAAAGCCAGAAAAAAATTATCATGATCTGAGAAGATTTTTTTTATAATCATACAAAAATTTTGTAAAGACCCAAACTTCCTCTAGACAGCGAAAGAAATAATCATCTACCTTATTTGCTCCTGCCCACTTAGCAGTCTGAAAGCATGCAAATGCGAGTAGATTAATAGCTACCACTTCACTGGGAAAGTAATAGCATTCCATGCACCTTTGACATATAGCCATGAACACGGAAGATGTCTTTGGACAACATTGCCTACCTTGGCCAAGAAACTAAGATAAGCATCTTGCTGGATGACCTTCACCCTTATTTATTTTACAGAAACTTTCCTAACATGGTTCTCTCCTGAAGTGTTGAAACTACATGGTCAAGAATTCCCAACTACATTGCAGATAATGTCTTCTCTTTATATAGGCTGGGAATTATAGTCCAAACTGTATCTAGAGGTGACCAGGTTAAAGATGTGTTTCTAACAGTTCCATAAGATACGTATATACTGTATATGGTACAGAGAAGAACAATCAACTTATAAAGGAGAATATTTGTAGCTCAGGGCTGAAATGAGTGGTCCTTGGTGATCTCAGAGCTTGGTTGTTTTCTTGCAGATGTTTCATTACCTAAACTACGTAATGTAATCAGTGCACCAATGATTTTATTTAGTTTGCGTATTGGAATATCTGCAAGAAAACAACCAAGCTCAGAGAGCAACAAGGACCCTTCAATAATCAACTTACTGTGAGTGAAAACAAAGGAAAGAGAAAATTAACAATACTGAGTATTTATGTGCATTATGTATGTTGTAGAAAATATAATTTGGTTCTACCACTTTAAATAAAAGCTTTCCCTGAGGGATAATGAGGTATTCTTACCAGCTAGTCATACCTATTAAATAGAAAGTTGTTTTCAAGTGTGTTGTGACCAATAATAAAACATCCATTGACAAAACACAAACCAGAGAGTCTGCTTATCAGTTTCTCCAGCCCTTGAGGAGGATTCCTATCCTTCTGTTGTTGTTATGGTTGTCCTGGACAGATGGATAGCCAAACTTTGATACAGCACACCAATCATTTTATAAGTATATTTATGGGTCTCATTTTTAGGATGACAATGATACCTATTAAAATTTTGTTTTGCAACAGGTCAGCTGTAAATTTTAATTATTTTGTAAATAAGATAATGTATTATTTAACATCATTGTAATAATATACATAAAAATGGGGAAAAAATGAACCAAGTTTATGGAACCTAGTGGGAACCTATTGGCAACATACTGATGATTCTTGATATAGAGTTGATATTTCTGTTCTGCTTTTTACCAGTATTCCACTTTAGTGTTCAAAGGTCAGATTGACCATGCTGTAATTCGAAAGAGATGTTTTTGAATCAACATTGGATTCGAGTGTTGGATGAGAAGCAACAATTCGTGGGAAAGGAGTCCTGTGTCTCCTTCTATTTATGTCATCTGTTTAAGGTCTATGGAACTTACTGCTCTAAGTAAAGTGACCCAAGGGTCAAAGTATTCCCAAAGAAGATCATTTGATAGCTTCCAAAACATGGATTGCTCCTTCAGAATAATAACTCACTTTAAAAGTACGACTCAGTCTTGCTAATTCAGAATCAAGAGGTTATATTTGCAATGCAGTGATAATGTTGCTTAGTGATAATTTCTAACAGCTTCCAGTCTAATTCCCAGAGCCTTAGTTCTTAACTATTGCTCTTCTACGTGTTCTGACTAATTTGTCTATCTCTATTTTTGTCCCTTAATCACTGATAAAAATGTCTAATTTTGTTTCTAAGCTCTCAAGCTTCAAAGATTGCAAAATATATGCAAATATATCTCATTTCCATATTTACTATCTTTTAGTTCAGAATTATACTCATAATAAATTCCATCACTTGAAAACAAGAAGGCATTGCTATATCCATAAATTGCCATCTCATAAATCTTTTAAAAACAGGAAACCAATGAATTGCATGCAGCTCTGAGCATCCAGCAAGACCTAAAATTCATTAGCAAAATGATTGCATTCTGCTTATAATATTTCAGACCATGGGCAATGGGAATGTTCAGTTTACATGAAAATAATGGTTTATTTACCAGGTGATTTTTGCTTGCATTTGCACCCTTAAACAATTGCAATACCTTTCCTATCTCCGATGGGCCAAAAAAACCCCAGTCATCTTGTTCTACTGATACTGAAAAATTATGAAATTATCTGGCTTTTCCGGGGCTTGAAGTTTTCTACTGCAAATATTGCTTCTTGTGACAAAGCATACTAAACCTAATATATATTTCTATGGATAAAAATCTAAAAGATTACTAAAATTTAAAATCAGCAAAGAGTGTAATTGATTTAGTCACATGCTGTCCCTACCCAATATAGATTTCCCATAGCAGTAGGAAATTCTACAAGGGAATTTGAACACATGAGAAGTTTGGTTCAGAAGCACTTGTAAAACATATGGGTCTGATGAAAACAATGCTGTGCCATTTCATCCTGTGCTTTTGTATGTGCCTCATGACATCATGCACAGGTCCCAAAGGGATGGTGTTGTGGTACAATATCACAGCACTGTTTTTTTTTATTTTGATGAAAGAAGCACTGTGTTTGGACTGCATGAAAGGCAAATGGTAAGAATAATGTGTTTATTACTCAGGTCAGCCTTCTTCAACCTGCCGTTCTCCAGATGCACAGAAATTCTTGGAGTTGCAATTCAATACCTGTAGATTTTCTGAGATTGGGGAAGGCTGCCCATCAGATGCACCCAACAATCTATAATGCGCAACATACCACGGCCACAGCATCACTTGCTAAGAGAGCAGTCATGTCCAACACGACATAGTAGGCCACATTGGTCAGCAAGTAAATAATAGTCACTATAGGCATTGATATTGCAATGGAAAGTGGAAGGTTTCTGAAGAAAGAAAGAAAAACAAACAAACAAACAAACAAACATCAGAATACGTTAAATGCGCCTGGATTAAGGATAAATCCAAAGAAATAAAGCAAGCATTAATACAGAGGTTTGTATAGAAAAGTATCTTGCTATATTACTGATCTTATATATAAGTACATGTAAAAACTCATGTCAGATGCAAAAGGAGGAGGAGGAGCTATATTTATCCAGAATAAACATGTACCTTTCTGGGTTTTTCATTTCTTCAGTGACAAAATTCAATGTATCCCATCCAGAGTAGGAAAAGAGGGCAGAATAAAGAGCAAGTGCAACAAATCCTGCATTTGTAGTGGAACTTTCAAATGGTTCCTTGAGGTTGTCAGTTTTTCCTGTAGAAACATCAGAAGTTTCAGGTTTTGTTTAAATTTAGACATATAGGCACTTTATACATATTCAGGTAAAAATAGAGCAGAACTGAAATATTCACTGCACAAAAATCATGATAACATTTTCCCTTTCCATAACTTAATTTGTAGTTGGTTATATTGCTTGTAAATTCTTTTTACCCTTCTGGGAAGGAAGTCTGTTCATACCAGCTTTCTGGCATCAGAGGAGAAAAGTCACAATAGATCATTATTTAGTTACATGAGCAAAGATACACCACTTGGAAGCAAGTTCTATACAATGACACATCCTTCCAAGAATTTTCTGTAGTGGAGTTACTTTGCTCCCATTAGATTTAAAAAGAAAAATGAACTCAGAGCAGCTCCCTGTTTTAAAATATAAAATAAAAACTTGCATCTTGATTGCTCAGGAATTATCTGCTTTAGTAATTATCTGCTGGCAGTATATGGTTAAAGGTGTATTTGGAAATAATGACGACTAAGATTTTGACACATTACAAAAAATGGATTTCAAGAAGGATGGGATGCTGATAAAGGTTGTCTTATCCAGTCTTAAAAACTGAATTATTTTGTTGTTTCCTGGTTTATAGCCATCGGAATAATTATATAATATAATTTATTACATTATCTGATCTGCATGTCCAATATGAAGTTATTTAGAAAATTGTATATATTGGAAAACAAGAGTTGTATGGAAACAAAGCGCCCAGAGGTTCATGACCCTAGAAATTACTGCAGATGGATCACAATGTTTTTTTTTCTGCATAAAAGGAATAGATCATGTCAAATACATACACCCACACACTCACGCACACACACACGCACACACTCATATCATAGAACCAAAAAGTAAAATCTGATTTAAAATCAATGTTTGCCTTTATCTACTATTTACTTTGCTATATTTATAACAGTAAGTTCATTCTTACCTTGACTAACTTTATAAAGGCCTACAGCTATGACCATGATAAGAGCCATCACTTTTGCATATGTGAAAATATCCTGTACTCGGGTTCCCCACTTCACATTGACACAATTAATAAAAGTCAGGGAGCCTTACAAAAAAATAGGAAACAAACATAATAAACTTTGTTAGAATACAAAATTCTAATAACTTTGTTAGAATTTAATTAGAATACAAAAGCTATTTGAAATATCTCTTTTGAACAGCCTGGCTGTTTTGTTTTTGTAGGTGAATGTATTATAGAACTACAGGTAGGCCTTGTTTAGTGACTATATTTGGGATCAGTAACTTTGTTAAGCGGAGCTGTTGCTAAATAAAACTACAATTGTGCCTATGACCATATTTCAGCTTCTTTTTTTGATAGATAGATAGATAGATAGATAGATAGATAGATAGATGATAGATAATTTTATTTCAATACCGCCCTTCTCCCGAGGGACTCGGGGCGGTGTACAGCCAATTAAAAACAAAATACAACCATCATAATTTAAAATTTAAAAATTATTAAAATTATTACATTTTCGGCCAAAATATTAAGAATCCAAAAGTTAAAAACTCCAATTTTAAAACTCATTTACAAAGATAGCCCTGCCTGTCGGAAGAACAGGGTCTTGAGGGCACAGAGAAAAACATGGAGGTCAGAGATCGTGCGTATTTCCGGGGGCAGTTCGTTTCAAAGGGCAGGAGCTCCCACAGAGAAGGCTCTCCCCCGGGCATCACCAGCCGACATAGTTTGGCCTACGGTACCTTGAGGAGTCCCTCTCTGTGGGAGCGCACTGGCCAGTGGGAGGCTATTGGTGGCAAAAGGCAGTCTCCTAGATACCCAGGTCCTGAGCCATGGAGCGCTTTAAAGCTGGTGACCTTGAATCGCACCTGGAAGACCACTGGGAGCCAGTGCAGTTCGCGCAGGAGAGATGTTAATGGGTGCAATGAGTTGTGCCCATAATCACCCGCGCGGCCGCATTCTGGACCAGTTGGAGCCTCCGACTGCTCTTCAAGGGGAGCCCCATGTAGTGAACACTACAGTAGTCCAGCCGGGAGATGACAAGGGCGTGAGTGACCATGCACAAGGCGCCCCGGTCCAGAAAGGGACGCAACTGGTGGATCAGACGAACCTGATAAAAAGCTCCCCTGGCCACAGCTGCATATGCTCTTCTAAAGACAGCTGTGCATCCAGGAGGACACCCAGATTGCGAACACTCTCTGTGGGGGCTACAGATTCACCCCAATAGCCAGCAATGGCACCAACTGACTATACTGGGACGCCGGGAGCCACAGTCACTCGGCCTTGGAAGGGTTGAGTCTGAGCCTATTTCTCCCCATTCAGACCCGTATGGCCTCCAGGCAGCGGGACATCACTTCAAGGGCCTTTGTAAGTGCAAGGATTGGTCATAAAGTTACTTTTTCATCACCATCACCAACTGTGAACAGTCACTTAAAGAGGCGGTTGCTAAACAAGGACTAGCTGTAAAGGTGAGCACCCAAAAACAAATTTGCAACAGCATATAGATAAAAATGAGTAATTTCTCTTTCCCCCATATCCATTCAGTTGAAGGCAGAAACCAAAACAATTGGAACAGCATAAGCTATTCTTTAAAGAAAATATGATTTATATTTGATGGATAATGGTATAATTTCTGAGCAAGTTTAACCAGATTTGCCAGTTTTAGGATAGAAAGAATTTGTCAATCAGATCACATGAGTAAACCATGAAGAAATGCCATTCTAAACATCCTCTTATTTCGCCATCGGGCTGATTAAGACAAATTGTGAGGATTTGTTACAATACTGCACATACTTTCGGAGAAATAAATCGGTGGAATGATTGCACAACTTTTTGAATTCCTTCCTCACCTATTTAACTTATATGGGCTTGGCAAACCTTTCTGTTTCGTTTCAGTTTCCCATTTTTAAAGAGCAGAAATGCAAATGTTATTACAGGGGTATTGAGAAGGTGAAAAGAAGTTCAGTTTCAGTTATATGCTGAATATATATATAATAATATAAAAATATGAGCATTTTTAGATGCAAGGCCAATAATAGTGAATTGTAAATTTGCTTCTCAAAATAGCTGGAAGCCACCAGATCGCCATCATCTAGACCAGGGGTCTTCAACCTTGACAACTTTATGACTTGTAGACTTCAACTCCTGGGAGTTGAAGTCCACAAGTCATAAAGTTGCCAAGGTTGGAGACCCCTGATCTAGACCACATGTGTAAGGTTATAATGTTGGGTTAAAGGACAAAGGGGGTAGGCTCAAATTATTTTTAGATACTGTACAGTTAGTCCAATATAATACTACTTGATAATTTCTAACATGAAATATTGGCTCACATTCCAGGGCAGCATATTTAACTCTCACACATGGAGCTAAATAGTTGGCCTATGTATTTTGGATCTTGCCCACTCTAAATAATAATGTAATTGGTGATTTACTAGATTAGCCAATGCCTTTGAATTCCAGTTTTCTGTTCTGTTTGGTTTTATCACATATGAAATCAATAATCAAGATCTAAAAAGGACATTCCAGAGGTGGGTTTCAGCAGGTTCTGACCAGTTCTGGAGAACCGGTAGTGGAAATTTTGAGTAATTCAGAGAACTGGTAGTAAAAATTCTGACTGGCCCCGTCCCCATCTATTCTCTGCCTCCCAAGTCCCAGCTGATTGGGAGGAAATTGGGATTTTGCAGTATCCTTCCCCTGCCATGCCCACCAAGCCATGCCATGCCTACCAAGCCATGCCACACCCACCAAGCCACGCTCACAGAACTGGTAGTAAAAAAATTTGAAACCCACCACTGGGACATTCCCAATAAAAAACAAAATCTAAAATCCCCTGCGTACACACTCTTCCCTCTCTGATAGTTAACAGGAAACTATACAAAAACCTTTCATATTTAACTGTTTTCATCTTCAAACCAAGTCTACTGAGCTAATAAGAATTTAAAAAGTTCTTCTAATAAAATGGCAGATTCTGGAATTTATTTGGCTCACGGTTGTTCCGGAAAATGAATAAAACGTATTAATTCTAAAACTGCATTATATAACAAATTATTGCAAGGACCAAGTAAAATTTTACTTACAGATGCAAGCTGCTGCAATCAACCTAACTGCTCCATAGGGTGGCTCACAAAATGGAAATATTGGCTGAACAATATAATTGGCAAAAGTAATCGCTATGACTGCCTGAGTGGTAGGTTCAATGATCAACAAGGAAGACCATAGTCTGATAAATGCTATAAATCCTCCAAAAGCTTCTAGAATATAGGCATAGCTTGCTCCTGATTTAAGTATGGATGTCCCCAGTTCAGCATAACATAATGCTCCAAACAAAGAGAAGACCCCACCAATGGCCCAGAGGAGAAGCGCAAGTCCATACGAGCCGCTGTACATCAGCACACCCTTTGGTGATACAAATATTCCTGATCCAATCATGTTCCCTACAATTAAAGAAATGCCGTTAAGCAAGGTGATTTCTTGTTTCATTTGCATTTTTTCCTTCTTGTTCTCTGCCACTGAGTCCAACTCCTGTAATTCATTCTTGGATTTATGTTTTTTATTGCAACATGCTGTCCAGGGACCCGTCATCTTCAGTTAATCATTACCTGGAAATAAGAAGGAGAGAATGTTTTGTCTAGGGGAAAAAATGCGGAAACAAGGAATAGTTATACTATAACACTTTAATTTCATGGAGGTTCATTTCTGGTGTCTGTAGGCCAGGAGTTTTCAAATATGTTCAAGCCATTAAATATGTTAGTTTAATGATAATAATCACCATCATCATCTGGAACCCTAATCAAAACTTTTGTAATTTTAAAAAATGGCTGCATTCAAGTGAATTCTTTGTCTATTTCCTTAGCCTTTCACAGAATCCCATCACGTTTTCACCCAAGTCTAAGGCTACAACCTCAGGTAATCCAGGGTTTTTCCTACACATAACTGCCCCTCATTGCAGGTACACCTGCAATGCACTTGTTCTATAAAATAAGAGTGCTTTGCTTGGATAGAGGACAGGAGAAGAAAGAAAACATTAAGTCCAAAATTCATGATTAGAAGAGCTATTTGTCATTGCAGAAAAATCTTCATAATAAAGTTATGATTGTATGGTTCATGAAAAGCAGACTTTGAAACACTGATTCCAGACCTTTCCTAGGTAAAAACAAAAGTTTAATGGCCTTGATTGGAAATTTAAAATATTAGTAAATACATAATACATAGTATTAGTGTGATTAATTATTACTTGAAGCCTAAGCAGTGATAGGCACCACATAAAGTTTAACTATTAAAGGTAGTCCTCAAGTTATGATCACAATTGAGCCCAGAATTTATGTTGCTAAGTGAGAAATTTGTTAAGTGAGTTTTGCTCCATTTTATGACTTTTCTTGCCACATTTGTTAAGTGAATCACTGCAGTTGTTAATTTAATGACATGGTTGTTAAGTGAATCCAGATTCCCCATTGATTTTGCTTGTCAGAAGGTTGCAAAAGGTGATCACATGATCCCAAGACATTGCAACCGTCATAAATATGAACCAATTGTCAAGCATCCAAATATAAATCCTGTGACCATAGGGATGGTACAACAGTCATAAGTGTAAAAAATGGTCAAATGGTCAGTGCAATGTAACTTCGAACAGTCACAAAATGAACTGTTGAAAGTTGAGGACTACCTTTACTTTGTATAATACACATGGAAACTTAATTTGGAGAACTTTCGTTTGAGAGCACTGTATGTTAAAACCATAGAAGGAACTATCCAAGATTTAACTCAATATTTTTTGAAGGCTAATATAGTATTCCTTGCATTTCTACATGTAGAATACTACTAGTGGGATAATTGATTTATTTCAGTGTTGCTAAAGTGGATCAGGGACAGTCCCTGGAAAATTTTGATCAGTCACTGTCTTTCAGGCAACCCACATGGTTGGGAATTAGGAGATATGAGCCAGAGAAGGCACTTCAAGCTCTCAAACAAAAGGTAGAATCTCAGTGCAATTGGAAGTCACTTTTTCTTAGCTCACAATGCCAGGCTTGAGTAATAGGTCAGTCAGTGAGTCAGTCAATTCCTGTTGCATCCAATGGATCAACACTTGGTTGATCTGGGGGGAAAAAAAACATACCCTGCACTTGTAAGAAAACACTAAGAAGAAAAAAATGAGATGTTTTTTTGTTATAACATCTGAGGAAATCCTATCAGATTCTGGAGCATCAAAAATTATCTCCTCAAATCTGTCTTCCAACTTCCCAGTTTCAGCCACGTGAGGTAGCCATCTAATATTATTAACTGTTTTTATTATAGTACTTATATATAATTTTTATGTTTTATGTCTATTTGTACATCATTTAGAGTCGTTCTGTGAGGGAGATGGGTGGTTTCTAAATGGGATAAATAAACAAAATAAGCATGGCCTTGGAGTTAATCTCCACTTCCTCCACTTCTCTCCCTATTACACAACATAAAGTATCTTCTTTCAGCCAATGAAAACACTGAATAACCTCAGCTATCACAGCTTTTTTTTTTTCATATTGAGCATGAATATATCTGGTCCATAGACATTTTCTAATTCATGCATGTCGTACTTTATGCATTCCAGCTTTCCTTTGACCTAAGAGATTATAACTGGATTCTTATAATAACCCACAATGCAATTTAGTTCAGCATGTTTTGTGAATAAAGACAATGAAGCTTGTTGAGAAATCATGATTAAAGTAAGTGTGACTAATGTGACTTAAAATGTGAGCCCAGCTATATTATCTCAAATTGATAGCCAAAATTTCTAGCCTGCCACAAGTAACCCATAGTATGAAATTGTAGTTTCTTTATTTATTTTGATATTAATGTATTACAACAAACAAGCTCCATCATACAGAGATTAACTCTACGTTTTACTGGCAGCAATAACTCTACTCCTGAATGTTCACATTTGTCTTAATGACCAAAAAATAGCTATCAACAAAAACCTTCACAGATTTCCTCTGCTAAAATGAAGAAACCAAGATATTAAAGATCCTGGAAGAATGAAGCTAAAACTATGTATGGAGAAGTCATTCCTGGGTGACTGTCAGCAAGGACAGGGGATGTTAAAATAGTTTTTAGTTAGGTTGTAGAGGTCAATGTGATCTTTCAAAATCCCAGCAGCTACAATTAAGCCAGATTTCTTTTGTCAAGAAAACTTTAATTGTTTATTTAAAGTCAATAAACTATTTACATTTTAAATCACAGAACATTGTCTCTTGGTCTTTATTTTGTTTCTTAGGTGAATGTGCCTAGAGCATATTCCTTTCTTATCTAGCCATTTTTACAGAGAGAGTGCCTGTTGTTGAGTGTCTGTGATAAGTCTGTCAGGTCAGTGTATCTCTTTGTGTGTTCTCTTCTCTGAGAGGAAAGGGGGAGGGTCATATTTATAGGGTGGCTAAGCCACTCCCCTTTCTGTCCCTTAAAAAGGGAGGGAAAGTATAAACACAAAACTATCCTTTTTAGCATAGACAGTGTCACTATTTTAGATTATTATCTGACAAGGGATAAATTTGTTCAGTTCATATTTGAACATGAACATAACACATTTTTAAACTAATACAATTCTAATTATACCCCACATTCCTCCTGATTCCAAATTTTGCATCCACCTTTTTTTAAAAAAAAATGCAATTAGGGTAAATCAATAGAAGAAAATATATATAGCTCAGGGTTGAATTGAATCTTGCAGACATTTCATTAACCAACTAGGTAACATCATCAACGTGAGTGAGTATAGATTTGCTCTCTGTTTAGGGAAAGTATATATTAGGGGAAAGTGCACAAAACTATTTTCAATCTTGTTTTCCTTATTTGCATGCCATCCTCCATACATTTGGATTCAAAGAAAATTCAGATAATTCTTTAAAATCTAGTGTAGTGAAAATGTGGTGGGATACTTTCTTTCAAGTCAGGCTATTGTTTGTCAGAACGATTACCTAATTATTACAAAAACAACCAAAGAAAGTCTATTGAAATGTATAAATCGATCTTTTGTAGGGCATATTACTTTGCTCATTTTTCTTGACAAAGACCCCAAAAAATTAAGCAGCACAGTAAAAATCAGATGTATAGTACTTGAGCCCATTAGATTATATTCTTCAGCCTTGGGGGGGGGGGGCGTGCAAGGAGAAAAGTAAGAAAATCAAATTATTTAGTTATGGTGCTGATGTACTGTATTTATTTGATGAGTGGCTTGATGAAACAATGGGAATAAACTGGGGCAGAATGATCTGTCCAAAAATGTGAAGTGTCTTTTCTAAATGAATATTAAGAGCTTAAACCAAAAGCAATTTTTTTTCATTCACAAGAAGTTTATAATGTGAACTAGCAATATCATTTGGTGTAACTGTATCACAGTTAAACCTCCCTTTAGTATTACTTTGCATTTTGTAATTATTACTTCAATAAATAAACAGAATGATTCTAAATTGCAAAATAAATTATTTTAAAAAAATAATTGTGGTAGAAGAAAAATTGAAAAAAGTAAGACTAAGGGAAGTGGATTTATGTTGTGGATGAAGATACATAATAATTTTGTTCATATTGAGGGTATTACAGGTCTGTGACACTACCTTGATCTTCCACTTTTCACTATCGTTACTACTTCAGTTGACGTTTGAGCCAGAACTCAGTTTAAATTCTGTCTTCTCTTATCTCTTTGGTTCTTTTTCTTCTTTCATTCCCCTTGGCACGGCCTTCTTTCTCTTCTCTACTCCCAGTTCCTGGTCTGGTGAAGTTGATATTGCTTACTGTTGGTGATTAGAAAGAGAGTATGTAGACTAGAAGTAGATCTCTATTTGTTTTGGAGTTCAACTCCTATAAGCTTTGGACCGTATGTCCAGTGGCAACAAACTATGAGAATTACATCAGAGGAACATTTGTTTATCTACTTTTACAGTACTGGATGAGCTCATGGGACAGTTAAATAGATTTACAATACTAAACAGCCTGTATGTTACGGTTTTCATCAAAACATTACTTTCAAAACAAATCTTAATTTTAGGAAAACTTTCCTAAGAGATAGCATATATCACCCTAAGATTTTTCATCTAAAACAAAGCACTTGTTCGAATTCAAAGCGGTGTATCTATAAATATTTGTTAGCTTGCTTGTTATGTTATGAATTGGCAGTGAAACCTATGCAAAGTTCATTTGAGTTTACAACCTCTTGCCTACTTAAAGCAATATCTTCAGAAACAAATAGAGGTAAGTCATCAGATAGAGGTTTGTTACTTTTGACATTTCACTTAGGTGAGATGCCTATGTATACCAAGAAATAAAACACTTTTAAATAATGTCTCATATAATAGAAATGCCTTTACTACCATAGTTGGTAAATAATTAATGGGTAGAAAAAATAGCTATACTAAACCATGCATAAGATCAAATATAGCAGATCTTAGTATATAATATAGCTATTGAGTTTGATGAAAAATAAGTGGTAAGAGAAGCAATTGAATGGATGGTGCAATTTCATATGCAGCGTCCTAATATTTCCTAGCGTCACACACCATGTTTCTGCTTATCTAGAATGTTGGAAAAGTTCCTGTTTCACTTTCTCTAACTTGGCACTTACCAGATCCATAGGACTACAACACATACTGATGGGGTAGGATGGAAGCTGTTGTCCCAAGGATCTGGAAAGGGCTAGTTAAGACAGTATATTTCCCAAAGAATATTTTTTTAAGTGTAATCTGAACAACAAGATCCTCTCCCCTTGCTTTACCCTTTCGATGGCCCCTTTCTAACGACTGAAAATATCAAAAGGAAAAGTCATTCCTACCTGAAATTAGTCAGTAAGGGTAAAAAGGAGTAATACGGAGGCTCACCCATGAACAGTATCTTCCTCACTTTAGAGGGAAAGCTGCTGTAACTTCAGAAACGGAATGGTGATCTCACTCTAAGTAAGCAACAGAGCAAAACAGCTGCCTGATGCAGAGTGGAAACTGATATGAATATGAATAGCCTCTTTGCTTTTTCTCTTCCCCCTTCTCTGTGCTGCTATTTGAGCAGGAAATCCACAATGAGCTGCTGCAACAACAACCAATAAAATAAACTCTCTTCCACTAAACAGCTCAAGTGTACTAATGAGCCGTAACTGTTGATGTTACAGTCAAGCTTTAGTGTTCTGTAGATATTGCAGGAGAACTGTGTCAGTCTATAGTAGCCTAGGAATGTAGAACACAACAAAAGGAGTCTAGTAGCCCCTTTTCAAACTACTAAATTTCATTAAAAGTCATAAGGCTCGTGAAAAAAATGCTGAAATGGGGCTACCAGACTCCTGTTGTGTTCAGAATAGCTCACAAATGTACTGTACTTACTAAAAATAAAAGAATTCAACAGGATGTGAGCTCATTTTAAGAGAGACTTTGCTTTATGTGGTCAGGGATCGGCTCCACATTCATAGAATTTTTAGTTGTTCCTTTGATTTCAGGGTAAAATGGGTGATTTTAAATATTTTATACAACAGTGCTTCCTAAACCTTTTCCTTCATATCCCTAAACTACTTATCAGAAAGTCCTTTTAACCATTTATCAGAAAGGTCTTATTTAAATATCCTGTTGTGATTGGCTGATGGGTTCATGTATCATTGCCCAAAGAAAAATCACTTTTATCCAATTTTGGGTAATTTACCCAGGTTTGAATATAAATGTTAAGGAGGATGTAAACATAAACCAACTTGTTTTATGAGCAAGGAGTAGAACTAAGGCTAGATGGAAGTATGAGCAGAAAGGAATTCAATCATAAGTCACTAATTCGGAGTCAAAAATCAGCCAAGCCAGAAGAAAAGATCAACAGTAAACCAATCTCATGACATAATAAGTCAGGGATCACAGGGGAAGATATTACAATGAATGTATAACATTCTGATTGGAATATCTCTGTTGATTTCAGTAGGAATCCACAAAGATGTAATTTGCAGCATTATTAACTCAAAGAATGGTGATTTTTTTCAGCTCTTTCCCTGTATTTACATAGATAAACCCATTTAAAATAGAAGTGGAATTGGCAATGAGTAAAGGTTCTATTTGCCTTCTTCATTTTGGTGCTAATTTCAGGGAAGCGTACCTGTCTAAAGCAATCTTCATATACTTCTACCTGAGTCTACCTGAATGTCTAACTTTCTGAATCCAAAGAGAAAAATAAAAGTTCATCCTAAGGTGGGTTCAACAGTTTGCTGGCAGCTTTATAGCTTGATGCTGTGATAGACATCTGGTTTGTGATCTCTACATATCATAGCTGTTATGAAAACTGTTGAAAACTGTTATGTACCCAGTATTTGATTTTACTACTCTGTTCAACTGTACTTATTTTTAGGATTTTTTTTTCATAACAGTCTATTAACTCTGTCTTGAACTCTGTTATAAAGATCAACTATTAATCTTCTTTATTTAGATATTTGAAAAATGATATCATATCCTGCCTCTTTTCTCAGGGCTAAATATCTAATTTCTTCATTGCTCCTTGTAAAACTTAGTTTCCAGTTCCTAGATTCATGATCTTCATTGTCTTTCTTCGAATTTTTCTTAAATAGGTTTACCAGAACTGGACACAAATGTGCGGTTTATTCCAAACAAAAACAGAATTTAGTGGAATGTTATTATTTTTAATACCAACAGATAAAACAACCACCTCAGAATCGATAATTAAGGTACTGAAGTGGTGAATAGTTTTTTACTTTTTAGGATTGACAATCAACAGTAAAACCCAGTAGTCAAGAAATACATCACAGACTAGCTTTTGATAAAACAGAAATGAAGCCTTGGAAAAAAATATCTAGATGCTCTGATTTTAGAATTGTGCAGGTAATGGCTTTCCATGTAATACTCTGTGGAAATGAAAGTTGAATTTTTAGAGAAGCAGATAGAAAAAGTTCTGACTAGTATTGATGATGTTATGTAGTTTGGGTAATGAAGGTATTTAAATCTATTAATACTGAATGTATAAAAAGGCACAGTTGGTTAGTGTGCTTCCTTGGATGTTATGATTGTGTTCCATTTATACAGCCAAAAATACTGAAACAGTATTTTTGTAGAATTATTAGGGTTTTTCTTCCCATGCTCCTAACTATGGTGCAAAGGTATCCCACTATGTCCTTATAATGATTCTATTTCAGCTCCAGTTAACAGTGGAAGCAACTTATATTTAACTTTAACTGATCCATTTTAGCTGATTCCTTCTTCTTTTGGCTGTTGATATGACGTGGCATGTTCTGACAATAATATGATTGATTATATGGTCAGTGGCTGGGATCTACCCAGCACCATTGGCAAATTTGAGCCATTGTGGGCATATCCCTTTCCAATTAGTCCCTTGGCACCATTTCCCAGGACTTTTTATTTAAACAACAGGAGAGTAGCTGACAAAGCACTGAGGTGGCAAATCAGAATGACTAGCATATGAACCTGTATTCTCATTCATGATGCCACTAAAGCATTTCACATCAAAGATTATTTGCCCAGGCTTCCTTCATCCCATTCCATAACTCCATCCTCATAACAAGAAGGGGTTTGATTGTACTTACTGGTTATTTTCCCTCCCCTACTTCTTAACTTTTGGCTCATTTCTACTATCCAGTTCATGTATCTCAACAGTGCTGAGTCAAAACAGGGGAGAAGGGAAAATTGCTTCAACTTTGCTAGGATTTGAAGGTCAGAAAGATTCTAACTGTTGTAGTGATGATGGAACAGTCACTGTTTCATCTTCCCAATGAATGTGTCTTATTGGAGAGGAAGCAGCCTGGTGCTTCTGAGTTTTTTGGACTGAAATGTCCTCCAGGTATTGTACCCAGTGTCAAGGAACTGTGAGATTTGCAATCCAGAATACCTTGAGTGTACCAGATGACCTATCCCTGCCCTTTTTTTTGGTGAAAAATGCAGTCAGCAATTTTAAGTAAGGTTAGAAGGAGTAATGTGCAAGATTAGGGAGTGGTTCTTCTTTAGTATCTGGTACCCATAGCTGATTAATATTAATCTTGCTGATATCGAAATATTGATCACCTGTCTTCATTTCTCATGGAATTAATTCTTCCTAGCTTCATCCTAATGTCCCCAGGTGTGGGTAGAGATCACCCTTTAGACGCTACTTGAAGGTGCTTTCAAATTAATTCAAAACAACCCCAACATGTAAAGACTTACCGCACATCCACCAACTAGATGTTCCTCACAGTCATATAGTCCCTTATTTAGAGCGTGCTTGTTGGCATCCAGAGGCCGGAATGAAGCAAAGTACACAACAGCCAAAGAAGCTGAGTAGGAAAACAGTCCCTGTGGTGTGTCTTGTGAGCTGCAGTTTAAGAAGTTAATGAATGCTGGAAAACTGTGAGGCAGTCAAAACAAACCAGCCAGAGTCAAGGAATGCATTTGTGTCCCTAAAGTCAAAGAGCAACTGGAAGCAGAGTAGCCATGGGGATATGACCTAAGTCAGTCAGGCCCTCCCTTGTTTTTATTCTCAGCATCTGCTAGTTATATTCCTACTCTTGCTTTCTCCAATTCTTCTCCCTCCCTTCCCACTTCTTCCACATACCCGAATTGCTTGGGATTTTTTTAAATAGCAACTAGCCCTAGAAGAATGCATTTGAAGAGTAAATATTTGGATATAAGGAGCTTTGGTGCTTCTGTTTCCCACAAAGGTTCAAGGTTCAAAAGGCTTTTCACAGACCTGAATATTGGCTTCTATTCAACAATATGCACACCTGAATGGCAAGAAATGTAAGATTATGTTCTAGGTAGGAAAACCCAGCCAAAACACAGATGCAGAGGTACATGATAGGAAGTACGTGGCTTAGGACTAATACTGGTGAGAAGGATCTGGATGTCCTGATAGTTCACAGATTAAGCATAAGATCTGGATGTCCTGATAGATCACAGATTAAGCATAAGGCAACAGTGTGCTGCAGCTACCAAAAGAGCCAGCATGATCTTGAGCAAGATCAGCAGAGATATAATGCCAAGAACATTGTTCCATTGCACTAGTTAAACTGCACCTAGAATATAGTACATCCAGTTTTGGTCAGCACAAAAGCAATTGCAATAGCACTTAGATTTATATACTGCTCCATAGTGCTTTTATAGCACTCTCTGAGCAGTTTGCAACATCAGCATATTGCCTACAACAATCTGGGTCCTCATTTTCCCAACCCTAGAAGGATGGAAGCTGAGTCAACCTTAAGCCCATCAAGGATCGAACTGCAGACTGTGGGCAGAGTTAGCCTGCAATACTACATTCTAATCATTGCACTTCCAGGATTCCTACAATTTAAGAAGGATGCTGAAGAAATGGAAAGAGTATAGAGAACAGTGTCAGAGGTAGTGAGCAACTTGAACGCTAAGTCTTATGAAGAAGTTATCGCTGGTCCTCAACTTATGACCATTCATTTAGCAACTATTCTGAGTTATGACAGCCCTGGGGGAAAAATGACTTATGTCTGGTCCTTGCATTTACAACCCTCACAACATCCCCACAGCGACATGATCCCAATCTGGGTGCTGGACAACCAGCTCATATTTATGATGGTTCTGAGTTCACATGACTGCCATTTGCAATTTTCCCAGTCAGCTTCCAACAAGCAAAGTCAGCGGGGAAGCCAGTAAAGTCACAACTTGTGATCACTTGATGTCTCATTTAATAACTGCACCAGTTAACTATGAACTTTTCAGTCTCTATTGTGGTTGTAAGTTGAACTGCAAAAGAACTGGGCATTCTTAGCCTAAAGATGAGAAGGCTAGGAGCAGACATGATAGCCATCTTCCAATACTGAAACAGCCATCATAGGAAGAGAGTATATCTGCAGGTGGACACTTTAAAGAGGTAGATCTAAGCTTGAAATATGGCAGAATCTTTCTTTTTTTTAAACAATGAGAGCTAGTAAACAGTGGAACATCTGCCTCCTGGAAGCAGAGAAGGTTTCAAGCAATCACCTTTTTGAATGGTCTGAGGATTCCTGCTCAGGGAAGGGGGTTGGACTAGAAGATCTCCAAGGTCCCTTCCAATCATATAATTCTATGATACACTAATCAGAGAGGTGAATTCTGAATAACATTGAAACACAGAATTTCCAAGGTTTATCCAATGCTTATGTAATCATGCTCTCTACAGTGTTCAGTTTTTCATACTAAATATTCAGGTTGCTTGGCTACAAAAATTCTGTCAGGAATTCATGGCAAAATATATCCACAAAAAACAAACCTGTGAGTTTTTTTGTTTTTGTCTTGCCACCAATTGCAAAATTATAATTTGAGAAGGCTTATTACTGCGAAGCTATTTCCAGTTCTGAGAAATTCTATTCCTTCTATAATGGCTGTGCTATTTTAAGACAGCAATAAATAAGAAAGAGGGAACGAAAAGCCAGATGATATTAGGCGTTGCTTCTTTTTCTGCAGGATAATGATTTCCAAGATTCTTTCAAGTCTGTTATTCAATAACGCATTCTAGAATTTGCAGAACTTTTTACTCGAAAGTAGGATGGCCTCATGCCCACCAACGTAAGAGGACAAAACCCTCAGGTCCTGGTGAATGCAAGATTAGGCAGAGCTGTGCACAGACACTTTTCTATCCATACACCAGTACTGCCGATTTTCCATGCTGCAGAAATCTTGATGCTCCCCCTCTCCATTAATGGAATAGGGCAAGAGGAGAAAGAGTGACCTTTCCCCCGAGAAACAAAATATCTACTTTCCGTTGAAGTCACAAAATTCTGCAGATGTCAGACTGTTAGTCCTCTCAATCTTGTATCGTGCAGAGGTGGTATTCAGCCGGTTTGAACCGGTTCGGGTGAATCGGTAGTGGCAACCTCCGCCCACCTGCTCAGGCACAATCCTATATCGCTGTGTTTTTGATGCTGCACATGTGTAGACGGTGCACGCTAGTGAATTGCTGTGTTGTTTGATGTTGCATGCAGGTGTGGACAGCGTGCATGAGTGAATTGCTGTGTTTTGTGACGCCACATGCATACTCAAACCAGTTGCTACAGTATGTGAAGCCCACCTCTGGTTTAGTGCATACTGTAATGTGGATACATATGTGCATACAGTCACATGTGCAATGCTTCTGAGTAATTAAAAATACAAAAGCAAGCAGGGCTGGGAAACGTAGCATAGGCATGCTTTCTTTTCTTATCACATTTTAATGTGGATAGAAATTAAAATAAAGAAAGAAGTGATATGCTGGATCAAAATAGTGCAACAAAGGCAGTGTTTGGTTTTGGCTATTTCCTCTGGGGCTTTTTCCCCCTTCCCAATTGTTCAGTCCAGATTAAGACTTTCTCCTTCTGGAACACTTCAGCTATGCAAGTCATGCAACAAGAGTAACAAGCCAGAGAACTGCATAACTGTGACTGGTGGTTCGAAGTGTAACCTCATTCTTCCTTTGATAAATACCATACATGTGCAGGTTTCAAAGCTCAATCTTTCTGATCCCATTAAACAGTTGTAATTCTCTGCTTTGAACAATGGTTCAGTCCTAGCTTGTAATTTTCTTGTTATACTCTTTACCCAAACAGAGGATGACATGCAATGGACAATAAAGCTTCTACACCATCAAGACTGTTCTGTTTAGTGCACTGCAGCAGTGGTGGAATTCAGCCGGTTCTATCCGGTTTAGGAAAACTGGTAGTGGTGGCTGTGGGAGGCTCCATCTACCGGCCTGACCGTCATCACACCCCACTTTTTACCCTCTCACATGCGCTCACATTTGCGAATGGGTAGTGAAGGTAAGTGAATACCACCCCTGCATTGCAGGTAATCCTCGACATACGACCACAGTTGAGCCCAAAACTCATATTGCTAAGTGAGACATTCGTTAAGTGAGTTTTGTTCCATTTTACGACTTTTCTTGCAGTTGTTAAGCGAATCATGGCAGTTGTTAAGTTAGTAAATCTGTCTTCTCCATAGACTTTGCTTGTTAGGAGGTTGCAAATCACATGATCCCGGGGCATTGCAACCTTCATAAATATAATCCACCTGTCAAGAGTCTGAATTTGGATCACGCGATCATGGTGATACTGCAATAAGTCATTAAGTGTCATAAATGGTCACAAATCACTTTTTTGTGACCACTGTTCAAAGTTTTGTAACTTTGAACAGTCAAGAACTACCTATTCTTGAACCAGCTTCTGCCTCTTAGAACAGGTAGCCCTTGACTTATGACTACAATTGAGTCCAAAATTTCTGTTGTTAAGTGAAACATTTGTTAAGTGAGTTTTGACCCATTTTACGACTTTCCTTTCTACATTTGTTGAGTGAATCATTGCGGTTGATAAGTTAGTAACCCGGTTGTGAAGTAAATCTGGCTTCCCCGTTGACTTTGCTTGTCAGAAGATCCCAAAAGGGGATCACATGACCCTGGGATAAAGTAAAAGTCATAAATATGAACCAGTTGCCATGCCAAGCATCTGAATTTTGATCACAGGATCGTGGGGGGATGCTACAAAGATTGTAACTGAAAAACGGTTGTAAGTCACTTTTTTCAGCATCGTAACTTTGAATGGTCACTAAATGAACTGTTGTAAATCGAGAATTACCTGTAGTTGGCTGGTCCTCTGCTTGCAAAGATTAGTCTACTCTCCTAAGCTAAGCTAAAAATAGACTTCAGAAATAATTGCTGGCTTCTTTCTTCCAAAATAGGCCACTAGCTAGAACACATCCGTGACCATTATTTTTAAAACTGTAAACTTTGACAAGCCACAAATATGTCAAACTGTAAATATATTTGTTTCTGACGTCTTCTTGGCACTTAACACAAAGCGTTTGACACTGACATTACATTTATTACCATGACCTTATTTGACTCCACTCTGTGCTTTGAATCTGTAATTAAATATTAATGCTAAAGGTCATATTGGTAGGCCTGCCTGCATGAAACATTTGGGGTGTTTTTCAGCCAGGCTTGGTACACCCTTATTTCAAGGAATTTGATGAAATGTTTATAACAGAACTGAATAACAGAGTTGGAAGGGACTTTTGGAGGTATTCCTGGATACTTACAAGATTGCCTTCTGCCACCGATGGCCTCCCACCGACCAACACGCTCCCACAGAGAGGGACTCTTCAGGGTGCCGTCGGTCAAACAATGTTGACTGGCAACCTCCAGGGGGAGAGCCTTCTCTGTGGGGGCACCCGCCCTCTGGAATGAACTGCCCCTGGGGATACGTATGATCCCCGACCTGCTTACCTTTCGCCGTGCCCTTAAGACTTTACTTTTCCAACAGGCTGGGCTGGCTTAATAAGAAATTGGATTCGGTGTTTTAATTTTTGGGTTTTTAATTCTGGGGCCAAAATATTTAATTAGTTTTTAAACTACTTTTGAATTTTGTATTCTATATTGTTTTATTGTGGCTGTACACTGCCCTGAGTCCTTCGGGAGAAGGGCGGTATAAAAATTTAATAAATAAATAAATATTCTAGTCCAGTGTCTACTCAAGCAGGAAACCTTATGCCATTTCAGAAAAATGGTTGTCCAATCACTTCTTAAAAACCTCCAATGTTGGACCGCCCACAACTTCTGGAGGCAAGTTGTTCCACTGATTAATTGTTCACAGAGTCAGGAAATTTCTCTTTAGGTTGGTTCTCTCCTTGATTAGTTTCCATCCTGTAATATGAAACTAGGGAGCTCCATTGGTAGTAATGACTTATTGGATCAGATCCTCTCAATGTTTTTCAAAGGGCAGGTGCTTCGGTTTCATTTGCTGGCAAATAACATACTCTACTCACATTTGCCAATGACAGCTCATCTACTCTGTGAATAATAGGGGAAAGTGATTGGTAAAAAAATGTACCAGAAATAACTGTGGCCCATTTTATCTAGGTGATAACAGTATTCAAAGGACGAATATCTCAGTAATCCAGCATGTGGCCGACATGCAGAAAATACCAGGCTCCATTAAATAGCAGTTAATGGCAGTGCCTTGAGCAGCCACACCCAAACAATTGAAGAGCTTTTCCCAACTCAAGGGGAAATGAATAGATTAGTAAAACCAAGGGAGTAACAAAGTTAGGTGACAAAGTCTTATCTTCATAAGCAGCAAGCAGGCATTAGCTGAACGTTAAATGTAAGATCTCAAATAAGGTACAAATATAATGCATCAAAAGTCAACATTTGTAAGGGTAAATTTAAGGCTGTACATGAAAGTTTGTCAGAAGTTAGGAAAAAAATATTTTAATATAATAAAATTAAATTAAATACTGGTTATCACTCCATGTATATTCATTAATTTTGAAGGGATACTGGGAGCTGCATCTTAGACTTTAGTGGAGTACATGAAACCCTACAGCCTCAAGTTATACACAAATGCATTTATGAAAATATCCCATATCCGTTCTCAAGGATTCTTACAACATTCTTGTCAAGTGGATCAGGATTGTCTCCCATAATAGTTAATAAGGAATGAACTTTGAAGAAATAAGATACTGACTGATGCTTTTGAACTCTGTTGTAGGAAAAGAATACAATGGACAGCCAAAGGCAGAGTGGTGGTGGTGGTGGGGATCATTAAACAAAACAGCCCAGAATTTTCACTCAAGGCACAAATGACCTGGCTAAAATTATCCTATCTTTACTAAGTAAAGACCTAACTCTCTAGAGAAGGGTCCTAAAACAGGGAAAGGTGGAAAGAAAAAAGAGGACAACCAGCAGTAAGGTGGATGGACTCGATTATAGTGGAGATAAGTATACCATTGGAAGACCTAAAGGACCAAGTTGGGAAAAGTTTGAAAAAAAATTACCAGAAGTCAATACTGACTTGATGGTGCATAATCAATCAATAAATCAATCAGATGAAATTGAGAGATTTTTGGCTTCCTAATATTGTTTAATAATCTGTAACTGTAGCAATATTTGAACTAAGGACCTTCTAGATATATAGAAACAGGATTATGGAGTTGGAATCATTTAGTTCAGCCACAATTTGCATTTGCATTCAGAACTGTGTTTGAATCCTACCAGTCACACGTGAATTAAGATTTTATAAATTAAAAAAAAAACTTATTTGGTTACTAAAGAACATTATATGGTCTCTCTTCTGCCATAGCTGCTCTATTCCGCCAAACTATATTCAGCAGAATCCTTGGTGGCTTAGCTGGATAAGAGAAGAGCTTCAAAGGCATTTGTTCATATAAATAATGATAGATAGTAAATCAGGAATTAACTGTATGAAATATTCTGGGGTCCCTTTGAGTCAGATTTGATTCCTGGCCACTGCCTGGACAAATCCCTGTAGTTTTATTGGCAAGAATTCTGAGCTGGATTGCCACTGTCTCTTTCCCAGGGCTGTGAGAATAACTGACTCAAGGTCACCCAGTTGGCTCCATGCCCAAGATGGAACTATAACTAGATAGCCACTTCTTGTTTTCTATCCCAACATCTAAACCACTACACCAGACTGGTTTTATATGATTCATATATATTTTATACTATAATCTATCCTTTTCCCATTTATAACATAGATGGACTACTTGAAGAATCCTTTCCTCTTTTTAGAAGATACCATTGTCCTCCCCTCTCATATCTAAACAGAATTAGAGTATGGAATACAATTTCATTTTATGAAGAGGAGGCATTGTGAGGTAAAACCTTGTTCACACTTGTCTTCAGTTCCTTTGTGTCTTTAAAGTGTTTCTTCCTGAAGCAGAAGTGGTTGTTATATCCACCTTGCCACACCTATTTTTGAGTTAAGGTACACTGAACATGGATTGCTTTCCATCTTAGCAAATTATTCATGAGTAATTTCAGCTATAATCAATGGGGCCTCTATGAAATCCGTATAGATTTTTTAAAAATTCCAGCACAATTCATTTGCACCAGGTACTGCTCTTTGGGGGAATTAATATTCTTATGCACTGGGCTTGAGATGATCATGAACAGAGAACATGTTCTTTTCAATAAGAGCTTACAGACCTCTGTCTCCCCCCCCCCCCCCATTTTAAAAAGCTGCAGAATGGTAGTGAATGCATTCCAAAATACATCTGGGGTTTGTCTCATTAGGTCTGATCAATGTTCGACATAGCCAAATAGGGCATGTCTATTTTGCTACAAAGCTCATGGTTAAGGGCAAGCAAATTCATGTAGAAATAGTTCCTATTCATATAAAATATTTTATAAAGGGTAGTATTTTAGAACATTTCTACTAATTCACTAATCCAGTAATCCTTCCCTATTTAAAGACAGATTTGATTGACAGAATGCTTCAAAAGACAGGAAGCCCTTTTGAGTTGCCTATTCTTTTGTATTTTATATTCTTTGTATAATTTATATTTTCTTTTTAAAAATTCCACAAAACACAAATTTATTCAGTGAGGAAAGTCCAAGTGTGTTGTTATTTTTAAAAATGGTAAGAACATTATGTAATACTTCCATTTGCCAGATGCACTCCCCCTCAGCCAGCAAACTAAGACCCTCAGTATGGCACCATGCAGCAGAAACATAAAGAGGTACTTCAGAAATAGAAATCCAGATTGCAAGTCCTGACATTTATAGATGCAAAGAAGTGCCCCTGGATACAGGAGGAATATTTGGGTAAGGCTGAAGTCCCATCTGTTTGTTATCTTTCAGTTTTTGCACTATGATTCTAGCGACATCTTCTCCTTGACTGTCAGTAGTATCAAGCAGTTGTCTGACTCTTGAGGTCCTTGTAGGTTTGGTGTTAACAAGTTCATAATCCTCTTTCATGATTAAATCTCTGGCGAGAAGGGCATCTAAACACTGGTTAATGCAAGTGTCGGTCATCTGATGGACAATATCCTCTCTTTTAGTTTGGATCCAATTATGAGCTACAGCAAAATCATGTGACTGCATAGTCCTCAATATAAAGCCTAATATAGAGAAGGAAAGAAACAACAACAAAAAAATCTAACTCAGTCCTAAAATAAAAATAACATCAAATTACACAGAGCAATTTAAGAGAACAGAGCGTATTTTCCTAATTTTTTTAGTATGATACTTCAAAAACAAAACTATGTCCTTTTACCTTTATTAAAATAAAAGCTGTATTCTCTAATTATTACCTTTATACTAGCTCTTCCTTCAGCAGATCCTTAATTGTGTTATCTACCTTTTTGTCACATCTGGACACACTGCCATTGCTTTTGTTAGATAAAGATGATGGGCAGTTATGACCATTTGAAGATGAAAGGCAGACCACAGACATTGTTGCAGTGTGAAAATCCTGAACTTTAGATTAACATTTCTATCTTGTTGTTTTGCCTAAATATTAGGGTCACCTAAAGCATTTGCAAACTGTTGTCCAGAGTTATTAAGCAGATAGTGTGTTTCAAAAGTCAGTGTGTCCCAATTTGTGGTTCTCTCCAACATGAAAGAGACAATACTGGCGGAAATGTCCACACATTCCAGAAACAACTACCTTCTGTACATGTACCTCCGAATGTTTTGTATAACACAAAAATGTTTTGTATAACTTACAAAAAGGTTATTTTTTCCTGATAGGTTCAATTTCTTTTAGATGTTCACTTCATTTTTATTATATTCATTTTGTTCTAAATATTGTTTTAAGGAACTCATTTTAAATGTTATTTAATGTTGTAAATCAAGGTATCAGAACATTAATTATAGTCCTCACTCCAAGTTGCATAACTAAATGTCTATGGAGATTTTCAGTCATCAAGGTCATGGCTGTCCCAAATGTGCTTTTTCAAGAGCTGAAGAAGCTTCTTGGATGAGAAGCGAAATGTCTTCAAAGAAAAACCAGAAAGTCCAGTTGCCTCTTGAAAAAGCACCTTTGGGTATAATCCTCATTGTTTAAAACAATCACAAATTCTGCAGTGACATGTAGCTTCTGTTCAAAAGTTCCACCTTCTATATACTTTCCATTTTTTTCTACATTCTTAAAGTGTGTATGAACTGAAACCATAAAATGATTAATAGTTAGTCAGTCTGTAACTATACAGTATAGTTACAGACTGTCTATCACAAGGATTAAAGATCAATCCTTGTGATAGACAGTCTGTACATTGCTACCAGAGAAAAAATACATTTTTTTATAAATGTCCCCATAAAATAACTCACACAAATAAAAGAGAATAATGCATGCATATTGGTGAAAATTATGTTGTTATTTCTAGAGATCTGATCCAGTTATATAGCAAAACAAATTGATCATGAGTAGGATTCAAAACTTTCAGCTGCTTACCTGGATTGGCTTCTGCTATCTGTAGCAAGCCTGGCATGGAATTTGACGAATTAGAACTATCTGTGTTAGATGAAGAACTTTGTTGCGATACGCAAGACTGAGTCCTCTGGGAGTGTGGAACATAACTGATCAGGGAGTGTGGTTCATCCTTAACTGTCACAAAAGAAAAGTATCTTATTAATTTAATTAAAAAAGAGTAAAAATAAAAACAAAGCATGAAATAAACCCAGAACTACTCTGTCATTTACCTACAATTTACCTACCATCCCAGCCACATTGCACCACACCAAATGGCTGCAACATAACCAGTAGATGGATTTTTTATTTTTTGTTTCTCTCATTATCCCGACAGATAACATCAAAAGTTATTTTCTCTCTGTGAACCAGAGAGACACTATCTAGTTATGATGTACTCATAAGAGGTGAAGGGTCCTTGGCGATCTCTGAGCTTGGTTGTTTTTCTTGTAGACATTTCATTACCCAAACTGAAGTCTGAAGATTCTAGCACTGATAACGTTGCCTACTTTGGGAAATGTCTTTAAGAAAACAACCAAGCTCAGAGAACGGGTGTTGGTCCTACCTGATACACCCCTTTTCTGTGGAGAAGGAGTGACTCCAGACATGGGTATTACTCTGTCTTCTGGCTCTATGGACTGGGTTCAAACTTCTTCAAGTCCTCTTTTGCAGATGCTCCCAGTTTCAACGATGTCCAATTAGGCAGGCCCCCTGTGGCCTTCTGGATGCCAAACAACATCGAGTAATACTTGTCCTTTTTGGCACTTGCTGTCCTTTTTGGCACTTGCTGGAGATCAAAGCTCTACTGCTTTGATCTCCAGCAAGTGCTGAATTGCAGTGTCCATGATCTCTCTTTTGGCCATGTCCCGAGACCTGGAACAACGGAAAAAAACCTTCAGGGAGAATGCAAGAAATTCTAGAGAGAGATCAAATGTTATGGTCTCCCTCATCCATGCGTCGGAGGTTGTTTTCTCCTCTGGTCAGCAAACAGGCCTAGATGGCCACCAATGGAAACCCTGTTCCTGTAGTCAATGGGATCTGCGAAAGGAACGGTTGCTCCTTCCGCGAAAAGGTCACCTCGACTCGTTACATGGTCGATTCCTATCACTATACCCTGCTCCCGACTGGTAAAATTGTCCTGACTGGCCTCCCTGTGTCTGGAATCCCCTCTGAGACCTGTTAAAACCTGAATCCCCATAGGGCTGAAAATAAGGTTTCCGAAAGGGCGTGTATCCTCGTGATTCTCCTCTCCGTGACAAGGCTGGCAGTACTTTCTTTCTCTCCTTAGGCTTTGTCAATAAGGGATCTAATATCTCTCCAAACAACTTAGGACCTTTAAAGGGCACTAAACCTGCATTTGGTGTTTGGCTGCCAATTCCGCAACCAAAGAAGCCTCCGGACACTGACTGTGGATGCAATAGACCGCCCCAAATTTTGCGGAGGCCAGAGTAGCATCCGCCGTGTACTCTGCGGCCGCCATTATCTTATTGAAATCCTAATGTGCCCTAAGGTCAGTCACTGGCATCTTGTCCTGTATCTGTTTGATCCACAGCAACGAGGCCTTAGTAGAAAAAGATGCTGCTGTGGCAGCTCTGATACCCCAGTCAGCCACCTGGTGTGCCCTCGTGAGGGCCTGCTCTAACTTCCGCCCTCCGGTTTCAAATCTTCCTCTGGTTCAGCCAAGATAGTCGAAGAGGAAGCCAGGGCCAGAACCGGCTCATCGACATCTGGAACTTGAAGGAGTTCCGCCAGATCTGGAGAAAAATTATAAAATTTCTCTCATAGGAAGACATCTTCAGGTGCACAGGGCCTCCCACTGCTTCCTGATCATGTCCAGAAATAATTGAGGAGCCGGTCTTCACTGCTGGCTCAGAAAAAAAGCAGGTCTGCAGGATCCTTTTCCAGTCGTGATCCCCCTTGCTCCATAGAGGTTCCTTGTCTTGTAGATGTCTTAGCCTTAATCAACAGGGGTTTAAATAGGTGTGGTCTAAACAATCCTTTGAATGTGGGTTGATCCAGCAATAGGCCCTCCTCCTCAGATAATTCCTGTTCACATGGGTCCTCCCCCATGGACAAGGAGTTCTCCGAATCTGAGGGTGGTTCAGAGGAGTCTGAATTCGACCCCGATGCTTGCTCTGCCAACGCTGGAGCTGCCTGACCACTGTCTTGTGACTGGACATCCGTGCTAAGTATAGATTGCCTACTGAGTTGCTTACCAGCCTCAAGACCACGCTGAACTGCCTCAACAATCCAATGTTGCACCATTGCTGGCATATCTGTCTCTCGGCCAGGGACCTGCCTATCCCCCTGTGGCAACACCAAGTTGATCGGTGTAGAACTGGATCTTCCCCTAATGGAGTCTCTCCCCGAGGGACCAGGTGATAATGCTCCTGACTGAACAGTGGTAGAGGGACCAGGTTCCTCCACTAGCTCCAGCAGGAGCAGACTCTTGAATATGTCTGGTCTTGGCAGCTGCCTTAATGTTCCTTTGTACCTGTTTCTCCAATGCAGTCTGGCGGTGTTTCTCCGCCTTCTCCTGCGCCTTAGACAGGCATTTAAGCGCCAGGGCCTTTGCCCTGAGTTTTGCAGCCGCTTCAGTACTGCTACTCCTCGTCTTATGATAATGGCCTTTTAAGCCCTGGCCAGAAACTCTCTGCGAGTGAGAAGTGTCAGTTAGCTCCATCTGGTCGCTAAGTGAAGCATCTGATGCCATACCTATATAAATAGAAATATAATAAATCTTTTTTTGTTGTTGTTATTTCCGACTCCTGAGAGCCGGAATTGTACAGAAATATAAGGGCCAAGCACCCTAAACTGTGTACCACTCCGCTCTGCAGGCCCAGGCTGCCTGCTCAGAGCCCAAAAATATGTCAAGCATCGCTGCCCGAAACTTAGGCTATTCCTGTTCTGAAAAAAACCTGTATCAATTGATTTACTTCACCTTGGAGGCTAAGTGGGCTCAGGCCCAGGGCCCTTCACACTGCCCTCCAAGGACTTGTGCTGTGCTGGAGGGCCGAGAACTGAATCCTATGACAGCTCTCCTCTTTGTGTTTAGAAATATGCTGACAAAATGTCCGCCGCACCTGGCAAGCTTTGAACGGCTGTCACAATGGCGTACAATCACCCTTAATCATGTTCTCCTGCATGCAGTACTTTTAATTCGCCACCCTCCTCCTTTTACTCACAATCCTGAGGAAAAGTAGCCAGTCTGTAGGCCGAGCGATTTGAAGTTCCAGGCCCCTCGCCACACCCGCTCTGCACCCACACACCAGATGCTTTGGGGTCCTAGTATTGAAATGGCGGCTCTCTCCTGAGCCACGCTATCGCCTGGGTGATCTAGATACACGGTAAGCAATAGTGGCTGCTATATCACCACTTGCTTTGTCAAGGGTGGAATAATGGTGCCCGTTCTCCTAGCCGCCTATCGCTACGACCTTTAATGGTGGCGCTTCACGCTGCTCCCAGCCGAATACTGTCTGGCTGCAAAGCACAGAGGAAATGAGGACCCTTGGCCGAGGAAATCCCTTCCAAAATCTTTAGCGGCTTGTGCGACTACGCTGAACCGCCACCAAAATTCACTCACGCTGCTGCTGCTATGAAAGAACAACTCTCCAATGTTAAATAGAAGCTACAACAAACTCCAAAAACAGCCAATTCTAAATAAGAAATGTGAGCAACCCAGAAAGATCCTAACGAGCTAAGGACTGAGTTGAAATTGAGAGCGTCTGCAAAAGGGGGCATCTCTTCAAGTTTGAACCCAGTCCATAGAGGCAGAAGACAGAGTGATACCAACGTCTGGAGTCATGAGTTCTCCAACAGGACCCCACGTTTCAACCATGAGCTGCAAATATTCTCCTTTATATTCATAAGAGTATTATGTAATTGCCAATGATCAAACTGCAATTGTGTGCAGAGGACATACCATCTGAAAGGAGGTTGCACGGTTTTGATATATTTTGGGGAACACTTGAAGGATAAGATTGACCATCTTGGGATGAACAGGAATTCTGGAAAGAACAGAATCACATGGAATAAAGATTTTTGGTTTAATTTTTTTCAATTGGTAAAATTTGGAAACAAGTAAAATGACCACAAAATGTACTAGTGATTATGCTAGATATATTTAAAACCTTACTTATATATTAGTAATTAAAATAAACACACAAAGAAAAAACTATAATAAAATTCTATATAGTATTATGGGATTATTTTAATCTTTAAAATTATAATGAGGCTGCAATAATAGCTGTCCAGGGCCTCATGTGGCCCGTTGGCTGGACATGCCTGAAGTTTATGAAATAATGGAAATAATGGCTACCCCACATTTATGAAACATCTTTGGTTTTTTTCTTTGCATACTCGCCTTATACAGTATCAATCCAGTAGGATATATTTCTGAAATAGTACGTAGTGGTATGGTACCCTTAATACCATTAATTCTACCTTATGTTGTGGTTTCAGGGTATGTAGAATATTTTTACTCATTCTTATAGCTTTCAAATTTGCTTAGGCTAAATTTTTCGGAATTGATGATCAATATACTAAAGTCTAATCTGAGGGTGCTAGGAAAGCTATTTCAAAACTCTGCATTCATAGCAAAATTGTTGGTTATAAATGCTACAGACAATCATTAATTGTCTCAACCATATTGTGGTTGATTTAAAATGCAACGAAAGTATTGCAAAGATTATTGGTGTAAACCAAAGCAAAACTCATTGTACAATTCATGCATACAGCTCTTCATCAAGGAACATTTTCCCAGCCTTAAATAATGATACACACACACACACACACACACACACACACACACACACACCCATCCATAATAAAACAGCATTGTTATTCGCCTTCAAATTTCCACATAAAAAATTACCAATGGTATTTTATTGTTTTTCATTTTATTAATAACAAAATGACATAAATCATGTCACCGAGAGAATGTAGCTAGCCTAAAGTTACCGAGAAACTTTTCTGAAATAATATTGAATTGTAAGGGCTGGAAGATCTATTTATTTCAAGGACAACAGTGGTCTGAAGACATCTCTCTGTGCTTAGATGTTATCCCTTTTGGAAGCTATTATTTTTAAAATTCATATTTGCTCTGTGGCATTCAAACATGGAAGAGACGTCCCTCTGTATGATAGTTCGATAAATAGGGATCAGTAATTACCCATGTCGGGCATTTGCCATTTATTGGCCTTTATCTCTTGCCTTGAGAAGGTCTATGAATCTGCTAATTTATAGGTGTGCCTATGATTAGCATAATATAACTATCCCCTGAAAGAACCTCAACATAAGTCTGAAATGCTGAATGTTAATCCTTGGCAAAGAGCTCATTGTTTAGCTCATCATAAATCTTTGCATCACTGGATGAGACGTTGATGTGTTCAAACCCAATATAGTTTACAAATGAAATAATCTCTGAGAGTCTCTGACTCTGTACAAAACTAACCAAGGATCTTTGGCAAAAAACAGTTTAACCATATTAAGGTGTTTATGATAATAATAGAAAAATATGCTTTACCTCTTGTATACTAGTGTTCAGTGGTATATTTAAAGATATTGATTCATCACTGGATATCTTGTTAGACAAATGAACGCAACTCCACTCATAGTGTGCCTGAAAGAGACATTGGCATAAAACAAAATGGTGTTATGAAATCGAAGTGTAATTATGAGACAAAATACTCAAGAGTCCTGCATTTGAGTAAAGCTATGTGGGAAGAGCACAATTTGGGACGTGTGCTCACCTACAGCCAACTGCTTGCAAAGATTTATATTGTTTAACACAACAATACATGAATTTATTTTGTAAATAAACTATAATTTATAATTTTTATATTATATCAGGGGTGAAATCCAGCAGGTTCCGACAGGTTCTGGAGAACCGGTAGTGGAAATTTTGAGCAGTTCGGAGAACCGGTAGCAGAAATTTTGAGTAGTTCGGAGAACTGACAAATACCACCTATGACTGGCCCCAGAGTGGTGTGGAAATGAAGATTTTGAAGTATCTTTCCCCTGGAGTGGGATGGGAATGGAGATTTTGCAGTATCTTTCCCCTGCCATGCCCACCAAGCCACACCATGCCTACCAAGCCACGCCCACCGAACCGGTAGTAAAAAAATGTGGATTTCACTACTGTATTATATAAATATATTAAATATAATAATAAAAATAAACAATACATAGATAAATGGACAGGATGTCTATGGAGTCATCTGTAGTCATGGTTCTCTGTCATCTAGGTCATGGTTGTCCCAAAAGTGCTTTTTCAAGAGGCAACTGGACTTCCTTGTTTTTCTTTGAAGACGTTTCACTTATTATCCAAATAATCTTCCTGGATGATAAGTGAAACGTCTTCAAAGAAGAACCAGAAAGTCCAGTTACCTCTTGATAAAGCACCTTTGGGACAAATGGACAAGTACATCCCTTTAGCTAAACATGCTTACAGTTCTATCTGTAATCAGGTACCCCAACGAGGCAGTTTTCTGATTACAAATATCTCAATGATCTTATGGTCCCATAAGCTCCCATATATCTTAGCATAATTCAGACTGGGCAAGTGAACATCTGCATATGATTAATAGAATGAGAACTCTAACTTCAGATACATGGATATCCAGTTTCTTTTTGGGAATAATTTCTATTCATAATAGATTATAATATGAGCACTTACTTTGGCCCTCTTTAAATCTATTACTGCTTCAAGCATAGGTATCTCTTCAAAGGTCCTCATCACAGATTCAAGATCTATTAAGCACCCTAAACAAAGATACTCACTATTAGGTCTCTTAACAGAAAGTTTAAATTATGGAAATTACATTCCTGAAAAATATTTTAAAGCATACGCCCTAAGACCAATTTGGAGGATATCAAAACCAACTATTCCTGTGTAAAACTAGATAATACTACATCCTATATAGCCAACAGATAGGGAACAATTAATGTTTATTAATTGTTTGAACATAATTACCCTAAGAGTTTTGGACTCCAGAAAGCCTTAATGTTTTCCCAGGCCTTAGATTAGAATGAACTGAATTCCTTGTTAGATATATTTGTCACATGTTACATATTTTTGTGTTAAACAGTCACTCAGATTTGCCATTTTGCTTATTTTTCTTACTGAGTGCTTTATTTACTTTATTATTTTGCTTATCTTATTGTGTTTGTTCTTATATTGTTAGCTGACGGGTTATATAAATAAATAGTGTGTGTATTCTGCTTGAAACATTGCTTTCGGGTTCACCAAACTTTACCAAAATTTGGTATTAAAATAATTACAATTCCAGTCATGTTGTGCCTCCTATCTCTCCCTCCCCAATGCTTCCCCGGTAGCTCAGTCCAATTGAACAGGATGAATCTATAACCTGCCAGACCCCATCTGTGTGGACTGTATCATCATCTTGAAGATTTTCACAAATAAGGTAAAAATGAATCTCCCTCATATAAGCAGTCCTAGAGGCAACATGAAGGCATTCCAAAGGCAATGCACTGGATGATCACAGTGGCATCTATAGCTCCTTCGTCCTCCATTTCTTCAAGCTTACTGTTTCTTGGGAGAATAGGAATATTGCATTGCACGTCTTGGAACTATAGTTTTAACATTATTCCACATCATTACTATTTTAATGAGCACTTAATGCTGGTTAAAAATTAAGTATGTTTCCATAAACATATATTACAACGTAATAATGCATTATTTCAGATGCTAGACACACAGACTAAACTGAAACTATTACATGAACCTTGCTTATATCTGATTCAGAGTAAGGTGATTTTTAACACAAAAGTTAAGAAATCAAATGTCTTTGATTTCAAAACTTTCCAGAAAAAGCTCGTCATACCATATTCCATATTGTTTGCTTACTCAAAGACTAGGTGATTCAGTGGCTAAGACCCTGTGCTTGTTGATCAGAAAGTTGGCAGTTCAGCGGTTCGAATCCCTAGTACAGGTCTCCTGCGTGAGCAGGGAGTTAGACTAGTAACCTCCAAGGTCTCTTCCAACTGTTACTGTTACTAAATCCCTTAAATCTTAAGAAAGTATCTTTCACCAAATTATTATTAATTACTTTCACCAAAACTGAACAAAAACAAGGTTAACATTTCAGGGATCTGAAGGCATAATTTAAAAGATGACTTTTAGAGTTGTCCCTCTTAATAATAATAAAAAAGAAATACTGAATGAACACAACAAATCACCATCTACATAGTATCGGATATGATTTTGAGTGCATTTCAGTATAGAATAACTGGCATGTATAGTGAACTGAGCACTATCCGATAGCCAGAACAGGAACCAGGAAATGTCAGGGTTAAGAATTTGCATGCAACAAACGTATTACATGGCTTAAGGTAAAGTAGTATGCTACAAGTATGGGAAGAATGATATTGACACGTTCACTCTTTTCAGTCATTCCAGTAAAATTGGATAGAGATCAGGCTACAATACAGAAGCAACCCTTCCATTCAAGCATAGGTCTTCCAAGCACAGGTCTTTACATTCTAGGTAAAAAAACCAAGGCCCCAGATCCTACAGACAGCTCTATTCATACAATTGCAGAAAACTTCTCCTTTAGCTAAATGCATGAAAACTGGGAAGAGAAGTAAACCAAGGATCCATTCTTCATCTACTGTTTTTAAAAAAAATAGATTTATATGCTGCCCTTCTCCGGAGACTCAGGGCGGCTTACAATGCGTTAAGTAACAGCCTTCATACTTTTGTATATTTTATACAAAGTCAGCTTATTGCCCACACAAACTGGATCCTCATTTTACCCACCTTAGAAAGGATGGAAGACTGAGTCAACCTTGAGCCTGCTGAGATTCAAACTTATAGTAATTGCAGACAGCTGAATGTTAATAACAGGCTTTAGTCTGCTGAGCTATCCAGGCTCCTATTTGGAAGTCCTATACATATGCAAATGAATGCTTGGAGGGCGAGAGAACCTTCCTAATACAATGAAAACATGTGTTTATTATCTGCCGCTTTTTTTTAATTGTCAAGGAAAGCCCATCTTTCAAGCGATAGCAAAAAAATAAAAATAAAAAGTGAGGAAAACAAGAGAATTCATATAAAAATTGTTCTAGACTTTTCTAAGTCTAGAATACTGACACGTTAAACCTTTTCTGATTTGTATGCCAATATAAAATACACAAATATTAATCCTTAATTTGCAACCAGCTGCTTAGCAAATGTTGAAGTTATGACTGACCCGAAAAAAGGGATTTACAACCTGGATGTGAAGTAAGACTTAGTCACATGATTGAACTTCGAACGCTCAACAACACAGTTCCATTTATGGCCATTATTGTTCTGTCATTTGCAGTTGCATTTTGACCTGGTTTTGCTGAAAACTGGAACTTACCTCCAGATTTTAGCAAAACTGCACCCCTAGGGAACCTTTGCTTCCTTAATGACCACTGCAAAAAAGGTCATAAAATGGGGTCAGTCACATGAACGACTCTTTTTATGACCTCTACGATATATCACTGTAATGAGCAGGGTCCGTTATGGTTGTATGCTAAGGACTACCTCTACCCAAGAAAGCAACCAGACTGCTTACTATGTATTCACTCTATTTAAATTTAAATATTAGAATATTTATATAAATTGACTATAGTATTAGTTGTGACATCGATGGCTTCCGGAATCCAAATACCAGATATCTGAATAGTACAAGTGTATCTGATATTATTGGAAGGTTTGTTACTGACTGGGTTCTAAAGCACTAAACAATTTTACAAACAAGAGTAATATATGCATCATAAAATTATGCACAGACTTTCTATCTCATTTCTGCATAGCAGGGCTGTGCAAAGACAGCAGCCACATGGGACTTGCTAAGAACTAATTGCTTTAATGATTCAAGAAGAGGTCCTTCACTCATGCTCACACGCTTGGAGAATTACACGCTTGTTTTTATTCCTCCATGTCTAGCAACTGTCTCAGATTTGCAATTCAGCTGTAAAATGGGAAAAAGAGTAACCATATCCTCACTGAGGGTTTAAAAAAGCACAAGGAAGACTTGCTTGACTGAGCAACCTTTGGTGAATAGATAATCTCAAATCTTCCCACTGCAATTGAATCACACAATAAATATAGGCTTACCTATTAGGTGGACATTCCCCTTAGTCAACAGGCCTGTACAGGATTACAATTTTTAAGGAGAAAAGGTGCTTCAGAATTTAATTGGTCATGGACCAAGCAATAGCCCACAATTCCTTAACAAGTATTTTTGCATGTTTGGAATGGAAAGTGTGCCTATATGACTACAGGAAGAAGTATAACTGCTTTAACAAGTTGTTGACTAGTGCTACATCACATCTGCTCCAAAGTATCTTTGCTCATTGAATCCAGGCAACTGGGAAAGACGCACCTAGTAGGTAGTCCTATTTTTATAACGGTAAAATAAAGCTTAAGGCCAATGCAAATTATACTTAATACCTTTGATATACAATTAAAGCAATCCCAAGTAATACTTGGGATGCATCCAACCATTGAACATTGTGTTCAAGTGTGGGTTTTCCTCAGTAGAGTTGATATCGAAACAAGAGAAGCACTTAAGCGGGTGCAACAAATATACAACAGCAGAGTGTAGCCAGAGCTGCTCAGTTACCTATCATACAGAGAAACTCACTTGAAAAAGATGGTCTTTCCTCTGGGTTGGGTGCCCAAGCAGATTCCATTAAAGACACCATCAATTGTCGGTAAGGAATATCAAGGGGCAAAGTCTCTTCCCCAACGTCTGGACGCTTCCCTTGTGACATGCTAAACATAATTTGCAAGTAATGTAGAACATCTGCAAAAGTCAATGCATGCCTGTGTTAGAAATATATGTGCATTTCGTCCAATTTTAGAAATTGAAACGCTAGTAGTAAATTCACATTTTAGATAACATTGTGATCTAAACATAATTTAGAAATTTTAAAAGCAAAATAGTTCTCCTGCCCTACCAATATTTTGCAATAGTCCAATACAATACAAGCTTAAAACAAAGGGGAAACAATGGGATTTAAAAATATTGTTTACATTAATCTGAATTTTAACAGGTTATTCTACATCAGCTATTCTTTAACAGAATTAAAGACAAAAATCTGACCTTCGAATGGTTTTTTTCTTGACATCACTTCCCACATAATAATGGCATAACTGTTACAAACAAAAATGCATGTTAGTATGTATTTTTAAATTAGTTCATTTTTCCCCGAGGCAAAATAAATCTCAGTAAAATGAAAATATCCCAGTTACTCTTGTTTTGTGGGAAATCTACTTCCCAATCTAACAGCAAAACAAGGATATTAGTATTTAAAATATTCTCAGTGACTAGTTGGAACAAATACCTTTGGTATCTTAAAAACACAGTAATTTTGTTATATATACAGCATTTGTGAATAAACAAAAAAACACACAAATAAATAAATAAATAAATACCTATTACACTTAATACAAATACAAGGATTTGTATGTTATTATTTAACATACATTATTTAACATTTAATATTTAAATGTTATTTAAATATTAATTATATCAATTGCATTCTTATATCAGTATATCCCTGACATACTAGTACATTTTAGGTTTCCATGCTAATTCTATGTAGCCACAAAGGAAACTTTGGAATATTTCACATCTATTTTTTATTGAATACATCTCCTTAGCAAAACTTCCTTCCATACAAGAGATGGCATCTTAAAATCAAAAGCTGACTTTATTCAAGAACATATGATTAAGATGAACCTACATTCAATGGATTCAATGGCGTAGGATTAAGCTTTTCTTTAATTAAAAAGGATGCAATATTTTTGAAAATATGCAGAAAGCTGTATTGAAAGAGAACACAAAGCAGAAGTTCTTTCACTAAACCAGAGTTTTACCTGAATGCAGGCTCTTTGGATATGTATCATTGTTCGTTGCTAATGTGCATGCATGAAGCACTGGAGCAGCCAAAGTCCTTAATGAAATCTGTAAACTCTAACCTTGACTTGCATTGTTAGTTAGTTAATACCCCTGTAAAAATTTCTGAAGGGCAATTTTTCACTAAATTAAAAATGCTTGACTTGTTTTAAGTAACCTGAAATTGACTTGAGAGGCAGTTTAAAAATTTAATTAAACTGACTGGCAAATACCAGATGCAAAAGTGCATTAGTTTGTTGACTGCTATTGAACAGGGAAAAAAATATACCCCAAACAATACATAGCTGATTAGAAACACCACTAAGAAAACAATCTTCCCAATTAAAAAATGTGCTGACCTTAACCTCCAGAAAGAAGTATAAAATTTTTCTATAGAGACTGAGACACCAAGGTATACAACATTTTTGCCCTTTAATCTCACTGCATTTTACATATGGTATCTGTAATGCCCGATATGGCTGATTTTTTAATATTTTATATTTTAAAAAATAAGCACACATTGTTCTGAAAATCCACAATAGAATAATATACCTGTATATATCATGCTTTACACTTGAACGGATTTTGCTGCTATCATAACATTCAGGTGGTATGTAAATGATGGTCCCTCCCTCAGATATTGATTTATCCCCTTTTGAAAGTGTCATGGACACCATGCGCCACTTTGATAAACCAAAATCTGCAATCTGAAAGATGGAAAAGAAATTCAGGTCACCACGTGCAGCTCTGAGACACAAAGGTTTAGGCCCATTAAAATATCTACTTTGGTCAAAGAAAGGCTATTTTTATGAAAAGAAGCTTATTCTTTTTAATGAAACTTTAAAATTACAACAATTATTTCAAAATGGTAGGCAGATCAGAAAACGAAAGGGACTGGCTGATTAAAAAATGGAACCATAAAATACTTTGTGAGAATTTGTTAAACTAGATAATAAGGTATTTGCCAACTCACATGTGTATGCATATGTGTGTGTTTGGGTGTGTGTGTGTTTTCTTTTTCTTTATTTCATTTCATTTCATTTCATTTATTTCAATTTATATACCGCCCTTCTCCCCAGGAGGGGGACTCAGGGCAGTGAACAACCAAATTTAAAACACATATAATACAAACATTAAAAGAATTTTAAAATTGAATTAAATCATTGGCGTTCAATTAAAAGTCTCAACCCCATTAAAATACCCAATTTAAAACCCCTGAAATCAATCGACAAATTTTGTTAAAACCCCATTAAAATCAGTCAAGCAAGGCCGGCTTGTTGGAATAAATAGGTCTTTAGGGCCTTTCGGAAAGTGCGGAGGTCCGGGATCAAACGAATTTCTGGAGGCAGCTCATTCCATAGGGTGGGTGCCCCCACAGAGAAGGCTCTCCCCCTGGGGGCCACCAGCCGACATTGCTTGGCTGACGGCACCCTGAGAAGGCCCTCTCTGTGTGAGCGTACTGGCCGGTGGGAGGTTATCGGTAGCAGCAGGCGGTCCCGCAAGTACCCTGGTCCCATGCCATGGAGCGCTTTAAAGGTCAAAACTAACACCTTGAAGCGCACCCGAAAGACCACCGGAAGCCAGTTCAGCTCGCGCAGGAGAGGTGTCACATGGGAGCGCCCTGTCGCTCCCATAATCACCCGCGCGGCCGCATTCTGGACCAGTTGGAGCCTCCGGGTGCACCCCAAGGGAAGCCCCATGTAGAGAGCGTTACAGTAGTCCAGGCGAGACGTGACGAGTGCATGAGTGACTGTGCACATGGAGTCCCGATCCAGAAAGGGGCGCAACTGGCGCATCAGGCGAACCTGATAAAAGGCCCCCCTGGCCACGGCCGCCATATGCCCTTCCAAGGACAGCTGTGAATCCAGGAGGACACCCAAGTTGCGAGCCCCCTCTGTGGGGGCCAATGACTCACCCCCAATAGCCAGCGATGGCACCAGCTGGCTATACCGGGACGCCGGCATCCACAGCCACTCGGTCTTGGAAGGGTTGAGACGAAGCCTGTTCCTCCCCATCCAGACCCGCATGGCTTCAAGGCACTGGGACATCACTTCGAGGGCATCATTGGGGTGGTCAGGGGTGGAGATGTACAGCTGAGTGTCATCAGCGTACAGTTGGCAACTCACCCCAAAACCACGGATGATCTCACCCAGCGGCTTCACATAAATGTTGAACAGGAGCGGCGAGAGGACCGACCCTTGTGGCACCCCGCAAACAAGGCGCCTCGAGGTCGATCTCTGCCCCCCTGCCAACACAGACTGCGATCGGTTGGAGAGATAGGAGGAGAACCACCGTAGCACGGTGCCTCCCACCCCCAAACCCCCCAACCGACGCAGCATGATACCATGGTCGATGGTATCAAAAGCCGCTGAGAGATCTAACAGGACCAGGACAGAGGAGCAACCCCTGTCCTGAGCCCTCCAGAGATCATCCACCAACGCGACCAATGCCGTCTCCGTGCTGTACCCAGGTCTGAAACTGGACTGGCACGGATCTAGATAGACGGTTTCATCCAGGTACTGTGGGAGCTGGCGCGCAACCACACTCTCAACAACCTTCGCAATAAAGCGAAGGTTGGAGACAGGACGAAAATTTACCAAAACAGCCGGGTCCAGAGAAGGCTTCTTGAGGAGGGGCCTCACCACCGCCTCTTTCAAGGCGGCAGGCAAGAAACCCTCACTCAAGGAAGCATTTATAATCCCTTGGAGCCAGCCTCGTGTAACTTCCCGAGTGGCCAGTACCAGCCAGGAAGGACACGGGTCCAATAAACATGTGGTTGCGTTTAGACTCCTCAAAGTCCTGTCCACGTCCTCGGAAGTCACAGGATCGAACTCATCCCAGATAACGTTCTCAAGACCAGCCTCAGTCACCTCGCCGGAATCTACCCAGTCAGAGTCCAAGCCTTCCCGAATCTGAGCGACTTTATCGTGCAGATACTGTGCAAAATCCTCAGCCCGCTCTTGCAAGAGGTCCTCCCGCGCTCCCTGATGTAGTAGGGAGCGGGTCACTCTAAACAAGGAGGCTGGGCGGTTATCTGCCGATGCAATAAGAGCGGAAAAGTAATTACGCTTTGCCGCTTTTATCGCCACCAAATAGGTCCTAAGATGGGACCTAGCTAGTGTTCAGTCAGATTCAGATCGACTCACCCTCCAACCACTCTCTAGGCGTCTTTTCCGGTGCTTCATCTCCCTCAACTCGTCAGAGAACCAAGGAGCCGGGCAGATTCGGTGCCGGGTCAGAGGCCGCAAAGGCACGACTCAGTCCAGGGCACCGGCGGCCGCCCTATCCCAGGCGGCCACCAGGTCCTCGACCGAGTCGTGAGCCAGAGTTTCGGGTATTGGCCCAAGCTCCCTCTGGAACCCATCAGGGTCCATCAGGCGCCTGGGGCGGAACCACCTAATCGGTTCCGCCTCCCTGCAGCGGGGTTCGGCGGTCAGAAAGTCTAGCCTCAGGAGAGAATGGTCCGACCATGACAGGGGTTCAATAACTATATCACCTACATCTAGGCCATTCAACCACTGACCAGAGACAAAAACCAGGTCCAGAGTGTGTCCTCCTGTGTGAGTGGGGCCGAGAATTAATTGTGTCAGGTCCATGGCTGTCATGGAAGCCATAAACTCCCGAGCCAACCCAGACGCCTCACCGACAGACGGCAGGTTGAAATCCCCCATGACCAAGAGCCTGGGGGTATCAACCGCCACCTCGGCAATAACGTTGAGAAGCTCGGGCAGGGCCGCTGTCACGTGGCAGGGAGCCAGGTACGCAATCAGCAAGCCCACCCGCACACCATGGCCCCACTTCACCAGGAGCGACTCACATCCGGCTATCTGAGGTACAGTGGTCTCCCTTGGATCCAGACTTTCCCTTATAATGACCGCTACCCCCCCACCCCTGCCCTGGGCCCTTGGCCGATGAAATGCTCGGAAACCTGGTGGGCATAACTCTACGAGGGGGACCCCCCCCTCTTGGCCCAACCAGGTCTCCGTAATACCTGCCAGGTCCGCACCCCCCTCTTGAATAAAATCACAAATGAGGGGGGCCTTATTAACCACGGACCTGGCATTACACAACATCAACCTCAGGCCCGGATGCCGTAACTCTGAACAACTCGGGGAGCGAGAAGAATCTTGAGGGCCGAGGCATGCCACTGCTTGGAGACAGCGGCTACGTGCCCCCAATACATGATACGGCCCCCTGCTCTGCCCCTCCCAACCATGGCTCTGATGGAATTACCCTCCTTACCTTCTGCTGTGAGCTCCTCCTCACCCCGTTCCCCGCCTCCCGTTTCAGGCCCCTGTGACGAGCCCGGCCTATCACCCTCCCTCCCCTCCCCCCTCCCCCCTCCCCCTAAAAGGTTTGACAAGGACAATTTTAAAAAACCCCGCAACCCCCTCTTTGCTGCATGCCAACTTAGCCAGGTTTTTCCTATGTAAACCAAGATTTTTCTGCAACCTTAGTTCAGTGAAGTCACATCCACTAGTTTTTGGGCTTTTTTTCTTCTGGCAGCCAGCAGTCTCCCATTGGACAGCATTAGGCCTGCTGCTTGCCAGAAGAAAAAAAGCCCAAAAACTAGTTGATATGACTTCACTGAACTAGGGCTGCAGAAAAATCTTGGTTTACGTAGGGAAAACCTGGCTAACGAAAAACACATATAAATCCTACGAAAAAGTAAGAATATATATATATATATATATATATATGTTTTCTGAGATTTTCACGGGTGTTTGTATATAGATCTTTGGTTATTCGGGTTTTCTCCCGCGTAAAATTGGCTTCTAGGAGCAAGATGACAAATGAGATGTCGTTGAAACGTTGCCAAGACACTTCCAATTTTACGCGGGAGAAAACCCGAATAACCAAAGACAGACATACACACATACACACACATATATGCAATGTTTTATGTTATAAAACTAAAATCATGGTCACCACAAACCTTCTTAAAGTTCTCATTTAGTAAATGGCGATTTTTACTTCCCCTTCTAAGACATAATTATGAGCAATGCAATTATCTACTAAGCCACAATATTGCTTTTCTGTATATCAATCACAGAAATGAATAAAAAAATTGAAAGCAAATTTAATAATTTGCAAACTTGTAAAAATATGGTATGTAAAAAAGAAGATGGAAACTTGATCTCTGTCGAAATTCAAAGGGAGGACTAGGATTAACAGTTAAAATTAAAAGAAAGGAAATCCACACTGAGTATTAGGAGGAATTTCCTTGTAAGAGCAGTTAAACAGTGGAATAGACTAGAACAGGCGGTGTCAAACTCAAGGCTCGTGGGCCAGATTCGGCCTGTGGGGTGCTTAGATCTGGCCCACAGGGCTACCCTGGAAACAGTGAGGGACCAGCCCGGAGTGCCTCTGCCAGCAAAAATGGGCTCCCAAGCTCCGTTTCTGGCTGAGAAAGCCTCCTGCAACCTTCTGCCAGTTAAAACAGAGCTCGGGAGAGCCGCACATGGTCCTGTACTGTACTGTAAAGTTTCTATCCCTGATTTTCCACTTCTGCATAATAGAAGAGCCCAGCCTTACCTTAACATGGAACTCACTGTCAAGTAAAATATTCTGGGTCTTCAAATCATGGTGCATGAGTGGAGGACTCAGGTTGTGAAGGTAATTTACTCCCAAAGCAATTTCATACAAAATGCGATACCTGAGTGACCATGCAATATCGGGATAGATGTTCTTCTATTTAGAAAAGAGAAAGAACACAACACATGATGATACAGCGAGACAGACTGGAATGGTTGAAAGGGCATCTTGAAACTAATTGATCCAGCAGTTTATGTATTTATTTATCAAATTGTAAAGTCACCCATCTCCCTCGCAGTACAAATACAGTATTAAAACCTAAAAACAGCGTATAAAATTTAAAAGAAGCAAGGATGATTAAAATGTTAAAAAGTAATTAAAAGGTCGGGGGACCCTTTTCAGGGCACTAACTAGCCCCACAGCTGTGTGCATTTCTGTGAGCTCCAAGCAAAGAAGCAGAGCCATGTTTTCAAACCTTTGCAAAAGGCTAGGAGAGTCGAGGTCTACCTCACCTCTGGGGGTGGGGGGAGATGTTCCAAAGGCCGAGGCCAACACAGAGAAGGCTCTTTTTTGGACACTAGCAGTCAGAATTCTTTAGCTGACAAAGTCCTCAACATACTGGTAACTTCTCCCTGATTGACAGGGTGGGATGGGCAATATAATGGGATACTATGGAAAGAATGTAGTATTGCAGGCAAATTTTGTCCCCAGTCAGGAATTCAATCCTGAATAGCTCAAGGTTGACTCAGCCTTCTATCTTTCTGAGATCAGTAAAATGAAGACTCAACTTGTTTGGGAGCAATATGACACTGTAAACTGACCAGAGAATGCTATAAAACACTGTGGAGTGGTATATAATTCTAGGTGCTATTGCTATTGTCAAGATAACCTGAAGAAGTTTTTCTTAAGCCACCAAGAATTAACCTCAACTAGATAACACCTTTAGCCTTTACCAATTGCCACCAGTTTATTTATGTACACAATAATTAAAACTACACAATTAAAAATTAATAAAATTAATTACACAACTAAAACTATTTCATATACATTCTCAATCTATAACAACATTTTGAATACAATAAACAAAAAAATGTATATGTTCTGGAGAATGGCTATATTCATTAGCTTTTAAGAGACTCCCTCAAAGTACTTGTCATTCCATATCAATGCATGAAGATGAAGAACCTTGTTCTCAAGTTGCCCCTTTCTGGACTAAGACACAACACTGGTCAGAACATGTGCTCCTCTTCTTTCCGATGCATTAAGTTAACTCAGTGATTTCTCAGCTTCAGCAATTAAAAAATATGTGCACTTTGATTCCCAGAGTTCTCCAGCAAGTATGAGTTAGGGTTTCCTTATTTTAAAATTAATAAAGTAGCTCTAAACGCTTGCTACAATTGTGCATACTTACCTCATATAAAAGTTGGTTCAGTGATCCATTAGGCATGTATTCTGTCACAATACCCAGAAACTGAGGTTCGTTGCAAATTCCCAAAATTGGTAGAATGTAACTGAATCTTGCCTGATGTAAAATTTCAGCTTCTTTTAAGAGACTGTCTCGCTCACTACAAGAATAAATGGCAAAACAATAGTCAAATTTAGTTATCTTCCAGCTAATAGACTTAAAATGTACATTGTGGAAAGACACGGCTAAAGGAAAAGAATAAAAGGCTTGTTTGCATATTAATTTATTTAAATCTGTCCTTTCTCTTTGCATCTTTCATCAGTTGCTGAAGTGAAAATATACAGTTGTTTTCAATTCTATTTCCAGGATTCCATTTTGAGGCTAGTTTTACTTTTGCTAGTCATTCTGTGGAATATAGGAAACTATATTTCCTACAGCTTTATACATTTTTACCTTAAAATCAGTCCTAGCAAGTTGGTTCAGACATTAAGATAATTTAGAATTTTAAACCGGGACAAAATCATAGCATGAATTTCTGTTTCCATTTTAGGCGTGAATAAAAGTGCTGTTTGAAAATGTTAGCTTCTTTTTTGTATTTCCATAGATTACTCAACTACAGTATGTTTTATTAAAACAAGCCGTCTGCAAACTAAATGGGTTTTTTTCATGTTTTAAAATGTTTTATTACTTATAAAAAAATCCATTTCTAAATAAACAGTGTGTTGTCTGCGTACAAATGATTTTGAGAGATAATAATCATAATATCTACAATAGTATTCATCACATTGATATTGGTATAATAATATTTACTTATCCGTTTTAATACTTTTAAAACCTTCCTTATAAAATTAATCCTTCTCATATATTTCCACATTTTTAACTTCTGTTTTTAATTGGCTAGCCATGGATAAAATGAGTCCCATGTTAAGAAATATTCAGTTTCATCCTTTTCCTTGATTTTAAGCAAACTAAAAGTTAATGTTCATAAAACCAGTTATTTATAACTAGTTTTATTTGACATAATGCTGAAGAATACATACAAGATAGCTGCATCTTGTTTTCTGTGATGAAAACTAAGTGTCTCTTCTTTGTGGGAATTAGAATTTTACCTCTAATAAAGGTATCCAAATTCTAATTATCTTCTGATAGTCGTTTCATGTTTCCAATTCACCTGATGTGGTGACCATATTTGAGCTGCAAAATTCAGATGATGGATAGACACGGAAAGAAAAGCATCTTTGCTGCTTTCTATTGGTTGTTTGGATTTTTTTCCAGTCTAGGCGTAATTGTGTCAATCATTCTACAAAGCATGTGAGGTTGTGTCATTATGTAATAGGGGACCTGAGTACAATCCTCAAGACTAGAACTTTGTAATTCAGAAAACAATAATATATACAGCACTCTTAAAACTCAAGGCAAAGTATTAATGCGTTTAGAACAGGAGTGTCAAACTCGCGGTGTCATGATAGTGTCATGTGATGTATCGCAACTTCTTTCCCCTATGCTAAACCAGGCATGGGCATGGCCAGCGTGTGACGCATCCGGCCCACAGGCTGCGAGTTTGACAAGCCTGGTTTAGAACCATACGCATTAGGTTGAAGGATCACAGAGGTTAAGGTTGTGCTGGTGGACACATTTGGAACTGTGCAAGAATGTTAGGCTAGGAAACAGTTACTATGATAAGAGTTGTGGAAAACACAAAAGGAATCTTACATTTGAAATTAAGGAAGTATGGCACTTCTTAATTAAAATATCATGTCTATTAAAAATGGTAAAGGTATGTCTTTTACAAAAATAATTGCCCCAAAGGGAAATCCATAAGTAGAGGCTAGACTATGGAAGGTGATGCTGCAGAAATGCTTTACGAAGCCAGTTTATGAGACACACCTTTTAATTTTGCACACCCATCTTATTTCCACAGATGGAACCTATAAATTTTGGTTGGCCACAACAACAAAACCAAAGCTTGTGGACAGGAAAGCCTTTTTCTTTAGACTATGTTCCCATTCATTTAGCTTCATGCTTGCAACAAAGATGATGAATTCTTCTTGATGCCATGCTTCACAATGAACAGTGTCCTTGTAGCACTCTGGAGGAATACACCCCATTGTTTTTTTCAATCTTGAAGCCGCAAGGGACCCTCCCATCCCTTCAGAGCACCAAAAACAAAGGCAGGTACTTGTTCCACTATTCCATCTACCAGTGACAAAACCAACTACCACTCTTAGCCATTTTTTCCTGAAGCATTTTAGGAATGAGACAAGCTCCATGTTTAAGATGTTGAGGAAGGACATATCGGATCACAAAACCTGCAGCAGCATGGCCATTGTTCACTCATGTAAGAGAAACCTACAGCCAACAAAAATAATTGTACAGGTAGTCCTTGAGTTATGACCACAATTGAACCCCAAATTTATGTTGCTAAGTGAGAAACCTGTTACGTGAGTTCTGCCCCATTTTACGACTTTTCTTGCCGCAGTTATTAAGTAAGTCACACGGTTGTTAAGTGAATGTGGCTTCCCCATTGGCTTTGCTTTTCAGAAGGTTGCAAAAGGGGATCACATGACCCCGGGACACTGCAACCATCATAAATGTGAGTCAGTTGTCAAGCATCCAAATGTAAATCACATGACCATGGGGATGCTGCAATAGTCATTAAGTGTGAAAAATGCTCTTAAGTCATTTTTTCCAGTGCCATTGTAATTTCGAACGGTCACTAAATGAACTGTTGTAAGTTGAGGACTACCTGTATACATACCTATATGCATCACTATATTCATTCAAATGCCACTGATACAACAAGATAATCTTTTAATATGGATGCTCATTAGAGACCAAGAATTATTCGTCACAATTGTATTACTTATTTAATCTTCATATCCACTTGATGGAAGCTGGACTGGTAGAAAGTGATCGGCTAAAACATGGGTGTCAAACTCAAGGCCCATGGGATGCATCTGGCCCATGGACCACCTGGAAACAGCGAAGGACCGGCCTGTGATGCTTCTACCAGTAAAAACAAAGTTTGGGAGGGCTGACACGGCCCTCCCAGGCTCCATTTTTGACTTCGACAACTTCCTGTAGTCCTCTGCCAGCGAAAATGGAGTTGGATTAACTCCTGGTATTTATGCAGTAAAACAATTTTAATTTTGGGAAGGGTGCAGAAACAAACTAGAAATAAATCAATGAACCATAAGCAAAACATATATTATCATGTAAACTTGCTAACGTGCATTATTAACAGTAGGCTAATCATAAATCACTGTTGAAAATTAAGATTCAAGTACTACATCAAAGTATGATATATTCATTGTCCCAATTTGCATGTACTACAAATCCAGAAACCAACCACAACATTGTTTGGTACAACATGCTACAAAATGTAACAACATGTTATGTGCATATCCAGCAGAGCGAAAACGTTAGTGTAAAGATAAAGAAAAAAGAAGGAATCACAGTAGCAAATCACTTCAAACTGTAACACCCAGCATTACTGCCGGGGGTAGTATACTTTTTAAAAACCTTTCACCAACTAAGGCCAAATTGTGAGAGTAAAAGTAAAGTCTTCATCATATGAATTAATGCTAGCACTATTTTAATTTTCAAAATGTTGCAAGCCAGAAATTAACTTGTTTGGCTGAAGCTTTGATTCTTTTCAATTGAAATCTGAAATATAGCTTGTGTCAAGCGCAAGAAATCAGGAAATCCAGGCAGTTCAAATGAATGTAAGGTTTTATTGTAAGCTTAAGATCTCTACAAGAATCTGAACTACTAACAGTCAAAGCAAATTGGTGGTAGATAGGTAGATAAGAGTCAATGGAATTCAAGGTGGGCTGGACTTAGGCACAAATGGATTGGAGACTGATGACATTTGACCTCTTCCTCAGCCTGGTCATCTCCTACAACTGCTTTATATTACCTATGTCTGTTTGGAGAATTTTTTTTGGAGAAACTCATCAGCAAAGGTTTTGATTACATTCAAATAAACTACACTTATTTTCTCCCCTCCCCGCCATGTGTATATGCATGTGTGTGTGTGTGTGTGTGTGTGTGTGTGAGAGAGAGAGAGAGAGAGAGAGAAAATCTGGGAAGTGTTCCAGATTTTATCATCAGATTGTCCTAGTTCCCCAACATCTATCAAGAATCTTCTTATCCAGTTGACATCTGAGCTGGAATGACACATCTTGTTCATATCACACTTTTGAGGTAGGCAGGTAAAGCATTAGGAAGACTTTGCCCAAGGATCCCCATTGGTAAGATAGGTACCAGCCAGGAGTTTAATCCAAGAGTCCCATATCAAAGGTGGTACACTAACATATACTATATTATCCAGCCATCATCAGAAGACAGTGGTGGTGATAGAGCAGTGCTAAATTACAGCAACATCAAAAAGAAGAAGTATGAAAAGCTGGAGAAGTACCAAGATCTGACAGAGGAACTGGAAAGTAAAGGAAAGTGGAAAGTAAATGCCAAAATAGTCCCGGTGGTGGTAGGAACACTCTAGACCTGTGATAGAGAACCTATGGCATGCGTGCCACAGGTGGCATGTGGAGCCATATCTGTGGGCAAGTGAGCATTGCTCTAGCTCAGCTGCAGCGCGCATGTGCGTGCCGGCCAGCTGATTTTGGGGCCTTCCGGGCCCACCGGAGGGGCCTCCAGAGGGCCTCCAGTGGGGGTGGGGAAGGCTGTTTTTACCCTCCCCAGGCTCCAAGAAAGCCTTTGGAGTCTGGGGAGAGTGAAAAACAGGCCTACTGGGCCCACCAGTAACTTTTTTGCCATTGCATGCCAAAAGCAGGGGAAGTGCGGGGGGGGGGGGGGCAGGGTTGAGCTTGCATGTGCGGAGGGGCCGGGCATGGGGGTCATTGAATTATGGGTGTGGACACGTGCACACATGACCCCCCCATGCTCCCCCCGCTTTTGGCACGCAATGGCAAAAAGGTTAGCCATCACTGCCCTAGACTATGACTCCTAAACTAGGAAAGTTGCTCCAACAGATGAATGAGTTGCTCCAACAGCTCCATGGACAACAATAGAGTTCTCTGTCCAAAAAAGTGCAGTGCTAGGGACAGCTAAGATCCTGAGCAGAACCTTCAAACTCCTAGACCTTTGATAGAGGACCCAAGATTGAGGAAGATACATATCATCCATAAGGGGTGAGAATGGATTTTTATACATATATATCTAGAGAGAGAAAGTATGAGTATGATAAATACATTCCCAAATATATTCTTCTAGCAAGCAGACAAATTAAATAAAAAAAATTGGAAAATATTTTGGAAAGTTGAAAGATGCTAGTGAAGAGGCTGTTGAATGCAACCATTTATAGATAAAGGCTAAGAAACAATCAGCCAATGAGTTGCATTGGAAGTGGGCTTTGTTTAATGTAAAGGACATAATTCTGGGAACTGCAAATTATTATTCATTAGAAAGTGACAAGAAACACCATGCAAAACTGACACACCAATCCATATAGGAAACTGCCGTCAGTTTTCTATGTTTCTATATTTCTAATCACGTTTCAAGAGGGAGGCAATATTTCTCTTTTCGGGAGAGAGACATTATCTGCTCCTCCCAAAAATCACATCTCACTGTCTGGAAAATGTCTATGGAGTTCCCCTTTTGTACATTTTACAACAGGCTTGCTAGAAAAACATTCATGAGTCACACACATGGCTGTCCTGTCATTTCTTCATAAAGGCTTCTCAGAATACAGCTTTGCTGTTAATTTATCAGAAGGCAAATAATCTTCCTAAAACTGCAAAACCAGTAGACCCAACTCTTAGATGCAGCCATGTAAACTATCTCTGGAGGTTATCACTAAAGTGCAATTTTGAAAATCATTCAAGTTAATAGGAATAATCATATACTATATTCTGATTACATCTAGTTATTATTTATTTTTCGTTCTAATCTGCTGGTTATTGCTTCCAAAATGCCGCCACTTAAAGGTCAGAAAGTTACATGTGCCTTTTATATAAGACTATCATCCTTTCATAACTGGCTGGGAATTTGAATGCCAGTGACCTAGCACCAGTGGTGGGCTGCTGCGGGTTGGGGGAACTAATAGTTCCGACAATCAGCTGGCCCCGTCCACTTTCCCTCACCCTATGCTGTCCTATATTTCTTTCTTTCTGGCTCAGCTGATTCACGCGGCACAGCTGATTTCTGCGCCTCCGCTGTTCTATTTACTGGGGCTGCCTTAGAAGGTAAGCAGCTGAGCTTCAAATTGCTGTATTTTGAATGCTCACAGAACCAGTTGTTAAACCAGCTGGAGCCCACCACCACCTAGCACTTATCCTAAGGGGTGTTTAAATTTGCAGAAAGGCAAATTCTCTTGAGACAAGCTTAGAATCTGATGACTACAAGAGATCACCCAGGTTGTTTTCTTAACAATAATACAAAAGTGACTTGCCATTACTGAATATCTTGATAAGTCTCCATTCATCTCTTTCAAGAGCAGCAAGGTGCGGCTATCTGCACTTTCTCTGAAAAAAACTAAAACTATGCCTGTTTTCAGCCTTCAGAGTCTCTCCCCCAAACACTTATAGGCTACATTTTGGGGAAGGTATAGGATTGGGACAGCGAAAGAGCAAAATGGGTGCTTTAGCTATTATATGGGTTTAAGCTTTAAGGTGCTTGTTTTAATACTTAAATATTCTCACCTTGTGATAAAAAAGTCCTGCCTCTGCCTATTTTTGCACCACATACTGCATTAAGAGAAGTTGCATACCTTCATAATTAACTTTAGGGAATGCTTGATATTAGAGATCTGCAATACTATATTAAAGACTGTTTAAACCTGCCCAGTATCTAATTGGACAGAATTTGTTCAAGTGATTTTTCCTGCTTTATTTATTTATACAATGTTTTTTCAAGTTCATTTGCAAAAAAAAACAAAAACAAAAAAAACCCTGTATAAAAGAAACCCACAATTAGCCCAAAATTAAAATAATAATGTAACTTGCGAACAGGAAAGCATAACATTCCAACTCTAAAATGTAAGGAAAAAGCCAGATCTTTCCAACCTTCTGATGGCCAAGAGAGTTAGAGCCAAGAAAATAATTATCTTTTCAAAGCACAAATTGTGCTTGTTGATTTTAAATGAATTTATTCTTTTTCAATTCTTATTCTTTTCTTACTCAATTTATTTTTTTCTTGTTACTCAATTCTTATTCTATCACTTTTGTTTTTATTGGGGAAAATATCATTATGTTACTCTCTATCTTCAATAAATTTAAAGTAAAGAGTTGAATACCTATTAAAACAATCATAAACTGTGTGCATTGCTGATTTTCTTTGTTACTAAGTTATATTATAACACATGTAGCTTGTGTATTGCCCCCAACACCTGTCAGTCTGATATTTGTTTCCTTATGGTGCTTAGCAACCAGGTACACATACACTGATTATATCTTGGCTCTATTCCCATCTCTTTAAATCAAAATATTTTGCTGTTAGCATGAGCAAAATCTAGGCCAACACAAGTGCTTTGATTCATCCTGTAGAGGCAGAATTGAGTTCATGTTTCTTATTAATAGAAACATGGCTGTGTCTTAAATGATAATGCAGAACGTGGCTTCTCTTCTGGAAATCAGAGCAGCTACTCCAAGAGGAAGTCTTCAGTAAACTGTTGAACTATAGATAGAACCATAAGGAACTAAGAGTGAAAGTAAGGAGTCTGTGTGTCTTTAAGTCAGTTTCTGACTTCTATCCACTACAAGAACAAGTTCCTGAAGTTTTCTTGGCAAGATTGTGTAAGTGGTTTGTTATTTTCCTCTTTCTAGGGCTGAGAGAGAGTGACAGGCACAAGGTTACCCAGATGATTTCTTGCATAAAGTGGAACTAGTATTCATGGACTCCTACTTTCTAGCCTGATGCCTTAACCACTACACCAAATTGGTTCTCCAGTTAATGATTAATTGAATTAAGGGGAAATACTGAAAATAAAAGTGGTGCTATTTCTATTTATTAAACAAATAAAGACCAGCTGATGATAGAAATACAAATTAACACTTGAAGTGTAGTTAAATACACATACACATAGAAACTTGATCTGAGCTTCAGAAAGTGGACGTTCAGGTGAATTGTATATTATTAGCTACCATTTTGTATTGAGCAAGAATGATCCCTTCCAACTTTATTATTATTTATTATTATTCTACCTAATTAATAACTAAGCAAAACATTAGTACTATACAGGGCTGGGTATTCAATTTATAGGATTGTTTTTTTATTGTCTACTACTCTTTCTATGTTGCATAACTGTTCAGCCTTGCCCCTTTTCTTCTTCATCCAGAAGCATCAGCTAGTTAACTATAGATAACTGTTGGTTATTGTAGCGTACTAGCCTTTGAATGTATCTCAGCTTAGAAAAAAGCCAAAGAATCATAAAATTTTTGTTAAGGAATTTATAGTAGAAAGAAGTCAAATAACAATTTATGTTCATTAAATGAACAGGAAACATCCTTGATTATGCTGATTTAACATTAATAAATATGGAATACAATGTGATTTTTAACATATGTCATAGTCAGTGGTATATTAACTATTTAAGCAGACTAAGCATGTGCTTAGGGCACCAGACCCAAAGGGAGCACCACAAAGTTGAGAAAGGAAAAAAAAAACCCAATGAAGATTTGTACAGTATGTACAAAGGAGGGTGGGGGGAGCAAGATTTGTCAGTGTTTAGGGCACCAGTGAGCCTTAATCCGCCACAGATCATAGTACAGAATGAATCTTTTCAAGATTCTAGTCCTAATACTACCGAGAAGTAGTTTTACAAATATAGGCACATTAGATTACTTCTCCAAACTGTAGTTCTATTCTGACAATATTTGTAGAAGTCTTCCAATTTCGATTTCGAAATGTAGACAGTGCATTAACATATTAGCATTTTTACTAATACGTCTTGAAAAGGGGTAATTCCTATCTAGTATGCCTTATGTGCTAATATTTTAGAAAGTGTTCTGGCTAGAGAATTGATCAGTATGTTAATAATTTGGATAGTTAAGTTCTGCCATATAGAAAAAACCAAAAATCATCAGGCGTGCCTGACTTTATATTAACCAAGAAGAAAATTGTAATTGAGGAAGTGAAAGTAGCAAAAACACATGGAGAAATGGTGGCATTCTTGATTTCAAGGAAAACTAAACCTGAATGGGCCTGTGGCTCAACAGACTAAAGCATTGTGATTAACTCCAGCTGTCTGCAATTACTGTAAATTCGAATCTCACCAGGCTCAAGGTTGATTCAGCTTTCCATCCTTTCTAAGGTAGGTAAATTGAGGACCCAGTTTGTGGGGGCAATAAGCTGACTTTGTATAAATATACAAAAATATGAAGGCTATTGCTTAACACATTGTAAGCCACCCTGAGTCTCCAGAGAAGGGCAGCATATAAATCAAATTTAAAATAAATAAATAAAAAAATGAAATGAAACCAACATCTCTAACTTCAAAAGCATAGATTTTGAGAATAATGATGTGTAGAATTCCATAACAAATAGGAAAAGTGCCCACAATAGGTGAGAAATAAAATAAGGCTATGCAAAGCATTCAAAACGGACACTTCATAAGCTAGTTTAATACAAGTGAACACATCTTGCTGAACTTTTAGATGTATAATCAGAAAATGTACATCGGGGTGAAATCCAGCAGGTTCTGACAGGTTCTGGAGAACTGGTAGCGGAAATTTTGAGTAATTCAGAGGACTGGCAAATACCACCTCTGGTTGGCCCCAGAGTGGAGTAGGAATGAGATTTTGCAATATCTTTTTCCCCAGGAGTGGGGAGGGAAAGGAGATTTTGCAGTATCCTTCCCCTGTCACGCCCACCAAGCCACACACGCCCACCAAGCCCACAGAACCGGTAGTAAAAAAAATTTGGATTTCACCACTGATGTACATATTACTGGGGAAATTCTTCCAAGCAACTGTATAAGCCTAATACAAAAAAGAAAATTGGAAACAAATGGTTGGTAACGAAACGATACTCAGTAAATGTGCAAAAACACTAATAGAGATTTCAAAGCAAAAGAGGAGACATTTAAGAGATTGAAAGAAAGCCTTCTCAAGGAAGAGTGTTTACAGGAAGCTTGAAAGTGTAGATGTGTTGTCAGGAAATCTCCAGCTCAGAAGGAGTTAAGACCGGCAGAGGATGCTATGAAAAAAAGAAAGACTTCCAAATTATGATCAAATAAAAAGAACAAGGAGGAAAAATTCAATATACTAGCTCAGGGGTCCTCAACCCCTGCTCTGCGTCCCCATGGGAACCAGGCCATGCAAGCGTAGGGGAATGCGTGAAGCTCCATTTGTATAAGATCTCCCCCAGCTCACCATCATCGCTGGTCCATAGAGCTGGAAAGGTTGGGGACTGCTGTACTAGTTACTTAATGAAGAACATTATATAGATAACATAGGTAATACAGGGATTCTTATTTTTAGTTAGTTAAAAGATTTACATTAAATCTTTAAAGTCAGATGAATTACATCCTAGGATACTGAGAGCCGGTGAATGGTCTGACAAAACATTTATGCATGATTTTTATGAAATGTTAGAGAACCCTAATGAGAGTGCCAACGGGAGTAGGAGGTGGATTGTTTCCTTGGCAGTCCCTGTCCTATGCAGCACCTTTCTCCCCAGAAGTTTGGCAGGCCTCCACCCTTTCAGTTTTCCATAAAGACTTAAAGACCTGATTTCCTCTCCCCCAAGCACTGGGGGATTAGATAATAATATGTTTGTATGGATTGGCATCAGTTTTTGTTTTTACTTTTTAAAATATCCTTTATGTTTTAATTGAGCTTGTTTTAAAAAGGATTTTATTGACAGCCACGCAGTTATATAAGTGACTATATAAATGTTTTAAATAAACACATTTGGTAATAATGTATGCCACACAATTGAAGAAAGCTGGTTTCCCTATTTTTAGATATGGCAAAAATGAGGATCCAGGGACCACATTTCACTTATCTGGCATGGAAAAATACTAGAGCAAATTACAAAGATTACCGTATTTTTCAGAGTATAAGACACATTTTCCCCCCTAAAAGACGGGGAGTACTCTGCAGGCCTCCCCAAACCCTCTGTGCACCCAGTTTTTCTCAAAAATGGGCAAAAAACTGGCCCATTTTTTGCAAAAAACGGGGCATGCAGAGGATTTGGGAGGCCTGCAGAGTGCTCCTGGGTACCGATGAGGGCAAAAACGCCGCCGTTTTTGCAAAAAACAGGTAAAAAATGGGTCTATTTTTGTGAAAAACAGAGTGGACAGAGGGTTTGGGAGGCCTGCAGAGTGCTCCTGGGTACCGATGAGGGCAAAAACGCCCCCATTTTTGCAAAAAAACAGGTAAAAAATGGGTCTATTTTTGTGAAAAACCGGGTGGACAGAGGGTTTGGGAGGCCTGCAGATTGTTCCTGGGAGCCGGGGAGGGCAAAACTCTTTTTTTCCTTACTTATCACTTTGAAATCTTGGTGCATCTTATACCCTGGGGAGTCTTATAGTCTGAAAAATACAGAATATGTATGTATGTATGTATGTATGTATGTATGTATGTATGTAGGTCTTTGGTTATTCGGGTCTTCTCCTGCGTAAAATTGGAAGTGTCTTGGCGACGTTTCAACGAAGTCTCATTCGTCATCTTCAGGCTGGTGTTCTCGGCTTCGTGCTTCCAGGAGCAACTTCGTGCTTCGTCCTGGAAGCACGAAGCTGAGAACACCAGCCTAAAGATGACGAATGAGACTTCGTCGAAACGTCGCCAAGACACTTCCAATTTTACGTGGGAGAAGGCCTGAATAACCAAAGACCTACATACAAACACCTGTGAAAACCTCAGAAAACACACACACAAACACACACACACACAAATGGTTACAAATCTATAACCATTTTGAAAACAATGGTTGTATTACCACAACCCAGCAAAGATTTTGACAAGAATAACTGGACTTGTGGTTGTTGTATTGGACAGTTCTTCTGTATATTGTGGGAATGCTCTAGGTTTAAGTATATCTTGATTTCAGCAAAACATCTGACAAAGTAACCCCAGATAGCTGTAAAGGTTTCCCCTGCCCAGTTATGTCCAACTCTGCAGGTGATGCTCATCTTTGTTTCCTACCTGAGGGAACCAGCATTGTCCGAAGTGCTTCCATGATCATGTGAGTGGTACCACTATATGCTGAGGTGCATGGAATGCTGTTTCCTTCCACCAAAGGGGTACCTATTTATCTATTTGCATTTGCATGCTTTTGAATTGCTCAGTTGGCAGAAGCTGGGCCAAGAGTGGAAGCTTACCCCATAAAACGGAGTCTCAAACTGCCAACTTTTCAGTTGACAACCCAGAGTTTTAACTGCTAGGCCACCACGACCTATAATATGCTATATGGCATGACAATTAGCTGGATAAAGAGCTGGCTAAAAAAAAATCATACTGAAAGAGCGCTTATGTCAGGCATGGGAAACCAAGAACATGGGTAAACCTCAAAGCAGTTTCTTTATTGCATGTTCAGGTACAGACAAAATATTTCTAGACTACAGCATGCTCTGCATAACTATAAATCATAAATTCTGACAAGAAATTAGGGAGTGTCCCTCCTGGGCTACTTCCTGAATAGCAACAATTCAAAACTGCTTTATGTTTTTCTCTATGCCCGTCTCTCATACCTCAAGGCCAGATTCCACCATATGTCAATGGTGATTCCTCATTACATGATCACTGACTTAAATTCCACAAAGTTCAGCCTTACTCAGGTAAAGAAAAACTTAATAATATTGAGACTGAAAAAAAGCTGCCTGGAATAACTAATACATATAGAAAATTCAAAACAATGTTGATAGGATAAATAAATGGTCTGAGAAGAGAATGAAAGTCAGGGAGACAAATGCAAGTTTCACTTAGGCTATCAAAATTGAATGTAAATGGATGGAGATATCTGGCTTGGTAACAGTAATTCGTCCTGGAACAAGCATTAAAACTGAATGTATCAGATATGATAAGATTGCAAAAATGCCAAAGGTAATTTCAAATGTTTCTGCAAAAACAGAAACATTGTTCCAAATCATGACTTGCAATTGTTTCATTTTTTTTTTTTTTTTGGTTTGGTCAGATTTCAGTAGGAATGCTGTGCTCAGTTTTGGTATTGCACTGCATAAAGAATTTAAAAAATCTGAAATAGATTTGGAGAAAAGCAACAAGGATGATCTGGAAACTAAAGACTAAATTTTATGAAGGCAAGATGAAGGGAACCTTATCACTCCAGACTGGATAGCTGCAAACGGAAAACAATGGTGTCCCAAAATGGCCTAAGAACTTGAAATGATAAATTTCAACATTGAAACAATGAGTTATTTCAAATATCTGGGGTAGAATTCTGATATAACACTTAAATTCCATCTCTTTAAAATATGGCAGGATCTTCTAACAGTTCCTATACTACTCGTATTCTCAAAGAACCAGCTAATATTAGATTAATTGAAAAGATAAACTGAATTTGATCTACTCCCCTTACCACCTCAAAATAATAGGTAACACAAATGACCATTTTGTGCAATGCCCAACTGCTCTACGTTGTTCACTTAGACTTGCTCACTGCCAACCGAAATTCTGGAGATTCCTTCCCACGCAAAATGTGTCCCTATATGTGACACACCTGTATAGGTGTCCTAGATGTATGCAGGCACTCTTTACCTGCTGGAAACCATAAACCAAACCAGGATAAAATTGGAATGCAAACATATATTTATATTAACTCACTTATGAATTGAAATTATTTGTCTGTAATATAATATACCCTATTTACAAGAGTATTACCTCTACATGCACTATCCTCCCTTTCCCACAGAAATGTATGCATATACACAAATATATGAGGACCCAGATTGTTGGGGGCAATATGCTGATTCTGTAAACCGCTTAGAGAGGGTTGTAAAAGCACTGTGAAGCAGTATATGTCTAAGTGCTATTGCTATATCCCTCCCTTCCTCTTGCAAAGCAAAGAAATAAAAAATCCAGGATAACAATTATGGAACAAGAAGTATTCTAGGAATCCCATCCAAAACTATACTACAGAATCATATTGCTTTCCTCTGCAGGCACACTAATATTCTCCCAGAACTCTGCAATATTTCCTTTTTTTTTTGAAAGAGAAAGTGAAAGAAACTTTACCAGAATTTACCAGTCTGAGGAGTCCTTTGTGCTCTTTGAGCTTGCTTGTCCCTGTCCCCCCACAACCCACATTTCATTAGCAAAACTAGGTAACATCATGTGAACTGATAGTTACCTATTTTGGATAATGACACGTCTGCAGGAAAACTAGCAAGGTCAGAGAGCATCAAGGACTCCTCATGTCAACACTGAGCTACAAATAGTCTCCTTTATTTACTAGTCTGATCCCGAGTTACTTTTCCAACCCACATAATAGTGTGCTAATAATCTTTTGCTTAAGGTGCAAATTAAATTTCCTATAAAGGCGATCGGACTTTGCCCTTAGTGCTCATTATCTTTAGCCCATGTGGCCAATGGCAAGAACTGGTGGGAGAAAAGGAGGCCTTATCATGGCTAAGAACAGGTAGTCCTCAACATACGACCACAATTGAGCCCAAAATTTATGTTCTTAAAGTGAGTAATTTGTTAAGTGAGTCCTGCTCCATTTTACAACTTTTCTTGCCACATTTGTTAAGCAAATCACTGCAGTTGTTAAATGAGCAGCACGGATGTTAAGTGAATCTGCTTGTCAGAAGGTTGCAGAAGGTGATCACATGACCCCAGGACACTGCAGCAGTCATACATGTGAATCAGTTGTCAAGCATCTAAATGTAAATCATTTGGTGGATACTGCCGCGATCATAAATGTGAAAAATGATCATTTTTCAGTGCCACTGTAAGTTCGAACAGCTCACTAAGACAGGGGTAGGCAAATATGGCCCCTTTATGACCTGTGGGCTTCAACTCCCGGAATTCCTGAGCCAGCTTGGCTATCTCAGGAATTCTGGGAGTTGAAGTCCACAGGTTGTAAAAGGGCTACAGCTGCCCACCCCTGCACTAAGAGAACTGTTGTTAAATCAAGGACTACCTGTATATAATCCCATATGAATCACATATAAAAATGCCCAAATGGGGCTACTACCCCCCTCCCCACCCCAAAGAAAAATGCACAGATCTAACAATTATAAGACTTGGGGTTTTTTTTTTGCAAAGGAGAATGACTTTAAAAAAAACTTTTTGGAAACAGCAATGGAGAAAAGGCCTGTCTCTCAGGAAAAGGAGGATGGCTTAGAGCAAGGGTCTCCAACCTTGGCAACTTTAAGCCTGGAGGACTTCAACTCCCAGAATTCCCCAGCCAGCTGGCTGGGGAATTCTGGGAGTTGAAGTCCTCCAGGCTTAAAGTTGCCAAGGTTGGAGACCCCTGGCTTAGAGGGCAGCAGTGGCATTTGAGCAACATCCAGCAGGTCTTCGCGCCTAGCCCTGAAAGTTACCTTTCTAACAGGCTGCCCTGCAGGGATTTGACAGCCACCGGGATCCGCCAGTCTGCGTGACGCGCGGAGGACACCGTCCCGTAGGCCCCACGGCTGATGAAGCGTTGATCCGGGAGCTTGTTGGATGAGATGATGGGGAGGGTGTAGCTGATGTTGCAAGGCGAGCAACTGGCGCTGTTCCCGCCGTCGGGGCCTTCGCCGTTCGTCCTCATGCTGTAGTCAGAAGCCATCAAACTATGGCAAGTTCTCCGAAAAAGAAAGCGCCCCTCGCGTGGGAATTCAGGCAACGGGTCTCAAACGATGCCCGGCGGTGGCGCACTGGTGGGCACCACCTACCCTTTCGAGCGGATAATCTCAGCCAAGAGATCTTCCGCGACTCCCTTCCAAACTTCTCTTCTTTGCATCCCAGCCTGCTCTCACCCGGCGGTTCATCCGAAACGTCCCGAACTCCAACCTGCTGATTTCTACCAGCAGCTCAGAATATCATTCCGGACCCGTCCTTTCTCGGCCGCCATCTCTTCCTCTCCGGAGTCCGGTTGATCGAAGCGAACTTTTGTTTTGTTTTGGAGCGGTTCGGCTCGGCCTTCCCTTTCCCAAAACTTTCCTCCCGCCCAACTCTCGACGCTTCTCTTCTCCCGCTCCCCTCGGCCGGAACAGGTGACCCAACCTCGCGTCAGAGACAGTATTGCGCTTTCGGTCTTGCGCTTCGCAGGACGGCGTCGCCTTCGAAAGGGGCGGAGAAGAACCTGGAGGGTGGGGGCTGGATTTTGAAAGGTTCGGAAGCCGAATCGGGCCCCCTGGGACTGCTCTGTCTCGGGCGGAAGGAGTAAAACACGGAGGACGAGGGACGCCCGAGAAACCCAGCTGGCTGCACCTGGCGATGTCCGCGTCAATGGCACCCTAAAATCTTGACGGTCCCGTCTTCTCGCGGGGAACTGGATACTCCTCCCAACTGGGAGAGTTGGGCAGCTCTGAAGAAAGAAAGGCGCTCGGGGAGGAAGGCGGTGTCTCGGCTGCGTTCCCAAAACCTCCGACTCCCTCCATATATTCCGGAAGAGTATAAGCTCACAGACTGGAAAGTCTGGCTAAGGCCCGCCTCCGATCAGTCGCCTCCTTGTTCGTCGCTGCGGGTTGGCGGTTCTCCTTAGTTGCTTAAGGCGGAATCGTTCACGTAGTAGACCCGTTGGCCGGCAATTCATCGGCAGGCTTCGGAGAGGAGAAAGCTGCGATCTCGTCATACAAGCTAATCCTCGATTTACGGCCACGATTGAGCCCACAGTTTATGTCACTAAGTTTGTAAAGTGAATTTTGCCCCATTTTACCACCTTTCTTGCCCTAGTGGTTAAGTGAATCACTGTAGCTGTTAAATTAGTAACCTCGTTGGTAAGTGAATCTGGTTTCCCCATTGACTTTGCTTGTCAGACCCTCACAAAAGCTGATCCTGGGACACTGCAATGGTCATAAGTATGAACTAGTTGCCAAGCGGCTGAATTTTGATCAATGGTGGGTTTCAAATTATTTTTACTACCGGTTCTGTGGGTGTGGCAGGGGAAGGATACTGTAAAATCTCCATTCCCTCCCCACTCCAGGGGAAGGTTACTGAAAAATCCCCATTTCCTCCAGATCAGCTGGGACTGGGGAGGCAGGGAATAGATGGGGGTGGGGCCAGTCAGAGTTGGTATTTACCTATTTTCCGAACTACTCAAAATTTCTGCTACTGGTTCTCCAGAAGTGGTCAGAACCTGTTGAAACCCACCTCTGATAGGGATAATTGTAAGTGAAAAACAGTCATCTGTCACTTTTTTCAGGACTGTTCTAAATTTGAATGGTCACTAAATGAGCTGTTGTAAATCGGGGACTACCTGTTGTTGCAGGCAAGCAAGAAGAAATATATATGAACTCCACAAACTCTGATTTATTTGGGCTAAAGGTGATAGGCCAGTCTTTATGCTGCAGTCCTGTGCCTGTTTGGCTATTTTTACAGGATGTACTTAAATATTTGAGGTTATCTTAAGAAGCATCACCCCGTTAGGGTTGTGTTTCATGTCAGCTAACCACACAATCTTTAATCTGTGTTTACATAACATTAAGACAGTTCTCAACAAGCAAATAAATTTTTGTCTTAGGTTGTTACATGATTCAAACCTATCCTACCTCAGTGTATACACCTCAATCAACAGAAGTAATCATCGTAAAGTTTAATTAATGCAGAAGAAGTAAAATATTGTTTTCGTCAGTTTCCACAGGATCTAATTTGGTTTCTTTCTGAGGAAAAGAGGAACCTCTTCATATTTACTGAGATCAGTAGATCTCAGTAAATCTAACCTAATTTCCAAATAAGCAGAGGAAGAAGTTTTTGGTCCTGCCCTTGGGTTCCTTTTAATCATGTGGAAGCCAGCGGAGAAGGGTAATTTTTGCAAAACACACCAAGTTAGGGTGCTTTTTAAGAGAAAGCAGAAGTTTTGTAAAAAAAACAACAACCATAATCCTATACTTTATAATTTGGCGCCAAAATCTAATAGAGGAAACCAAGTTTAACATCAAAAATTACTTTCAAAATTGAGAGGCAATTCTCTTTCAAATCTTCCATAATTCCATAAGTCTTGAGAGAAGTGTGAAGTCTCATCAAAACACTGGCGATGTTACCTGGTTTGGTAATAAAATGTCTTGAAAGATATCTCTCCCTCCTTCCCTGTGATTCTATAAAATTGGACCTGCAATAGCTTAACCTTCCTCCCTTGCTCCTTGCCCTTTCCTCTAGTTTCAGAGTTCTCCCAATATCTGCTGATTCTCCCTTGTCGGTTTTGATGGCTTCATGAGAGATCTGCATGGATAACCTTATTCTGTCTTAATAATCTTTTTTTTAAATTTGGCAATTAATTATCATAATCTATAAAAACAGGACATTATGACGTTCTTGCCCTAGAAATAAGTTATTGAATATTGAAAGGAATTCCCAATCGGAATTCCCAAACAAAGAGAACTCTGGTCAGCATTCTTCACATATGGAAATTGGAAACTATTTGCTTTCGTGTATTTGGGAAATTCCTGTCAGAGGTCTTTATCAAATTTGGCATTTTCCTAGCTATTTACAACAGCCTTGGGTTTTGTAAGCAGTCTGATCTATGAAGTTTTGTAAAATGATGTACTATTTTCTATTTTTTATGTATTTATTAGATTTAGATGTATTATTATATTATTATTATTATTTAGATTTATTTTTATTAGATTTATTTAGATTTATTAGATTTATTTGAAAAGTGGCTGGGCTACTTTTTAAGTTCATAAAGTACAGAATTAGAAACCGAGTTCTAGTTCCAATTAAAAACTGCATGATATAATTGATAAAATAGGGGGATAATATTTTATTACATATTATATTAATTTAATATAGGATATTGTATCACATAGCATTAATTAACTGAAAATATTTCCAAATTCTGTATCCTCCTCCTCTCCTGCGCTTCGCAGTCTTCAACATTTCAACTTTCATGATACACAGCCAGTTTACATAGCTGTTTCGTCTTTGTTTCTGAGTTTTCTTCTCTTTTATAATAATAAAAAAAAGAAGTGGAGAAACACCAGAAGACATTTTCAAGCATTGTCACCAGATGATACTGATGGGAATGGGGCAGAGGTGGTATTCAGCAGGTTCTGACCAGTTCTGGAGAACTGGTAGCGGATATTTTGAGTAGTTTGGAGAACCGTTAAATGCCACCTCTGACTGGCCCCACCCCCATCTATTCTCTGTTCCAGCTGATCTGTTCCAGCTGATCTGGAAGAAATGGGGATTTTTCAGTAACCTTCCTCTGGAGTGGGGAGGGAATGGAGATTTTACAGTATCCTTCCCCTGCCACGCCCATGAAGCCACGCCCACCAATCCATGACTACAGAACCGGTAGTAAAAAAAAATTGAATCCCACCACCGGGGTGGGGGGACCAGAATTAGAAACTTTAGAAAGAAAAAAAGCTAGAAAGAAAATTTAAAGTACCCTGAGCCTTGAAAATAAAATTGGGTAGCAATTTTAAGTAATAAATAAATAAACTTGAACCCTTTGTGAAATTCTGTGTTTGAGAAAGGCTATTGTGCAATGAAAGCTTAATCTGGAAATGCCCTGGAGGAGGGCACCAAGCAGTGCCTATGAAAAAAGGAAAATCCTTCGTTGAAGTAATACATTTGGACACAGCTTTGTGTCAGCTTTTAAGCAGAAAAATAGACTTATCTCTGATTGGATACAGAAGTCAAGCTAGATAGAAATGCTGGGAAATTCCCTTACTCCCCCCTCCCCCTCCTTCCTTCTGGCTAAGTTAGTTGTCAACAGGAAGGAGGAAATAGTTCAACTCTACAGAAGGAGAGCCACCACAGATCCTTCAGATGCATTGTTTTGGGGAGGAGGGTGAAAGGAGCTCTGTGAAAACTGCAGACATTTATCATTGCGATTTTAATTGCATCCTTTTTATACGCATTGCTTTGCACATGGTCAGTTGGAGCCATTTGGAGCATTTCATGGAAATTCCCATTGAACGGATCTTGAATGTAGTGAAAATGAAAGCAGCAGTTGGGGAAAGTGGGGGCGGGGGGGAGAGCGGGGAGGAGAAGGGTGGATTAACGGCAGTGATGAACTGGATTTCCTCTTGTAGTGTTTTATTACCATTTTTTTATGTTAAAACTACTACGACACTATTTGTTATAGCATTTGGCGATTGAACAGTTTGACAAATAAACATTTGATTTAATTGATTGCTTGTCAACCACCCTGAAACAATTGAAATTTGGGGAGTGATTGAATTCAAATAAAATGTAGACTTGTTTTTTAAAGGTCCAATGAGTATCGATTGGAACGCTTTACTGATTCCTTTTCTTTTTCTCTTCTTTTTCCTGCTCACTGTCATTCCAGGCTTCCTGATCACACCTTATTCTCCTGGAGCTGTTAAACTGGTTTCCCTCCACTTTCTTCGTCTCTCCTCCCTTTCCCCCCAACCTTTTCCCCCTTCCACCCCCACAGCCTTTTCTTTTGTGTTTCTGCAAATCTCTGGGTTTCCCTTCCGTCTTTCAATATCTCCCTGTTTGCAGATATTGCTTATTTTTGACTGTCCATGGACCAACCTTCCTTCCTGAAGACAGAAAGTGGAATGCAAATTATTACATGTGCTGTTGGTTTTGAAACCTGTTACTCATTAGAAAAATGACTTTCTCACTTTACCTTTCTTCCCACAGCCAATTAATTTACAAGTAAAATCTGCCTCAGTGGCACAGTCTTGCATTTCACTTGATTTCCTTTTAAGATGTCAGAGATCAGCCTGGTTAACTTCGGAGAAAAAGAGGCTACAAATGAGCTGCCTGATCTGGAGAGATAAGGGAAGCTACCTCGTGACATAATGACATCACTAAAACGGCCAGAGCCATTTTTTTTCCTGAGCCTATATTGGTAGAGTGGATGGGATTGGCGGGGAGGGGGGAGCAATTCATTGGAGGCAATCTATTCTCAACCCTACCTTATTACATTGATAAATTTAAGTCTGATACAAAATTTGAGGTGACTTGGGCTATTTGGGACGTTTTTAAAGGTAAGATGAGAATTTTGCCTTCTGGGATGTTCCCACATCCCAGAAGGCAAAATGATTGGCAAAATTGGATCAAGAAACAAGATTTGATGTCCGTGGACTTAAGAGATAAGGGGAATCAGTGTTTGAATTGGGAGCATTTGGCTCTATGTGCCACTCATTTTGAAGAAAGACCACCAAATTTAGCTACTAAAATTGTGATATGATCATGGAAATTAAAAATGGGGATGCAGACAATAAAAATATTCACTCTAACGGTATTAGATAACCTGAATATTCAGAAAGTTTTCAAAATTCTGTGGCTAGGTTGTTGACTTGTGGATTATGTCTTTGTTCATGAATGTCCTCTCTAGCTGATCTTTAGCACAATAAAAATGCTGATTATAACCTATAAAGAAGAGAAATATCTTATCAAATATTAGATGAGAGACCTTTATCAGCCCGGCTACCATGGAAAACATGTCTGACAGAAAAAGAAGAGCAGTCTCCTGTATGACGGTTCCTAACCTGTGTTATCTTTGTTGTCCAGCAAGGAATGCATTGATACTGGCAGACCTTTTGGTATTTAAAGTGATTTGTGGAAGGCTAGGGGGAGGGAAGTGGTTGATTGGTTATAAATACCCTGTTTTCCCCAAAATAAGACATCCCCTGATAATAAGCCCAATCGGGCTTTTGAGCGCATGGCAATAAGGCCAAGCGCTTATTTCAGGATTCAGAAAAATATAAGATGGGGTCTTATTTTCGGGAAAATATGGTATTATGATACCTGAACTGTGTTTATAATTTTAAAACAAGGCTTTTCAGTTGCCAGAAGCATCAATGGTTGGAAATTTGAGGTATAAATAAGTAAAGAAAACAAACTGGCCAGGGAAGTGATGGGGGGGCATGAAAACAATTCCTTGAATCATGAATATGATCTAGTGATGTTCTGAACATTTGAGATGTTAACTTTTTTCATTAGCCTTCATCAGTAAGCCACACCCACATCTCGAGCCAGAAATAGATCTACATAAGTCTCCCAATGGACAACATAGGGCCTGCTGGCTGCCAGAAGAAAAAAAGCCCAGAAACTAGTGGATGTAACTTCACTGAACTAGGGCTGCAGAAAAATCTTGGTTTATGTAGGAAAAAGCTGGCTAAAGAAAAATACACATAAATCCTACGTAAAAGTAAGAAAATAAATACTATACCTTTACAGGGAGGATACATGAGATGTGGGTGTGGCTTACTGATGAAGGCTAACGAGCCAGAAATAGATCTATATAAGTAGATCTGTTATGGAGCTGACAGGTGGCTTGCTGGTGCAGAGGATGTTGGTGATTTCGAGTCTGATTCTGTTAGTGAAATCCCATGCACCGCCTGCCCCACCACGTACATCGGACAAGCCAACAGAAGAATAAGTGCACGCATTGAAGAACACAAAAACTCAGTCAGAAAAGAGGAACCAACTTCTTCCCTGGTCCAACACCTTAAAGCCACAGGACATGAAATTGACCTTAAAAAGACCAGAACTATCGCCAAAACTGAACACTTTAACACCAGAATAATCAGAGAATCCATCGAGATAGAAAAACACCCACACAGCCTGAATAAATGAGATGATACCTCCCACCTACTAACCATTTGGAAACCCGCCCTTATTGACAAGTAAGTCCCTAACATGAGGATTGACACCAGACCCACACTCACGAGGGACACACAGGATGTCACCACCACACATCGGAAAGCAGACTCAAACCCACACCGATGATGTGGCACGACCACGGACCAGAAGTCAGACCGCAGCGGCATCATTAGCCACTTTAAACTCCTCCAATCCATATATGAAGCAGACTGACACCCACCATGAAGATGTGGCACGATCACGACCATGAAGCCAAACAACAGCAATGCAGCTCACCAGCTCAAATCCCCCTGCAACTCAGACTAACCCAAGCACAACAAGCCCCCACTCAAACAGAACACACACCCCATCCAATCAGAGCACAAGCAACCCCCCCAACCAATCAGAGCACAGCCAAGCCCCTAACCAATCAGAACACACCTCCACCCAATCAGAACACAGCCAAGCTCCCACCCAATCAGCTCACACCCCCACTAGCAGTTAAAAGGAAGAGACAGCTGCAATCTCACATTGCTCCTGGAAGCACGAAGCCGAGAACACCAGCCTGAAGATGATGAATGAGACTTCTTCGAAACGTCGCCAAGATACTTCCAATTTTACGCGGGAGATGACCAGAATAACCAAAGACCTACATACATATACATATACATATACATATACATATACATATACATATACATATACATATACATATACATATACATATACATATACATATACATATACATGTGTATGTTTGTTGTATTGAGTCATCCTGGATTACCACGAATGGAGGAGATATCACAAATCTCCAATTTTTGCCTTTCAGCCCAATCTCATGGGCCGTCCAGACAGTATCATATAGCCGACAAGCTATTTTTCTATGTTTTTAATATTTTTGCTGATATTTATAGAATATTTATTTATAGAATTATCAGCAAAAATATTAAAAACATACATATACATATATATATATATCACATAGAAAGTCCACAAACTGCTTCCAGTCTCTTATACAGCTGTCTAGTCTACTATCTTTAATCAAGGCAGTTAATTTTGCCATCACTGCTAGTTCAGTCAGTTTTAAAATTCATTCTTCAACAGTTGGCATCTCCTTTCCTTTCCAGATGTTAACCTTAATGGGATAATGTTTAATAGGATAAACTTGAGATAATAATATTGACGTATGGTATGACTCCAAGGTGATTTTCCCAGCCTTCATGCTATTTGCAGATGTGGAATCTGCATTGCTGCCTGTTGGACAAATGTAAATCAGTCAGGATTCATCTGTGCTTTATTTTATTGCAGAGGTGTGGTGAACCTGAGCGGTAATTCAGTGCTGCAATTTAATTAATGAGGGAAAATAGTTCTGCCTTAAAGATTCAGGAAAAGTTGATCTACCCTGGCAAAACACTTTGCTTGGTGTCAGAGGTTCTGGCATGTGAACAGCAAATACTCAACAAAGTTGCGCAGTCACTTCACACTCTAATTAAGCAAAGGAAAGTACTTCTAAAAGATCTACACATCTCATCTAACATTACCTTCTTATTAGATATTCAAACCTTTAGTTTGTCACTGAATCACTGAGGAACTAATGTATAAAGATCTTGGTTAATAAACTTATTTGAGTTGACTTTGCTGTGGAGCAACATAGGTGTGGTGGTTAAGTTGTTGACTATGACTGGGAACAGAATGGGAACAATTGGCCACGGCTGCCTGGCTACTCCCACTCCACTGACTGTGAGATGTACATACCTCTTGATTGCAGCAGGGTAGAAGTTTGATAGACAAATAACTAAATAAATAATGTATATCAGTGGTGAAATTCAGATTTTGTTTACCACCGATTCTGTGGGTGTGGCTTGGTAGGTGTGGCAGGGGAAAGATATTGCAAAATCCCCATTCCCACCCCTCTCTGGGGCCAGCCAGAGGTGGTATTTGCCAGTTCTCTGACCTACTCAAATTTCTGCTACTGGTTCTCCAAACTACTCAAAATTTCCGCTACCGGTTCTCCAGAACCTTCCAGAATCTGCTTGATTTCACCCCTGATGTATATGTTTGCATATATAATTTACCAATACCAAGATTACCAACCTAATTTAAAAACTACACTATTAGAAGTAAATCATGATCCTCCAGATTTATTTCAAACACCACTATTGAATACAGCCACAGACCAACCTTTCCCAATGCGGTGCCCTGTGGGATTAGCTTCCATTATACCTCACCAGCAAATAGCATCAAAGGGAAAAGCTTCATTGAGAAAGTCTTAATTGACTACTTGTCTCATAATCTGTGTGGGGACATACCATGTATTCAGGTAGAAGTTTTGCAGTGGCCATCTCATGGAGCCAATTCAAAGTGATGAGAGGTCTGTGAAACGTGCTTTCACTGGCTCCCATGCTCTGCTTCTAGTAATAACATCAAAAATGTCCACAGTTGGATATTTCCCATGGCTTGGAAAATGTCAGTGAAAAATACTATTTTTCCATGTTTCTAAAATTGCTTCCATTCATTAAACACAGAAACCTATAGGACATTGCAAAGTCCACACTTTGAAAGGAAATATACATGAAGAAAAACTATTGCAATTATTTAGAGTATAAAATTGGAACCATGATAATCTTAGATTATTTTATCTAAGAAATATTTTCTCGGTATAAAGCTTCCCGATTGATCATTGGCCAGTTATTTTAATCATAATATCACTGAGAAGTTGTGAGGATTGCTGGAGAAATGGTTGTTAAAGATGACAGAACTAGCGGAAATGGCAAAATTAAAGTGAAAGATTAACAGGTATGTTTATTAGTGACTGAAAATCTCTTATGGACTTTCCACAAATGAGAAAAATTAACTTGTGATTTGTGGGTTTGAAGCAGTGGTGAAATTCATTTTTTTTTACTACTGTGGGTGTGGCTTAGTGGGCATGGCAGGAGAAGGATAATTCAAAAGGATACTGCAAAATCTCCATTCCCACCCCACTCCAGGGGGAAGGATATTGCAAAATCTCCATTCCCACCCCACTCTGGGACCAGCCAGAGGTGGTATTTGCCAGTTCTTCGAACTACTCAAAATTTCCACTACTGGTTCTCCAGAACCTGTCAGAACCTGCTGGATTTCACCCCTGGTTTAAAGATTAGAAAGGAAGCTTATAGAGAGAAAGAAATTATGATTTAACCTGAGAGAGAATGTGCATTAATGCTCCCTGCACACATGGAGAGCAGAAGTGTAACAACCTCTTTCCTCACCTATGACCAGAAATAGTCTCTTCAAAATCCTAAAGAAGCACAGAATGGCACCCACGGGAAAATGAGTGAATGGAGAAAGCACTAGACTTACAGAGAAGATAAGACTTTGTACGAAAGTTTTACTCTGGGCAGTTCAGCTGAGTAATGTTGCAGTCAGCACTCTGCTCGGAAGAGAGGATTCCTCCTCCAATATTTCAGTTAATGAGTCCAGGCTCTGAGTCAGGGGTGATATTCACTTACTTTTACCTGTTTCCATATGTGAGTGCACGCAGACTGTCAAAAACGGGACATGATGATGTCATGGCAGGTAGGTGGAGCCTTTTGCAGCCACCGCTACCATTTCGGCCAAACCGGATAGAATCAGTTAAATACCACCACTGCTCTGAGTCGAGACTATCATTCACTCAGAATATCCATTCTAGTCCATCATTGGCATTCTTCAGTCTCAAGAGACTATGGTATCGTGCTCTGGAAAGAGGTCATAAAACAGCATCTAGTGTGACTAAAAAGGCCAATTCAAGAGTGACAATCCCTTCCACACTGAGGGCAGATACATTCTGTCCCCTGCCCAGCCCCCAGATTTCGCTGGTTCCGGGACTGCCTCTTTCCTTCAGCCTGCTGAACAAGTGTCTCTTCGAATTGGAGAAGGCCGTGCTGCGTCTTTAGCCTCAAAGCTGAACGGAGGTCAAGGTTTCCCAGTTGTTAATGTCCATTCCCAGGGCCTTTAGGTCCCTCTTGCAGATATCCTTATATCACAACTGTAGTCTCTCTCTGAGGCGCTTTCCCTGCACTAATTCTCCATACAGGAAATCTTTTGGAATCCGACCATCAGCCATTCTCACGACATGTCCCAGCCAGCATAGACGTCACTCTTTCAATAGTGTATACATGTAGTGTAGAAATTCCAGCACGTTCCAAGACTGCGCTATCACCTTTCATATGCGCTGTCTCTGATGAATTCTAAGCATTAACTGGCAGTTCCATCCATTCTACTGGTAGATAGTTTATATAGCTTGCTGCTCATGCAGGAAAAGAGAAGTAAGAGGAAAACCACCTTAAATAAACTGGATAGTTGTTTTAATAGCAAAAAGACAAAATAAAAATAGACCTTGAGTTTATGAACAAAAGTTCATAATCTATTTACATGCTTTCAAAAAAATACAGTATATCTGTTTGTGGGTCTTTCCATACAGGAATAAGATTATTGGTGAACTTTGCTGGCCTTGGCTTCCCAAAATCTGGGGCTTTGAGATATGTTGAATTTCAGTTTCTATACTCTGCCAGTCAGCATTCGATTGATTATACCAGTTCCATTGATTATGGAATTATGGAAGATTGTTATACCATACTGGAGAAACCATATAGCAATGTATTTTACATACCTTGACTGCCATCTTGTGGTAGTATAGTAGTATAATTTGTTTTCATTGATGACAATCCTCTCTAAAGGTTCTCCTAAAACATATGTGCTCCTCAAACATACGTTCCTGACTCTAGGGGGCAGTGCTCATCTCCGTTTCAAAGCCGAAGAGCCAGAACTGTCCAAAGATGTCTCCGTGGTCATCTGGCTGGTATGACTAAATGCCAAAGAGGCAAGGAACGCTGTTCCCTATCCACCAAAGATGGTCCCTATTTTTCTACTTGCATTTTTACGTGTTTTCGAATTGCTAGGTTGGCAGAAGCTGGGACAAGTAATGGGAGCTCACCCCGTTATGCGGCACTAAGGATTCGAACTGCTGAACTGCCAACCTTTCGATCGATAGTGTCTTAGCCACTGAGCCACCGCATCCCTTTCAATCCTCTCTACACATTTCTAAATTAATACAGTATAAAATGCCATATTCATTAAAAGACAGGAAACATAAACATGATTAATGGGGAGATTATAACTTGCTTAACTGTCCTGAAGTTATTGGAGGGGAAACAAATGTGTTTAATACTCTCTCTTTTTCTTTACCTGATAATGCCAGGAACACAGGGGTGGGTTCTACTTACCTTTACTACTGGTTTGCAACAGGTCTGCATGCGCAGAAGCATTTTGATGACGTCGGTGTCAGTGGGTGGAGCCTTCTGCCGGTTTTACTACTGGTTCTATAGAACCGGGCTGAACTGGGGGCAACCCACTGCAGAAACAACATTTTAAAAGGAATATTACTAACAGATTCAAAATGTGCTTAATAGAGATTAGTCTAGTCTAGGCTGCATCGTAAAACCTCTTTATTCACTGGCACTTAAGACTTCTTCTTGACATTCCTCAACAATCAAGAAAGTTTTCTAGACTTTATTCTATGAACATAAATTGTCTCAGATACAGGTTAGAATTAGTATGATCCATTCTGGATTCCATTCATAGTATGGAATAATTGGATATCCAATTTTCACTATTATTTATCTATCATGACCTAAACAGGCTGTCATAATACAGATATCTAATGAAGTCTCTTTCCTTCCTCTACTCTTTTGTTTGTGTTGTATACAACACTTTTGTCAAAAACTATGTTCTCTCCCCCCTCTCTCTCCCCCTCTCTCTCCCCCTCCCTCTCTCTCTCTCCCCCCTCTCTCTCCCTCTCTCTCCTCTCTCTCTCCCCCCGCTCTCTCTCTCCCCCCCTTTCCCTCTCCCTCTCTCTCCCTCTCTTCTCTCTCATTGGCATCTTAGAGCACATTCCATTTATTTAAGGTTGAAATTAGCATGTTTACATGGAGAGCAGTTTATATGTACAGGTAGTCCTTGATTTACAACCACAATTGAGCCCCAAATTTCTATTGCTAAATGAGTTAAGGGAGTTTTGCCCCTTTTTACGACCTTTTTTGCTACTGTTGTTAAGTGAATCACTGCAGTCGTTAAGTTAGTGAAATGATTGTTAAGTGAATCTGGCTTCCCCATAGATTTTGCTTGTCAGAAGGTTGCAAAAGGTAGTCACATGATCCCGGGACACTGCAACCATAACTATAAATATGAGTTAGTTGCCAAGCAACTGAATGTTGATCACATGACCATAGGGATACTGCAATGGTCGTAAGTGTAAAGCGTTTGTGGCCCATCAGTGGCCTGTGCAGCTAGTAGCTGATTCCAACAGTGAGGAGGCTGGTGTGGTGCTGCGCCAGCAGCCTGTGCAGCTGGCACCCGAGTGAGACAATGAGGAGGCTGGAGAAGATGTGGTGCCAGAGGCGGGGATTCAGCCAGGGCCTTCAGAACCTCCAGAAGCTTCCATAAGTGAAGAGGAAGAAGAGAAGGAGCTTCTTCTCGATGCACGGGCGCGCAGAGCTGCCAAAAGGCAGGAGTGGCTCCTCAGGAGGACGTCTCCTCAGGAGTAAGGCTTCTCAAGAGTAAGGCTTGGGGCTAATTGGCCATTCCCTTAGCCTATTTAAGGAAGGATGACAACTGAGGCAATTTGCAGGGAATGACTTAGTTCACTCTCCTTTGTGTCTTGAACTTAGTTCTTTTATCAGTTTCCTGCCAATTGCTTCCGGGCTTTCTGCCAATCATAGTAAGATTACAATTATTTATTCTTTGGATTCTTGTAGGCTGTTAAGAAAGTTAATTTACAGCCTTTGTTTGAAAAATACTGATTTAATTTAGTAAGTAAAACTAAGGTTTGTACAGACTTTGTGTATGCTGCATTCTTTGGAGTCCGTAGCTGGGGCAGAACAAAAACACAGTCAGAATCCCACTTTTTCCAGTGTCGTCGTAACTTTGAATGGTCACTAAATGAACTGTTGTAAATTAAGGACAACCTGTACTTTGGAAGTAGTCGGCGATGCCTCTCCCAAACTCACCTTGCCAAATTACAATAGCAAAATGGCAATTTTTATAAATATTAAAGTGTGCCTTTTTATTTGGTGGAGTAAGCAATGTCCTAAAATAGGTGCATTAAACCTTTAAGAAGTTTAATGCGTTTAGTTTTTTCCTCCACGTAGCACGGCCAAATTTAAAACAGATGTATATAATATCTTTTTATTAAAGCTAAATGCTATTCTGTTACAGTTAAAATGAAATGGTGTGTGCTATTTATAGACAGTCCAGACAAATTTTGGGGGAACTGCTTAGCCACTTGATGTCACTGTTGCGACAAGTTCTCTAATCTTCTAAAAATAAACAGGAGAGAATTATCTCTCATTTATAATGACACTTGTATTAATAAGAACTTGAATGAAACATTCTGAGTCAGCCTTATCTCTATTCGTAACCATTTTAAGAATAAATTGGCCCTGTTTAAAGCAATTCTCGTCCCATCTTGGCTTTTGAAAACGATTCAAGTACTTGTGAAATTTAGCACTTCTTAGGTTCCATTTTATTAAATGTTTTGGAAATGCCAGGTTTTGTTAGATAAATTTTCATGAAGCTACTTGCCAGAAGTTTATTTTTTGGGTGTTGCAAAATCCTTGTATAGATCCAACTGAATACCACTTCAGCTATGTGACATCAAGTCATTTTTGATTCCCAGCGACCACATAGATTGATGGGGTCTGACAGAATAGTCAGAATTCAATGATTAGAATTCACTTTTTCATAATAATTATATTCAAATACCACTTCCTTGATAGTTCTACGCAATGGTGAAATCCAAACTGGCTTATACCAATTCAAGATTCAGTTTAAAATAAAATTTTATCTCAAAATAGATAATATAGTATATTTAAATCAAGGATGATAAGTTCACAGACTGTGATTCATATGTCTCCCCCACTGGACACCTCTAAAACTGAATCATTAATATTTGGCTGGGAATTATATCCCAATTATATTTGGAAGGAGAAAGCTACGAAAGGCCGCTTTGGACTACAATAGAAGATTAGAAATAGTTGGAAATAGAATATAGGTGACTTACAACAGTTCATTTAGTGACCATTCAACGTTGCAACGCAACTGAGAAAAAGTGCTTTTTGATCATTTTTCACACTTTGTAGCAGCCCCACGATCATGTGATCAAAATTCAGACACTTTGCAATTGGTTCAAACTTGTGACTGTTCCTGTGCCCCAAGATTATGTGGTTACTTTTTGACAAGCAAAATCAATGTAGAATTTTACTTCACAACAGTGGTGGATTGCTCCCTGTTCGCACCGGTTCTATAAAACCGGTAGTAAAACCGGCGGAAGGCTCTGTCCACCAACCCTGACTTCATCAAAACACTTCTGGGCATGCGCAGAAGAGCGTGTGCGTGGTCCTGCTGCGAACTTATGTTTACTGGTAGTAAACATAAGTAGAACCCACTCCTGCTTCACAACTGTGATTTACACAGATTTACTTAACAACTGTGTTACTAACTTATCAACTGCAGCAATTCACTTAACAACGGAAGCAAGAAAGGTTGTAAAATGGGGCAAAACTTACTTAACAAATGTCTCACTTAACATCAGGAATTTTGGGCTCAATTTTGGTCCTAAGTCGAGGACTACCTATATTAGATACAGATATGTTAACTATGGCGAAGTTCCTTCCTTCACTGGAAAATTCTTGTGGTTTAATATTTTTTCCTAAATCCAGACCTGTCCTAATAAAATGTGTAATTTGTTATTTTTAACTGTATTTGTCCTTAGGGTGAAAAGCGTTTGACAGTGATGCTAATGATGAGGTGCTGGATTTACTCGTTTTTAGAAATTCCATTTTTTTAAAAAATAGACTCTTACCTGCCACCAATCAGATTCTTTTCTTCTTTGGTTACAATATAACAATAGTACTTGGACCAGAGGTCTCCAAACTTGGCAACTTTAAGACTTGTGGACTTCAACTCCCAGAATTCCAGCAATTCCCAGCAAAGCTAGCTGAGTAATTCTGGGACTTGAAGTCCACAAATCTTAAAGTTGCCAAGTTTGGAGATCCCTGACTTAGACTTATATACCCTCTATAGTGCTTCACAGCACTCTCTGAGCAATTTATAGTATCATCTTATTGGCCCCAACAATATGGATCCTCTTTACATAAAGTCTATTAATTAATCCTGCTCTTTCTATAATTGACATTTTCAGAAATGCTCAGAATTGTTATTCATCTTATTGTCCATAATAAGAAATTCACTCTGTAATGCAATCTGAGATTGCAAAATGTTACTCCATCACTTTCTATTGAGTCTTGCAGGGCTTAAGTGCCCCCGCTCCCCACCAATCTAAATCCGTTTATTGCTCTTTGCCAGTTCTGCATATTTTTGTCTGAAATTCAAAATTGATGCCGTTTGGAATAGACAGTTCAACTTGGGTAGTATATTTATTTTTTTTTATCCTAGCCAAGGAAATCTTATTTTTTTCCCACCTTTAAAGGTTTTGTTTTATTTCTTTCTATAATTTATTGTAATTATTTTGAAGCACAACTTCCTTTTCAAGTGGAGTCCTAGATATTTCACTGAATCTTTTGCTATTTCACAGCCACTTATTTTTTCACAATCTTAAATGCTTTAAATGCTTTGCTGTTATCTTAGTTTTCTTTTCATTGATCTTAAGAAAAGCAGCCGAAGTCTTTGATTACGTGAATCAACTGTCATATAGAGTGTTCTGTTGATGAAATTGTTAATACTGTATCATAATATTTCATCTTGTATTCCTCTCACTGGCTTTTAATCTTGACTGTTCCTGTATCTTGTTTGCTAGAATTCCATTGTAATCTTTGTTGTTTGCTGTTGACATATGCTTTCCACCCATTCTTCTCTAAGATTTATTTTGTCTAGAACAGGGTGTCAAACTCAGTGGTGGGTTTCTACAGGTTTGCTCTAATTCTGACGAACTGGTAGTGGCAGTGGTGGGAGGCTCTGCCTACCCACCTAGATGTCATCACAGATGCTCTGTGCATGTACAGAAGATCCTGCACATGCACAGAAGCACTGTGCATGAGTTCACAGTACTGAACTGGTACCGAAGGTAAGTGGAATCCACTACTGGTCAAACTGGTGGCCCGTCGGCCGGATGTGTCATGTGCAGGCCATGCCCACCTGAACTCTGGGAAGGGGGAAAACATGAAACATCATGTGATGGCAACGTGACACTGTGAGTTTGACACCAGTGGTCTAGAACTTCTAATAGAAATATTCATTCTAACTTGTCAAAGGCTTTTTCCACACCTAAAGTATCACTTCTGTCATGTTCCAGAAACCAAGAAAAAGGTGCAGAGTTACTTTTAAGTAGTTTCCTTTATTTTTCTTCACCTATAGACAGAAATCTTGCCAAACTAAAGCTACTATTTACATCATTCTGTGAAATTTTAGGGAGAAGCAAACTTGACCCTCTTTCTCCCAAATAAACTATCTGGACTTTATTGCTTCTTGGTCCTCTGAAGTGCAGCCATTCTCTCTGGATCTCTAGATGACCTTCGAATAGAATAGAATAGAATAGAATAGAATAGAATAGAATAGAATAGAATAGAATAGAATAGAATAGAATAGAATTCTTTATTGGCCAAGTGTGATTGGACACACAAGGAATTTGTCTTGGTGCATAGCTCTCAGTAAACATAAAAGAAAAGATACATTTGTCAAGAATCACAAGGTACAACACTTAATGATAGCCATAGGGTACAAATAAACAATCAAATTATATTAGGAAACAGTCCCTATAAATCATAAATAATAAGGCTACAGTCATACAGTCATAAGTGGGAGGAGATGGGTGATAGGAACGATGAGAAGATTAATAGTAATGCAGAACTACAGTTCTTTTCTTAAAGTCGATATTTGCAGTACATTTTATGATAAACCCATCATTCTCTATCACGTTCCTCTTTGGATTATAATCTTTTGGTGTAGTAGGTTCTAGTTAGAAAATATTCTATCTTGTACACTCAATAGATTTAATAATAAATATCTTATATAATCAACATTCAATAAATAAAATTGTCTCTATGACTGAGATTGTTTTGGGTCACTCCCTTTGTGCATTAAGGTTATATATGCTGCCTCCCATACCTTTGTTAATGTTATTTGAATTTCATTCATTATCTTCATTAGTGTTTCCACCAGTCCTTCTTCTATCTTCTTGTAATATTGGACCATTAGCCTTGGTGGTTTGATGTCCAATTCTAATTTTCTTTTTTGTTTCTTTGGTTCTTGAATTGTTATAGAATTACTGTGTATGTATCTGTATTTTTCAGTGAATACTTTATGTTCTGTATCTTAAATGCATGTTTTCTGATTTTTCCTGTCAGTCTTATGTTTTATACAAAACTTCGAAGATGCAATCATACTGGATGAATTGGAAAACTAAAGGGAAAAAAATCAATAAAATTTACTTCAAGTTATCATTTACTGTAAGGGCAAACTGCTGTTTTACAGATGCTGTATAATTCTGTCAATGATTGCCAAGATCGATAAAGTATCTAATAATAAATATGGATGGATCTTTGTTGGAAATGCTGAAGAAACTTTCTACTATATGGCTGGTTATGTAAAACCCCCCACAAAATACTGGAAAGTAATACATCATAGTATTTTTAAAAATCCTAAAAATACAGTTCAGACTGACAGCACAGATGTTTTTATTAACTATAATCCCTGAAAACAGAAATGAAAAATATCACAATTTACTAAGATATATGTGAACAGTTGCAAGAACAAACCTTGTTCAACACTGGGAAAAAGAAATTTTACTAACAACATTAGAATAAAATATTTTCTGTAATGGCAGCCATATTCCAAAACAGAGCAGGCAGCAACAAATTAACAGGGTCTTAGCAAGGAGTAAAAATAATTTTATGTCCATTATAGCCCAGGTTAGCCCAGGTTACCTATGGATTTATTAATGAATAGTGGAGTTGATTGTACCATATCAGTTCTGTTTCCATTAAATTTATCTGCTTCTGTAGCTTTTAATTGTATTGGCTAATGGGTTTTAAAGTAAATGTTAATGGAAAGTTTGTTACATTTTAGTTTCACTATGTTATTCTTGCAAATTGCTAAGTTAGTCAGCTGCTAAACATTAAAAAAGAAATGGAAGGAAATCAGTAGAGATTTTAAAGTTGCCGATTTAACTTATTTAGAAATTTTGTTTGCAAGATGATCTAGATCTAGGTCTCAAAATATTTAGTTAAAAGATCCATAGTGGACCAGACAATTGCTGCATATTATTTCTAATGGTGTCTTTATTAATAGTTTTCACCGTTAATCACTGGAAAACAACTGTGATGGTATTGGGCCCATGTCTGCTTTATAAATTTCCCATGGGAATGTGGCTCAGGACAGGGAACATAATATTGATTTAAGTAGGCCTTTGATCCAATCCAAGAGGTGGGCCTCATATTATTACGAACAATAATCAAAAGACAATCATCTTTTAATGACCCCCATAATCCCTTGCGGGGTGGAGTCTGAGCAACTGAATGGATCTGAGTGATTACTTGCTGGATGCCCTTCCTATCGCCAATGCAGAGTTATATTCAACAGATATATTCTACTCATGCCTAGAGAGATAAATGTCTGCCTCTACCTAGGATCGAACTCACAGCCTCCGGATTGTGAGGTGAGAGCTCCATCTTAAAGCCACCACACCACTCAAAAGACTGACAAAGGATCATATGATAACATCACTTAGTCTCCTTTTTTGTTGCTTTGGTCTTGTATAGAATAGAATAGAATAGAATAGAATAGAATAGAATAGAATAGAATAGAATAGAATAGAATAGAGTAGAATAGAGTAGAATAGAATTCTTTATTGGCCAAGGAATTTGTCTTGGTGCCTATGCTCTCAGTGTACATAAAAGAAAAGATACATTTGTCAAGAATCATAAGGTACAACATTTAATGATAGTCATAGGGTACAAATAAGCAATCAAATCATATTAGGAAACAGTCAACATAAATCGTAAGGATACAAGCAACAAGGTTACAGTCATACAGTCATAAGTGGGAGGAGATGGGTGATAGGAACGGTGAGAAGATTAATAGTAGTGCAGACTTAGTGAATAGTTTGACAGTGTTGAGGGAATTATTTGTTTAGCAGAGTGATGGCATTCAGGAAAAAACTGTTCTTGTGTCTAGTTGTTCTGGTGTGCAGTGCTGTACCCTATCCTATGTTGAGGGTAGGAGTTGAAACAGTTTATGTCCAGGATGCAAGGGGTCTGTAAATATTTTCACAGCCCTATTTTTGACTTGTGCAGTATACAGGTCCTCAATGGAAGGCAGGTTGGTAGCATTTTTAAAAAATTAATCATATTTCTATGCCACCTGCTCTCTGAGGACTCTGGGTGGCTTACAACAATTGACAGTATACTAAATAGCATATTGCCCCCAACAGGAGCCTGGATAGCTCAACAGACTAAAAGCCTGTTATTAACATTCAGCTGTCTGCAATTATTGCAAGTTTCGAATCTCTCCAGGCTCAAGGTTGACTCAGCCTTCCATCCTTTCTAAGATAGGTAAATTGAGGACCCAGTTTGTGGGGGCAATAAGCTGACTTTGTATAAAATATACAAAAGTATGAAGGCTATTGTTTAATGCATTGTAAGCCGCCCTGAGTCTCCAGAGAAGGGTGGCATATAAATCTGATTTAAAAAGAAAAAACAATCTGGGTCCTCATTTTACCCACCTCGGAAGGATTGAAGACTGAGTTAACCTTGAGCAGGTGAGATTTGATCTGCTGATCTGCTGAACTAGCAGTCAGCTGAAGTAGCTGCAGTACAGCACTCTAACCGCTATGCTGCCTTGGCAGTTCTAATTATCCTCTGAAGTCTGGGTCTGTCTTGTTGGGTTGAAGAATCAAACCAGACAATTACAGAGGTGCAGATGAGAGACTCAATAATTCCTCTGTAGAACTGTATCAGCAGCTCCTTGGAAAGTTTGAGCTTTCTGAGTTGGCGCAGAAAGAACATTCTTTGTGACTGTTTTGCAGGTCTGGGCAAAGCGTCAGTCAAGGCTTCAACAAAATACCTTTTGATTTGGTTCACTGATGCAGAGAAGTCTCCTGCTATTCAGTGCCACATTGGAGATTGTACTCTGCACTGCATCAGCTCTTCATTGACCTTCAAGATGCAAATATTTCCGTGAAGTAAAAGAACCAGGAAGATGACAACCTCAAAGGTGGGAATACAAACTGTTAAAAGTAGAAGGCCTTTCTTTGCTAGATGCTATCTTGAAGTAGATGCCTTCAGCAATTGGAATCACAAGCTCCCAAAAGAAACTGTTTCTTCTCTTCCTCCTGTGTAGTGATTCATTATTGGTTTATAGGGGTTAAAAGAATGCCCAAAATGTAATTTTACTTTCTCTACCCATTCAGGAAACAAAAGAAATCTGGATTCTAATGATGTTTTCCCTTAGTTATTTTGGATTATTATGCAACTGATTATGAGTGACACTTGTAATTTAGGGGTGTCAAACTCGATTTCATTGAGGGCCGCATCAGGGTTGTATTTGACCTTGAGGGGATGGGTGTGGGTGTGGCTAGAATGGGTGTGGCCAGGATGAGCATGGCCAGCTTGATGTCACTTGTTGAGGCTCCGTTTTTGGCCGCAATGGCCTCCTGCAGCCCTCTGCTAGTAAAAATGGAGCCCGGATGGGCTGCACACAGCCTCCCCAGGCTCCATTTTCACTGGCAGAAGGCTGCAGTAGGCCATTGTGACCAAAAATGGAGCCTGGGAGGGCTGTGCGCAACCCTCCCTAGCTCTGTTTTTGCTGGGAGAGGCACTGTGGGCTGATCCTTTGCTTTTTCCACAGCAGCTTGTGGGCCAGATCTAAGCATCCCGCAGGCCAGATCTGGACCCTGGGCCTTGAGTTTGACACCCCTGCTATAATTCAAAGAACTGTTGTTTTTTTTAAGTCCACCAAATATGCATTGACATTTTTACCCATCCACTGTGAATATAGGGTTTTGAAAATGGGTGATACTGTGTAAAAATTTACTGTCCTTGCTCTGAACTGGGGACCTTCTATTCTCTGCATCCAATCATATATGCACAAAGTTCTGGGTGGTAGAGGCAGGTGAGCAACAGTTATTGACATAAGATTCATCTGAGCAACTTTGTGTAAGTCATCTGTGTGATTTATTACAGCATTACATTTTTGGTTATGAGGGAAAGAACAAAAGGGAGAGTATTTTTAGTTTAATTTATATAACAGATTCAGATCTGAGACTCAAAAATATCACACATAAAAACGTATTTTAGTACAGATTTGTTAGGTTTTTTTTCTGTCTTCAGTAAAGTAGGAAAAACAGTATAATTATGCACTGGGAATTGCAGATTTATTTCTTTGTATGGCATATATTATAGCAGTTAGATATGCAGTGTATGAAAACAATATTAGTGCTGAACCTTTTACCATTTCTGAAATTACTATGTTGTCTGATTTTATCACATGAAATCTTAGAACTTCAATCAAGTCATATTAGACTAATTATGTGGTTACAGATTTTACTGGATGGTAAATCTTGGTATAAATCTGCTGATAAAGTGAATTCTGTTCATACAACATAACAAGAAAGGAGGGAGGGAAGGTATTCTTTCTCCCTAGCCTTTCTCCCTCAAAAATGGTTTTTTATTCAATGAGCATTTGGCTGCGCTGTTCTTAAAAGATAATTTCATACAAAAATATTTAAAGTCATAACTGTAGGGTTATGACTACATTTCTAGAAGAGCCTACAAGGTTTGGTTAAGTACCTTTCTCCATATTGGATTTGGGGAAAAATTTCTTCCTTTATATCCCTTCCTTTCCCCAATGGGCTCAAAAAGAGAATTTCTTGGCAATTAATGACTAATTTCTTTATATTGCTACTATGGATAGCAATATAACCTGGTATTCTCCAAAAGCCAACATGTCCTTGGAATATGAGTGTCCTTGAGGAAGGCTGCCTTAAAGCTTATTGCTTAACACATTGTAAGCCACCCTAAGTCTCTGGAGAACGGCGGCATATAAATCAAATTTTTTTTAAAAAGCATTTAGGGAAACTTTATTGCTTTATCTTACTTTGTTGAGTAGTACTTGCACTACTTTGGATTCAATCATCAAAAGGTGCTCTGAAACATCTGTCTGCACCATTTTAAGGTAGTTCCATCTTTTCTCAGTTCCTAAAACATCTTTTTCTAATTGAATTCCAAATGTTTTAGAGTCCTAATTAAGCATCAGCAATTCAACTCTTTCTTGAAAGAAAACTACAGAAGAAAGAAACTAGTAAGATATTATATATCCATGTTTGTGTTGACTTGGTCTAAAGTAGCTTCCTACATTAATTCTTAATACATTGGCAAAATAAATGGTAGTTGAACTTCATACCACTATGAGTAAATATTTTAACTACAGCAATGAAACATTTGACTTTTTGGATAAAAAATCCTCTTGGTTTTATAGCAGAAAATGGATGGTATTTTGGAAACAAACAAACAAAGCAGTCCACCCCAAAACTTTTAATAGCAAACCTTTGATGAAGTTCAGAAATATTTATAGGTATTCTCAGCATTATAAAAAAAAATGCCTTTGTAGCAATTCTTTCTACAAAAAGCTGAACATTTTATAAAAATAAATAGTCTATGGAGAAAGATTATTTTTTCAAAAACTCCAGTGCCTGCAAAAGCAGCCAGTCAAATTTGAACAGATGCTCCCTTGACAGATAATGCAGCATGAGGCATTGGTAAATCAGTCATAGGCCATACTTATAAATCACAACATTTCAGAGGACTCACTTCAGCTCTTGCAGTTAAAATGCATTTTTTATCTCTCTCTCTCTCTCTCTTCTTAATAAGTGCAAAGGGTCAGGTTGATATTGAACTTGAAATTGAAAATTATGTCATAGAAGTGCACAGTGAGATCCATTGTTCGGGTTCAGTGCTCAAGGTTGATACTGTGTTATAGTCTTTTATATCCTGCCAGATCTCCTTGAAATGTGCATGAGAAACCGGCTGGCATTTAGACTGGATATGTTCATTGGGTTGTGAAAGGATATTTAAAATCTACCATTGTTTTTGAATGTATTTTATTACATTTTTACTTTATTGTAGCTCAGGATCAAGCTGGAATTCTAATTTGAATTGTAAAGTTGTGCCTTGAACATACATTCTAGGTTTTGTACAAATAACACAAAACTTATCTGATCCAATTTTCATACACGTGTTTAATTCTTGGGTACTACAAAATGGAATGGAATTAAGCCTGTAGCTCAAAATGACTGTATTCAAATCACATATTAAAACAGTTCAGTTAAACTCTATTAAATTTATTCAGTGTTAATCTTGGTTAGTTGTTGTAGTTGCTTAGTAACTTGTATTAGCCCAGCCTCTTGGATTAGTTTCTGGTTCAATGCTTTGTGCAAACCAAAAAAATAAGACAATTCAGTAACCAGGTGAAAAATGTGTGAACATAGCCGGTTTGTACACATGCATCTCACTATATGCAAGACCGGGAAAGTAACAGATAGAGTTATATATGTGTTTTTTTTCTGCCAATGATGAAGCTAGCAGATGAAATTTAACTTTTGTATTGAGTTGATGGAATTTAGGGAACAGAACATGGTATGCAAAGTAGTGTATATAAAATATAATCTAGTAAGCAGACTGCCATTTCCTCAAAGTACAGGGAGTGTTTGGGTGAAAAAACAAAACTAAGGAATCTGTGATGTCAAATGAGGAGATTTTGCAACCAAGCATCCATTACAGAATCAGTTATACTAAATTTGAGTTATCAAAGGACTTGAAGCCAAAAGATGAAGTTCCTAAGCCTAGGTTCAGCGTGAGCTATCAGAACTGTAGCCAAGAGGTTTACAACTGGTTGAGTTAGCATGCTCAGCATTTGTTCGTTTAAAAGAGAGAAAGTAACTGAACATTTAAGGCCAGAATACTTGTTTCTCCAGTGCTTTTTATTTTGTAAAGAAAAGAATGAGTTGAGAGAGAAATGTGAAAGCCAAGACTTATGAGTCTTCATTCTAATCTCCAGCTTGAGTGAATTGCTCCCTTGATGCAGCAACATCTGGATTGTTGTCTTGCTCCATGGTCAGATAGCTTCTTCAAACCAGAACCTGCCACCAGGAGATACATCTTAATTAACAGAAAATGCTAGATAAGCAAATCAAATGAAAACATTCATATTGTTTAATCGTTTGGAGATAATTAGGCTATGGACCTGTGCATAGGGAATGGGATTCCTCTTTGGTTTCTTTTTTCTGTTCTTTCCTCAGTAACTCTAACTGTGCTCCAAATGACTTCAATTACATATTGATGAAAACTCTGTTCCATCCTTTAATTAACCCATTCTAAAATAATTGCCCATAAACAAATAAAGAAGTTTAAAAAGACAATGAAATCAAATCAAATAAATCAATAAATTATAGATATGTTCTGTGCAAAAATTTGAAAAGAAATTAAATAATCAATTTACAATTCCTGTATACCATTCTTCTGTCAACATAAAGTGAGAACTAAATGAGAGATTATTATTGGGTTGTTAGATCTCCCAAAAATCAATGCTAATTTGCCTTTAGTCTAACTGCTTTATTACAACAGCCTTAAAAATCAAGGTAAAGCAGAGGTTTAATAATAAATACAAAAGAAAGTTAAAATATCAAATCAACTTTTTTCTAGTTAACATTTTTATTGAGTTATAAGATACAAAATACAAAAGAAAATAGGAAAACAATGGGGAAGAAGTGGGGGGGAGGAGAGAAAAGCGAGGAAGGATTAAGAAAAATAAAAAGAAGCATTGACTTCCGACTCTCTCTGTTGCAGTAAAACACGGCATTCACACCAAATCACTACTTTTTGTTTTTTCATAATAATATACCCATTTCTATAAGGAACTATCAGTCTAATCGGTAAAACCCAAAACCACATTTTAATTCTTTTCCATTTCAAACACAAAGTTCAGAAACAGTCTCCATGTGGAAACAAAAGCATTTATAGTCTTTTCTTTTATTAAAATAGTCATTTTTGCCATTTCAGCCAACTCCATCAGTTTCTGCAACCATTTGTCCATGGTGGGAATCAAAGTGTCCTTCCATTTTTATGCATGGCAACAATCTTGCTGCTGTCAACATATATAGTAACAAAGTTCCATTTTTTTTCTCCAAGTCTTTTTCCATGAGGTCCAAAAGGAAAATTTCTGATTTCATTTTTATCTTCATTTTCAAAATTTTCTCAAAATATGAATCATACTCCAATTTTTTTCTCAATTAAAATATGAATCATACTCCAATTTTTTTGCATCATACTCCAATGTTCACCATAGATGATAAGAAGTCTCCTCTTTACTTTTAACAAATCAACTCTTTTCAAACAAACAAAAATCCTTTATGATTGCAGTCTCCATAAAATCGCACATATTCTTGCCCAGAGCCCCTTTGACCCTGAATGCAAGCTACATATGAATTCAAGACTTTTGAATAGAAATGAAGATAAAATATCACTTCTATAAGAACTGAACCACAACACACTTAGTTTCACACAGCTTTATGCAAGCCAAAATTAAAACCCAGTATTTAGCTTGTTTGTTTATTTATCTGGGACCAGAAGTAGCTTTATAAAGCTTGCCTGAAAAAAACCCCTCACAATTAGCTATGTTTATCAAAATGAAGTCTCTGAATAGCCCACTGCACAGACATAGGAGGTTAATGGTGTATGAAGCTTTAGCAAAATCAGGACTGAATGTGCTGATGTCTGAAAGAATTGGCAGCTTTTATGAGGAATGCAACATCATGAATTCTTTTTTTTTAGAGGTGAATCCCTCAGTCAGGATTACAGCCAGAGATGGGGCTGTTTCTGCAGGATTAATTCAGCCTCCAGTCCTTTTTGTGGGAAGTATGAACCTTCTTCTCTACTTTCATTTAACCTTATATGACCAGGAGTGGAGGTGGGATGGAAAGATGTAGTACAAGTATGGTGTCCCATTCAACAAAATAAGCCCCAAAGTAGAAAATCTGTATTTTCATATTTCGAAACAAAACATATTGCCATCTATGAAGCGCTCCAAATTAAGTCTTGGGTCATCTCATTCTACTATTGATTAGCTAGAATAAGAATGGCAAATTTTTAGTTTATGGGTATGCGATGCAAAGAATAAGTAAACAGTGTACCTGTAAACAGACACTCATGCAAACTCATTTCTATATGCACTTTTGAACATATAAACAGCCTTCCACTCCCAAACGTTTTCATAGATTGGACAGGGTAATCTCAGCTATGGAGAGGTGAGGATAAAGATTATGCCATTACAAGTTGTTCTGCTGCTAGCATGTTGCCCTGTCCTTCAGCCTTGCAAGAACAGAAATCTTCAGGAAACTAGAGAAAGCAACAGAAGTTCATGTTCTGAACAAGGCAAGTGAAAAGTTCCTGAACATTTACTTACTTACTTGCAAATGGAAAGAAAGCAGGGAAGATTTGAGGAGGACTAGCTGTAAGCAAAAGAATGAACACCCCAACATCAGTGGTAGATCAAAGGTCTTTTGAGGGCCAGGAGTATTCTAGGTGAGTTAGAATATAGAAGGAAAAACTATTGGCAAGCTATGCTTGAATCTCTATGGCTATTAGTAAGCTGTAGTAAAAGAGGATGCCCAAAGAAGACAAACCGTTTACCAATTTTATCAAGTCTACCGGTATTAACTACCGGTAGTTAATCAAACATCAACCTCATTATCAAGGTTTTATTATTCAGCATGTCAGTGTGCATTGAAATGCTGCAGTTACTAGAAATGCAGTTGCTAGAAATAAACAATGCTACTGGGGTGGGTTTCAGCAGATTCTGACCAGGTCTGGAGAACCGGTAGCAGAAATTTTGAGTAGCTCGGAGAACCGGTAGTAAAAATTCTGACTGGCCCCACCCCCATCTATTCTCTGCCTCCCAAGTCCCAGCTGATTGGGAAAAAATGAGGATTTTGCAGTAACCTTCCCCTGGAGTGGGGTAGGAATGGAGATTTTACCATATCCTTCCCCTGCCACGCCCACCAGGCCACACTCACAGAACTGGTAGTAAAATATTTTGAAACCCACCACTGAATGCTACACAAAACATTTCAACCTCCCTGTCCAGTTTTTTCCCCTTTGGTTTGCCTAAGATTTTCCTCGTTTAAATCAGATTTATAACCACTGGTTACCAGTCACATTTTTGGTCAAGTGATACACAAAACAATGCAAACTTCAAAAGAGTAAACTAACACTGAGTGAAAGAATATTTATGAAAAGCAAAACAAAATATTCCCTATGTTTCATGGGAGAATCTAGCCATTATAAGTGGGGAAAACACAGAGCTTCAAGTTATGAAACTACAGGCATGGAATCGGGGGATGGAGAATCACCCTTTGAACAGTGGAATTGGAAAATGCTGATGGAGTGAAAAAATGACAATAGTTTAGGAAGGATATAAATACAAAAGCTGTGCAAAGCAGTGCTTTCCCATGCTGAGGCATTCTCCTAATGCAGATCATTGCAGGAAGCAATTTAAGACAGTACCTCAGCTCAGAAATTCACTTGCTCCAACCCGAGGCTCAAATGCCAGCTGCTTTATTCCAGTGGGAAGGAGCCTCTGCTGCTGCTTCAGATGACTGCTTCAATCCAAGCTTGCCGAACCAAAACGCCCTTTCGGAGATCTGCTCAAATAAACACAAATGGCCTTTTGAAAAGCTGGCCCAAATCTGCAGGCAAAGGACTCAGAAAACACCACAGAAGGATTTTCTTCAAGAAGATTATGCTGGGAATGCAGTGAAATGGGAAAAGTCAGGAGAGCTGCTGGCTGCTAGAGTGAAGGTTAATTAAAGAGAAGACTGCCACAGAGACGCCTGTGATGGCCACCTAATGATTAAAGAAGTGGGGGTCACCACACTTCTTCCACAAGAATTTCACTGCAATTCTTTTCACCTTTAAAAAAAAAATCAAAATCAAATTACCTTTCATCGGACTAAATGAGAACAGGTAGGGAAAAAAATGCAAGACGCGTTCTCTTTCCAAGATTAATTTATAGAGGTATATAGAGTCCATGGCAGGTGGTGTCAGAATAAATGCACTACATCCAATGTGCAATGCGTCCCATATGTGGGATCAAAAATTATTACTGAATCAGTAATACTGTATATTGCATTGAAGTGTTGCCTTGTGCCTCCCAATTAAAAAAGCAAAACCTGTTAAAGAGACAAGTGTGTGTTGCTTCCCAAAGCTAACAATGGTCCACAGGGAAACATTCTGCAGCTATTTGCCCATTCACAGGAACCAAATGAGGTATGAGTCATCAGAAGGTGTAAAGAAGTGTCACAAATGTTGACAATGAACACAAAGAGAAATGAGGAATAATTTTGAAGCACAGCAGCTGAACAAGCGACAGACTGTAATGTCTAACAAATACTGGCAAATGAAGATAAGAGGTGGCTCGTGTATGGGAAAAAATAGACAAATATTACATAGAAAGCGACAATAAAGGCAAAGCTTGGTGGGGGGAAGCAAACAAAAAAATCCCCACACTTGAAGCACTGAAGAAAACTTCTGAAAAAATGAAATCTTGGAAATACAATAAATGATTAGGCAAACAGAAATTGAGAAAACAAGAGTGAGAGCGAGAAATTTCAGAGGCACTAGACCAGACCAAGTGCCCAAAGTGCAGATGCTCCCAAACCCCCAAAATGCAATGCGTATCTGGCCCCTGCACATGCGCCCCTACACATCCCCCCATGCATGTGTATATGCCCCCCGCATGTGTGTCTGGCCCCCCCCACTCCCTCCCCATGCACACGTACTCCCGCATGTGTGCATGGTCCCCCCACGCATGCGTGGCAGAGACCCGAAGACAAGCTGGCTGGCAAGAGGCAGGAGTGCATATGCAGCGGAGCTGAACTGGGATGACGGCTCGTAAACCATCAGAGAGGGTGCTTCATTCCACTTCTGCTACATGTGCCATAGGTTTGCCATCATGGCACTAGACCAGTGATAGCTAACCTTTTTGCCATCATGTGCCAAAAGCGGGGGGAGTGTGGGGGATTGCGGGTACGTGGGCCCACATCCATAATTCAATGCGCCCCGCCGTCCCGTGCATATGCACGTGACCCCCCCACACTTCCCCCTGCTTTTGGCACGTGATGGTAGGTGGGCACAGTAGGCCCATTTTCCATTTTCCCCCCTCCTCAGGCTCCAGAGGCTTTCTAGGAGCCTGAGGAGGGCAAAAACAGCCTTCCCCATCCCGCCCGGAAACCTTCCGGAGACCAGAAATAGCCAGTTTCCTGACTTCCGGTGGGACCGGAAGGCCTGAAAATCAGTTGGCTGGTGAGCGCATGTGCACTGGGGCTGAGCTAGGGCAACACTTGCGTGCCTACCAATATGGCTCCGCGTGCCACCTGTGGCACCCGTGCCACCATGGCACTAGACTGTACCATTTGGTTGGCTGTGTTGGTGGGGGATTCAGAACTTGTATAAAGAACTTGATTTATTCAGGACTTGGATAAATCTGAAGCAGACATTTGTATTATTATTGTGATTTATTGATTGACGATTATGTGCTATCAAGTTGGTGCCAATTTTAGTGACCACATAGATTTTCTCAGTAATAATCTCTTCTCAAACTCTTTTCAATTACAGAGAATATGGTGCACTCATAGCCTCTGTAACTGATTCTATTGTTCCTGCTGCTGATCATCCTCTTCCTTGCCTTTCCTTCCACCTTTCCCAACAGTATATTCTTTCTACTTGCTTCTTCAAAATTCAGCTTTTGCTTCCATAGACTGTCATATGCCAAAAATTGCAAATGATTGCCTGCAAAGTTTTGATCTTTGTAGATATCTCCTGGCAACAGAATGTCTTTTTCAAGCCCTTCTCGGCTTTTTGAACCACATTTTACAGTATGACATATTTATTTGAGTGCTAGTTCCTTTATTGTTGATACTCTATTCTAAAAGGAAGAAGTGATTTGCCTCTTCAATATTTTCATTGGCAATTCTAACACTGGTTGCTATACCTATAATAATTTAATCTTCTTTAGTCTGTTGAAATGCTATGCACATTTTTTTCAGACTGATTCAGAAATCTGAATTGAATTCCAGCCAACTTAAAACATAAATATGGACTTCCAAATCTTAAGTTTTGGAGTGAATTAAAAGCAACAATTGGATAAATTTTCTGAATCAAATTCAAATAATCAGATCATGCTTGTTTTAAGAGATATACTTTTCAATTGCAGTTATATTACTACTATATTCTATTTGCGGACTTGTTTGCTTGGGTTTTGCTGCAAAATAAAGGAGGATTTTGGCTTGTAATCCTGCCCAGTTTTTATTTTTCAGGAGAGAACTTTATTCTGTCATGCTATAAGTCTTGATGCAGGGAACCACCAGAGGAATAAGAACAAGGGCCATTAGATGGTTGCTTACTCCAGGCCTGGACTTAGCTACCAGCCAGAGAATAAATAGTTACAGTTAGTGAGGTGCCAATCAATATGAATCTTGATACATTCTGCTACCTTGGTTAATAAAACAGCTTTCAGATCATTCAGGATATTTCATGTGGACCTTCCTTCCTTCCTTCCTTCCTTCCTTCCTTCCTTCCTTCCTTCCTTCCTTCCTTCCTTCCTTCCTTCCTTCCTCTAATAAATGGACTTTCACCTGCAAATTCTGATGGATATGATTTTTAAGTCCATATAGAAAGATGAGGAAACATTTGTTTAATGACAATTTGTTACATAATTTTCTCAGGGCAGGGCTATTTTTACATAAATTCTTTCACAATTGCCTTTATTTAAATAACGAACCAAAATACAGTAAGAAAAAAGCAGGGAATAAGAAACAATAAGAATAAATTCCTTTATATTCCATTATATTTAGGTTCTTCATACTTACGTGTACACTTTTTCCTAGCAAGTTCAGTATAGGTTGGTCATTTAAATAGTAATTATCCTTACATATCCATATGCCTGTAATGAGCCTTCATAAGTTGCATCTTTCCAATACTAGTCTCTTCGCGTTAAAGGACAATATACTTTAATTTTTTCATACACAATTATTTCAAACTATTAAATTATGGGTTTTTTTGAATTGGTCCTGGGTTTGCAGAAGTAAGGGGGAAAAAGTCACGCTGGCATTTATTACCAGTTGAACAAGCAAAGACTAGCAGATAATTTTTATTTGGCTGCAAATCCCTTCAATATCATTTGATCAAAAGAAAGATTACCATCATTTAGAGCAGGGGTGAAATCTACTTATCTTCTGTACTGGTTCGGAAGTGCATGCGCCACGTGTCACATGCGTGTGGGGACTCTCTGCACATGCACAAACCCTTCTGTGCATGCACAGAGGGTAAAAAAAGAGGTTACTTCCTGATTAAAACCAGGAAGTAATGACGACCGGGCAGAGCCTTGCACTGCCGTCGCTACCGGTTCTCCGAACCACCCACCGCCATCGCTATCGGTTTAGCTGAACCGGTCTCTACCAGTAGCATTTCACCCCTGATTTCAAATCTGATGTTAATAATGTCTTGCTTTTCTTCACTACCACTTCTCATTTAATTTGTTAAGGACATTTGCTTTTAACCTTTTGAATTTCACGATACGTTGCTATCAACATTCATTAACAAGATGGCCATTGTGCAATTGTTTTTCCAGGGTTCTATAGCCTACTTCCCTTTGCACACTTTAATTAAATCCCAGTAAAAGAAATTAGGATGGATGTCCTCTCTCTAATGGAGTTTTCCAGATTATGAAGTGTGAGCATCCACAGAGGCTTAGAGCAGTGTTTCTCAACCTTGGAAGCTTGAAGATGGGTGGACGTCAACTCCCAGAATCTCCCAGATTCTCGGAGTTGACGTCCACCCATCTTCAAGCTACCAAGCTTGAGAAACACTGGCTTAGAGAGAGAGAGAAGAACAGAAGAGGAGTTATAGAATTCTCTGCTACCTTCAAAAGTAAAGTAAGCTCACTAAGAGAAATTTGAAAAAAAAGAAAACAGAAAATCCACAGACAGACTGAGATTAAAGTAGAGAAATATAAATCTCTTTAGTGGGAGGGACATTCTGTGGAAGAGAAATTGCTAGACAGCAGCATTAAGTGCTGTCATGATACCAATCAACGGATGAAGTAAGAAAGGAGTTAGAACTCAGTTTTGCTTTCTGACAATTTGATTCTCCATAGAAAGTTATTATGTCTAGTGGTCCACTATTTCTGTCCACCTCCTTTCAACCAAACCTTGCTATTAGGCTGTTTCATTAAGTGACTGAAGAAGCTGCATACAGAACTGAAATGAAGGAAGGGTGAGCATTGCTCAAACTGACCTTTGTTTGCTGAAATGTTTTAGCTGCAAATGAAAAACCCTTTTTTCGACAGAATAATCAGAAACTAATGGATTTAAAAAGTAAGCTAAAAATGGGAGCAGGTCATAGAAATTATGAAAATTAGCATGACCTCTTCTCATCAATTGAGTAAGATTTTGAAAAAACAATGGAAAGAAATAAGTCAAAAGTAATAACACCTGACTTACATCCATAGGTCATCAATCAGAGGCATTTAATGGTGCCATAATAGATTTCTGTAACCTTTCAAGAGCTACAAGGGCTAAGTCTGAAATTCTAAAGTATGACATATTATCCAAAGCTCAAATTAATTATCACATGTAAAGCTGGAGGGAAAGACTGTGATGATTGGATACAAAGACAATAAACAATATGTGCACTGCTGACTGTAGTCGATATTTTATGTCAATACAGAAGATGTTAGGACTGTAAATCATTATTTGAGGCTATACAATATTGCAGCCAACAACAACAACAACAATGCTATATTGAAAATACGTCAATGCATTGAGAAGGTACATTTTGAGGTTTGTTTGGCTTTTAATGTGTTTAAAGGAATGAAATGCCCATAGTTTACAGAATGGATCTGCTGAATGAGTTTTCTTTTTAATCAAAGCATTTCTTATCTGCCTGTAAAACAACTCTGATATGGAGTTGTTTTATTTTATTTTATTTATTAAATTTTTATACCGCCCTTCTGCCGAGGGACTCAGGGCGGTGCACAGCCATAATAAAAACAACATATACCACAAAAATTAAAACAATTTAAAACATATTCAATGGTTTGTCCCTATTTTTAAAAACCCCAATACTAAAATACCCATTAAAATTCATTATTCCATCAGACCAGCTTGTTGAAATAGTAGTCTTAAGGGCATGGCGAAAGGTACGTAGGTAGGGGATCCTACGTATCTCCGGGGGCAATTCGTTCCATAGGGCAGGAGCCCCCACAGAGAAGGCTCTCCCCCTGGGGGTCACCAGTTGACATAATTTGAGCAACAGCACCCTGAGTAGGCCCTCTCTGTGGGAGCGTACTGGCCGGTGGGAGGCTATCGGTGGCAGAAGGCAATCTCATAAATATCCAGGTTCTAAGCCATGGAGTGCTTTAAAGGGGGTAATCAACACCTTGAATCGCACCCGGAAGACCACCGTGAGCCAGTGCAGCTCACGCAGGAGAGGTGTTATGTGGGTGTGCCGTGTCGCCCCCATAATCACCCACGCGGCCGCATTCTGGATCTGTCGGAGCCTCTTTCAGGGCAGCAGGGAAAACACCCTCACTCAAAGAAGCGTTAATAATCACCTGAAGCCAGCCTCGTGTGACCACCCAGGAGGCCAGCACCAACCAGGAGAGACACGGGTCCAATAAACATGTGGCAGCGCTAATCCTACCCAGAATCCTGTCCATGTCATCGGGAGTCACAAGGTCAACTCCTCCCAGATAACACTCTCAAGACTCATCTCCGTCACCCCATCTGAACCTACCCAATTGGAGTCCAGGCCTTCCTGAATCTGAGCGATTTTGTCATGCAGGTATTACACAAAATCCTCAGCCCTACCCTGCAAGGGATCCTCCTGCGCTCCCACATGAAATAGAGAGTGGGTCACGCTAAACAGAGTGGCCGGGAAGTTCTCTGCAGACGCAATAAGAGCAGAAAAATATTTAGATTTTGCCACTCTTATCGCCACTAGGTAGATCTTAATATGATACTTCACCAGTGTTCGGTCAGATTCGGAGCGGCTGGCCCTCCAATCACTCTCTAGGTGTCTTTTCTGGCGCTTCATCTCCCTCAGCTCCTCAGAAAACCAGGGAGCCAATTGAGATCGGCACCGGGTCAGAGGCCGCAAAGGCACAACACGATCCAAAGCTCCAGAGGCCACCTTATCCCAGGTGGCCTCCAGTTCTTCAGTCGAGTTGTGAGCCAGAGCCTCTGGGAATGGCCCAAGCTATGGCAGGAACCTTTCAGGGTCCATCAGGTGCCTGGGACAGAACCACCTGGTCGATTCCATCTCCCTGCAGTGGAGGGAAGCGACTCAAAAGTCTAATTGAAGGAGTGAATGATCCGAGTATCTGCCTCTGATGTTGGCTGATGTCTTAATAATTAAAGTGGATGTACAAATATCAAACAAAGAAAGGAAACTGGATAATTTTCTTATACTCAATTTACAAAGGAGGGTTGCTAACATTTTGAAAAATTTTGTGAAACACAGAAAAAAAAAAGAAATCAAGTTCTAGAACATTATTCGAAGATACTAAAGATCAAGGTGGTTAGAAGTAAAAGGAAGGAATATAAAGTTGATTTATTTGACCAAATAAATCAAATAGATATGTTGCTATTTCTGGTAACTATTAATGGATTTTTGCTGATCAGGACTGAAAAGGGGAGGCTTTAAGGATTTGTACATTGATAAGAGATGGGATCAGGGAAAAAAAGATCTTTTTATTTTAAAAGAAGGTGGTAAGTTATTAAAATTGTTTATACTTGTGATGAAGGGGGAAATCATTTCTTTTTATATTTCTTTTCTTTTTCTTTATTATTTTTCTTCTCTATTTTTATTTCTATTTTTCTTTTCTACACATTCTATTTTTTTCTTTTTATTCTTGTTTGTAGTCATTTTTATCCCTTTAATTGCAATAAATTATTGGAAGTAAGACATGCCTAAATTCTCTAAAATAATATCTGATTCCTTTCGCATAGTTTCAAAAACCTCTCTCAGACTATAGTACCAGTAACTGAAGTTAACAAGAAAATATACAAGAAAAGAAACAGAGTGGCATGTCTGAATATTTCATAATCTAACATTACTGCCTAGAGATTCATTGAAAAAACTTTGTTTTGTTTGTGATGGTTCTGAGAGAGAAAGGCTGCCTTCTGAGAATTCAGGATTTGCCATCACAGAATAGATGCATTTGAATTATATCGCTGTTTTGTGAAGAGGCAACATTTAGAGAAGAATAATGTAGCTCTCACACATGACTTTAGATTCTGTCCCTCACTTCCCATGAAATAAAAAAATAAATGTCAATGCTGAACTTAGTGCCATATTAGCCAAATAAAATTTAAAAAACAAAACAGCTTTATTTTGCAAATAATAACACTATATTTTTTAAAAATTCAAACATTCAGTCACCTAAAACTCATATTAGTTATTAAAAATACTATTAAAATACTGTTTCAAAGATCCAAGTCTCAGCTTGTTTACACATAGATATGATCTTCAGAGGTAAAGCATATTGATACTGGCATGTAAAACATGCCAATATGTAAAAGAGGGCCTGGATACTTATGGGACTGTCTTCTGCCACCAATAGTCTCCCACCGACCAACACGCTTCCACAGAGAGGGGCTTCTCAGGATGCTGTTGGCAAAACAATGTAGGCTGGCGACCCCCAGGGGGAGAGCCTTCTCTGTGGGGGCACCCGTCCTCTGGAATGAACTACACCCTGGGATACATATGATTCCCAATCTCTGCACTTTTCGCCGGGCCCTTAAGACCCTGTTATTTCAAAAGCCTGGCTGACTAAAAATTCAGATGGGGTATTTTAAATTATGGGTTTTTAATGAAGATGGCCAAATTTGTTTAATTCTATTTTAAATGGGTTTTAAATGTTGTAGGGTTCATTGTTTTTATCATGGCTGTACACCACCCTGAGTCCCCCGGGAGAAGGGCAGTATATAAATCTAATAAATAAAATAAAATAAAATAAATAAAAGAATGAACTCATTCACAATACAGATTGAAATAAATAGTTCTAACAGGTTGGACCGGGAACATCTTGTTAACCAAACCAGGGCTAAAAGTGCCAAGAACACTGACTTTTTACCTAGAAAGTTACTTCCTTAGTCCCAGGATTAGTACTAAATATGTGTTGCATTTCATGAGATCACTTGCAAAATATATACAGTTAAGACCACAAAGTAGCTTTGGCTAATGAAGATGAACTGAATTGGTACCTAAGAATTAGCTCCACTTTTTGTTTTGTTTTGGATTTTTTTTGCTTCTTCTCTGAACCTGTTAATAGTTTCTTTGGTGTAAGAACTATCCAGGTTAGAGGAAAAAAGTATCAGGCTACCCTTCCTGATTAATTGTCTTCTGCTACAGGCAATGTCTACAAACTCAGCCTATGGGAACAGAACACTGCTGCTGTTTATCTTGACTGAACTCAACAGGATTCACTTCTGGGTAGCAGGCATAGGATTATGCTATAAAAATCCAACTCTCAGTTTGGGAGAAATAAACTAAGCCATTTCAAGGCAAAGATACTTTATATTGCATTTCCATGTTGGGAGCCAGATTGGAAGCTTCAAGTTGTGGTGGATAATGTGAGATTCCTGGAAGCTCTTTTTCCATAATTTTGATAAACCAGAAAACAAATAAAACCCTCTTGTTTATCTCTATTTTTTTTAAATTTGTGTGGATGGTCTACATAAAGATGTAATCACAATTTTGCTCTAGGTGCAAGTAAGTAGCTCAGCCAAGATTTACTCCCTCAGCAGATGGCTTAGCAATGTAAATCTATCCCTCAGTTGTGCAAAAGTGGCTCGTTCAACCTTGAGATGTGTGTGCTT